>CM017190.1:24062743-24102743 GCA_004837865.1 Musa balbisiana | reverse complement strand
TATTATTAGTGTCTTATTCTTCTGGTTGAGGTGAATAGTTCTTATATTCGTCATATGCGTATTATTATATATGTGGTAGGGCCTGACTTTATGCTTGAATTCAGATTAGTAGTAGCTTCTCGTTCATAGGGTGGTGTCTCATCCTGATATTAGTGTTACTTAACTTAGCGCGGGATCCTGACTTCTGTGTTTCTTTCTTTGACTAACGAGTTCTATTCTATTACTGCTCTTATTCTTGTGCACTGAGGTATCATCCCTTGTTGCATTGCCTGGAAAGCTAGGTTCAGTAATGGAGTTATCATCAAGCACTAATAGCTCCCAGCGCAGAGATCCTAACCATACATCTACATTCTGATTCCTCTTGTTCGAAAGTCAATAAGCAATTGGAGAATGGAAGGCGGGAAAGGCATACTCAAACATAGCAATGGAACGTTCACTAAAGAATGTACGACAGCGACAGAGCGACTCATCCCATCTCGATCATTGTCACAATCACCGCTCGCAATAGAAGCCACCCTCTAGGACGCACCTTCATTCCATCAAGAGGCTTCACTACAAATGGTAATGATGTTTCACGTCGCACTGTGAAATACAAACAACTGACTTCACCTCTTCCTTTCATTTCTTCTTTCGCCAACAGAATAGACCTGCTCCTCCAAGCCGTACATTCAGCAGAATAGATCTACTTGCCCAAACACCCTCCAGAGATCGTGGCCTTTGTGGTGGCTTCAACAATAGCATAAAAAAGGTGGAGTAGCGCATTTAGGAACTCTCCGCTCTGGGCATCGACTACACTGTCATCAGCATGGGAAGACGGGTAATAGCTACTTCTAGCGCCGCCCCTACCTCCCTGTCAATCGCTTCCTCAAGGTCGGCAGCCTGCCCACCACCAAGGAAGCCTAATCCATCATTAACGATATCTTCTCCCTGTTGAATCTCGTTTGATGATGAAACCAATGGATAAGTGTTTATGATTTGATTTGCGTTTTGAGTGATGTAGGATGCTTTAATCAGGATGAGACAATTAAAGCATGAAGAATCATGTTGGGCCAGATGAAAACATGTCAGAAGATTGGACGTCAAGCCGGAGGAATGGTCGACTTATCGACAGAAGGCTTTGGGCCATGGATTCGGGCATCGAGCCAAGAAGAGCGTATATTGCACCAAGGATATCATATTTGCGAAGGTCAACTAGCATATTGGGCAATAGGCTGCAAGAGAGGATGATGCGCCGAAGAATCGGATGAAGCATCGATGGACTAATGACATGCCGGACAACATTATTCATGCTTAGTAATAATTGTCTAGATCAAAGTGTGTTTTATATATGCAGGATTAATTACGATAGTAAGGCATAAAGCAAAATGAAGTCCCGGAGTCAAGAACATGATTTCGTTGGGAGTTCGAGAGTTCGTCGGAAGTCCGAATATTCGTCGGAAGTTCTGACGGAACCAACCGAGAAGTCCTGGAGCTTGCCAAAGAAGCTCATAGGAACTCGCCAAGAAGATCGTAGTGAAGTCCAGGAGCTTGCCGGGAATCCGCTGAAACATTGCCAAGAGATCATCGGAAGTTCGTCGAAAGATCGCCGGAAGCTCGCTGGAAGAAACTAGACTTACGGACTTGTTTAGCTTAAGTATGTCTTAGAATTCGTAGTTAGCACATAATTGGGATTGGATTTGGGCCAACCCAATTAGGGGCCAATTGAGCCCATGTAAGGACTGTGTTGGGCCCAATGAAAGGCCCAAACAGTGACCCAATAGATGACATTGTCATGGTACAGTCTTCGAGACTAGACTATGTCAGGTGGTGGTACCGCCTAGCACAGCCTCCCAGGTGGTGGTACCGGCAATCTGGGCGGTGGTACCGCTCAGTGGCAGGGTGTCAGGTGGTGGTACTGCCTAGTGTAGTGTCAGTGTTAGACTAACACTAGCGGTGGTACCGCCCGTACCTAGGAAACCCAGGATGAGATGTTTTTAGGCTCCAAGTTTGAATCCACTTGAAGCCTATAAATACCCCTTTCATCCCTCGGTAAAACATACAAGCACAGAGAATTTAAAAGTGAGAAAACGCTACTGCAATCTCTTGAGAATCCTCCTCTTCTACTCTAAGTTTAGATTTCTGTTTTAGAGAGGAGTGAGTGCTTGTAAGGGTTGTCTCCTAAACCCGTGAAAAGGAGAAGAGGGGTGTAAAAGGGTAGTTGATATTTGCCCATTGAAAGAAGATCGATAGTGGATGTCGTGGCTTTGACAGAAGAGGAATCGACGAAGTGGATGTAGGTCACAACGACCGAACCATTCTAAAAATCTGGTTTGCTTTTCAATTGTACAATTTATATTACTGCAAACCTCCTTAAGCTTCTATTTACATTTTGTACAAAACTTTCCAAGTTTAGCATTTTTGAATTTGGTTTTAATCGAACATATGATCGAGAAAATTTCAGAACCGACGTGATTTTTACCGCTGCACTAATTCACCCCCCCCTCTTAGTGCCAACCCCTTTCCTAACAATTGGTATCAGAGTCTTATTTTTCTCATTTGGTTTAACACCCAAAGAGAAATGGCTCTTTTCGATTTTCAAGAGGGTTACTCTCTCATTCGCCCTCCCTTGTTCAATGGGATAAACTACACATATTGGAAAACTTGAATAATAGTTTTCTTGCTTTTGTTAGACTTGAATTTATGGAATATTATCGAAAGTGGTTTTCAAAAGTCTTCTACTCTAATGAAAGAATGAAATGATTTGGAGAAAATAACTTTATCCTTAAATGCTAGAGTTATAAATGCTCTATTTTACGCTTTGGATAAAATTGAGTTTAATCGGGTTTTTACTTGCGAAATGACTTTCGATATATGACACACTCTCGAAATCACACACGAAGGCATGAATATAGTAAAAGACTCTAAAATAAATCTTTTGATGTATGATTTTGAATTTTTTCATTTGGATCCAAGTGAAACCATTGGAGACATGTACACCTGTTTTACGGATGTTGTCAATGGTTTAAAAGCTTTTGGTAAAAGTTTTTCGGATTTTGAACTTGTAAACAAAATTTTATGTCCTCTTAATAAGGGTTGGGATCCGAAGGTAACCATAATACAACAGGTAAAAGATCTTAATAATTTTTCAATTGAAGAACTTATAGGGTCTTTGATGACATATGAAATGACGTGCAATGCATATGAAGAACTTATGAACAACCTTCTAAAGAACATGAAGGATTTGAGACTTAGAACAATTGAAAACCACTCGAGCATAAGCTCAAGTGATGGTGAACTTGAACTCCTCATGAAATTTAAAAAGTTCATGAAACAATAATCAAAATATAAAAACAAACTTATAAAGAATACAAATTGGGACGAAACGAGTACATCCGAAGATGAGGAACAAATTGATGAAGACGAAGTGGCAAACTATGCATTAACGGCTTTCGTTAACAAGGTAAACAACTCAAATGAAACTCCTTTAATTTATTTTGAAATTACATAATGCTTTTCATGAGTTATTATTAATTTAGTTTAAAAAATTATTTTTCTTAAAAATTACATGTTTAATAATATAATAAAAATGTAAAAATTGGGATCATGCTCGTAATTTTGAAAATGATAATGACAATTGCATGATTTATGTTAAAGGAATAAAATGTTAGATTTAAATCTAATAATAATCCTATATATGTTTAAGAAGCAATAATGTGTATCATGTTGATTTCCGTATTGGTTATCGTTTTATGAGTTATGAAATCATGCTTGATGAAATAATGTTATGATGATTTGAGATCATGCTTAATTAGTTTATCTTTCGAAATTATGTATGATAATTTTAGTGATTTATAGACTATCGATTTTTACCATAATAAAAGTAGCTTTTTTGGTTTTAAAAATGATACATATTTTTGTTTGGTAAAAAGATAAAAGTATACTTGTATGAAACCAATAACTTAAAATGAAACATCTCTATCTTATTGATTTTGATGAATTTATGTGTATCATTTTTATGAATCTCTTAAAAATGACTTTGTTGATTTAATAAGTTGAATGATTTGAAGATAAATGATGATTTTTCTTTTGATTATAACTTGTGATATTTTTTTTATATATAAATCATCATCTTGATTTCTCAATATTTGATACATAAGATTTCTCTATGAATCAAGATATTTTTTTATTAATCATTCTCCTACGATTCTACTTGGTATTATCTTAAGAGGAGATTTTCTAAATGAATCATGATTTTTCTTGTGAGTTCTTGGATTTATTATTAGAGATTTTTTCAATCAAGGCCTTTTCTTTGTACTCCTATATTTTTTTGGTATTTTATTTAAATAGGAGATTTACTATATGAATAATGTCTTTTGATATTTACATGATCTTATCTCTCATGATATGATTTATTTTTGTATAACTCCTTGTATTCATTACCCAATTAATTTTTCTTGATGAGATGAAATGAATGTGATAAAATGAAATTATATATGAAATACAAATGAGAAGTTATGATCATGCATGATAGGATATAATGTAATTTGACATTTAAATACCATCATGATTTGAAATGCTATGATTTGTTGCCAAAATGATATATCATGAATGCTTGAATATCATGTATGATATGCCCATAGTGATTAATTTATTTGTATCATGCATAAAGTAAGGATATAAATGTAAGGTTTTAAAATTATATATTTTTAATTTAAAAATATAATGATGCACAGATAAGAATGATACTTCAACTTTGTCATAATTTAAAAATTATTCTTTTTGACAATGACAAAGGGGGAGATAAAAGGTGCTAGCTAGCACAATTCAAGAAGTAAGCAAAAATTGCACTTCTCAAAGAGAAGAAAGAACTTGCTTCTTGAACATCTCAAATTGTTAACTTCCATATTGTAAAATGATATAACATTTTGTTAGCTTGCATTTTTACAAAGGAAGAAAAAATAATCATACTTCTCAAAAGAGAAGAAATTACTATCTTGAACATGACCGAGAATTGTTAGCTTGAAATCTCAAGAAGATGCAAAAATATGCTATCTTGCATATTGCAAAGAAAAGCAAATTTGCAAACTTGCACAACTCTAAATTGTTGCTAGCTTATATGTTGCAAAACTTGCTTTCTTTTTCAAACACTTGCTAGCTTAAATATTGCAAAACAAACATGCTAAACTTGCACATCTAGCAAAATTTACAAACTTGTAAAACTTAAATTTTTGCTAGCTTGCATAATGATAAAACTGTAGATTAATATTTATTATACAATGACTTGAACTTGTATATCAAATACTTGAAAGTTACACTTCTCCTTTTTGTTGATGACAAAGGGGGAGAAGTATGATCATGTTATGCATGATGACGTGTTACAAATATTTATGATAAAATTTGCAATGACTTGAATTCAACTTGAATTCAAGGCTTACTCAAATATAGCATATTAATAGGGGGAGTTTGTTTAAACTCCAGGAGTTAAGGTTAACTTCGTCATCAATTGATTGTCATCATCAAAAAGGGGGAGATTGTTGAATCTCGTATTTTGATGATGAAACCAATTGATAAGTGTTTATGATTTGATTTACATTTTGAGTGACACAGGATGCTTCAATCAGGATGAGACAATTAAATTAGGAAGAATCATGTTGGGCCGGAGGAAAACATGTCAGAAGATTGGACATCGAGCAAGAGGAATGGTCGACTTATCGATAGAAAGCTTCGAGCCATGGATTCGGGTATCGAGCCAAGAAGAGCGGATATTGCACCAAGGATATCGGAGTTGCGGAGGTCAACTGGCTAATTAGGTAATAGGCCGCAAGAGAGGACGATGCGTCGAAGAATTGGACGAAGCGTCGATGGACCAATGATATGTCGGACAACATGATTCATGCTTAGTAATAATTATCTAGATCAAAGTATGTTTTACATATGTAGGATTAATTACAATAGCAAAGCATAAAGCAAAATGAAGTCCCGGAGTCAATAATACGATTTTGTTGGGAGTTCGAGAGTTCGTCGGAAGTCTGGACGTTCGTCGGAAGTTCTAACGGAACCAACTGAGAAGTTCTAGAGCTTGCCAAAGAAGCTCATCAGAACTCACCAAGAAGTCCAGGAGCTTGCCGGGAGTCCGCTGGAACATTGCCGAGAGATCATCAGAAGTTCACCAGAAGATTGCTAGAAGAAACTAGACTTACGGACTTGTTTAGCTTAAGTATGTCTTAGAATTCGTAGTTAGCATATAATTGGGATTGAATTTGAGTCAACCCAATTAGGGGCCAGTTGGGCCTATGTAAGGACTGTGTTGGGCCCAATGAAAGGCCCAAACAGTGACCCAACAAGTGGCATCGTCATGGTACAATCTCCGAGATTGTGTCAGGCGGTGGTACCACTAGTTTGGGTGGTGGTACCACCCAACACAGCCTCCCAGGCAGTGGTACCACCTAGTGGCAAGGTGCTAAGCGGTGGTACTGCCCAGTGCAGTGTCAGTGTCAAACTGACACTAACGGTGGTACCGCCCAACACAAGCGGTGGTACTACCCGTACCCAGGAAACCTGGGATGAGATGTTTTTAGGCTCCAAGTTTAAATCCACTTGAAGCCTATAAATACCCCTCTCATCCCTGGGTAAAACACACAAGCACAGAGAATTTAAAAGTGAGAAAATATTGCTGCAATCTCTTGAGAATCCTCCTCTTCTACTTTAAGTTTAGATTTCTGTTTAAGAGAGGAATGAGTGCTTGTAAGGGTTGTCTCCTAAACCCGTAAAAAGGAGAAAATAGGTATAAAAGGGTAGTTGATCTTCACCCATTGAAAGAAGATCGATAGTGGATGCTGGTGGCCTCGACAGAAGAGGAATTGACAAAGTGGATGTAGGTCACGACGACCGAACCACTCTAAAAATCTAGTTTGCTTTTCAATTGTGCAACTTACATTACTGCAAACCTCCTCAAGCTTCTCTTTACATTTTGTACAAAAGTTTTTGAGTTCAAAGTTTAGCATTTCCAAATTTGATTTTAATTGAACATACGAACGAGAAAATTTCAGAACCGATGTGATTTTTACTACTGCACTAGTTCACCCCCCCTTTTTAGTGTCGACCCCTTTCCTAACACTCCCTCCTCGCTGTCCAACCTCTCAATAGCATATCAAGCCATCTCTAACATTGAGAACTCTTAATCCCCTTGATGCCCATCACTACCCTCGCTGCTAAGCAAGGAACAATAGTGATTCTTACTAGTGACCTCATCTCTTCTTTACTAAGCACTTTTTGCTAGTGAAGACTCTCTATTCTTCCTCATTGGACAAGCACCCACATTGCTTTCTAGCGGAGTTCTACGCTATAATACTCTTCATGTTCTTCACCACCTAGATCCTCAACTACAGGAACTACTGAACGAAGATCTACAGCTTTGCTCAATACCCTCCAGACTGCACAAAGCTAAAACGTCTTCCTCTTTGATCGCTACTGTCTTTGCATCTTGCTGACCTACTGTCATCACTACAGCAATGGTCCAGTTCCCCAAGAAGAAGCACACCTAGTCACAGCCATCAACTCACCCTCCTTCTATAGCTAAAGACTCCCACCTTGCTCTCTCAGATTGGTACATATCCTCAACATATCTTCATCGTCTACTCTAATGCTCCAATTACTGTCCCCATAGGGAATCATAGCACTTCTCAACATATAAGCTTTATCTCCATCAATGTTGTAACTCTCATCTCCTTCAAGTTATCCAAAGGTGGCAACTACGCATCTTAGCATACATAATTTTCTAATCTCCTATTTGTCTATGATTTACTAGGCTATGTCGATGGCTCTCTCTGTTGTCCACTAGTGATGCTCAACATCCTAGGAGCACCCAGTCCAATACCAAATCTGAACCACAAACTATAGTTATGCCAAGATCATCTCATCCTCTACGTAATTCAAGCTTCAGTCGTTGGATCTCTCGCCCCACTCATATCATCGTGTGACACTACTATTGAAGCCTGGTGTAAGTTGCAAACTACATTGGCAAACCATTCGCGTTCTCGCATGCTTAGTCTCTTATCCAGTCTCATGAAAACAAAATAAGAGGGAAGTATTATTGCTGATTATCTACAAAATATAAAAGTTATCATTAATAACTTGGCTCTGATAGGTTATTCCCTTAGTAATGAAGAAGTTATTATCCACACCCTTAATAGCCTAGAGGATGAGTATAAGGAACTAGTAGCAGCAATATGAGCACGCAACTCACCGATATCATTTAAATAACTCTATGACAAGTTGGTTGATTATGAGATATATCTCAAGCATGAGGACAAATTGCTAGGATCATCCATCATAGCTCAAGTCAGTCAAAAATCCAAGAAAAAGGGAAACTGGTATAACAAGACCATCAACAAAGGTTTGGACAGAATGCCTCCAGAACTTGTGGGCTCAAACAAACCTCCCCTCCTCCACATCATCAACATTTTAGTCACAACTATCAAGATGGCTACTTTAATTATCCTCAGCCCTAGCATCATGACCATATAAATCAACAAAGAATTGTCTGCCAGCTATGTGATAAAATCAGCTACTCTGCAAAAGTTTATCAATCTCGACCCAGACTGCTCCATCATATTGGCCTTAAGCAAATCTCATGACTACTCCGAATACTAGTCAACATAATTGGATTATGGACTCTAGCGCATCTCATCACATCACATCTTATCTACAGAATTTATCTATCCACAACAACTATAGTGGAAATAAAGACATCATCATCGATGATAGTAACGAATCTCCATTATTCATACTGGTTTCACAACGCTTAATTTATATAGCACAACTTTTACACTCGATGGTATACTATGTGCACCTCATATTAAACGAAATATCATTTTCGTTTCTTAATTCTATAAATAAAATAATACCTTAATTGAATTCTTTCATAACTCTTTTTTTTTCATAGATTTAAGCATGAGGGCATCCTTAGTCCGAGGCCAGAGCAAGAATAATATTTACGAGTAGCCGTCAGTTCCATAAATCATTGAACCCATTGTTTACTCTTCAATTGCAGCTCCAATTAATATGTGGCATCATCGTCTTGGTCATCTGTTATCCTCCATCCAGCAAAATTTATTTTCTCGTTATTCTTTTCCTACTCTTAAAACCAATAGCATTATAAATAATTATGATGCTTGTTTTAGTAATAAAAGTCATAGACTCCCTTTTGAAATATCCTCCATGTCTTGCTCTAAACCTTTTGAAATTATTTATACTGATGTTTGGGGTCCTACCCTAATGACTTCTTTTTTGACAAGTTCAGATTTTATGTCATTTTTATAGATTATTTCACCAAGTACATATGGTTATACCCTCTCCACCATAAATCTGAACTTTCAATAATTTTTACCAACTTTAGAAACTTGGTTGAGAACTTCTTTCAATCTATAATTAAAACAGTTTACTTTGATGGCAGATGTGAATATCAAGCCCTCACATCCTATGTCTCAGCTTATGGTATACAACACCTTAAGTCACCTCCATATACTCCTTAACTAGTTAGCTCTATTGAACATGAATATTGACATATAGTTAAAATTAGTCTCACACTTCTATATCAAGCCTCCATGCTAATAACCTTTTAGTCTTTAGCCTTTTAAACTACCATCTAGCTCATTAATAGTATGCTTATTCTAGTCCTTTAGTACTAGTCACCATTTGAAAAACTATTTTATAAATTCCTAAACCTTCACAAACTCAAAGTATTTGACTGTTTATGTTATCTATGGCTACGTCCCTATGCCTAACATAAGATAACATCAAGATCTAAGCTTTACATTTTTATGTGATATTCTCTTGAACATAATATCTTTCGATGCTACGAACCCCAAACTCAAAAAATTTTATCTCATGTCATGTTATTTTTGTGGAGTCTATATTTCTGTTTCAAAATCATGAGTCTTCTGTTGTTTGACCTACACTAACAAATATACATCATTGGAGTAAACCGTCGATCCTATCAAATGAGCCTCCCACAACACTATCCAGTCCTTTTGTAGGAAAATTTAGGGGTGATATCACATGCGTAGTGGAAGAACAAAAAATAAAAATTCTAAATTTTCCAAAAAGGTGTTCATCATCGTGCGAAGATTGGTGCAAAAAAACCCATAAAACTAAAAACTACGTATGAGATAGTTGTATTACCTAGAGAGATCGTATATCTTTGAAATCTTACAAATCTGTGAGAGAGGCTAAAGGAGGTCAACTATCCTCCTCTCTAGCGGTAATTCATACGACAGGAGCTAAAAGGACTCTCCTCAAATCGCTGCACAATTTTCATCACTATGCACACCATGCAATCAAAGAGGGTTGCCTCTTTTTGCTATCCACATGCCATAAATAGGGGTTATAGGTTAAGGAGGAGAGGGAGAGAGAAGAATAAGAGGAGGCAGCCAAAAAAAATATAGCCCATGGCCCTTTGGTTCTCTCTTATTTATAGAATCCCCTTGTCAACTTACCATAATGGATATTGTTATATTAGGTACCGAATCTCTATCCAACTACCCAAGCCTCTCAAATTAGTGGTCTTTACTCAATAATCTCTTATTAGCTCTTATTGAATCTCATTCATAGGATCCAATAATTCAGGAGCTTATTGGATATCCAATAAGATAGGGGCTTTAGCGGATATCTTATATCCGAACATCTACTCATTGCAACACCTACTATATGTCTGTGATCCTCTAGGCCTAATATCGAGTTAGCTGTAAGTCATACATATTAGAACTCTTTCTGGCTCAATGAATTATTATCCCCATAATAATTTACTTGACTTATCGACTGCGGATGTATTAGCCCACTACGCTATAAATGCTAGACGATACAAGGGAATCCAATCCATTGGATCTATTTATCCTCAGTTATTGTATATCTATAGTCCCTCATTTATCTAATGCCCTAGATATCATATACCGGATATGGTGCTATCAGTCCCATATAGTTTCTACTCGAGTCTCGCTCTAATTAGATTCTCCCAAAGGACTCTTTCTCTCTCAATCCGAATGACCATAGCTAGGGATTTATCTGAGCAAGAATACATGAGATATTTCTCTCATGACATTAAGAGTGGATGATCTTCTATCGTCACTTAATAGCTCTCGTAAGGTTGGTTGCCACTCTCGATGATTGGTTGTGCTAGATTTGGAACTTTCAGGCTTATAAGTCCGGAATCAAAGAATGAAGTACACATATAGGATATCCTTAGTGTCTCAAGTCTAAGGACCAGATATACCACTAGGACGAGAAATCACTATCTGACAATAAGGCATCATCAACCATCCAACATTCCGTGAGCGGATTAATTAGTGAACTCATTCTCTAATGAGCACTTGCATTGTACCCCTAGTGTCCCCACACGAGCAACTATGAGATCAATCACCTCCATCATATATATATGGGTATATAGTACACTAGTTTATTCGATTATCTTGATGTCTCTCTTAAGTAACCTGTGACTGAGATTATTTAGGGTCTATGTTTAAAGGCGAATCGATCTCATTACGATCTGATTCTCATTGCACAAATCCATAGATATCACAATATATTCATGCAACAAATAATATAAAGTGATAAAATACCAAATAATATAACAAGCAAAAAGAATACGTATCATGTCACACATGCTATCACTTACGTGATTGGCTTGAAGGGCACCTATGACTAGCACTTTTTCCTTAGGATCCACATTCTCTTGTTCTCTCGGTTCAGCAGCTCCTCACTCATTCAATTACTTCTCCTCTTTCTTCTTCATAAGTTTTCCATGTTGTTGAAATAATACCCTCAGAAATACAACTACTATCTTTACCCTCTTCTAGACCTAGTGATACTGAAGTACCTCAGCTTGCCTCGGCCCGAGTCAGTGCATCTCCATCACCTATACCAACAACATAACCTATAGCCCTTAGACATCCAATGACAATACACTCCAAAAGTGATATCTTCAAACCACGTCAAGTCCTTGACCTACATGTTAGGAACGAGTCGACACTAGGGCGAGGGGGTTGTGAATTAGTGTAACGGATAAAATCGTCGATTTTAGAAATTATTCGTTCGTTGAAAATCGATCTCGGAAAGATGTTAATTTGAAACACGTTCATAAGAGTATGCAACTAAAGTAACGAGGAAATATAGCATTTTGCAATTAAAGTAAAGAGAAAAACAGAAATGCAAACTGAGTTTATAGTGGTTCGCTCATCGTGACCTACATTCACTCCTGATTCCTACTCCATTGAGGCCATTGGCATCCACTATCGGTCTTCCTTCAATAGGCGAAGACCAACCACCTCTTTACAACTCTATTATCCTTTTGTAGGCTTAGGAGATAACCTTTACACTCCCACTTACTCCTCTCTTAAACTACACTAATACTTAGAGCTTTTGAGAGGAGTTCTCACAAGATTACAATAGAATTTTTCTACTTTTTTTGTTCTCAATTCTTGTGTTTATTAACCAGGGATGAGAGGGGTATTTATAAGCCTCAAGTAGATTCAAACTTGAAGCCTAAAAGAGTCTCATCCCGGGTTTCTAGGGTCCTGGTGGTACCACCGCTTGCAGCACTGACACTAGGTGGTACCACTACCTAGTCTAGCAATACCACCACTTGGAAGACTATGTCTAGGCGGTACCACCACCCAGACTGGCAATATCACCGCCTGACACTTCCACTGGGTGGTACCACCACCTAGTCTGGCAGTACCATCGCTTGACATAGTCTCAGAGACCATGCCACGATGGTGCCACCGGTTGGGTCACTGTTTGGGCCTTGCACTTGGCCCAACACAGCCCAAACTTAGGCCCAATTGGCCCTTAATTGAGTTGGCCCAATTCCAACCAAATTATATGCTAACTATGAATTTTAAGGCATACACTGAGCTAATTAAGTCTAGTAAATCTTGGTTTCTTCCGAAGAGCTTCTAGCGATCTTCCGATGAACTCTCGACGATGTTCTAACGGACTCCCGGCAAGCTCCTAAACTTCACGATGATCTTCTTGGCGAGTTCTAATGAGCTTCTTTGGCAAGCTCCTAGACTTCTTGGTCAATTCCAACATAACTTCCGATGAACATTCGGACTTCCGACAAACTCTCGAACTCCCAACGAAATCTCATTCTTGAATCTAGGACTTCATTTTACTTTATACCTTGATTACAATCATAGTTAATTCTACATACTTAAAACCTACTTTGATCTAGACAATTATTACAAAGCTTGAATCAACTGTTGTCTAGTATGTCATTGGTTCATTGATGCTTTGTCTAATTCTTCGATGCATCATTCTCTCTTGTGGTTTATTGCCCAATCAGCTAATTGACCTCCCTAACTTCAATTTCTTTGGTGTAATTTTCACTCTTCTTGGCCTAATGCTTGAACCCATGGCCCAAAGCCTTCTGTCGATACGTCGACCGATCCTTCGGCTCGACGTCCAATCTTCTAACATGTTTTTCTATGGCCCAACATGATTCTTCCTGCTTTAATTGTCTCTCCCTGATCGACGCTTCCTGCATCATTTAAAACATAAATTAAATCATAAGCACTATCAATTGGTTTCATCATCAAAATCTAAGATTCAATAATCTCTCCCTTTTTTATGATGACAACCAATTGATGACGGAGTTAATTTTAACTCCCCCTATCAATATGCCATATTAATAGAACCTTAAATTTAAGCTAAGTTCAAGTCAAAGCAAATTTAATAATGAGTCCAAGTAACATAAAATTATGCATAATTAAAATTTTAATACATCATTCCAATCATTATCATAACTTCTCCCCTTTGCCATCAATAAAAAAGAGAAATACATTTAGCAAGTTTCAAATCATTGCATTATAAATATAATTTCAAGTTTTATCATCATGTAAGCTAGCAATAATTTTTTTTAAAATATACAAGCTAGCAATTTTTGAACATGCAAGGGAGCAATTTTTAAAGATGTGCAAGTTTAACATGTTTGCTTTTCTTGAGATAGCAACTTTTTGTTTCTCTTTATATTACAAGCTAGTAATTTTTATGATATACAAGTTTTACAACATATAAGCTGGTAAATTTTTTCATTACTTTACAACATGCATAATCACTAAATCATCATTAATTTTAAAGATGTGCAAGATTACAAAATTTGCAAGTTTGCATTTTTGCTTTATAAGATAGACAAGCTGGCAATTTTTTGTGATATTCAAGATAGCAAGTTCTTTCTTCTCTTTTGAGAAGTACAATTTTTTGCTTCCTTTGTAAAGCGTAAGTTAGCAAAATTTTACAAATATTAGAGCAAGCAAGTTGGCAAACTTTTGCTTCTTTTGCAATGTGTAAGTTTGTAATTTTTTGCTTCTCTTTGAGTTGAGTAATCTAACAAGTTTTGCTCCCTCTTTGTCATTGTCAAAAAGAAGGAAAGAATATAATTTTGTAATTCTTTTACCTTTACATCAATTTTCATATGATGATAAGGATAAAGTATCATATATCATTTCAGAAAATGATAGTGGATGACTTTTACATCATTTCATCAAAAAATCATAAATATTGCATGCATCATTTCAAATAATAAATATTTCAATCATGATGGTATCAAAATATCAAATTACATTATATCTTACCATGCATGATCATAACTTCTCATTTGTATGCATCAAGATAATATCATTAGTATTTCATGCATAATTTCGTATCATCACATGAAGAATATCAAGAAAAAATAATTGGGTGATGAGATAAAAACTTTATGAATACAAGGAATTATACATAATAAAAATCATATCATGAAGGATAAAATATCAAAGATCATGAAGGATTAAGTCATGAATACTAAATGATATGATTTATCTTGACAAATCTCCCTTTTAGTGAATAACAAAAAGAAACACGGGAGTTCAAAAACAAGATCTTGATTCAAAAAAAATATTTTAAGAATCAATATCGAGAATTCTAGATCATGATAAAGACATTCCTATAGCAAAAGGTGTCATGAGAGAACACATAAAGGATATCGATTCATGTACAATATCTCTCAATTCATTATGAATCATAAAAATTATAATTTCGAAAAATCAAGATTCAATTGAATAGTAGATAGCAAAAAGAAACATCAAGGATAAAAGATCTTGATTCATATAGGGCAAATATCAAGTTATAACTATCGAGAAATTAAGATAAAAATCATGGTTAGATGAAACTTATCCAGATTCAAATCAACAAATCATCAAAATCATTTTCATAGTCCAAGAGATTCACAAAAGCATAATATACATGGATTCGTTAATCTTTTTAACGAAAAATCAATAATATAGAGATGAAAAATGTATTCCTTTTTTATGTGTTTTATTCGAAGTTGTTTGTTTCATACAAGCATGCATTTGTCTTTTTTATGCCAAATAAAAATATGCATCAATGTTTAGAATCGAAAAATAAATTTCATCATAAAAACCATCAAGACCAAAAAAGTATAACACGTTAAATATAAGGCTTCTTCACACAAGAGATTTGATTCATCATTTTAATTCTAATGATAATATATTTTTGTTTTTATGTGTTTCATTTTATGTGATTGATTTCATATAAGTATGCTCAAGTTTTTTTATATGAAAACCATCCATCATGTTTAAAATAGAAAAGCAATACAAAATCATCATGTATAATTAAATCATTAAATTATCAAACATGATTTCATTAAACATAAAATATTTAACTTTAATATTTTGTTCCTTTATCATAAAACATGTAATTGTAATGATAATATATATATATATATATATATATATATATATATAATCATGAAATGCACTAAATAATTTCATGGTATGGAAAAAGAGATTCGATTGAGTCGCTTACCTTATTGACGAAAGCCGTCAAAGCATAGTTGGCCACCTTGCCTTTGTTGGTTTGTTCTTTATCTTCGAATAAACTTGATTCGTTCTAAAGTGCTTCCTTCTTCTTATGTTCATAGTAAGTAGTTCCATTCTTTTTAACTTTATTTTTGTTCTTTAATTCTTGTTTCATGAATTTTTTAAATTTTATAGTGAGAAGTTTAAAGTTATCATCATCACTTTGAGTTATCACTCAAGTGGTATTCTAGTATTCAAAGTGCCAAATCCTTTTTGTTTTTTGGAAGATTATTCTCATATTTGTTTTGTGCTATACAACTCATTTCATAGGTCATTGAAGACCTAATAAGTTCTTCGAGTGAAAAATGGTTCAAGTTATTTGATTCTTGTATTACCATTATTTTCAAATCCCAATTTTTAGAAAGTGATCATAAAACTTTATTAAGAAGTTCAAATTTTGAAAAACTTTTACCAAGTGCTTTTAAACTATTGACGACATCCGTAAAACGGGTGTATATGTCTCCAATAGTTTTGCTTGATTTCATACGAAACAACTCAAAATCATGCGTCAAAAGATTTATCTTAGAATCTTTTACTCTATTCATGCCTTTATGAGTTACTTCTAGTGTGTGCTAAATCTCATATGTAGTTTCGCATAAAGAAACATGATTAAACTCATTTTTCTCAAAGTATAAAATAGAGCGTTCATAGTTTTAGCATTCAAAGAAAAAGTTTTCTTCTCTAAATCATTCCATTTGTTTATTAGAGTAAAAGACATTTGAAAATCGTTTTCAATAATATTCCATAAATTAAGTTTTAAGTAAAGTAAGAAAATTCTCATCCGAGTTTTTCAATAAGTGTTGTTCGTCCCATTGAACATGGGAGGACGAATGATAGAAAAGCTCTCTTAAAAGCCGAAAAGAGTTATTCCTCTTGGGTGTTAAACCAAATGAGAAATAATGAGGCTCAGATACCAATTGTTAGGAATGAGTCGACATTAAAAGGAGGGGGGAAGGGTTTGAATTAGTGCAATAGATAAAAACTATCGATTTTGGAAAATATTTGTTCATTGAAAATCGATCTCGGAAAGATGTTAACTTGAAACATGTTTGTAAGAGTGTGCAACTAAAGTAATGAAGAAGTATGACAGTTTGTAATTAAAGTAAAGAGCAAAACAGAAATGCAAATCGAGTTTATAGTAGTTCGGTCATTGTGATCTATATCCACTCCCGATTTCTCCTCCGTTGAGGCCATTGGCATCCACTATCGGTTTTCCTTCAATAGGTGAAGACCAACCACCTCTTTACAACTCTATTCTCCTTTTACAAGCTTAGGAGAGAACCTTTATACCCCCACTTACTCCTCTCTTAAACTACATTAACACTCAGAGCTTTTGAGAGGAGTTCTCACAAGATTACAAGAGTGTTTTTCTACTTTTTTACTCTCAATTCTTGTGTTTATTAACTAGAGATGAGAGAGATATTTATAAGCCTTAAGTGGATTCAAACTTGAAGCCTAAAAGAGTCTCATCCCGGGTTTCCCGGGTCTTGGCAATACCATCACCTGTGTTGGGCGATACAACCGCCTACAGCACTAACACTAGGCGATACCACCGCTTAGAAGACTGGCAGTACCATTGCTTAACACTACCACTGGATGGTACCACAATCTGACATAATCTTGGAGATTGTGTAACGACGGTGCCACCTGTTGGGTCATTGTTTGGGCCTTGCACTTGGCCCAATATAACTCAAACTTGGGCCTAATTGGCCCCTAATTGAGTTGGCCCAATTCCAACCCAATTATGTGCTAACTATGAATTTTAAGGCATTCACTAAGCTAATTAAGTCTGGTAAGTCTTGGTTTCTTCCGGTGAGCTTCTAGTGATCTTTCGATGAACTTCCGATGATCTCTCGGTAATGTTCTAGTGGACTCCCGACAAGCTCTTGGACTTCACAACGATCTTCTTGACGAGTTCTTACAAGCTTCTTTGGTAAGCTATTGGACTTCTCGGTCAATTATGGCAGAACTTTTGATGAACGTTCAGACTTCCGACGAACTCTCGAACTCCCAATGAAATCTCGTTCTTGACTCTAGGACTTCATTTTGCTTTATGCCTTGATTGCTATCATATTTAATCCTGCACACTTAAAACATACTTCGATCTAGACAATTATTATAAAGCTTGAATCAACTGTTGTCTGACATGTCATTGGTTCATCGAAACTTCGTCCAATTCTTCGACGCATCATCATCTCTTGTGGCCTATTGCCCAATCGGCCAATTGACCTCTGTAACTCCAATTTCCTTAGCGCAAGTTTTACTCTTCTTGGCCTGATGCCCGAACCCATGGCCCAAAGCCTTCTACCGATATGTCGATCGATCCTTCTGCTCGACGTCCAATCTTTTAACATGTTTTTCTCTAGCCCAACATGATTCTTCCTACATCATTTAAAACATAAATCAAATCATAAACACTATTAATTGGTTTCATTATCAAAATCCGAGATTCAACACTACATGCTATCACAAAATCCTCTCTTGAGACCAGTAAACCTACCTTAATTACTCAAGCAAAAAAATCTCCATACTACTGTAAAGCCATGCATGAAGAATATGATACCCTTCTTCATAACTCTATATGGGCCCTTGTACCCTTTGCTGGTAATAGGTGTCATACAAGCCAATCACATGAGTGATGACGTGTGACATAATATACGCTTTTTTTACTTATTATTTTATTTGATATTTTATCACTTTATGTTGTATATATATATATATATATATATATATATATATATATATATATATATATATATATATATATATATATATATATATATATATATATATATATATATATATATATATATATATATATATATATATATATAGTGATGTCTATGGATCTGTATAATGAGAATCGGATTATGATGATATCACGATAATGAGATCGATTTGCCTTTAAACACATATCCTAAACAATCCTGGTCATATGTACTCAAAGGGACATCGAGATAACCAGATAGACTAGTGTACTGTATACCTGTACATATGATGGAGGCGGCTGGTTTCATAGTTGCTCGTGTGGGGACACTAGGGATACAGTGCAAGTGCTTATTGGAGAATGAGCTCACTAATTAATCCACTCACGAAATGCTAGATGATTAATGATACCTCATTATCAGACAACGATTCTGTTGTCCCAATGGTATACCTGGTCCTTAGGCTTGAGACACCAAGGATGTCCTATATGAGTACTCTATTTTTTGATACTGAACTTATAGGCCTGAAAGTTTTAAATCTAGCATAACCGGTCATCGGGAGTGGCAGCCAACCTTATGAGAACTATTGAGTGTCGATAGAGGATCATCTACTCTTGGTGTCATGAGAGGAATATCTCATGTATTCTTGCTCAGATAAATCCTTGGCTAGGGCCATTTAGATTGAGAGAGAAAGAGTTCTCTAGGAGAAATCGATTAGAGCGAGACTCGAGTAGAAACTGTATGGGGCCTAACAGTACCATACCCAATATACAATCTCTAGAATATTAGATAGATGAGGGACTATAGATACACGGTAATGGGGATAGATAGGTCCAATGGATTGGATTCCCTTGTATCATCTAGAGACTGCAGCATAGTGGCCTAGTACATCCATAGTCGATGAGTCGAGTGAATTATTATGAAGATAATAATTCACTAAGCCAGTAGGAGTTCTGACAGATATAACTCACGACCAGCTCGGTATTAGGCCTAGAGGGTCACATACATATGGTAGGCATTACAACGAGTAGAGGTTCAGATATGAGATTTCCACTGGAGCTCATATCTTATTGGATATCCAATAAGCCTCTGAATTATTGGATCATATGGATGAGATCTAATAAGAGCCAATGAGAGATTAGTGGATAGAGATCTACTAATCTAAGATGCTTGGATAGTTGGATGTAGATCAAATATCTATAATCCATTAGGGTTAAGTTGATAGGGGCCCTCTATAAATAGAAGGGAACCAAAGGTTTATAGGCTAGAGCTTCTCTTGGTTGCCATCTTCTATTCTCCTCTTCCCTTCTCCTCCTCAGATAGCAGGCCTAGAGATTTGAGGAGCATTGTTACAGCTTTACTGTGTGGATCACCACTAGAGAGGATGACACATGACTTCTTTCATCTTCTCATATAGATATGTAGGGATTCAGGGATATACAATCTCCCTAGATAAAACACAATCTTTCATATACATAGTTTTCGGTTTTGTAGATTTTGCGCGCCAATCTTCGCACGACGACGAACATAATTTATGAAAAGTTTGGGGATTTTTGTTTTCTTTCTTCCGTTGTGTATGTGATATCACCCCATAAATTTCCTAACATCCTTTTATCCCACACAAAATATCATCGGATGTAAGTGGATCTTTCGAATTAAGCAAAACTCAAATGGATTTGTTGTTAGATATAAAACACATCTAGTAGCCAAAGGTTTTCATCAACATCCTAGTATTGACTTTACAGAGACATTTAGTCCTGTTGTTAAGCCTATAACAATCTGACTTATCTTAAGTTTAGCTATCTCGAAAGACTAGAATTTACGACAACTCAATGTTAACAATGCCTTTTTACAAAGGACCCTAATTGAAGATGTCTTCATGCTGCAACCTCCTGGCTTTATCCATCCTTAGTATCCAAGGCATGTTTATAAACTATAAAAAGCTATTTATAGATTTCGTCAAGCTCCAAGAGCTTGGTACATAAAACTTGGCTCGTTTTTTACATCAATCGACTTTATCAACTCCAAGTCTGATACCTCGTTATTTCTCTATCAACAAAGTGGCAATACAATATATTTTTTGATATATGTGGATAACATTATTATCGTGGGTAATAATCTTATGGAGATCAAGGCATTCCTTAAGCATTTGACTGATCGATTCTCCCTTGAAAATCTAGAAACCTTGTGCTATTTTTTGGGAGTGGAAGTAACATATACATCTTCAGGACTTTTTCTATCACAAAGAAAATATATTTATGATTTGTTATCAAAGACGAATGTGTAGGATGCAAAAGTGGTTAAAACTCCTTTGTCTACTAGTGAATCACTCAAATCATGTGATAAAAGTTCTACTATGGACCCTACTCAATATCGTCAAGTACTTGGCTCCTTACAATACTTAGCTCTCACTCGCCCAGATATCTCATTTGCGATCAATATATTATCACAATTCATGTATCGACCATCTACCACGCTTGGTCTATAGTTAAACGGATCTTACAATATATTAATGGGACCCTCATGGTCTTTTTTTCTGTAAATACTCCCCAATTCATCCCATGCCTTTGTTGATGTTGATTGGACAGGGAACTTCGATGATAGAACATCTATGTTAAAGTATATTATCTTCCTTGGATCTAATCCAATCACTTGGAGTTCTAAGAAGCAAAAGACAATTGTACAATCTATAATTGAAGCTAAATACCATGCCATTGCCACCGTTGCTGTAGAACTCAATTGAGTCATGAATAAGCTCAAGAAATTTTATATCGACTCCACCTCTACTCATACAATATATTGTGATAATGTCGAAGCTACATACTTGTACGTCAATCCAGTGTTCCACTCATGCATGAAATATATTACTATCGACTTTCACTTCATGCAAGATCATGTTGTCAAACATCAATTATGTCTTTCTCACATACATACGAGTGATCATCTAGCAGACTCACTTACGAAGTCTCTCACCCGTAAACTATTTTTCTCGTATCGGTCCAAGATCGACATTCTTGACAGGAGTACTATCTTGCGGAGACATGATAGCAACTAAGATTTCTCCAACTGTACGATGAAATCTTACTGTTCTATTGAGAGAAATCCTCTCTCCTAACTTGTATAAATATGGAGCATATATCAAAAGTCAAAAATATCTTTCTTTATGTTTTATTCTTTATCATGAAATTAAGGAGAAGATCGGTTCGTGCTCATCATTGATTGCAATGCTTTACTTTAGCTTTTTGTTCTCGTCAAGGGTGAGTGTTAGCAGCAAAACCTAAGAATTTTGACGATGCTTGAATTCAATGATCTGTACATGGAAACATCTACAGAAAGTATGTAGAATTTTCTGATTAAAGGGTTCAGATTGTCAAAATCCATGACATCTTCAGGTTGTGTTCATCGATAATTTCACCCAGAAAGAAAAGTTATGGCCGCCATGGATCACCACTCAGAAAGCAGATGATGGTTGGATGATGGTTGAGCCATGATCTCAAAGAAGCCAACAACTCCTATTGGCACAGAGACCAGCCACTGTGTAATACAACTCAACCTTCTGCTACTCGTGCAAATTGCAATCCGATGACTCATCGTTGTATTGCACATAGCACTCGCTGGAGCTGAACGAAACCTAAAGTTGCCATGTTTCTGCAGTTTGCAAAGTAGTCAAGAACACAGAGGCCAAACTTTCTGATAGCAGAATTGTGCCTGACGGTGACTGTCAAATCCAATGACCAAACGATGATTACACTGGAACTCCTCTATCCTTTTCCGGTTCGGTGGTCCATGAGAGCGTGTCTCTGCTTCCTCGACCTGTCTTGGTGGGACAAAAGAAGTGACAAGGAAATGGCATGATGGCAGCAGAGAAAGGAGCTTCACTGTTGCAACATACCCCAGGCCATGCTCGTAGACCAACACTTGGATCCAAAGGTGCTTTGGGGAGAGGCAACAAAGGAGAGGCCTGATATGAAACCGTTAAAGAAGTGAAAGCTATGTAAGAAACCATAAGGTTTCGGAGGTATAAAAAAAGAAGCAAAGACCGAAGATCTCCTTTGACTGATGAACTGTGAAAGCAAACTCTTGAACAAGATGAATTTAGGTAGAGACATCAACATGTATTAGATTAGGTAGCTTATCATCACTCTTAGGATTGACATGTATATTTCATATCTGCAGGAAAACTTGCCAGATGAATTTGCTTTGAGAGGTTTTATAAAGGGCCAAAACATCCAAAAAACAGCAAATCCAAGAAGAAAAGGAAGTAAATTGTGTGAGCTATGGGAATTTAGAGTTAGCAGGGACTAGTGCATGATATGGACCAATCTTATCCACTCTTTAAAATTATTAGCGATTGAGCAAGGAAGATCTAATCACGGATAAGATTGAGTACTTGGGTTGACAGTAAAATCATCATCTGGTTGTTGAATTAAGCTTTGAGTGCTCCCTTTTAAATCCCATCAAGCGGTCAACATGAGACTCACAACGAGAGTCATTGGTGGGGAGGGAAGACTTGTCATCCAATTTAGAAGTGGACTCGTTGGTAGGAATGTTATTTTTCCATCATATCTTTTCTTTGGCCTCCACTTGCTCTCGTTGATATGATGTCTCAGCAAAATGAAGATTGCCAAATGAGTCGAGGGAAAGAAGACCATTAACTTCCTATCAGGAGCAAACCATGGAGGCAAGCTTCCATGAACTGCATGTTTGCTACAAAATGCTTATACCGAATTCTCATCATTGACCTCAGTCAGCTTTTCTGAGAGAACAGTTCACTGGCTGTGGTACAAATCAGAACTCACTGTTTGGAATTCTTGGTCATCACCTTGGCCAGGACATGATCTGAGCAAGCTTTTCTTGGTTGAACAATGTAGGTTTGACATGCACTGTGTCATTCCATGATATTGATATGACAAGCCCAAAGTTCCTCCCTTAGCTTTCTTTTGATGCTTCCACGACGAAATTATCCTGCATTTCTCTGCCTGTGCTCATCAACAGATCGATTCTCTTCAGTTTCTTTCTTCCATCACGAAGAACAAACCTTGATGAAGATACATGTCTCCGAACTAGCCAAAGCAACAATGTCTCTGAACACTGCTCTAGGTTGAGCCAAGATCCAACCTCAAGACTCCCCCACTTCCCAAAGTTTTGCAGATCTATCTATCTGTTTCTCATCCAACACCCACTATGGTAGCAGACCACTCGAAAGCCATGCCCAAGCATTTCCAACAAAGTTCTCATCTTGCAGACCCCTAGAAAATCTCAACTCTTCTCCATGCAGGAATGGGAGCGCTGAACATTCCCCATGCCACATAGCATTTAGCCATCAACACCTTGAAGACAATGCAAAGAGTCACAAGTTTTACCAAAAGAGAAGACAGATGGGAAAAGAAGGAAGAACTACTGCTATCAAAAGAAACAGAAAGAAAAATTGTCTGAAAAGTATGTCTCTCCCCATGCAAACATACACATCACGACCGGAAAAACACTCGACATTTTCAAAGTTGAACAAAATCTCTCTCTCTCTCTCTCTCTCTCTCTCTCTCTCTCTCTCTCTCTCTCTCTCTGCATCCTTCTGTGTCATTTTCATTAGATGTTTTTATCGTTCTATTTCTTTCCTTCCCTATACCTGCCTCATGGGAAGGATCAAGGAGAGGAGGTGGTGTACGCCATACTGAAAAGGGGACGTTGTGAGGGGGAAGATTCTAAATGGTGTGTGGGGTCTGGCGGCTCTTCTTTTCATTTGTTCTCTCATTAGTTTCCATCTTAGATTTTCTTGCTTGATAACAACATTTTGCTTCCATTCCCCTGTTATGGTTTTGTCTTGGATTTTGGAGGAAAAAGACATGAGAGAAGAGAGAGAGCGAGAGAGATGTGGGGGGCCTCTATATGCACTTTATTCTCTTAAAATTGGATACTTTAATAAACTCCTAGGCACAAGGATTTGAAGGAGAGCATGCCTCCAGTCTCTCCCTCCATTCTCCTCACCCACCGTCCCTTCCTACCTTCTCTTAGGTGTGTGCCTGCACTCTTCTTCTTCTCCAAGATCCAATCTTTTTCACTTCCTTGCATTTGAACTCTATGGTTCCCACTTCTCGTTTCAGTCAGCAATCCTCCACCTCAAAACCCATCTAGAGAGGGGAACAAAGATCACAGCTTCCTTTTTCTGAAGAGAATCTGGCAGTGACTCTCTCCAGTTCCTTTTGATCTTGTTAGATATCAAAATTAACTTCCTAGTAGATTAGTAAGTGAAGTAAAGAATCTGTGTCTTTGTTTTCCATAAAAATATCTACTCTGCTCTCTGGTTCTCTGCATCTTGTTCTTCTCCAGGAGGAGGGAACAGTATGGAAACCAGAAACACCAACTGTTTCCATTCCTTTTCATTGCCTGGAGATGTGTAGACGACCGTTTATTTCAGCTGTATGAGGGCATTCTGAAACCATGAAAGATGGAACTTCGAAGAAAAGCAAGGTTTTTGCTTACAGATGCTCTGAGTAGACCTGTTGTTCTCTTACAGTCAAGTGCCACTGAGCTTCGTGGATTACTAATGCTTGCCTTCTTTTTCTCCTTCTTTCATCTGTTTGAGAGCAGCTCTCATGGTCCAAGTCCCTTGTCAGAAGATGGTTCAACATCAAGAGCAAAGCTGAGGACTTCCATTCAGATTATGTCAGTAGAGGTAGAGATGCCTTGTGTCACCCTCACTTCTGCTATCATGTTCATTGCTTGTGGTGCTGTTTTGTCTTCCACAACCCTTTTTCTTCCTTGTCAAAGCGCCCCTCTCTTCTCTCCTCAGCATCTGCTGAGGACCAACTGCTTCGCCTCCAACACTGTGAAACAAGTCATGGGTCTGATGCCCTTTAATGCAGAACACAGCCTGGCTTCCTTGTTCTTCTTAAAGTGTGTGTGTGCTCTTTTCAGGAGGCGATGAGGAATGGCGGGTCAGCATCACAGGGACAGAAGCTTACTCTGTCAAGCAAAGCAAAACAGGTTAAACAGTGCATCCTCCCAGCCTTGCAGCTTTGGACCATGTCTTCCTTCTCTTTCCCTTCCCTCTCTGAATTGTTCCTCTTCCTCACACAAACTTCAATTTGTGTCATCAGAGAGAATGTCCAGGAAGAAGTCCGATCAAGTTCGACGAGGAAAGATCGATCTTGGTGCAGCTAAAGTCACCGAAACCCAGCACTACAGGTACCTTCAAACAACAACCAAGCAATCACTCATCCATTCCACTTCTTAGCTGCCTTGAGCCGCTTACCACTCGATTTCTTGGGCTAGGATCTTCGTTGCAACATGGAATGTAGGTGGGAACTCCCCAAAAGGTAGTCTGAATCTTGATGATTGGCTCCATGCCTCACCTGCTGCAGACATATACGTCCTGGGGTACGTGCCTCACCTTCGTGCATCTTCCTCGAAGCGTCTGTGATGTGAAGTTGCCTGTTTTGGTCAGATTTCAGGAAGTTGTTCCTCTCAATGCGGGTAATGTTTTGGGGGCAGAAGACAATGCTCCTGCAAGGAAATGGGTTGCTCTCATTAGGAAGACCCTCGACGGTCTTCCCGGCAATGGCAGCAGCAGCAGCTACCAGACACCCTCCCCTGTCCCCAACCCAATCATGGAGTTGGACGACGACTTCGAAGGCGCGACGACGTCGAGACACCAGCATTTGCTCGACCGCCGCTCGTTCCAGTCCTTGAGCCGTAGTTTGAGGATCGACGGGGACGTCTTGGCCCCGCAGCCCCGGTTAGAACGCCGGCACAGCGTCTGCGAGCGTGTCATTTTCGCAAACAGGCCAAGTGATTACGACCCCAGCTATCGATGGGGTGGCTCCGACGACGACGACGACAACATTAGTGGAGATTACTCCCCTAGCATGGCAGCATACTACTCGCCCATGTCGTATGGCCACGCAGCTTCCTCATCCATGGAGGAGCGAGATAGACCAGGACATCCAAGGTAAAAATAAATACCTCAGAACTATTTGAGCATTTGCTTTCCAGCAAGAACTCAACTGAAAGAAGGATTTCACCTCTCGACCAGGTATTGTTTGGTGGCAAGCAAGCAGATGGTGGGGATATTTCTCACTGTATGGGTGAGAGGAGATATAAGAGAGAGCATAAGGAACCTAAAGGTCTCCTGTGTTGGTAGAGGATTGATGGGTTATCTTGGGAACAAGGTAAGATTTAGTTGCATGTCTCTTGCTGTCTCTAGCTTCAATGCAGTCAATTCCTTAATGCTGCTGCCGGCCGCAAGTGCACATGAGAACCACATCACTTGGAGGATTGTTAAACTTGTTTCTTCCAGGGTTCGATTTCGATTAGCATGTGTTTGCACCAAACAAGCTTCTGCTTCATCTGCAGCCATTTGACTTCTGGGCAGAAGGATGGAGATGAGCTGCGGAGGAACTCTGATGTGATGGAGATCCTGAGAAAGACCAGGTTCCCTCCGGTTCATGGTGACAGGTCACCTGAGACCATCCTTCAGCATGAGTAAGCCTGTTTGCCATTTGCTTGGCGAAGTGAACACCCGACTACGTTCCGCTAATAGCTCTCATGTTTGCCGTTTGCTCTTCTCCCTAGTAGTCGAATAATTTGGCTTGGAGATCTAAATTACCGCGTCGCTCTTTCGTATCGCGCGGCCAAGGTACTTGTCGAAATGCGTAACTGGAAAGCACTGCTGGAAAAAGACCAGGTAGAGTCGTGCTTCTTAGCGAAGATTTCATGTGATCACGACGAACACTTTCTGGGGGCTCATTCTGCTCTTTCTCTGAAGCAGCTTCGGATAGAAAGGAGGTGTGGCCGCGTCTTCCAGGGATGGAACGAAGGAAGAATATACTTCCCTCCCACATACAAGTATTCAAACAACTCGGACCGCTACGCTGGAGATGACATGAACCTCAAAGAGAAGCGTCGAACGCCCGCATGGTATCATTTAAGATCAAACAATTTTCACGACAGTAGCTTAGAATGCATTGATCTGATATGTGAAGCTGATCAAATTGTTTTACGGATCAGGTGCGATCGCATCTTATGGTATGGAAGAGGCCTCAACCAGCTCTCCTACGTTCGTGGCGAGTCCAGGTTCTCTGATCATAGACCTGTTTCTAGCATTTTTACAGCAGAAGTCGAGTCGATTAATCACCGCCGAATACAGAACATGGATTGCGCTGGCTCTCAAGTAGACATCGAAGAGCTTTTGCCCTTCTCAAATGGTTACACAGATCTCGGTTTCTTTTAAAGATTGCAAGCGGTCAGATGCTCTAAGCTCTATCCATCCAGAGTTCCTAGAGAACAATCTCTGCAATCAAACCAAGGTATGCTTGCGGTCATGTGCATGTTTCCAGTGACTAGAAAGAAATACTAAGCAAGTTCTCTGTTGTCACAGTTCATAGACGTATTTGCTTGTGGAAGACTGATAGTAAACCTGGATCACTGAATAAGAAGTCAGCAACATTTTGCTATGGTCTTCTGGTAAGTGTAATGAATTCCCATCATTCCTATTTGTCCATATAAATTGGAATGGAGATACATTAATGAAAAGAGCATGAAAACCTATAGTTTCATCCTATTTTACACATTAGACTTCAAAGAATTTATGAAGTTACACACTAATTTACATTCATATGTCTCATGCTTTGTGGTATTTGAACTCCCAACTGATTTCTTTCAATATGTTGACAGCACAGACTGATGGAAGAAGAGACTTCCCGTGAAGACTAATCGAAGGCAAAGATGGATACTCTTTGACAACTTATGTTTGAACTGTATAGTATCAATACGTCTAATAATTTTTGTGTTGCTTTGTGCACCAACAGGTTGGGTGCATTCAACCCTCATAATTCTTGACAGACCACGATAGATTTCAACAGTCAAAAGAATAACCAGCAGAAGAAAAGCTACACTTATCCTGTGTAGTTTTCTTGGTCAACATAACGACTGCAAGGTCCACATGGAACAAGGAGTTCCTGACAGTCGCTGACCAACACTGACATGGCAACAGTGGACCATCAAATTCACAGGTTAAATTTTTTGGCAGCTTCTATCACTTCTTCTTTATATATTCTCTGTGAAGGAACATGGGAATTTTGCAGTTTGAGGTGGGGACAAACAGTGATAACTGGCCAATTCTTTTTCATATTTTACAAGTTGGGGACACTCATTGCACTGCAGATAAACAAGTGTCGTAGGTTATGACACAAGAGCATGGTCAAAGATCTGAGCTGCAAAAGGCTATTCTTTTTTTATTTTGTGCAGATAACCTGTGTTATTTTCTTTCGTTAGTGTTGCAAGAATTACAAGAAGATATAGAAGTACAGATATGATCGTAACACTTGGATTATTGTTCTCTGAAATCAAACTAAGAGTACAAATCAAGTTGTTTTTTGAGACTGTTGTATCATAAAGAGAGAGTCTTGTAGTGATGGTGTAACCTCTTTAATTCTCTATTAGAATCATGTAGTAAGCTGGAGATTGGCATGGGGCTTGTGATTCTCTCTTGTGAGTGTTGAAGTACCAAATGGCTGAATTATGATCACTGGGACCATTATTAAGCACTTAGGGCATGCAGTAGTGTTCAAGAGATTGATAAGATCATCAAAACAAGTTACTGTGTGGGTGAGAGGATCATGGACTTGGGTCAGCATTGGATTTTGGGAGAACAGTGCCACAGTCGCCACTGGACTAGTGATGCCCTCTCATCATGCAGGTTTGGAAGGATACACATTAGACATTGTTGAGGAGGAGATTGCTCGACAAGAATGAGGCTGCAAAAGTCCCTTTATGGCAAGAAGCATACAAAGAATTAACCGGTTTCATTTTCAGAAACCAGATGGTACTGCACTTGGCATGATTACATATCATGTGAAAGAGTGACAGATTGGCCTCCGGCAAATCATCTGAGTGGTCATGCATCAGAGGTTTGACCCTTCACCAAAGACAAATGTACAGATTCTTCTTTCATTTCCATTTCTAATAGAGAAGCCAATTTTTGTTGCTTCTGTTGGGTTTTCTTTGTTCCAAAACTAGGAGGCTGAGATTCCTAGGTTTGTCTCAGAATGTATGTACAAACAAGCGTGATAACCATCACATCCATTTGTGTGAGGTTGTCCAATGCAGATGT
The DNA here is from genome assembly GCA_004837865.1 of Musa balbisiana. Classification (NCBI taxonomy): domain Eukaryota; kingdom Viridiplantae; phylum Streptophyta; class Magnoliopsida; order Zingiberales; family Musaceae; genus Musa; species Musa balbisiana. The sequence continues at coordinate 24,073,038 of CM017190.1, read as the reverse complement.
CCTTCTAGGACAGTTGGTTAAGAATCATTGCTGAAACAGTGAGAGACTTCCGCAATTGTTTCATCAGATTGACTGAACTGTCTGTTGTTACCTATTGCACATTATTTTGAAAGAAAATAATTTTGAAAGTTCACCATTATTTTGGTCATTGGCACACGACTCTTGAATTTTTTTTTTTCTTTACCTGCTTAAGAACTTGGATAAGCAAATGGCCCTCCACAGTGTCCACATAGGTGCAAGATAAATCATTTGCAATCATCTGTCAAAGTCTTGTAATGCTAACCCTCGATATCACATCTTAAAAACCATTAAATCAAAGTGTTCTATAGGCACTGCTAATAAGAAATGAACTCTTATATTCAGCAAATATTCAACTCCAACCTATATATTGAGTGGCCAGTCTTCATGGTACATGAGTCCTCAACAGCACAACATTACAACTATAAGAGAGACAAAGACAAACACATGGAAACATAACATGATGAACATCAATGCTCGCAGTCAGAGCAATGAAGTACTCATGCTAACGCAATGACACAAGCTACTACGATTTACAAATACCCAAACACCTAATGATATGCTTGATCAGTAACATGTGTGCTAAAGTTTCATTCTTCAATCACCTATTATATCAGAAACAAGAAGATAACACTTTGAATACACATAAAGAACATAATAAAAAGAAGATGAACTGCAAAATAGTACCTTCAGTGTGGTTACAATTTCAGGTTCCCCATGCACACAACTCGGGTGCCCCCAGTGATGACATGCTTCACAAACCCGAGTTACCAATTGACAATCTAACTTCAAAGCTAAACAATACTATCTTACAAACTCTTGTTCTAATTTTGAAGAGACAAGCTAATATAATAGAGAATAAATCAGCAGAAGAGATGACTAGTAAAAAGACAATCACAACCTATGACGACTTGTAGGTTGCAGAGAAGGCAAGAGGATAGAAATCGTAGTTCCAGCCATCCAGCTTCTTCATCCCTAAAACCAGAAGAAGTGGGAAGGGGAACTTTGACACCACTGCGTTAAAAGCTGACGCAACCTAAAATAAGGGGAAACATGGAAAAAGAACTAAAATAAGGCATGCTGACGCAATTAATCTTACTTAACACACTTCATGATTGAAGCCGCTTAGTAAACCTACAGTTTATACAGAACATCTAACGAAAGAACAGAAAGAACACGAGGAAAAGCTTGCAACCGACATACGACACCAAATGACAGCCAAGGTCTTCAACACCTGATTGCCAGATAGCTGTGAGGAAGTTGTAGGTAAAACCCAACTGTAATTTGATGTCTCAATAGTTCACTTGCTCTACCTTACTAAAACTTTCTTCCTTAACCATCATTAGGTTAATTCTTCACAAATTATCCACTATTCTTCTTCCCAACTATTACATTATTCCTTCCTCTAAATAAAACTCACCTACCTAAAGAACTCCATCAATGCGAGCTAGAGAACCATAGTTAACATAAAGACATAAGCTAGCCATCAACTTATTCACTACACCTACACAGGTTAAAACGGAAGACGTTATGTGCAAAACTTTTGGACCTCCGTTCCCCTCAGTCATCAGCAACATCCAAGTGGAAAATCCATCTCAAATTCTCCGTGGCAGTGCCATTGGTAAGAAGGAAGCTGTTGATGGAAAAAGTGGACTCTCCGGTGGGAGAAGAGGGCGCTGATTTTGATATAGGTGGCATTGTCAGTATCGAAATATGGCGACATCATAAAAGAATAGAAAATAAAATTTTATAATTTTTTTATAAATTATGTTCATCGTGTGTAAAGATTGATATATAAAATCCGTAAAATTAAAAATTACGTATATAAAAAATTATATTTTACTTAGGAAGATCGTATATCCCTGAATCCCTATAGATATGTAGGAGATGATTAATGAGGTCAAGCGTCCTCTCTAGCGGTGATTCACACAACAAGACTGTAATGATGCTCCTCAAATCTCTAGACCTGTTATCTGAGGAGGAGAAGAGGCAATGACAACCAAGAGAACTCTAGTTCATGAATCTTTGGTTCCCTCCTATTTATAGAGGCTTCATATTAACTTAACCCTAATGGATCTAGCCCTATTGGGTATTGGATCTCCATCCAACTATCTAAGCCTATTATATTAGTAGATCTCTATCTAATAATTTATTATTGGCTCTTATTGGATCTCATCCAAAGGATCCAAAAATTCAAGGGCTTATTGGATATCCAATAAGATATGGGCTCCGACGGATATCTCATATCTGAGCCTCTACTCGTTGCAATGCCTACTATATGTGTATGATCCTCTATGCCTAATATCGAGCTAACCGTGAGTCATACCTATCGGAACTCCTTTTAGTTCAATAAATTACTATCTCCATAATAATTCACTCGACTCATCGGCTATAAATGTACTAGGCCACTACGCCATAGTCCCTAGACGATGTAAAAAAATCTAATCCATTGGACCTGCCTGTCCTCAGTTACCGTGTATCTATAGTCCCTCATCCATCTAATATTCTAGAGATCATATACCGGGCATGGTGCTGTCAGATCCATATGATTTCTACTTGAGTTTCGCTCTAATCATATTCTCTCATAGAACTCTTTCTCTCTCTCAATCTGAATGACCCTGGCTAATGATTTGTTTGAGTAAGAATACATGGGATATTCCTCTTATGACACCGAGTGTGGATAATCCTCTATCGACACTCAATAATTCTCATAAGGTTGTTTGTCACTCCCAATGACTAGTTGTACTAGATTTGGAACTTCAAAACCTATAAGTCCGGTATTAAAGAGTGGAGTACTTATACATGACGTCCTTGGTATCTTAAGTCTAAGTACCAAGTATACCATTGGGTTAACATATTGGGAAATTTAGGGGTGACATCACATGCGCAACGGAAAAACAGAAAACAAAATCCCCAAATTTCCAAAAGATGTGTTTGTTATCATGATAAGATTAGTGTGCAAAATCCAGAAAACTAAAAATCACGCGTGAGATAGTTGTGTTACCTAAGAAGATCGTATATCTCTGAATCCCTACAGATATGTAGGAGAGGATAAAAGAGGTTAATCGTCCTCCTCTTTAGCGGTGATCCACACAATAGGGCTATAGCGACACTCCTAAAATCTCCAAGCTTGTAATCTGAGGAGAAGAAGGGGAGAGGAGAATATGAGGTGACAACCAAGAGAAGCTCTAGCCTATAAACCTTTGGTTCCCTCCTATTTATAGAGGCCCCTTGTTAACTTAACCCTAATGAATTATACCCTATTGGGTATTGGATCTCCATCCAACTATCCAAGCCTCTTAGACCAGTAGATCTCTATCCAATAATATGCTCTCATATCCGAACCTTTACTTGTCGTAATGTCTACCATATATGTGTGACCCTTTAGACCCAATATCAAGCTAGTCGTGAGTCATATATATTAGAATTCCTTCTAGTTCAGTGAATTATTATCTCCACAATAATTTACTCAACTCATCGACTGCGGATGTACTAGATCACTACGTCGCAATCCCTAGACGATACAAGGGAATCCAATCCATTGGACATGTCTGTCTTCAGATACCATATATCTATAGTCCCTCATCTATCTAATATACTGGGCATGGTATTGTTAGACCCATATAGTTTCTACTCGAGTCTCGCTCTAATTAGATTTTTTCGGAGAACTCTTTTTCTCTCAATCCGAATGACCTTAGCCAGGGATTTGTCTAAGGAAGAACATATGAGATATTCCTCTTATGACACCGAGAGTGGATGATCCTCTATCGACACTCAATAGCCCTCGTAAGGTTGGCTGCCACTCCCGATGATCGATTGTGTTAGATATGGAACCTCCAGACCTATAAGTCCGATATCAAAGAATGGAGTACTCATATAGGATATCCTTGGTTTCTCATATAGGAAAATTTGGGGGCGGTATCACATGCATAGTGGAAGAATATAAAAAATAAAATCCTTAATTCCCAAAGATGTGTTCGTCATCGTGCGAAGATTGGCATACAAAATCCGCGAAACTTAAAACTACATATATGAATATTGTATTATCTAGGAAGATCGTATATCCTTTAATCCCTATAGATCTCTAAGAGAGGGTAAAGGAGGTCAAGCGCCTTCCTCTCTGGTGGTGATCCATACAGTAGGACTACGATGACGCTCCTCAAGACTCTAGGCCTGCTTTGAGGAGGAAAAGGGGAGGAGAATAGGAGAAGGTAATAAAAAAGACTCTAGCCTAGTAACCACGAGTTCTCTCATATTTATAGAGGTCCCTTGTCAACTTAGCCATAATGGATCTTGCCTTATTAGGTATTGGATCTCCATCCACTTCCCAAGCCTCTTAGACCAGTAGATCTCTATCCAATAATCTCTCATTGACTCTTATTGGATCTCATCCATATGATCCATTAATTTAGGGGCTTATTGGATATCTAATAAAATAGGGGCTCCAATGGATATCTCATATCCGAACCTTTACTTGTCGTAATGTCTACCATATATGTGTGACCCTTTAGACCCAATATCAAGCTAGTCGTGAGTCATATATATTAGAATTCCTTCTAGTTCAGTGAATTATTATCTCCACAATAATTTACTCAACTCATCGACTGCGGATGTACTAGATCACTACGTCGCAATCCCTAGACGATACAAGGGAATCCAATCCATTGGACATGTCTGTCTTCAGATACCATATATCTATAGTCCCTCATCTATCTAATATACTGGGCATGGTATTGTTAGACCCATATAGTTTCTACTCGAGTCTCGCTCTAATTAGATTTTTTCGGAGAACTCTTTTTCTCTCAATCCGAATGACCTTAGCCAGGGATTTGTCTAAGGAAGAACATATGAGATATTCCTCTTATGACACCGAGAGTGGATGATCCTCTATCGACACTCAATAGCCCTCGTAAGGTTGGCTGCCACTCCCGATGATCGATTGTGTTAGATATGGAACCTCCAGACCTATAAGTCCGATATCAAAGAATGGAGTACTCATATAGGATATCCTTGGTTTCTCATATAGGAAAATTTGGGGGCGGTATCACATGCATAGTGGAAGAATATAAAAAATAAAATCCTTAATTCCCAAAGATGTGTTCGTCATCGTGCGAAGATTGGCATACAAAATCCGCGAAACTTAAAACTACATATATGAAATATTGTATTATCTAGGAAGATCGTATATCCTTGAATCCCTATAGATCTCTAAGAGAGGGTAAAGGAGGTCAAGCGCCTTCCTCTCTGGTGGTGATCCATACAGTAGGACTACGATGACGCTCCTCAAGACTCTAGGCCTGCTTTGAGGAGGAAAAGGGGAGGAGAATAGGAGAAGGTAATAAAAAAGACTCTAGCCTATGAACCACGAGTTCTCTCATATTTATAGAGGTCCCTTGTCAACTTAGCCATAATGGATCTTGCCTTATTAGGTATTGGATCTCCATCCAACTTCCCAAGCCTCTTATATTAGTGGATCTCTATCCAATAATATCTTATGGGCTCTTATTAGATCTCATCCATAGGATTTAATAATTCAAGAACTTATTGGATATTCAATAAGATTGGAGCTCCGGCGGATCTCATATCTGAACCTTTACTCATTGCAACACTTATTATATGTGTGTGACCCTCTAAGCCTAATATCAAGTTGGTCGTGAGTCATACATGTCAGAACATCTTCTGGCTTAGTAAATTATTATCTTCATAATAATTCACTCGACTCATCGACTACGGATGTACTAGCCACTACGCCATAGTCCTTAGACGATATAGGGGAATCTAATTCATTAGACCTATCTATCTTCAGTTACCATATATCTATAGTCCATATCTATCTAATAGCCTAGAGACCGTATACTGGGTATGGTGTTGTCAAATCTATCTAACATTTCGTAAGCGAATCAATCAGTGAACTCATTTTCTAATGAGAACCTATACTGTATCCCTAGTGTCCCCACACAAATAGCTATGAGACTAGTTATATCCATCATATGGACAAGTATACAACACACTAGTCTGTCTAATTATCTTGGTGTCTCTCTTGAGTAACCTATAACCGGGATTATATAGGGTCTATGTTTAAAGGTGAATCAGTATCATTATCGTGATCTCATCATGATTCGATTCTCATTGTATAGATCCAAGGACATCACAATATATATACATGTGTATATGCAACAATCAATATAAAGTGATAAAATATCAAAATATAATAAGCAAAAAGACTGCGTGTCAAGTCACACGTGATATCACTGACGTGATTGGCTTGTAGGGTACCTATGACTAGCAATCTCCCACTTAACCTAAAGTCAATCATCTATGTGTCTGATCCCTATCAGATTTCTATGACGTTTAAAGATAATCTGAGACCAATAATTTTGTCAATGGATCTATAATGTTATCTTCGGATAGAACTCTGTTCCACTGCTATATCTCCTCGGGCTACGATCTCTCTAATAAGCTGGAACCTCCTCAAACACTTCTGATGAGAGTCGAGTTCCCTCATTTGAGCAATCGCCTTTTGTTATCATATATAAGGGAATTGACTCCTCGTTGCTTGACACGACTCTCAAATCTGTGATGAACTTCTTCATCCAAACTCCTCCTTTACCTGCCTCTGTTGTAGTAATGTACTCGCCTCTTGGTGTATTCCCAGAATGAGATTGGTAGGTCAGCGAAACTTATCATGGAATGCACCATGTCTAACAGTGTACGATTCTTCCTTTTAGATACACCATTGTGTTGAGGTGTATAAGGAGGTGTCCATTGGGATAGAATCCTATAGTCTTTAAGGAACTGGGCAAACTCTATGCTTAAGACTCACCTCCTCGATTTGATTGAAGAGTCTTGATACTCTTTCTAATATAGTTCTCTACTTTATTCTTATATTTTTTAAAATTTTCAAATGCCTTGGACTTGTACTTTATTAAGTACACATGTCTAGAGAAATTATCAGTAAAGGTAATGAAGTAAGAGTAACCACTAATGGCATGAGTTGACATGGGTCCACATACATCATTATGTATGAGTTCCAATAGCTTAGTGGCTCTCTCTCCAATTTCACTAAATGGAGAGTAGTCGGTTTTCCACGAAGGTAAGGCTCGTAAGTTGTATATAACTAATAGTCGAATGAATATAGATATCTATACGCTATTTGAGGCCTGATACATAGCATGGTATACATGATAGACCTTATTGCTAAGGCATAAGGTATCCAATCCATGTTCGCCCTTTCTTTAGGAGTATTTGAGGACATACTCCTAGAAAGCGATATCCCTTATCTCATCGGTATAAGACCTCTCTTGGAATTTTTCATGCAAAACCTTTTGACAATGGTGTCTATGTATTTGGACTGGGATAAGCTAAGTATCCTCTTGGATCTATCTCTATAGATCCGAACCCCCAAGATATAGGATGCTTCTCCTAAGTCCTTCATGGAGAAGTGTCTAGATAACCAAGTTTTTATTATGGATAGCATTCCTACATCATTCCCAATGATTAGGATGCCATCCACATATAACACCAAGAAGGTGATAGTGCTCCCACTTAATTTTTTGTACACATAAGAATCATCTTCATTCTTAACGAAGTCATAAGATATGATTGCCTCCTACACACCTTATCTAGGTAGTCCTTGGATACTAATCCCTCAAGCTGTATCATATATACCTCTTCCTCGAGGTTGTCATTGAGGAATGCAGTTTTTACATCTATTTGCTAGATCTCATAATCATAGTGTGCTGCAATAGCCAATAGAATTCAGATGGATTTTAGCATGACTACGAGTGAGAAGGTTTCATCATAGTCAACACATTACCTTCGACGATACTCTTTGGCCACTAGTCTTGCTTTATAGGTCTCTACATTTTCATCTACTCCGATCTTCTTCTGTAAGATCCACTTGCAACCGATGGGCACAATACCCTCGGGTGCATCAACTAGGTTTCAAACCTTATTGGAGTACATGGAATCTATCTCAAAATTTATGGTTTCTTGCCACTTCCTGGAGTCTATACTCATAATAGCCTCCTCGTAGGTTTAAAGATCAATATCCTCAACATCCTCTCCTCTAATATATCCCATATATCTCTCAAGAGGATGAGATACTCTACCAGACCTACGTAAAGTCAAAACTTGTGTGTTAGGTACCTGAACAGACTTGGGCTGTGGAGTGATGCTTGAGCTAGGTTCTCCAACCTCGCTCAACTCTATCATGCTCCTACTATCTCCGCCAAGAATGTATTCCTTCTCAAGAAACACTGCTCTCTTGGCTACAAAGACCTTTCAGTCCTCGAGATAATAGAAATAATACCCACAAGTTTCCTTTAGGTATTCTACGAACTTACACCGCTCCATCCTCGACTCCAACTTATCGGGGTTGTGTATTTTAACGTGAGTAAGGCAGCCCCAAATCTTGACAACCTTAAGATCAGGTTTCTTTTCTTTCCATATCTTATATGGTGTAGACATTACCAACTTAGTTGGAATTCTGTTCAGAAGGTAAGTTGCAATCTCTATGGTGTATTCCCAGAATGAGATTGGTAGGTCAGCGAAACTTATCATGGAATGCACCATGTCTAACAGTGTACGATTCTTCCTTTTAGATACACCATTGTGTTGAGGTGTATAAGGAGGTGTCCATTGGGATAGAATCCTATAGTCTTTAAGGAACTGGGCAAACTCTATGCTTAAGACTCACCTCCTCGATTTGATTGAAGAGTCTTGATACTCTTTCTAATATAGTTCTCTACTTTATTCTTATATTTTTTAAAATTTTCAAATGCCTTGGACTTGTACTTTATTAAGTACACATGTCTAGAGAAATTATCAGTAAAGGTAATGAAGTAAGAGTAACCACTAATGGCATGAGTTGACATGGGTCCACATACATCATTATGTATGAGTTCCAATAGCTTAGTGGCTCTCTCTCCAATTTCACTAAATGGAGAGTTAGTCGGTTTTCCACGAAGGTAAGGCTCGTAAGTTGTATATAACTAATAGTCGAATGAATATAGATATCTATCCTTTAGTAACTTTTGAATCCTTCTCTCATGGATATGACATAGCCTACAATATCACAAATATACATTATTCACCTTAGCTCGTCTCCTCTTGGACACACTTACATTCATGATATGTGGAGCAGTATCTAACATAAACAAACTATTATGCAATATTATTCTCATGATGATCTCATCATCTAATAATATTGAACAACCATTATTCTCAAAAACTAATTTATATTCACTAACTGTCAAACAAGAAATGGAAATAATATTTTTGATAATAGAAGGAATAAAATAACATGCATCCAATGCAATAATAGCTCCACCAAGCAGATGTAGGGTGACCTCACCAATAGCTACTGCAGCAACTTTTGCTCCATTGCCCATCTTGAGGTCCATCTCGCATCTCACCAATCTCCTAGGTCTTCCTACAACGAATTACAAATATGATAAGCATTACCGGTATCCAATATCCACGTGTTATCATTGGAGTTTGACAAATGGAGACTGATCATGAATGTACCTGAAGCTTCTCCAAACTTTTGTTTCGCCCTCTCTATAAGGTACACTTTACAGTTCCTCTTCCAGTACTCATCTTTGTCATAGTGGAAGCACTGACCTTTATCCTTTGTTGGATCTTTCTTAGAAATATTTGTTTTACCTGGTCTGCCCTTGCCCTTGCCCTTCTTAAGGAACTTTTCTACTTTCCTTTTCTTTCTAATCTCACTAGTATAGAGAACTAGTTTTTCTTTCTTGATAGTGCTCTTTGTCTCCCTTAACATATTAAGGAGCTCAAGGAGAGCCACCTCAAACTTGTTCATATTAGAATTCATTATGAACTATGAAAACGAATCTAGTAGGGACTGAAGTATAAGATCAACATACAGGTTGTCCTCTAAGACTATTCCTAGACCTATGAGTTTCTCTATTCACTCAATTATCTTTAGGACATGGTTCTGAACCAGTGTCCCCTCAGTCATCTTAGCATGGAAGAGGCTTTTGGATATCTCATGTCGTTGAGTTCTTTCTTGTTCCTCAAATATTTTGCAGACATGTAAGAGAATTGATCTAGCATTCATCTTTTCATAATGTCTTTGTAACTCAGGATTCATAAAGCCCAACATGTAAGACTAAACAAGAGTGGAGTCATCAATGTACTCACGTATTGAGCGATCTCATTCTCGCTTGCCCCTTCCTTGGGTATGGGCATCACTGTATCAAGGATGTACGCTATTTCTCCATCGCGAGAACAATTTTTAAGTTGTGGAGTCA
>CM017190.1:23882743-24057743 GCA_004837865.1 Musa balbisiana | reverse complement strand
TCTTCTCCCATTGAAGAAAGACCATTAGTGGACACTTGTGGCCTCAACGGAGGAGGAATCGAGAGTGAATGTAGGTCACAATGACCGATTCATTATAAATCCAGTGTGCTTTCTTTCTGTTCTATTTCCTTCATACTTTTCATTCTCATTACTCACTGATTTACTTGCTCACTGCCCTCAATCACTTATGAATATTTTCAAGTTTAAATGCTTTTTTAGAGACAAGCTTTACTGAATGAATCTTTGAATCGACATCGTTTTATCGAAAACACTAATTCACCCCCCCCTCTCAGTGCCAACTTGATCCTAATAGTTGGTAACATAGCGATGTTTATCTCTTTTTGGTTTAATACGCAAGAGAGATGACTTTTCAAAACAATCAAGAGGGTCTTTCCATCACTCGTCCTCCTATGTTCAATGGGACGGACTACACGTATTGAAAAATTAGAATGAGAATCTTCTTACTTTTTATGGATTTTGATTTATGAAACATTGTTAAAAGTGGTTTTGAGAAGTCTTCCAAAATAATAAATAAATTAAATTATTTGGAAAAGAAGACTTTATCTTTGAATGCTAAAATGATGAATGCTTTATTTTGTACTCTTGATAAGAACGAATTTAATCGGGTTTCTATATATGAAACCGCACATGAAATTTGGCATATACTTGAAGTCACACACGAAAGCACAAGTAGGGTCAAAGAGTTAAAAATTAATCTTTTGATTCATAGCTATGAATTATTTCGTATGAAACCAAACGAGACTATTAGAGATATATATACCTGTTTTATGGATGCCATCAATGGTTTAAAAGCACTTAGTAAAAATTTTTCTAATTTTAAACTTATTAATAAGATATTAAGATCCCTTCCAAAAACTTGGGATCCTAAAGTAATGGCAATACAAGAAGTAAAAGATTTTAATAACTTTTTGTTTGAAGAACTTATCGGGTCCTTGATGACCTATGAAATGACATGTATAGCATATAATGAATTTGAGAACAACCTTCCAAAAAATAGGAAGAACATGACACTTAGAACTAAAGAAGGCCACTTGTGTGAAAACTCAAGTGATGATGGTGATAATGATAATGACTTGGCATTTCTTACAAGAAGGTTTAAAAAATTCTTAAAAAGGAACAAAACAAAACAAGATACTAAGAACAAAAGTGAACTAAAAAAGGACCAAGTAATTTACTATGAATGCAATAAGTTTCAAAAATGAATGTCCTCAAGTGAAGAAGAAGCTACCAAAGAAAAAGAAGGCGCTCAAAGCAACTTAGGACGATTCGAGTGCATTCGAAGATAAGGAGCCAACCAACAAAGAAGAAGTTGCTAATTACGCTCTAATGATGCTCAATGACGAGATAAATGACTTAATTGAATCTCATTTAGCTTATGATGATTTACTTTTTGCTTTCAATGATTTATATGATGAATGTAAGCTAGTTGATAAAAAATATAAGTTATTAAAGAAGGAGCATACTTCTCTTGTTAGTGAATTTGATAAATTAAAAAATAAGCATGATGATAGTATGTTAGCTTCTTGCACTAAGTGTGATGAGATAGATTCAGTTAGAAAAGAAAATATCTTACTATAAGAAATATTAAAAAGATTTAAAATAGGTAATAAATATCTAAACATGACCCTTGTTAATAAAGGTCATGTTTATAGAAAGGAAGAAATTGACTTTGTGAGTAACACTCAACAAAAGCCAACCATCTTCATTAAAGGACTTACATTACATGTCTCACCTAGAGAAAAATATAATTTTTGTAAAAAATATGATCATTTTACTTACAAATGCCCATTTAAAAGGTATAGTCTGTACAAATTAGTTTGGGTTCTCAAAGGAACCATAAATCACTCAATGATAGATAGATTTATTTATGAGGGACCCAATGTTAAATGATTATCTAAAAGAAAACCTCATTTCTTGTAGATATATCTACAATCACAAGCTAGAAGTAAGAGATGGTACTTTGATATTAGATGCTTAAGGCACATGACCGGAGATCAACATATTTCTCTAAGCTCACTAGCTAAGACGAAAGATTTGTCACCTTCGGAGATAACAACAAAGGAAAAATTATTGATAAAGGAAATATAGGTAACAAATCAAACCTTTTAATTGAATATGTGTTATAAGTAGATAGTTTAAAATATAATCTACTAAGCATTAGTCAATTGTATGATAAATGATATGTTATCAAATTTGAATCTAATGCTTGTGTCACTGAAATGCCACACAAAAATAGATCAATGATTGTCTTAAAAAATAATAATGTATATACTATTGATATTAATGATTTTTACGATGAAATATATTTTTTGGTTTTAAACAATGATAGATGGCTTTGGTATAGGAGATTAGGTCATGCTAGCATGAAACTAATCTCTCAAATTTCAATTAGAGTACTTGTAAAAGAAATGTCTAGCATCAAGTTTATTAAAGACAATTTGTGATGAATATCAGTTAGGAACACAAATAAAAAGTAGTTTCAAATCAAAGAATCAAATAAGCATTTTTAGACTAATACAATTGATCCATATTGACTTATTTGAACCAATTGATACAACAAGCCTAAGAGATAGTAAATATGTCTTTATAATTATTGATGATTATAGTAGATATACTTGGACATACTTCTTGACACATAAAAGTGATTGCTTTAAATATTTTTTAAAATTTTATAAATTAGTTCAAAATAAAAAGGGTTTTATGATTGTATCTATTTGAAGTGATTATGATAGTGAATTTCAAAACCATGATTTTAAAAACTTTTATGATTCAAATGAGCATAACTACAATTTCTCCACTCCAAGAAACCCTCCACAAAATGGAGTTGTTGAGAGAAAAAAATAGGAGTTTTTGAGAGAAAAAAATAGGAGTTTAGAAGAAATAGCAAGAACCATGCTTAATAAGCATAGCCTACCCAAGTATTTTTGGGTCAAAGTCATTAACATAGTATGTTATGTCATGAATAGGGTTCTTGTAAGACCATTACTTTCCAAAACTCCTAATGAATTGTGGAACAATAAAAGACCTAATATTTCATATTTTAAAGTTTTTAATTATAAATAATTTATTTTAAATGAAAAAGATGCCTTAGAAAAATTTGATGTAAAATCTGATGAAGGCATTTTTCTTGGTTACTCCTCTATTCTAAAGCTTTTCGTGTCTTTAATAAAAGAACTTTGGTTATAAAGGAATCTATTCATGTTGTGTTTAATGAGCTTCCCGAATTTAAGAAAAATGAATTTGATGATGATATTAATTTTGATATTTTAAATTTGAATAAAAACTCTCTTCCCCTAAGTAACTTGTATGCATCTTCTTCCAAAGAATCCTTACTTAAGGATTAGAAGTATGTAGATGCTTATTCTAAGGTGCTAATCATTGGAGATACATCAAAAAGTATTAAAACTCGCTCTTCATCTAAAAATTTTTGTACTAATGCAGCCTTCTTGTCTCAAATTGAACCAAAATATATTGACAAAGCCCTAAACGATGATTTATGGGTTTTTGCAATGCATAAAGAATTTAATCAATTTGAGAGAAATGAGGTATGGAAGCTTGTTCCTAGACCTAGTGATCATTTAGTAATATGTACTAAATGAGTCGTTAGAAATAAGCAAGATGAACTTAGTTTCATGGTTAGAAACAAGGCTAGATTAGTGGCCAAAGGTTGCAACCAAGAAGAATGTATTGATTATGAAGAGACCTTTGCTCCTGTGGCTAGACTTAAAGCAATAAGGATTCTCCTCACCTATGCTAGTTGTAATAATTTTAAATTATTTCAAATGGATGTTAAGAGTACTTTTCTTAATGATTTTATTTCCAAAGAAGTTTATGTTAAACAATTAACTAGATTTGAAATACCATTTTTTCGAATCATGTTTTTAAGTTGTCGAAGGCTCCATATGGTTTGAAACAAGCCCGAAGGACTTGGTATAAGAGATTTAGTTCCTTTCTAAATAAGAATAATTTTATGAAAGATAAGGTCGATACTATATTATTTATTAAATATTTTAAAAATAATTTTCTCATTATTCAAATTTATGTTGATGATATCATTTTCAGATCTTCAAATGAGTCTTTATATGAATCTTTTGCTAATAGTATGAGCCATAAATTCGAAATGAGTTTAATAAGGGAATTAACCCTTTTCCTAGGCTTACAAATCAAACAACTTAGTGATGAAACTTTTGCTAGTCACACTAAGTATGCGCTAGATCTATTAAAATGATTTAATATGGATAATGATAAAGCTATTAATACACTATGTGCACTTCTATAAAATTAGATATGGACAGTAATGAAAAATGTTTTGATCAAAAGACTTATAGAGGTATGATAGATAGTTTATTATATTTCACAGTAACTAGACCTGATATTATGTTTAGTGTTGCACTATGTATTAGATTTAAGTCAAATCCTAAGCAATCTCATTTAAAAGCTATTAAAAGAATATTTAGATACTTAAAAGGAACTCCTAATCTAGGATTATGATATCCAAAAACTAAATATCTTGAATTGATTGCTTATGCTGATACTGATTTTATTGTTTATCAAATATATATAAAAAACACATCTGGAACATGTCAACTCTTAGGTCATACACTTGTCTCTTGGTCTTCTAAGAAACAAAACTCTGTATTATTATTTAAAACCAAAGTTGAGTATATAGCAACAGGAGCATGTTATGTACAAGTTATTTGGATGAAAAATACCTTAGAAGATTATGGAATTCTCTTGAAAAATATACCTATAAAATGTGATAACATTAGTGCAATATATTTAACAAAAAGTCTCATTCAACACTATAGAACTAAATATATTGATATTAGGTATCATTTTATAAGTGATAATATTAATAACCATGATATGTCTCTAGAATTTATTGATACAAAACATCAATTAGCTAATATTTTTAGAAAATTATTGAATGAAGAATAATTTGATTTTATTAGAAGAGAATTAGGTATGTTAAATCTTTCTTATGCATGAGCTCCTTTTTTATATTTTCTGGATTTTTTGACTTTTGAAAATTGAGTTTTCTCTTTATTGAGATCATTTCTTATCACATTCTTAAAGTTTTATTTATGGATTTTGGCTATACTTGATCTTTTATGAGATGATTATTTCATATGAATTTTTCTTCCTTCTATTTATAAAAGAAGAGATTTGATTCATGAATCTTTAGTATGCACATTTTGATCTTTTATGAATCCTTTCTCTTTGTGAAAGAAGAAGTTTGATTCATAGACTTTTGGTTCTTATAACTTGATTTTTTTATGATGAATGAATTCCTCCTTCTTCTTCTTCTTCTTCTTCTTCTTCATCATCATCATCATCATCATCATCTTATTTTTATATCAAAAGGGAGAAAGAAACTTTCACATGTCAAGAAGAACCAAAAAGTGTTTGCACATCTAAAGAGTAGTAATAGCTTGCTCATTTCAAGAAGCAAAAGTGCTTATCTTACAAAATTTTTGCTTAACTTCTCATTTCACAAATTTGCTACCATGCATTAATTGGTATAAAACTTAATTAAGTAGTTCAAAATACTTGCATAAATTGTTGAATGATTCTCCTTTTTATTGATGACAAAGGGGGAGAAATGATAAATATTTGGAATCATGCCAAAATGATGTTGAATGTGGTATCATGCAAAGTGATAAATGGTTAAAATATGCTTTAGTATCAAGAATGTTATGCTTAAAATATTGTTAATGATCGAAATTGTTTTTGAATTCAAAATTTATGATTACTTTTGAATTCAAATTTGCTTTATCTCAATATAGCATATAGATAGTGGAAGTTAGGGTTAGCTCCATCATCAATTAGTTATCATCATAAAAAATGAAGAGATTATTGAATCTCAAATTTTGATGATGACATCAATTGGTAAATTAATGATCTAATCCATGTATTGAGATAAGTGATATAGGACTAACTACGATTGTAAGAAAGGCAAAATGATTAAAGAAGAATCAAAGTTGGGTTGGAGTCCATGATTGGGCATTAGGTCGGATGAATCGAGGGATACACCAAAGGATCAGACGATGTAGTGAAAGCTTATTGGAAGATCGTCGGGAGTTCGTTGGAAGTTCATCGAGAGTTTGGTTGAACAATTGACGTGTCAAACAACTTAGATTACGTGTATCATAATTGTTTTAGCTTTAACTTAATTATGGGCCAATTGAGCCCAAAACAAGACTGAATTGAGCCGATTAGATGACTCATTTAGCCATTTGGAGCCACGTCAGATGGTGGCACCACCCAGACTAGGTGATGGTATTGCCTAAGGCTCAGCCTCTTAGGTGGTCTGGGCGGTAATATTGTCGGTAGTTAATATTGCCAGGAGATGGTACCGCCCTGTCAGGCGATGGTACCACCAGAACCCAATCTCCAAGACTTTGTCAAGTGATCGTACTACCCAATATTAGTCTGCAGGTAGTGATATCGCCCATTAATGGTGGTGGTACCGCCAATACCTCGGAAACTCGGGATAAGATATTTTTTGGCTCCATTTTTGAAGCCATTAGGGCCTAAAAATACCCCACTCTTTCCTACATGAAAGAGTATGAAATTGTGAACAAAAATTTTAAGATTTTGGGTTGTAAAATTGCTAAGTATCCACCTTCTCCCTTTCTAGTTTTATGATCATTTAAAATAGGTGTGAGGCTTGTAAGGGTTATCTTCTAAACCCGTGAAAAGGAAAAAGTATTGTAAGAGATTGGTTTATCTTCGTCCATTAAAGGAAGACCGTTAGTAGATGCTAGTGGCCTCAACGGAGGAGGAATCAGGAGTGGACGTAGGTCACAACGACTAAACCACTATAAATCCAATGTGCTTTCTTTCTGTGTCATTTCCTTCATACTTTTCATTCTAATTATTTGCTGATTTACTTGCTCGCTACCCTCAATCACTTAAGAACATTTTTAAGTTTAAATACTTTTTCAGATACAAGCTTTATTAAACGAATATTTGAATCGAAGTTGTTTTTATCGAAAGCACTAATTCAACCCCGCCCCCCCCTCTTAGTGCCAACTTGATCATAACAAATTTTATGAAAATACTAATTCACCCTCACTCTTAGTGTCGATATGGTCCTAACAAAGATCTCTTAGAGATGATACACCAATCATTAATATTACATATATTCTCAATCTTCCTTAGTTCATAATATATTGTTCATACTAGTCTTTTAAAGAATAGAAAGAGAGGAGAAGACGAGTTTAGATCTCTTTACATATCGACATTATTATAACTTTCAAATTTGATGATAAAAATGTTTGATTTTTTATCAAAGAGAGGAGAAGACGAGTGTAGATCAAATAAAAATGTTTTAGAGTACGTATCATAAATTTGATATATCATTATTTGATTTTAATTTTTGATATTAAATTTTTTATATAATAATAACATAATTATGATCTTTATGCTTACACCAAATCAAACTCAACCCAAGTTTATTAATTCATATATTTATTTTTCGTGATCTAAGTCTTACTATTCTTTTACCATATAATCTCCTTTAGGTTTCTTTGGTACAAGGTGCGGAGGGCATTGAATTTTCTGTCTCCATCTTGATCCTAGCTGAGGGGATCGTAAGGCATGGCCGATTGCAGTAGTCAATCAACATGGTATTGGTCGAAACATTATGACTGAAGCACGCATTGATAGCCCATGCCTAGCGTGCTAGCGATTGACGAGGCTGATTTTTTGGTTTGTGCCTGTCAGCATAAGCGTTGTTGATCAGCTTGACACGGAATCATGTTACGGGCGGAGAGGTACTGACGTATGCCCCTATCCCAGGAAGTACCAATTTTAATCATCTTAGTTGTTGGGCTTAGACGCTGGTTTAGGGGTTTCTAATCTTGCTTATTTTCTTACCATTGGATCCCGAGTTTTCTCTTCGCCCTGCATTTTTCTGTGCTGATATACTGCACTTCTTTTCTTCTGTTGCCTTAGTGTTGCCTTTGCTCTGTCATTTTTTGATAGCTTCTGTTACTACTTTCATCTTTTATCTTCATGCATTTTCATACTAAACCTTGATTTTCATAAACCTCATGTCATGCTTCCATGAAGCTTGATTAACGCTAAATTAGCATGTCACGTTTAAATCTACAGATAATCACATCCATCCTGTTCAGTCATTTTATTCTCTCTCTCTCTCTCTCTCTCTCTCTCTCTCTCTCTCTCTCTCTCTCTCTCTACCGTTTAAAACTCTCTTTTACCTTCTAAACCAAAGTAAGAGTCGGTAAGTTCCCATGTTTGGAAAAGATATGGCATTTTATGGTTGTGCTGGAACCATTCCAAAATCAGACGAGGAATGTATCGGCTAGTCGGCTTTATGACGATTAAACTGTTCAATCTCTGATCTGACTAACAAGTATAGCATGCAAGTTGTTTTTTTTTTTTCATACTTAATTAATTTGATTGATTTTTTCATCGTTTAGGTTTTTGTCACTAGTAAATTTCGCTTTATTTTGCATTACATGACAACTTGCCGGACTGTGTTCGCAAGTTGGGCTCCTAAAATTCAAAATAAAAATTATTTTTCAACACAGCTACTTTTTTTTTTTTTTTTGTTTGGACAGAGCAGTTGCAGCTCCAAAGCTTGAGAGGCATAACCCAAAGTTGTTTCATGCGGATGGCACTCCTGTTCTCTTTTTTTTTTTTTTTCTTTTTGGCCTATGTCATGATTGTATCTTCATTAATATTAACCCATGTTTAGTTTTGATATCTGCATTTTACATTTTTTTTTGTTTATTCCGTTTACAAAGATGTTGAGATTCTTTTGAGAGCACAGTAGAATTTGGTGTTTAACGTCGCATTGATTTCTCCAAATGGAGCTCTCCTCCTTCGGTACGCTCCAAGCATCGAAGGTCGCTGGTCAATTTAGATCGGAGACAATAAAGTCGGAAATAACCAATGTGGACTGCAGCACTATGGCCAACTTCTCTATCAAAGTGGAAAGACATTGCAATCGCAAATATTTATATATTTAAAGAAGTAGCAATAGCCTAAAGGTAAACCACCAAATATTTAAATACATCATTGAAAACTAATCTGACAATATCACACGGCTTCTATATAACTAACCCAAGAAATAAACTGACCACAAACGCAAAACGTATATTCCACATAGAAGGTAAAAAAAAAAAAACACACACACACACACACACACAAAAATCCTACAACTAACCTGCTAAAGTTGGTTGGAACCCCCCTCTTTTGTCACTGTAGCCGAATCCTGATTCCTCTCACTTCTCAATTGCTGCTGTGGCAACTGCAAATAACTATTTCTAGAGCTTTGGTAAGACTACGCAACAAGTCATTCATTCCAGACATCGCTGAAAAGAAGGCACGAAACAGAGATCATCCAGTACTTTCCTCCCAAATGAACTAGCACGGAGTTCAGCAATATGGGGCCTTATAGCCTCGAGAAAAGCAATTATAAGTTCCCCCTGCTCGATAAGAATTTACCAGTGTCAGTATTAGAACACCGAAGTAAGGTGAAGCATTTGTTATAATCAAGTTTGATGATTTTAACCTTGCAAGCTCTACGAGCTGTCTGAACAACATAATTCCCAAATGGATCCTGTGAGATCTGAATAAAATGAGGATCACTGATCAATTCCCGAATGATATTGTCACACTGGTCGTCTCCCGCAAGTTTGAGGCACTTCTCCACCACATTGCTACTGTATCTTTGTACGGACAAGGTTCCGTAATGACCCTCCAGCTGATCTAGTATTCTGGATGTTGCCCATGGAATCTGTTGATCGAGAATCAATTGCACCACATAATTCCTACAAAAAGCAAAAAAAGTAGAATAATGGCTCGAGTTATAGAATAGGATACATACACATGAAGGTTTGAGACTTGAAGTGATGTGACCAAGAGCAATTTTGGATGACACATGAAAAGTAATTTAAAAGCTTTTGTAAACGACTCTGCGTAAATCACAACATAGTCAAGTATTAAAAGCATAGAAAGACAAGAAAAAGAGGCATATACCCGGAAGGATCTTGGGAAAGGGCATGAGCTTCAGATGTAACCTTGAACAGTAAATCATTTTTCTGCTCCCCTTCTAAATCAGAGAGGCATTTTTGAATCACACAACAACCCTGACGATCTCTTGCTAGCTCAATACAGTTAGCAACTGCAACGTCAAAAAGAAACTACAAGGAAAAGTCAATACGTGCTACAGTTTGATTGACATATCTTTAGCCTAATAGCATTATGAGCATTAGAGCAAAGCATACTACATGTCATTTAGAAATTCTACAACTATTTCACCCATCTTCTAAATATCACTGGGTTCTGAATCATGCTTCCAAAATTCAACAAAGGTGGAATTACTGTTAGAGAGTCAGATCTATTGTAACAAGATGAGGCATTGTATAGAGATAATTGATTATAGTTCTCTAAGTATCTTGATTAATAATGTATTTGAAGAAGTTCAGCAACTGAGTTACTTGAATGCCTACTTTGACCTTTATTTTTGGCACCACTTTGATGTGCATTTATTTGCATAGAGACTACAAGGTTTTAGTAGATCTCAGATCCAGTCATACTTTGGGACAATCACAGACAATTCATGAAATCAAGAGCTAGATTTAATAAACAAGTAGAGAAATGGACTTCAAATATGGAGCAAACAGAAGGAACACGAAAAGAGCATCTTTGTCCACTCTAACCTTTATCTATCAAAAAATTTTGACAGAGAACCTATTTTTTGTGACAGTTGAATCACTTGATCATACAGGGAATCCATGAAATCCTTACTTGATTAAGACATGGACTATATTTCAGCACTAGGCTTAACATGACTGAATTTAATAGAAAGTTAACCCAAACTTGAACATGGCTAAATCAAAGTTGCACTTGGCCCTTGTCCTCAAAAATGAGAAGAAATGAGCGTGTAGTTTAGTGGTTGGAGTGGTATGGCATGACAGCATGCTAAAATGGCACAGAATAGAAGCAAGTGCCAACCATTCCACATTGTAACATGCCAATATTAGTCACATATGATTGACATGCATGGTGCTACATATGGATGTAACAAAGATTATATACTTCACATGAGCTTGTGTGTATGTACATGAATCTTTGGTGTTACTGGTGCTCAATCCAATGCCTAGTGTTAGTGCTGTTCAATCCAATGATTGCTATCCATCAATAAAACCCTCTACAGTTTTGTGCCTGAATCTGCTATTTATATTTTTTTTATTAGACCTACGGAAATACTACACTATTCCAACATTTAAATAGGGAAAATTTCATCAGTGATGGGCAAGGTTCTCTTAGCTAAAACATAAAAGCATTTCATAAGTGTAGGTTCCATATTTCAACTTTGTTAGAGTCCCAAAAAATGCCCACTGTTCTTACAAGCCTTAACACCTATAACATTGGTCGAGTCTGTAGGTAATTAGAATGTGAATTCCAATGCTACCTCTTATAATTTTAAACTAAAATGTACAAGTTGATTGTACAAAAATATTAGAAAAGATTCATATAACTAACAGTATTCAGACTTCTTAGGGTTTTAGCAGTTTTCCTCCACCTGAGAATCACACAAATCTAGCAGAAATTGGGAACTGAAAAGTTCTGATGTTCCTGAGCATCCAAATGCTAAAGTGAACCAAAAAACTGAGGCACTCAAGAAGGTGATTATGCAGCAAAAATTGATGATGCAGTTACATGGATACCCGATAATTCAAAAGTTTTCAGTACTGAGTAGGCTTGGGAGTCTGTCAGCAGTACAGATGATGCCAGTCAAATGACATAAGGTTGTATGGTTTGGTGGTGTGACTTTAAGCCATTGAGTCATCCTTTGGTTTGCAATTGAAGGAATACATTTGACACAACAAAGGCTGAGGAAATCGGGAATGCTCACATTAGCATCTATCTTTTAGGGTGTAAATTCAAGGAATCATTAGAATTAATGCTCTTTGCTCATACCAAGGGGAAAGATCCGCAGCCAACTGACGAACTAAAATTAATCATTGCAAGACATCTGATTAATTATGGCAAAGAAAGAAGCCTGATTACCTTAAGAAAAAATCTTTATGCTGTAACTGTCTATTGCCTTCGGCTAAAAGGGGAAGGGCAGAATTTTCAAGAAACAAGCCAAGACTTATGATCATTTGGTTGGCACAAATTAGATTCTCTGGGCAATTTGTAGATGATGTATAGCATGAAATGGTTCTATTTTCATGTGCTTTTTTTCTCCTGGGGAGTTACACTGTTTGTTGAGAATTTATACTTTGCCAAAGATTGTGACTTTTGGTAATAAAATTCTCACCCTGTTTCAAAAAAAGGTTTCAACTATTTGCACAACTATTCGTTATATCAAATGCCCCATCAAAATTAATCAGACCACAACCTTAATTTGTGGTCTACACTCATAAAAAGCATAATCTGATTAATATTGTCAAGGCCTGCATCGCACATCATGGAGAATGTAAAAGGAATTCGTCGTTGTATTTTGTAACTTTTCAAAACATTTAACTATCAATTTTGGCATGTCTAACATCACAAAGATGTTATTTACTTTGTAACCTAGAAAAAAAAATTTAAAAAAATAAATACTAAAAGAAAAGGAACAAATGTAATATACAAATACTTACCTCTTTCGATTCAGGTAGAAGGTATCGCAAACAGTATTGTGCAACTTGACTACCATTGATGTTCTTCATCAATGACAGTATACCAGGTTTTAGAGCTTCGGCGATTTTAAAATAAAGCTCCGGACTTTTAACAGTTTTGATAATCTTTTGCACAACAGAAGTTCTGAAGTTGGCAATACCAAGAAACAGAAATGAAAAAGAAACTATTAAGGCATGATCAAGTTTAACAGATTAAAATTACAAAAAAAGGCACATACCCATGCTGGTCACAGCAGATTCTAGGAAGTTGGTCGGTGCGCTCTGAAATTTTATCAGTTATGTGTGTTAATTGATGTTCTGTACAAACTTCAACCAGCTTCTTGATAAGATGATGCGCAATGGGATGAATCATAAGCTCATCAACATGACTAATGATCTCAACAAATATCTTATCAACATTTCCACGCTTTCGTTTATCAAGTGTCTTCAGCAAGAAGCAGTGACCACACAAATCCTTAGCTAATATATGTATTCGTCCAGTGAGATTGTCAAGTGAATCATATTGCAGATGTGATGATTCTGGATCATGTTTCTGATCAGAACCATCAGAAGAGGAACTCAGACTTCTGTGAATACCCAAATTTAATGATCCATCACGCCGACCGATATAACTGTGGGCACCATCATCAGGGAACATTCGGCTAGTGTTGTCAGCATGTTTTGGCAATTGATGGCTACCAATAGAAGTTCGTAGCGAGTTCACTCCATGAGATGTTAATTTACAAAAGAAGTCTGGAACTTGGTCTCCATGGGAACTTACAGTTGAACCAGAGTGAGATGATAGCTTCAATCTTTGTGGAACTACAGAGATATTGGAAAAACCAGGATATCCATTACGATGGTACCTTCCATGGTTTCTGCTTGGCAAAATATGATATAACTGATTACATCTACTGTTAGCCATGTCGTCACTCTCATAAGAATTAGGATATGCTAGTCCAGTTTGATGGGGAATGGGCATGTGAAAATATGGCTGTATTGAACATCCAGACAAATGCCCAGTTGCTGAGTTTCTTCCTCTTTGAACATGCCCTTCCAAATGTTGATTTTCAAGCTGTTGAAAGTAAAGATACTGAGAATTATTTATATAATTTCTTTCATCCTCGAAGTCACACCATCCCACATTTGGTTGATTTTGCTGGCAATAAGAAGCATAAGCATGTGATGGTGCATCCACATAGTCCTGATTCAGGAATGTAGTCGGAAGCTGAAACCCCTGTGCCAAAACACCAGGCGATGAAAAAGTCTGCTTTCCTGGATTTACAGGCATATCAGAAGGGTAACCTGTGTAGCTTTGCCACTGCTCATTGTGACAAGCTAATACACTGTTTGGCGTTTGGTATCTTGGGGCACAAAAATTGAGCTTACAAGAGCTTGCATCACAATGTCCGTCTAATGTTCTGTTGCACATACTGGAGTCATCCGTAGTGATGAAAGAGGAATACCCTTTTGCTTCCAGATTTGGCAGATCAACTCCATTTGGCATGGCGGGCATACGGATTGGCATCTCTGAGGACTCAGGCATAGAGGAAGACTTGTTTAGGTGTTCTGAATTATGCAAGACTGCATATCTAAATGAAGCTGGATTGTGCTCAAAACTTGGAATAGTCAAATCAAATTCAATCCTTTTCTTGAAGCTCATTGCCTTGAATGCTGAAGCCAAGGATCGGTCATCTGGCAAGTTCAATGCATCTTGACTGGCAATCATGGTCGATGCTCTACGGTGGTTACCAGAATTGGCCTCCTGAACCAATGGACATTTCACATCTTGAGTGTTTGATGGGTCAGACAAGTTACTGGAAGCAGAGTTCTTGGCCTCATCTGAAAGAATTGGGTCAAGGCTTGGGGAGGCACCACCACCACTTCGGAAGGGTTCTCCAGCATAAGGATTCCGCGTAGTAGAATTCAATATCTGTCCATTCAGCTTATGGACTTCATGGTCGTCTTGATCACTTTTTCCTTTTTCCATACTGTAACAGAAAGGTCGAACAGTTCTCGCAATGCAGACCGCGAACAACTACCATAAGCATACAAAGATTCGTCATAACATGTACGAGAAAGAAATCCTAGATGAAGTTTTGACAGATGCAATGCACGAGTTTGATCGATCAAGAAAACGTTGATCATCCATCAAGATCAAACAGGCCCTCCATGTTGGAATCCGAGACACAACATGAAAAGGGCGCATCAAATCAAACTAAAAACTCAGTCATATCTAGAAAAAGGGTGTAAGAGGGTCGGTGCTACGATCGACCCAACCCACGCCCAATCTTCCGCACAATCAAGAATCGATCACAAAGCACGGGCACAATCGGGATCGCACCCCCCATCAAATACACCTAAATTGGAACAACCCCCTAAAACCCTGATCACCCGCGAGAGAGAGAGAGAGAGAGAGAGAGAGAATCCAAGAACCAACCAGACTCGCAGATCAGAACCCAATCAAGAACGACAGTCTCGCGATCAAAACGAGGAAACAAGGGGACAAGAAGCGGAGAACTCACCGTCCGGAGCGAAACAGAAAGCAGAAGGGGGCTTCACCGGCGAGAGAAGAAGGCGACGCGTCACGAGGCCATCGCCTCTGCGGGAAGTCCGGGAGAGAGAGAGAGAGAGAGAGAAGGCGCGGAGAAGGGGTTTGGAGGAGACAAAGATGGGATCTTTATACTGTGAGGAGTCTCCCCTCGGCTTCGTCTACTTAATTCCGAGTAGGAGTCTGCTTCTTACGCGGGCGATGAGAAACGGAAGAGCACATCACATCGCATGCATGCGTGGAGTACTCTAATATCAAATAGTATAAAGAAGATAATGTCATTTATGTTTCTTGGCGGTTCTTAAAATGATAAAGATTCTTTATATATATATATATATATATATATCAAAATTCTGCGTGCCAATTGGGCCTTTTTATTTTTAGTTTTTCTGTTTCCCTTCCAGTGCTATGGTAAGTATTATGCTATGGTGAAGGTCATCACCTCATGTGTTATCTTTTCCTCTCTCATGTGATCTCCTGTGATATCTTTTCATCACCGGTCTCCAGGTCTCCATCTGGATTGTCATCGTTCCACCCTGATGCTATTTCCATATATCCTATGGAAGATTTATCTGGCAGAACACCGGGATTCCGTAGCAGTCTCTGCTGACCTCCCAAATCGAGTCTCCCATCTCCGACCTTCCTCGGTTGTATACTAGCAAGTTCTGATACAGAACACCGTTCTTCCTCGTTTGGAGCTGCAGACGAGCGCTTCCTTTTTCTCAGATAGTGAGTTTGTCAGCAGCTCCAAACAATATCATCAAGCCAAGAGTCCAATCGTGAGAAGACTTGGTCAAATGTGTTGTCAATGGGGATCTTCCCTGTGATGGAATTCGAAATCTAACCAAGACTTCTGTCTCTTCCGTTTCGAAAACGCGGCTATGTTTACTTCTTGCCTCTGACTTGTTCATGAAGATAAGATGATCTATAATTAGGAGATAAAGCAGCAATCATCTAGAGAGTACAACTAATCAGGATAGGATTTCTGAAGAGAGAAGCGTATTGATCCATCTCATCTGGTTAACATCAAATCACAATGAAGTATATAGTTCTTCACTTCTTCTGTTACAAAGATCTTGAACTACATGGAAACAAACTTCATTCATTCTGATACGATAGCAGAAGCAGTTCTGGTAAGGTCAACTTGCAAGCTTGGTGGAGAGACAACTTGTGATGTTTGGCTTTGGTGAAGTGAAAACCTAGTTAAGACTAACCAGCTTCAAACTTGTGCATGGTTAAGAAGCTCAAACCCAAAATCTTACCTTCTTGTTGCGAAAATTCTACTCAACATGCTTTGCCGTTGGCAGATACTATTCGATTAATATTCAAACCATAATTTACTGTTTTTCCACTGGATTGTGGTAAACAATTCAAACTTAACGACGGTTGGACACAAGAAAATTGACATTTTTCTGAGACATTGGTCAAGAATTCATCTCTGAAATTAATGTCTTTGTCCGCTGCTACTACTACTCTCAATACTGGCACCATCAGAGACCAGTGTAAACTCTGGTTCAATACTTTCATCTCATAGGGCTGCTAGTTGAATCATCTATGCCACTATGCCTGGGACATCCACAGCTATCTGAAGAGGTTCTAAGTAGCAGACAATGTCTCTCATAAGCGGCCTCGCCTTTGGATTACGGTTGAGGCAGTAGTGAGCTAGCATGGCTATCTTTTGAACGGCTTTATCTGGACAATTTCCACTCAACCTGGGGTCTACGATCCCCAACACTTTCTTCTTGTGAGTAAGCAATGGTGCAGCCCAGTCAGCAAGCATCTGCTCTCGCACTGGACGAGACTTGTCCAGTGATTTCCTTCCGGTGAGGAGCTCAAGGAGGACCATACCGAAGCTGTAAACATCACTCATGGTGGTCAAATGCCCTGAATGGATTCAGAATTCAACAGGTTAGACCATCAGAGAACCAAAGGAATCAGTATATCTACAGTAATAGGTTTCAAAAGGTTAAACCCAGAAACAGAGACATCATATTCATCAAAGACGAATGGAATTCATTCCCCATGTTAGTTAAAATGTAAAAGGATAACAAGAAGATCAGATAACGAAGAGAAAATATATGGCATCAGTGGTTCTTGCTTCATATCACCTGTCATGATATACTCTGGTGCTGCGTATCCGTAGGTTCCCATTATTCGGGTAGTAACATGAGACTTATCACCTACTGGTCCATCTTTTGCAAGTCCAAAATCAGACAGTTTTGCATTATACTCCTAAAAATGGCAAACACAGAGCAACTTATCATAAGCATCAAAGTGAAGAATATGCTGAAGAAAGGTAATTTAGATTAACAAAATGCCGAGCAGCCCTTTGTTTTTTAAATCTTGTATCTGTCTCCAAAAGGACAAATCCTTGTCTTACTGTTTAGTAGAAAAATATCCATAACACTATTTCTTGACAAGTTGCATGATTGTATGACGGCCTAAGAAAAAAGTTACATGCATTCAGAAGAAAAGTGAGAAGATGACTGGGCAATGGGCCCATGTGCATCCCTCTCTGAAATTTTAAATGCAGGAAAAATACAAGAAACATTAGACGAACACACTGATTACATTGTTTTTACTTTTACGGAAACATTAGAGGAATACACTGTTTATGCATCTAAAATTCTGTGTCAAGAAATTTCCTGCCTCAACATGCAGACAGGGGAGTCACATGATTTATCATTTGACCTATATGTTGCAATATTATTTCTTTGAGAAAATATGTTGCTACTATTAGGACCGAAATCGACAATAAGATGGGGGGTGAATTAGTGCTATTAAGAAAACGATGTCGATTCTAAAAACTTCAATGATTTGGAAAAGCTTAATTCGATGAAACTGTATCGGAAATGATATCGAAGTGTTCTTGACTTAGAGTAAACGTAATAAGCAGTTAAGCAGAAAAATAATAGTAATGAAGAGCTGAAAGAAGATGCACACCAAATTTATAGTGGTTCGGTCGTCGTGACCTATATCCACTCCCGATTCCTCTTCCGTCGAGGCCATCGGCTTCCACTAACGATCTTCTTTCCAATGGGCGAAGATCAACTACCCTTACAACTCTTTTCTTCTATTGACAGGCTCAGGAGAGAACCTTTACACTCCCTTTTTACAATGTAACCCTCACACACCTCCCTTAGATCTATTTCTAAGCTTAAGAAGGAGGGAACTCAATGTTTTGAAAGAGTTTTCTCAGTTTTTTTCTTAAGAATTCTTGCTCCTTTCTTATTCCCCAAGTGGGGTATTTATAGGCCCCAAATGATTTAAAAAATGAAGCTAAAAATTTAAATTTTTTGATCTTCCGAGTACGGGTGGTACCATCGCCTGCTAGTTTGATATTGATACTGAGCGGTACCACTGTCCAATTTAGTGGCACCATCGCCTGACACAGTTTGGGAGACTGTGTTTGGGCGGTACCACTGGTAAACCCTACTACAGGTCACTGAATGGGCCAAACAACAAGCCCAATTCAGCCCTGATTTAGGCCCAATTGGCCCCTAATCAAGTTGACATGTTTACACCCAAAACCAACTCAATTAGACCTAACTAACTCAATCTAGACACATACAATTACAAGCATGAATCTTATGTTGTCCGGCACTTCGTCCGATCCTTCGGCGTAACGTCCTCTCTTTCGGCGTATTATCCAATTGATATGTTGACTCCCATAACTTTCGATCTCCTTAGCGCAATGTCTGATCCTTCAATCCGATGCTCGAACTCATGGCAGGAAGTCCTTCCGGCCCGACGTCCAATCTTCTGACATGTTCCACTCCGGCCTAACGTCTGATTCTCCCTACTTTAATCAAATTGCCTTTCCTTGATTGAGATTAGTCCTGCGTTACTCAAACGCACGTTAGATCTTAATTTCATCGATTGATTTTATTGTGAAAATTCGAGATTCAACAATCTCCTCCTTTTTGATGATAACAACCAATTGATGATGGAGTTTAAATTAAACTCCCCCTATCAATATGTCATATTGAAAAAAAGTTCGAATTTCATAAAATGTTAACCTTCAAATCTAAGTTGAAATGATTTTAATCATGAATCACATCATATGCAATACATCATATACATCATCATAATAAAATCATGAGTATTACATACATAATCATAATTTCAAAACATCAAAGTGCATTATACCATACATGATTCAAATCATCATTTCTTCTCCCTCTTTGTCATCAGCAAAAAGGAGAAAAGTGCAACTAACAAATTTTTGAAACATGCAAGTTTTACTTCACTTTAGAATATACAAGCTAGCAAGTTTTTTGAGATGTACAAGTTAGCAAAATTTTTGTTTCTCTTGAAATGTGCAAGATAGCATTTCTTGCTTCTTTTTTAAGATAAACAAGCTAGCAAGTTTTGCCTCTCTTTGCGATTTGCAAATTTACAATTTTTGCTTCTCTTTAGATGTGCAAACAAACAAGTTTTTCTCTCTTTGAAATGTGCAAACTAACAATCTTTGCTTCTCTTTTGAGATGAGCAAGCTAGCAAGTTTTACTCCCCCTTTGTCATTGTCCAAAAGAAGGGAAGAATACAATATTGTAATTCTTTTCCCTTTACATCAATTTTCAAATCATGACAAAGGTAAATAACAAAGATAAATTTACATCAATATTTCAATCATAAAAAATGAAAGATCAAATCATGAATATCAAAAGACCATGTGTCATTTTTTACAAATCTCTTCTTTTGTAAATAGAAGGAATGATAGGAAACAATCTTGATTCAAAAAGAAAACTCAAGTCATAAAAATCGAGAAATCAAGATTATGATCCGAAAAATATATAAAAAGAATTTATGCATTTAGGAGATTTAATATGCCTAAGTTTAACATTCAAATTAGCAATTTTGGTTATCTTGACATGTTAGCAATTTTCTTTCTTCTCTTTGTTATTATCAAAAAGAATAAGAGAAGAACAAAATGGTGTAAATGTTCAAGTCATCACATGAAAAATATCAAGAAAAATCAATTTGGTGATGAGGTATATAATTCATGAATACAAAGGAATTATATATAATAAAAAAATCATGTCATGAAAGATAATATCAAAGATCATGTGAATACCAAAAGACATGATTCATTTTGACAAATCTCCTCTTAAATAATCAAAAAGAAATCTTAGGAGATCAAATAGTAAAAGATCTTCAAAAGAAATTTTAAGTAATGAATTCCAAGAAATCAAAAGAGAAACCATGATTTATTTGGATAAATATTCTCTTTAATAAAATGTAAGAATCATACGAGAATAAAAAGTAAGGGATCCTGATTCATATAAAGAAAATCTCAAGTTATAATTCCGAGAATTCAAAATTATGATATAGATAAAACTCATTCAAATTCAAACCATCAGATCATCAAAATCACTTTCAAGAGATTCAAAATAACATAAATAGATTTATCAATCTCT
The DNA here is from genome assembly GCA_004837865.1 of Musa balbisiana. Lineage (NCBI taxonomy): Eukaryota > Viridiplantae > Streptophyta > Magnoliopsida > Zingiberales > Musaceae > Musa > Musa balbisiana. The sequence continues at coordinate 24,037,107 of CM017190.1, read as the reverse complement.
TATTAAAAAATCGATAAGATAAAGATAGAGAAATTTTCAAGAAAAATGCATTCCCCTTTTAAATGTTTCAATTTATATGATTTATTTCACACAAGCATGCCTTTGTCCTTTATGTCAAATAAAAACATACATCATCGTTTAAAACCAAAAAAACAAATTTCATCATAAAAATCATCAAGATTAATAAACTATAAATTGTAAAAATCATCATTATTTCAAATCATCATGCATAATTAAATCATTAAATCATCAAACATGATTTCATTAAACATAAAGTATTTTCAATCAAAATTATTTTGTTTCGGCTAGTGGGCTTTATGAAGTGTGTTGGATCTCCGGTCATAAGCCTTGAGCATCCACTATTAAAATTTTATTTTTGCTCCTAGCTTTCGATTGTAGGTCTACCTATCTTGTTTTTTGATAGGTGGGTTTGCTATAGGTACCTATTTGACTTTGGGTTCCTCATGTTTAGATCTACTTATCTTGTTTTTTGACTTAAGGTCATTTATGGTTCCTTTAGGCAAGGTTCGCAATACCGTATCGTACCAACGTTTCGACGTTGGCTCGGTACGGTACGATACCGGCGTACCGAGCGGTACACCATGGCGTACCGAGCGGTACACCAAGGTGTACCGAATAATTTTATATATTTTCTTTATTACTGTAGCAATGTAGCACTGCTACAGTATTATATTGTAACACTGTAGCATACCAGGCGGTCCGCGTACCGGTATGCCACCGAATAATTTTATATATTTTCTTTATTACTGTAGCACTGTAGCGGTACCAAGCGGTCCGTGTACCGGTATGCCATCGGACCGGTACGTACCGCTCGGTACGGGCGGTACCATTCGGTATTGCATACCATGCCTTTAGGAACCTAAACTAATTTATACAAATCATATCTTTCAAATGAACACTTATATACATAATGACCATATCTATCGCAAAAATTATGCTTATCCTTAGGGGTAATATGCAATATGGGTCCTTTAACAAAAGTAGTTGGCTTTTGTTGAGTATAGTTACTCATAAAGCCGATTCCTTCCTTTCTACGAATATAACCCTTATTGGCAAGAATCTGTTTAATGATTTGTTACCAATTTCAAATTTTTCTATAGTTTCTTGTAATACTATATTTTCTTTCTTAAGTGAGTCTAATTTTTCACACATAATGCAAGGGGTTAACAAGCATTTATCATACTCATTTTTTAAAATTTCAAATTCATTAAAAAGAGAAGTATGATCCATTTTTAATAATTTATATTTTTTATCAACTAATTTACATTCATCAAACAAATCATGAAAGACATTAAGTAATTCATCGTAAAGTAAATAAGATTCATTTGAGCCACATACCTTGTCGTTGAGAGCCATTAAGGCGTAATTCGCCATCTAGCCTTCGTTGGTTTGCTCCTCGTCTTTGGATGTACTCGATTCGTCCCATGTCACCTTGAATGTTTTCTTCTTCTTTGGCAACTTCTTCAGTTTTGTACACTCATCTTTAGAGTGCCCCAACTTCTTGCGTTCATAGCAAGTGGTTGTGTCCATTTTGAGTTCATTTTTAGATTCTTGTTTTATGAATTTTTTGAATTTTCTTATCAAAAGTTTTGTATCATCATCACTTGAGCTTTCGCTCGAGTGGTCTTCTTTTGTTCTAAGTATCAAATCCTTCCTATTCTTTGGAAAGTTGTTCTCATGTTCGTCATGTGCAATAAATGTCATTTCATAGTCATTAAAGACCCGATAAATTCTTCCAGCGAAAAATTGATCAAGTCCTTTGCTTTTTGCATTGCCGTTACTTTTGAATCCCAACTCTTTGGAAAAGATCTTAGAATCTTATTTACAAGTTCAAGATTAGAAAAATATTTTCTAATTGCTTTTAAACTATTGACGACATTCGTAAAACGAGTATACATGTCAATAATAGTTTCGCTTGACTTCATTCGAAATAATTCAAAATTATGCATCAAAAGATTTATCTTAGATTCTTTAACTCTACTTATACCTTCATATGTAATTTCAAGAGTGTGCCAAATATCATGTGCAGTTTCACAAATCGAAATACGATTAAACTCATTTTTGTCTAAAGCACAAAATAGAGTGTTCATAAACATTTAAAGAAAAAGTCTTCTTCTCCAAATCATTCCGTTAATTCATTGGTTTGGAAGACTTTTGAAAACCGCTTTCAACAATATTCCATAAATCAAAATCCATAAAAAGCAAGAAAACTCTAATTTGAATTTTCTAATACGTGTAGTCCGTCTCATTGAACATATGAGGACAAATGATAGAGTAACCCTCTAGATTGCCGATAAAAACCATTCTCTTGACTGTTAAACCAATCGAGAGTAACATGGCTTTGATACCAACTATTAGAACTAAAATCGACACTAAGAGTGGGGGTGAATTAGTGCTTTTAAGAAAACGACGTCAATTCGAAAAACTTCAATAATTTGGAAAAACTTAATTTGATAAAACCGTATCGGAAATGACATCGAAGTGTGCTTGACTTAGAATAAACGTAATAAGCAGTTAAAGCAGAAAAATAATAGTAATGAAGAGTAGAAAGAAGATGCACACCAAGTTTATAATGGTTCGGTCATCGTGACCTACATCCACTCCCGATTCCTCTTCCGTCAAGGCTACCGGCTTCCACTAACGATCTTCTTTCCAATGAGTGAAGATCAATTACTCTTACAACTCTTTTCTCCTTTTGACAGGCTCAGGAGAGAACCTTTACACCCTCTTTTTACAAGGTAACCCTCACACACCTCCCTTAGATATACTTCTAAGCTCAAGGAGAAGGGAACTCAATGTTTTGGCAGAGTTTTCTCAATTTTTTCCTTAAGAATTTTTTCTCCTTTCTTGCTGCCCAAATGGGGTATTTATAGGCCCCAAATAGTTTAAAAAATGGAGCCAAAAATTTAAAATTTCGAGTCTTTCGGATACGAGTGGTACCACCGTCTGCTAGTCTGACATTGACACCAGGTGGTACCACCGCTCAGTCTAACGGTACCACCGCTTGACACAGTCTAGGAGACTGTGTTTGAGCGGTACCACCGCTAGACCCTACTACAAGTTACTGAATGGGCCAAATAACAGACCCAATTGAGGCCCAATTGGCCTCTAATCAAGTTGGCATGGTTATACCAAAAACCAACTCAATTAGACCAAACTAACTAGATCTAGCCACACACGATTACAAGCATGAATCTTATGTTGTCTGGCATGTCATTGGTTCGTCCTATCCTTCGGGCGCATCGTCCTCTCTTTCGGTGTATTGCCCAATCGGCTTGTTAACTCCCGTAACTTCCAATCTCCTTGGCACAATGTCCTATCCTTCGACCCGATGCCCGAACTCATGGCACGAAGTCCTTCTGGCCCGATGTCCAATCTTTTGACATGTTCCACTCTTGCCCAATGTCGATTCTTCATACTTTAATCGAATTATCTTTCCTTGATCGAGGTTAGTCCTACGTCACTCAAACGCACATTAGATATTAATTTCATCAATTTATTTTATCCTCAAAATCCGAGATTCAACAACTACACCGTTGTGAAACAAAGCCAAGATATCACGTAGTTCAAAATTTTTGATATGCTAACCAGATCTAGCAAAATGTTGAAAGTTTTAAAATCACGGTATATAACTGGCTTTTTAGTGTCATGGAGCAAAGCAAGCCCTTTTGCTGCACCTAACGCAATTCTCATTCTGATAGACCACGGAAGGGGCGCTTCAACTCCTGCAGAACAACATATATATTTCATCAGAAATATTAATTATTAAATATTGAAATATAAAAATGTCCCTAGGTAAACATAAATCAGAAGATGGTCACATAATGTAGCTAAATCCACTTGATGCCTAGTGGTTGCCATATGTTTCTTGTCGTATCAATTGACTAATTTATTTACTGCAAAAGTTCATGTCTGACTATCATGAACCATTATTATGAAGGAAGAAAGGAGCAAGCTGACTTGCAAGAAAAGAGTTTTATTGAAATGAATCAATATGGACCAACTATAGAGAAGAAGAAACTGGTATCGCACGTATGATGAAAGAAAAATAAACTCTGATGTAGAAACTAAAGTAGTCAAAAGGCAATAAAACAGAGGACAATAAAGATAGTTCACGGTGCATGCATGTGCTTATAGCCCAAGAAAAAGAACACTTTGATCCAATTATAAATGGCACAAGAAGCAAATTATGAGGATGGCCTTGATAGATACTTGAGAAGAGATTGAATTCCACACTGCCCCGAGCCATTAACTCATACACCAGGACTCGATGCTCATCTTCGCAGCAATAACCAATCAATTTGACCAAATTTGGATGAGAAAGCTGCCCGAGGAATATGACCTCAGCCTGTGGACATAAAAAAACTTCACTTAAAACAGCATAACAAAGATCGGATCAAAGAGAAAACCAAAAGCTGAGAACCGTTCATATCAAACTGATAAGGAGTTTCATACCAGCCATTCTCTGTGACCTTGGTAGCTATTATCACCATCATGGACCTTCACAGCTACTTGAAGAGGTTGAAGCCCCTCCCTAGGTTCTTCAGTGATGACACCCTTGTATACACTACCAAATCCCCCGATGCCCAAAATGTTGTCCTGCTTAAAATTCCCTGTGATTTTCTTGAGTTCACTGAAAGAGAAGACAACAAGGGGGTTCATTGCTGTGTCCCGTCGCAAGTCCTCCACTTCTTCTGGGGTTGATGGCAATTTTGTGCCCTCCTTTTCCTCTTCTTTCACCAATGGATTCTCAACTTCTGGAGATCCTGTTGACAGATGAAACCGTTCAGATAAATTTATAAACACTGCTAAGGAACAAGCTTCCCAGTCTAAGCTTCTAATGGTTGTATAAAGCAGAAGATGTTAAAGAATATTTGTGGAAATAATTGACTTAGAACCAGAACTACAAGAACTGGACAGTGGTGAAAATTTTGATCAAGATTCATAAGTACACAACTAGAAAGAAGCTCAAAAAGAACAGTTCTTTTGATACATCCAGATATCTGGCTTCATATAAAAAGCATGTAGGTTACTTTTTATGTCTATGAATCCTATAAAAGAATCAGCTGCAAGCCAAAATTCTGAAGAACCATGTTGCGACCTGTAAGGACTTCAATACAACACCTGCACTTGTTCCTTGCTACAAAAGAACAGGGAACGAGGAGAAAGTTCCTCCAAATCAGACCTACAGAAGCAAATAGCAAGGCCTCAATCGTTAAGATCACCGACCTTTATGCCTCTCCAAATAACAAGATTACGAGAAACTCCTGATTATAACTATATAAGACAATCATAAATAAGGCACGAAATCAATATCCAGAATCATATTATTAGAGTTCCCAAAAAAAAAAAAGGTGACCTACCTGATCTCCCATCGGATGAAGCTCTGTAGATGGATGGTTTCCCTCTAAACGAGCAATTACCCATAACGACCTCCAATTCCAAACCGATCAGCACAATGTTACCAGCGACATATGAGAGAGAAGGCGAGATTCTCGTTAAGAACTCGCTCCAAAACTGGAAGACAAAACAGCTGCTGCTCTAACGCGAAGTTCCTCCGCTGCATGCAATCAACAGGGTTGGTCTGTTCCTGGTGAAGAAGTTAGAGAGATCAAAGAAAGAGCGATGGTATCTTCCACGACAGAGTATACACTAGCCTTGCCAAAGCATGTCCATCTTGCAGGGAGGTGGAGAAAAGTGGGTTGGATTTCCATCCTTGGTCCATGCAACTTGAAGTTGGGTACGGTGGCTCAAGCACTTGCATGCATGGCACTCCTGCAGCTGCTGAAGGAGGTGCAGCTCGAACCACATAGTAGATTGATGGTGCGTGCGGACGACGATGACGAAACATGGTCAGCAAGAAACTTATCCATACCCCTTCACCAGAAAAGACCCTGAAGCCTGCTCCGCCTTCCACGACGAATAAAGAGAGACCCAACTCTGGATTCGACAACGATGCAGACGAGAGAGGCCGATGGTGTGGTCAAAGTTTGACGAGTCAAATCTGGCGCCCCTCTGGTCTCGACTTTGCCTTTGGTAGGTGTAACATATTCGCCGTGTGACGGCTTTATCACCATGCACTGTTATGATGAACCATCATGACAACATCATAGGAAATTATGTATTATGGAGGGAGCATGGATTCGGTAAAGACATGTATAAGACACAAAAAAGATTTAATATTCTTTTCTTTCTTTCTATTGTAGGGATAAGAAAAAGATATAAGAATGAAGGCATAATCAAAGACATTTAACTTCTTTTTTTTTGTGTTGTAGGAAAAAAAAAAAGAGAAAAGAAAGATAAGTGATAATTAATTGTTTGCTTAAGCAAAATTCAAGAATATAACGTAAATAATTTTTGTAGAAAAATGAAAAGAAAAATCTTTTCTTTTGTAAATTTCTAAAAATAAATAACATAAAAAAGAAGTCCTCATTTCTTTCTTTTTTTCTAACTGTGTGGGGATTGTGGAGAGTTGGCAGTTAGAGCGCGTCCGCTAGGATATTGACCAGGCATTTTACATTACAGAAGGGGATATAGCACGGCCGCTTAAATTTAGCCCGCCGTTCCGGTTCATAGTCGTCCACATACGCGTTTGCCCGCCAAATAAAGTAACCTACCCTCTGCTCTCCTCCACCACTCATCGTACCCGACCCACGCCATCTCCTTCGCATCGTCGGTCCCGCATGGTGTGGCGGTGTTGTTCCTGGGTACCGGTAGAACTGGTTAATGCAAGTATCGGACGACCCCCACCGTTGGTCATTCCTCGCTCTTCCCCTACCCCCCTCTCTTTGCGTCTCTTCGCGCGAGCTATTGGGACCCAATCCCTAGAGGCCTGCGATCCAAGAAGCGCGCTTCGATTTGGTTCCCCTTGGCGTTCCTCGTTCTCCTCCTCCGGCTGTTCCTCGCTCACTTCCTCCCGCTGATATCCTCTTCAGCTGGGGACGAAGCAGTCCAACGGCCGCCAGCGCTGCCATCGGAGGAGGCGGTGGAGGAAACCTTTGGTAACAGCAGACCTGGAGCTATGGAGAAACATGGGGGATTCAATTTGCGTGTTCGTCGTTCCGATGCCCTCTGGGGATTCATGGATCCTGGGGAACCTACGCCAATGCCCGACGGCAGCGGCGGAGGCACGGATACCGTGGCGAGGACGTGCTCCTCCGGCTGCCACTGTTTCAGCCCCTCCTTCGTCCCGTCCGCCGCCTGGAACCGGTCCTTGAAGCGGAAGCTGGACGAGAGGGACGCCGAGGCCTGCTCCCTCTCCTGTGTTGCCAAGAGAGGGGACGAAGGCGAAGGCGGAGCCGGAGCCAGCTTCGCCCGGGTGGACATCGGGAACGAGGCGGCGGCCCTTCGCGAGGCCCTCATCAGCCACCAGCAGTCGGTCCAGAAGCTCCTCACGGAGTTGGAGGAGGAGCGCAGCGCCGCGGCGTCCGCCGCCACGGAGGCCATGTCTATGATCCTCCGGCTCCAGCGCGAGAAAGCCGAGGCCCAGATGGAGGCCCGCCAGTTCAAACGCCTCGCCGATGAGAAGATGGCCCACGACCAGCAGGAGATCGCCTCCCTCGAGGACCTCCTCTTCAAGCGTGATCAGGCTGTGCAAGCCCTCTCCTGCGAGGTCCAGGCTTATCGCCATCGCCTCCTCAGCTACGGTATCGGCATTGATGGCGACGCACCTCCCTCCGAGCCACAAACCCCCGACACGGCCACGGCCGGCAGCGCCGTCTCCCAGTTCGATGTCCTCCCTCGCAACTATCCCCCATTGAGGTGCAACGGTGATGCTGCCGCCGACCTCGACAAGTACCCCTCCGGAGAGAGCCCCCGGGAGCGCCTCCAGAGGCTTGAGAAGCGCCGCATCTTCCAGCTGGAACGGATGCCAACCAGCAGCTTCTCTCATGTCATGGACAAGGGCGTCGTGGTGGGGCAGTCCCCACGCCGGCGGCCACGGCATTTCAGGAGTTTCTCCTACCGCAGCCTCGCTTCAGGTCAGGAGTTCAAGAAGGGGGGCGAGTTCCCGGCGGCGATGGACTGCGCATCAGACTATGGTGGGAGAGACGACATGAGCGACAGGGTGTACACGGTGGATGCGGTGCATGGGGCAAGCGACGACTACGTGAGCACGCCAAGGGAGCTACAGAACCGAAGGTTTGTAGGTGGTGGCGGTGGGGTGGCGCAGGAAGCAGAGATAAGGAAGCTTTGCGCGAGGTTGGAGGCGCTTGAGGCGGACAGGGAGTCCATGCGGCAGAGCTTCATTTCTATGGGTACAGATAAAGCTCAGATGGTGTTGCTGAAAGAGATTGCTCAGCAAATGTGCAAGGAAGTGGCCCCAGAGAGGAAGCTCATCAAGAAACCACCTTCCAACAAGAGGTTTTCTATCATGTCAATCATCAGGGTACTGATCTCTTTTATCCCTTCTTTTTCTTCTTACTGAGCAGCCTCACCTGCTTAAGCTCAAGCTTGCAAAACAATAACTGATACAGTACGTAAGAAGTAAGATATGAGTCTGATGTATCAGAGAAAACAGAGGAAGATAATAGTGTTGCTTGAAACCAACTTAGAATTTAGATTTCCAGGTGCATTCCATTTATTCTACTTGCATTAATTTCTAGATACCAAGCATCCAAGCAGGTAGTTAATAATCTCAATGCTTTCATCTGATCTTGTGTTTGCCCAGAGTGTCATCTTATTCGTTTTATGGAGAAGGAAATCAACTCGAGCCAGGTAAGTTTCGTTTCTACATGTATATCTTGAAGGTTGGGTGGTTCATCTCAGTTAAAACAATGAGTTGACCGTTGAGTGTAACCCAGCAGGCACACTTTTGGGTTATCAAGCAGCAATGCTGGGTTACTGCTGCTGTTGGACAAGTCACCTCGAATGAGGCATCGGAGGTTCCTCACAAGAACATAGATGTGCCGTCAGCTTCTCCAAAGCATGACCAAAATGTGTAAATCCTTGGTGGATCTGGATCTCAGCCTCTCTCCTTCTCTTCCTGATTGCATTCTTCCATCAAATGTATTCTATTCTGATCTGTTTCCATGTTGCTAACAATTGACTTTGCATAGGTGACATGAATTTCCAGTATCATTTGTAAAACCTTATGTCCATTACAATCAATATATGTGTCGATATACATCTTTCATTATACATATGTGTATCTATATATGTATGTATGTATACATATGTATGTATGTATGTATACATATATATACATATATATACATATATATATATACATACATATATATATACATACATATATATATATATATACATACATATATATATATATATATTTATATATATATGTATGCATAGGTGACATGAATTTCCAGTATCATGTGTAAAACCTTATGTCCATTACAATCAATATATGTGTCGATATATATATATATATATATATATATATCAGTCAAGACATATAGAAACTACATTTTCCTATACTCCGGCAATGATTTCAGTTTCAACGAATTCAATGCAATGGAGATGTATTGATGCAAGACTTCAAAAGGAGAAAGAAGACATACCTCCCAGTTCTCAGATCCCGAAAGCGAGCGATATAGTAGTACTCCTCCCACTCTTTTCCCGTGCCGCTCCTTTCCCCTTCTACGGGCTCACAGCCTGGACCCTCCCGACGCATCGTCTCGATGGGAGAGGAGGCGATACTGGACTCCGGCGGAGAAACCCATCAGAGTCCATGGCTCGAGAGGGCGGCGAGGAACTGAAGCCCCGGTCGGAGAAAGGTGACAGAGGGGTTTCCCGCGACGAATTAGGGTTACAGGGGAACCTTTCCAGGCCAATCGCAGGCGGTTTTCGTGGAGAGGGGAGTCGAGGAACAAAGGGGGCGGGGAGTGAGGTCGGTGGGAGGAGCAGGCGCGTATGTGTAGTGGGCTTATTTGGGCTGTGGATTAATCACGTAATAGTTTGAGGAATTAGATATTTCAATATTTAATTATTATTTTTTCCTTGAAAGAATGTTTAATCCGGGGATTAAACGCAATCCCCAGGCCGCAGTTGCTGCCACGCACACATCTCGAATTGGGTGCGATGCATGTGCGAAGACGACAGTAGTGCGTGGAGGACATCGTCGTCGAGTTGTCACGATGTGTGTGGACGGGTAGAGATGTCATGGCAACTTATCATGCAGCATTTGGTACCGCTACCTGTCTCGTGGACCCCGCGGCTGCTTCCAGTCACAAGGCAGGTGACCCGGCGGGGATGGTAGGAGAAGACGATGGCGTTGGGTGGTGGAGGCAGAACAGCGGATCCGCACCTGTCACCAGCGCAGACGGCAACGCATCACCCGCCTGTTGGAGCGGCGCAATGATTGGAGTCCATCTGACGGTCTAGATTTCTCCTTGCTTTCGTTCCGCGCCGTCCGATCCATCTCGCGCCCCCTTCCTCCTCACGTTCCCGCCAGCTCACGCCTCCCAACCCGAAACCGGACCCCGCCCGTCGCGGAGCGCGCGTCACCGGCCTCCGTGATCCGCTCATCCTGACCGTACGATCGCCTCCCCGACCTTATCTGATCCGTCCAAATGATCTCACGCACAGAAATTTCTATGCAATCCATCGTAGGACAGCGGTCGTTACTCGTCCTTTGGCATAAACTGACCAAATTGACCCTACATTCTGCGCTCTGGCTCGAAGACTATAATGTTGTTTCAGGGAAAGTACAGGGATGCTTGGGTAACATCACAGTGGTGTTCCGGTAAATAAGGTTTCGTCTACTTACGTAGTTTGAAATCGGTCCACGACCCTTTTGTACTCTTGCCATCGAGCACAGGGAGAGTGAAGTGGTGGTTGCGGAGCGGAGAGCGGATCCGAGACTGCCGACGACGAAACTAGGGTTCCCGGGAGGGGCGAGAGATCGGGACTCCGATCGATCTCGAAGAGGAGTGGGTTTCGGAGCCCGTTGAATTGAATTCCGGAGGTTTGGTCTCGCCGGGCGGGTACGGATAATCGCCGCTCACCTCCCCGTCACACGGATCGGCCGCGTCCCCTCTGGATCCCTCGCTCTCCGACGCACCCGATCGAGCTCTGCAGGTACTGTGCGACCCACTGTTCTTGATTTAGATCTCGATCTTCCGTATGCCTCGCGATTTGGCGAATTGACAGCGTGGAATTTACGGGACACGTTCGGTTGTATTTAGGAAATGTATCCTCTATCTCGATCTTGAAGGAGATCGTTGTGGATCTTCACAAAACAATTGCTCTCAGTTTGATCTTTTCCTTCTCCAATTCAGTAGGTTTTGCAAGTGCCAGATACATATGATGAAATCGAAGATGAAGTAGAATTGAATTCGATGTACTGTTGCAGAGTTCAATCCTAGAGATGGATTCAGGTGGAGGAGTCGAATCGGAGCTCAATAAAGGAGCGGTTGAGAAGGCTCCAGAGGCCAATGGATTCAACGAGAACGAAGTTACCGAGAATGGAGCCGATGCGGTTCACATCGACAGTGGCTCCGACGGTACGTCGAAGGTTGAAGCTCCTGATTCTTCTGGAGATGGCGATGAAGCGCCAACTTCTGCCGCCGAGAACAAAGCGCCGTCCAATTCTTCCGAGGTATTGTATGCTTTTTCTGCGGCCTTTTTCCAAAAACTCGTGTAATATGACTCTGTTTTGGGCAGTGGGGAGATGGATCTGATGGAAAAGATGATATCAAGAAGACGCAGAATAATTCTGGTGCTCTGAATGCTTCCTTGGCTGAGTCTCAGAAGAAAAGGAATGTTATGTCGCAGAGTTCGTCATTTCCTCCCAAGGGTTCCCTTGCCGATAATTCGCGCAGGAGCACAACATCTACAAAGCAGTCTAGAGTTGCATCCTCAATCACAAATGGTTCGATCTCGCTTCTTAGCATCCAACTATGCCGACAAATCACCTTTTTCGTGGGTTACGTTTCACAACTTTGCTTGCAGGTGATGTCGCTGTTAAGCGTTCTGCAGCAATTGCTCAGAAAACATTGGTGAGGATGAAGTTACGGGGATCCGTTTCTTTTCTGGAATAAGCAACTTAAAGTATCATTAGAACTATGCTTTTGGTAATGCTAAGCTGTGGGCTGTTTTGCTGATGCTATTTTATTTCTTGTTGGGCCGTAGTCCGTCAATACTGACACGGCGGCGGAGGCAACCATAAATGGCACATCTGCTGAAGATGCACGGTAAGATTTTGTTTTGTTTTTTTTTCATGCAACTTCTATAAAGTTCCTTTTTTTTTACTTAAACTATCTAATTCAGATGCTTTTAATACTTTATAATGCATGTTTAGAGATTGTTATATCGATTTCAGGAAAACATTTGTTTAGGGACACTGATCTTACAATACATTTTAGAAAGTGAATGAAAACTTTTAAGAGGATAGACACGAAGTTGATAGGTTAAATGTATTTCCAGTATAGGTTTTCTAAACACAAGATTGTTATCCTATCCGATAGGATAACTAACTCATTAGTTTATTGAGCCCCAATCATTTATTTAAAATATTTAACTTTAAATTAATAATAGGGAATTCTTCTATCACTTCCAAATCCAGTCAATTCTTCTATCAATTATGATATGGGACGAATCCAAAATGTTATAATCTTCACATGAGGCCTAGTTTAGTCATATCATATCCTCGTGCTCATTCACATATTATCTTTTTATACTTGATTTTTTTTTCTTTTAACAAAGAATAAATGATAAAAGCAAGATTCGATCAAAGACTTTACGATAAATTATAAGGCCTTTACCAGCTAACTAACATATTTTCGAACTCTTTCATTATATTATCTTTTTCTACTTACTCTTTCACTATATCATTTATCATAATTTGATTCGACATAATATTTATTGAATTTGAATCATGATTTAAAATATTTAATCTAAGATTAATGATATCACATCTAAATAATAATTACGAGTCCATAAATACGGGAGTAGCCCAATGTATAAACATAGTCTTATTTACATCTCTGTTACAAGAATTGCATCCCGTGCTTTTACGCATTCATCCGTCTTACATCCTAAAGCCGACCTTATATCGCTTGACAGTACGTTGAGTCAAACTGGCTTCACCTTGTAATGTAAATTATTTATCATTTTTTTTGGTGAAATTAACATGACATACCAGGTCAAATGATAGCAAAACAAAGCCCTCTGGAAGCCCGCTGCCGGCCGGAAAAGAGGATGATGCCCACTCCACCTCCTCGTAATGTTTCATGCTTATACACCTCACATGATTCAATTTTTCTTAGATGCCATGAATTGTCGCTTAAAGATTTGCGCTACGCTTATTCCAGAAGTTCACCACGTGCAAGAAAGAGCGCTGGTTGTGGTTTCAGCTTCAGGTTGGATGAGCGTGCCGAGAAACGCAAAGAGGTTGACAGATTAACTTCTATTCTTTTCCTACTGCTCTGCCTAAGACACTTGTTTAAACAATGTGTGTCGTTGTCTTCTTAGTTTTTCATGAAGCTTGAAGAGAAGAATCATGCCAAGGAACTGGAAAAGACTAACCTGCAGGCAAAATCCAAGGTGATCTTCTTCTTTGAACTTGGGTTTTTCTTGTCCTTCACGAAAGCTTTTGCAGACTGAATGTGGACTAAGTTCTCTAGAAAACAATATATTATAGGAGAATCAAGAGGCCGAGATCAGACGGCTAAGGAAGACCTTGACCTTTAAAGCCACTCCAATGCCAAGCTTTTATCAGGAACCTGGTCCTCCAAAAGTTGAATTGAAGAAGGTAACATTAGAGAAGTGCATCTACAAATTTGATTAGTCATTGACAAATACCTTAATACTTGCCTCTGCTTATATTTTCTTTCGAATGAATAGTTAGGGCTTCCTCGCTAAATATATGTACAGATAGAACTCTGGCTTCCCATAGCTTTGGTAATTAACTTCTTGGTGTTCAGTTTCCTTTTGGTACTATATAATCAATTGGCATGTAACTTGTTTCTCTGCTAAATAACTTTGACTATGGTTGGCAATTAGCATGCAGAAGATTAGAGCCCGTTAAATCTTAAGAAACTTTGTGATTTCTCGATTTGTATTCACTTTTCCGCTTTCTGTTTTGTTTCCTTCCAAATCATTGTTAGAAGTAATCTTTGTGTTACCATATAATTAATGCCTTTGATAAGCATACTTGGAAAGAGAACATACCCGAAGCATCCTGCTGCTAATCTACAGATCCCTCCGACGCGCGCTCGATCACCAAAGCTCGGCCGTCGCAAGCAATCCGTTTCTGCAGCAGATGGTTCTTCAGAAGTCGGTACCTCCAGCTCAACAAAACCGAGTGATGGTGCCGCAAGCAGCAAGGGGAATGCAGCCCTTCCAAAGAAGCCAAAGCAAAAGTTACTCTCCAAGCTTCCATCACAGAAATCACCAACAACAACAAAGCCTGATGCAAAATCTCTGATGCCAGGAACTGAGAAGCCTGAGGTCAGTTCCGCTGAAACTTGTGTTGCAGCGGGGCCGGCCTCTCCTGGGGACTCGGCTGAGGAAGGACAAACGAATGGCGACCTCCCTGAAACTGAGGTCGCAACTCAGGAAGTTCCAGTACGGGGTTAACTGGTGGGTAGGGGCCTCCGGACCCTGTGCTGTAGTTTTGTTGTGGCCATTTGTGAATAGAGAGAACTGTGTGTTGCTTGAAAAGCATGGTGTTGATATCGTCCTCTTAAGACTTTATATGAATTAGGTCATGTGTATGGTTTTAACCTGTTTTGCCGTTTGATTTATGGTATTACATCATGAGATGGTGATTATTATTATCTCTACAAGTCTTAGTGCTCCTTTAAACTGCTTTTGGTAAACCTGTATGATTTTTCTTGCTTAGTTCGTTTTGATCCCTTTTGGCTCTACTTTTACCTTCCTCACTTAGAACCTGAAGCCTTCAAGAGTAATTCCCACCAAAATCCGCGTTACGGATCCTCTTTCTAGTTTCATTAATGTATGTGGATCTTCGCCCTACATCCGACCTGTATTTTGGATCCATATGCTTCTCGGATATAGAACGAGATCCTTGGTGAATCCAACAAGATCTAGTGGAATAATACACTAAAGAATTAAGTAAAATAAACTGCAAGCAATCCTGTGCATCTACAACATCAATGGCTTCATCATCAGTCCCTAATAAAGAATCACGCCACTGCTTAAGTCAAAGAAATTTCTCTACAAACAGCTCTACGCAGTTGAAAGGTGAACATATTAAATGCAAACAAAAGATTGTGGAGTAATTGCCTGAAAGCCGTCTCCTCTGTCGCCTGTCAAACAGTAACACCCAAGCGTGAATTCCATCCAAGTGTGACACGATAGAAACCAAAGTTCGCACAACCACACGTATACCACGTACTAGCTAGCACGAGGAAGAACAAAAGAATGATGGCACTTTGAGGCGCACATGACAGCCACATGCTCAGTTTAAGAGAGAATCCGGTTGTTGGTGTTAGGAAAGGGTTCGACACTAAGAGGGGGATGAATTAGTGCAGCGGTAAAAATTACGTCGGTTCAAAAGACCTTCGTACGATAAAAACCGTTTTCGACGAAAAACTGATTTCGGAAACTTAACTTGAAAGTGTACCTAATGAATTGAAGACAGTAAGCACTTAAGGAGATTTACAGTAAGGTAATAGTAAGAATAAAATGTAAACCAGAGAACACGACAGTT
Source organism: Musa balbisiana (assembly GCA_004837865.1). Classification (NCBI taxonomy): domain Eukaryota; kingdom Viridiplantae; phylum Streptophyta; class Magnoliopsida; order Zingiberales; family Musaceae; genus Musa; species Musa balbisiana. Next base: position 24,021,452 of record CM017190.1, on the reverse strand, counting down.
TATAGTGGTTCAGTTGTCGTGACCTATATCCACTTCTCCGATTCCTCTTCCGTTGAGGTCACTGGCATCCACTAATGGTCTTCCTTCAATAAGCGAAGACCAACCTCCTTCTTACACCCCTCTTCTCCTTTTCACAGGTTTAGGAGTCAACCTTTACAAGCACTCACTCCTCTTTTACAGAATTCTAACACTTAGACTAGAGGAGGATTCTCACAAGAGATTTCTACAGTGTTTTTTTACTTTTAAACTCTCTGTGCTTGTGTGATTTACCCAGGGATGAGAGGGGTATTTATAGGCTTCAAGTGGATTCAAACTTGGATCCTAAAAACATCTCATCCCGAGTTTCTCAAGTACTGGTTCTAACACTAGGTGGTACCACCGCTTGGGCTGATGGTACCACCGCCTGTAGCCTCTCGGAGGCTATGTCTGGGTGGTACCACCGCCTAGACTGGCGGTACCACCGCCTGACATAGTCTCGAAGACTATGCCATGACGGTGCTACCTCTTGGGTCACTGTTTGAGCCTCTTATTGGGCCCAACACAGTTCTTATATAGGCCTAGCTGGCCCCTAATTGGGTTGGCCCAAATCCAAACCCAATTACGTGCTAACTATGAAATCTTAAGACATTGCTAAGCTAAATAAGTCCCTATGTCTATTCTTCTGGCGAGCTTCTAGCGAATTTCCGACGATCTCTCGGTAATGTTCCGGCGGACTCCCGGCAAGCTCTTGGACTTCACGACGATCTTCTTAGTGAGTTCCGACGAGCTTCTCTAGCAAGCTTTGAGACCTTTCGGCTAATTCCTCCAGAACTTCCGACGAACTCTCGAACTCCCAACGTGATCTCGATCTTGACTCCGGGACTTCATTTTGCTTCATGCCTTACTATCGTAGTTAATTATGCACATGTAAAACATACTTCGATCTAGACAATTAATACTAAGCATTATTCACATTGTTCGGTCATGTCATTGGTCCCTCGACGCTTCGTCCGATTCTTTAGCGCATCGTCCTCTCTTGCGGCCTATTACCCAATCGACCAATTGACTTCGCAACTCCGATATTCGTGGCACAATATCCGCTCTTCTTGGCCCAATACTCGAATCCACGGCCCGAAGCCTTTTGTCGATACGTCGATCGTTCCTCTGGCTCGATGTCTAATCTTCTGACATGTTTTCCCCTAGTATAACATGATTTTTCCTGGTTTAATTGTCTTATCCTGATCGAAGCATCCTACGTCACTCAAAACATAGATTAAAACATAAACGCTTATAGATTGGTTTCATCATCAAAATCCGAGATTCAACAATCTCCCCATTTTTGATGATGACAACCAATCGACGATGGAGTTAGCATTAACTTCCGGAGTTTAAACAAACTCCCCCCCTATCAATATGCCATATTGATAGAAACTCTTGGATTCAAAAATCCAAGCAATATGTTATGATCAAATCATGCATGACATCAACATACTTCTCCCCCTTTGTCATCAACAAAAAAGAGAAGTCCAACTATTCATGTGTTTGGAATACAAGTTCAATTCGTTGCATGAAAAACATAATATCAAATTTTATCATCATGCAATTTATAAGCTAGAAAATTTAGCAAGTGTTACATCATACTTAGAACATTCAAGCTATCAAGTTGTAGATATGCAAGTTAGTAAGATAGCATATTCTACTTCATACAAGCTAGTAAATTTAAAGATGTGCAAGTTGGCATATTTGTTTCTTCTTGAGATTTCAAGCTAGCAATTCTTAATGATGTTTAAGATAGCAATTTTTTCTCTTTTGAGAAGTATGATTATTTTTGCTTCCTTTGCAAAAACACAAGCTAACAAAATGTTACATTATTTACAACATGAAAGCTAACAATTTGAGATGTTCAAGAAGTAAGTTCTTTCTTCTCTTTTGAAAAGTACAATTTTTGCTTTCTTCTTAAATTGTGCAAGCTAGCATTTTTTATCTCCCCTTTTGTCATTATCAAAAAGAAGGGAAGAATATAATTTGTATCTCTTTTTCCCTTTACAACAATTTTCAAATCATAACAAAGGAAAAAATCATAGATGAAAATTCAAGTCATGAATGTCAAAACAATTATTTTATCATGAATATTTCATCATTGTATGCATCATTATTATAAGTTAAAATATTGCATGTATAATACCAAATCATCATGTATATAAAATATAAAATCATCATTACATGCATGATTCCAAATCATCATTCTAGAGTATTATTTCAGAAAATGATAATTATTGATTTTCATATTATTTCAAAAAATCATAGTGTTGCATGCATTTTTATCTAAGGGAAAAATCATAGTATTGCATGCATTCATATCATCACATGAAGAATATCAAAAAGAACTTGATTGTGAGATACACATTTCATGAATACAAGGATTTGTACATAAAAATCATATCTTGAGAGATAAAATATCAAAGATCGTGTAAATACCAAAAGACAATTTATTTTGATAAATAATTTCTTTAATAAAATGCAAGAAGTTATGGTGAATGATCTTGATTTACATAAAGTTTCAAAACATAATTATCAATATCATGGTTAGTTTTATAGATCTCCTCTTTAGTAAATAATAAAAGGAAGCATAGGAGATATAAGGTTTTGATTCATAAAGAAGATATTAAGTAATTCCAATAAACCAAGATCATGATTTTGGTAAAACTCATTCAAATTCAAATTGTCAAAATCATTAAAATCTCAATATTACATTCAAAAGATTCAAAATAACATACATAGATTTATCATAATAATCATCAAGATCAATAAGATAAAGAAAAATAATTTTTAAGAAAAATATTTTCCTCTTTTTAGTTGTTTCAATTCATATGATTTTATTTCATTTATGCCAAATAAAAATATATATCATGTTTTAAAACCGAAAGTGTAAGATTTATTACGACAAAGATCAATAAGGCACTTTCATCATGGTAAAAATCGATAATCCGTAAATCGCAAGATTCATTATGCATAATTTTGAATTATGAAACCATTAAACATGATTTCAAATCAATGTGCTTAAGTTTTTGTATGAAAATATACATCATAGTTTAAAACTGAAAAGGCCACGTTCATTAACGTAAAAATTGATAATCAATAAATCTCAAAAATCATCAGACATCATTATGAAAGACAAACTCATTAAGCATGATCATAAATTATCAAGCATGGTTTCATAATTTCAATCAAAATCATTTTGTTTGTTTATCATAAAACATATAATTTTCATGATTATTTTCAGAAATTACTAGAAGGATAAGCATGATTCCTAATTTTTTGCCTTTTCATTACATTATGTAATTTTCAAAAAAAAAAATTTCTAAATAAAAAAGAAAATACATCATAGAAAGTATTATGTAATTTCAAAATAAATTAAGGGGGTTTCGATTACCTCATCGTCGAATACCGTTAAGGCGTAGTTTGCCACCTCGCCTTTCTTAATTTTCTCCTTGTCTTCGGAGGAGCTTGATTCATCCTAATTTTTATTCTTTTTCTTGCGTTCAAAGCAAGTAGTTACGTTCTTTTTGTTCTTAAATTTTTATTTCATTAACTTTTTAAATTTCTTAGTGAGTTCAAGTTCACCATCACTTGAGCTTATGCTCAAGTGGTCTTCGATTGTTCTAAGTTCTAAATCATTTATGTTCTTTGAAAGATGGTCTTGTTCATCATGTTCATCATATGCATTGTGCAACATTTTATGTCATTAATGTACTAATAAGTTCTTCAAGTGGAAAAATATTTAAATCTTTTGTTTCTTATAAAGCCATTACTTTTGAATCCCAAGTTTTAGAAAATGAGCGTAAAACTTTGTTGACAAGTTCAAAATTTAAAAAACATTTGCCAAGAGCTTTTAAACTATTGACGACATCCGTAAAACGGGTGTACATGTCAACAATGATTTCGTTTGGCTTCATTCGAAAAAGTTCAAAATCATACATTAAAAAGTTGATTTTCGAATATTTAACTTTGCTAGTGCCTTCGTGTGTGATTTCAAGAGTGTGCCATATGTCAAAAGCCGTTTCGCACATAGAAATCCGATTAAACTTAGTTTTATCCAAATCACAAAATAAAGCGTTCATAGCTCTAGCATTTAACGAAAACATCTTCTTCTCCAAATCATTCTAATCTTCCATCGGAAGAGAAGACCTTTTAAAACCGGATTCGACAATATTCCATAAGTTCAAATCCAAAGAAAGCAAGAAAACTCTTATTCGAGTTTTCCAATATATGTAGTTCATCCCATTGAAAAAGGGAGGACGAATAAGAGAGTGACCCTCTTGAAAGCCCAAAAAAGTCATTTCTCTTGGGTGTTAAACCAACTGAGAAATAACGAGGCTCTGATACCAATTGTTAGGAAAGGGTTTGGCGCTAAGAGGGGGGGGGGTGAATTAGTGCAGCGGTAAAAGTTACGTCGGTTCAAAAAACCTTCGTACGATAAAAACTGTTTCCGACGAAAAATTGATTTTGGAAACTTAACTTGAAAGCGTATGTAATGAATTGAAAGCAATAAGCACTTAAGGAGGTTTGCAGTAAGGCAATAGCAAGAATAAAATGCAAACTAGAGAACATGGCAGTTTATAGTGGTTCAGTCATTATGACCTATATCTACTCCTTCGATTCCTCTTCCGTCGAGGCCATTGGCATCCACTAATGGGCTTCCTTCAATAGGCGAAGACCAACCTCCTTCTTACACCCCTCTTCTCCTTTTCACAAGTTTAGGAGTCAACCTTTACAAGTACTCACTCCTCTCTTACATAATTCTAACACTTAGACTAGAGGAGGATTCTCACAAGAGATTTCTACAGCGTTTTTCTACTTTTAAATTCTCTGTGATTGTATGTTTTACCCAGGGATGAGAGGGGTATTTATAGGCTTCAAGTGGATTCAAACTTGGAGCATGAAAGCATCTCATCCTGGGTTTTCCGGGTGCAGGCGGTACCACCGCCTAATTGTTCTGACATTGGGCAGTACCACCGCTTGACACAGTCTCGAAGATTATGCCATGATGGTGCTGCTTCTTGGGTCACTGTTTGGGCCTTTTATTGGGCCAAAAATATTTCTTACATGGGCCTAGTTAGCCCCTAATTGGGTTGGCCCAAATCCAAACCCAATTACGTGCTAATTACGAAATCCTAAGACATTTGTTAAACTAAACAAGTCCCTATGTCTATTCTTCCGGCGAGCTTCCGACGAACTTTTGATGATCTCTCGGCAATGTTCCGGCGGACTCCCGGCAAGCTCCTAGACTTCACAACGATCTTCTTAGCGAGTTCCGATGAGTTTTTCTAGCAAGCTTCAAGACTTTTCGGCTAGTTCCTCCAGAACTTCCGACGAACATCTGGACTTCCGACGAATTCTCGAACTCCCAACGTGATCTTGATCTTGACTCCAGGACTTCATTTTGCTTCATGCCTTACTATCATAGTTAATACTGTACATGTAAAATATACTTCGATCTAGACAATTAATACTAAGCATTAATCACGTTATCCGGTCATGTCATTGGTCCCTCGACACTTCGTCCGATTCTTCAGCGCATCGTTCTCTCTTGTGGCCTATTGCCCAATCGGCCAGTTGACTTCGTAACTTCGATATCCTTAGTACAATATCCGCTCTTCTTGGCGCGATGCCCGAATCCACGGCCCAAAGCCTTCTATCGATACGTCGATCGTTCCTCCGGTCCGACGTCCAATCTTCTGACATGTTTTCCCCCGGCACAATATGATTTTTCCTGCTTTAATTATCTCATCTTAATCGAAGCATCCTGCATCACTCAAAACGTAGATTAAAACATAAACACTTATAGATTGATTTCATCATCAAAATCCGAGATTCAATAATGGGATCTTTGGATCTTCACAACATAGATTTGGGAACACGATCTATTAGCAGAACAAATTAAGAACTCAACCTGCGTTCATCTATCTAAAGCCTTAAATCTTGACCGAATAATCACCAAAACTAATGAAGAATAAACAGCAAAGCAGTCTACTCCAGCGTTCCTGCCAAACTTGGAAGTAGTAGAGACAGTTTGAGTTGCATTTGCCGATGACATCTACGAAGATCTAAAACCCAAGCTTATCATTCTCTTATTTACTTTATCTATTTCTTTTTCCCAATGCGGCACAAGCGTTCCACGAATATTTATAGTAAAGAAGAGATATTGGAAAGAAGACACAGAGACCCTCTTATATAGAGGAAAAGATTTCGAACAATTATTCACACTCTTTTCTTCTCTACTTTTGCACCCAAACACACTCTACTGAACATGTGGTTAGCTCTAAAAAAGAAATGCTGTGCATCCTCGAGTTCTTGGCTTTGAATAGACTACTATAATTAGAGGGACCTTTAAGAGACTATATAAATAATATATAAATAATCATGAATATGAGGATACATTGATATGTGATATTATTGAGAGATTATAAATATTCTCTTATCTCCCCTTAGTCATGTGAGATATTACAAATCTTCCCTTATCTCCCTTTTATCCCTAAATATTAAGAGATTATGAACCAATCAATGAAATATTATAAATCTTCCCTCATCTCCCTTTTATCCCTAAATCCATTACTCATAGCGGTCCTGTGAAGAATAGGAAGAGAAAAGAAGATAAGTTTAATTCTCTTTACGGATTGACATCATTATAGATTTTGAATACAACGACGATGCGCTTATAAATCATATAAAGGTTTTGTGAGCATCAACGAAAAGGTACATTCATAAATTTCTATTATTATTTGATTTTAAATTTTGATATTAAAGTTTATCATATAGTAGTACAAAAATGGTTTTTATACTTACAATTGGTATCAGAGACATGGTTGTGAAATCAAATAATTTAGATAAATTTGTTAGCATCTTTCGCTCGTGAAAATGTGTTAATTGATTTTTATTTATGATACATGAATGATTCAACTGCATTATTGATATACTTTTCTATTCAATCCATCATATCACCTACTTACGAGCGATATAAGGTTCCTCACGTTGGATCGATGACTACTATCGACAGCTTGCTGTTGATGATAGTATTATTGAGGGCGACGACCTCCGACGATCGCTAGCCCAATCGCGAGCAATAGTTGTGTACCCAGTGCAAGCACTATGGGGTGCGACTGTTGTGCAACACCATTACGTGCAGTGGCTACAGCAATGCCACTGCTTGTGATGACTATAGTGGATGCACGCAGCCGCTATATGCGACGACTACAGCAACACCACCACTACTTGCAATGACTATGGCGGTTGCAACAATGTCATTGCGGCAACATCTGCTAACCATAACCAACTATTACATACTTATTGAATCATGGATTTTGATGATGAAATCAATTGATAAATTATTGATCTAATCCATATGTTGAGATAAGTGATGTAAGACTAACTACGTGAAAAAAGGTAAAACAATTACGGTAGAATCGGACATTGGGCCGGAGTCAAAGATCGAACATTAGGTTGGAAAAATTGAAGTATGCACCGAAAACGGATGTTGTAGGAGTCAACTGTTAGGATTAAGAGCACTAAAAGGGGGGGTTAATTAGTGCAACAAAAAACTTTCGTCAGTTAAAAAGACTTTCATATGAAAACTATTTCGGAAAGATCTTTAAAGTTTAAACCTTCTACTATGGATGATAAGGAATAGGAAGTTTAACATAGAAAAACTATTGCCTATATTAGAAGATGGATGGATATAAATTTGCATGAGCATATTTCTGATGAAAGCAGAGCTGATGTTGTTTGGCAAATGTTAGAAAACCTCTTTGTGAAAAAGACAATGAGAAACAGAATTTCTCTCCTCAGAAGGCTTGTAAATTTGAAGTATAAAGATGGTGGTAATATTGTTGAGCACATAAGCCTATTTCAGAGTCTTGCAAACAAGTTGATTACTATAAAAATGAATATAGATGATGAGATGCAAGGATTATTACTTCTCAGTTCTTTACCAAAAAGTTGGGAAGCATATATGGTGACAATTTATAACTCTACGCCAGAGGAGACTCTAACTATAGATATGGTTAAAAGACAGTTTGCTAAATGAAGATGCCAGAAGGAAAGAACAAGGAGAATCTTCTTTTGGTCCATTTGTTATAGAAAAACAAGAAAGACGTAGAAGAAGTCATAGCAGAAATCCACATAGTTATAGAGGAAGATCTAAGTCTTAAAGAGATATCAAATATTTTCATTGTAGTAGGCCAGGTCACATGAAGAAAAAGTGTAGGTTTTGGAAGTGAGAACAGAATGAAAAGAAGAAAAATGAAAAAGAGACCAATATAGTTGTTGCTGAAGGTAATATCATTATTGTTTGTGATGACGGTTATGTCAGTCTTGAAGCTCAAGATAGTAACTGGGTAATTGACTATGGTGCTTCATTTCATGTTACTTCTCATGGTGATTTCTTTAGATCTTATACTACTGGTGATTTTGGTAATGTCAAAATGGAAAACAGTGGTACATCTAAGATTGTGAGTATTGGAGATATTTGCTTAGAGACCAGTATTGAGAACAAATTGATACTCAAAGATATCAGACATATTCAAGATATTCGTCTTAATTTGATATCTATAGTTAGACTTGATGATGAGGGATTTACACACTATTTTGGTGAAAGCAAATAGAAACTCACTAAAGGTTATCTAATTATGGCAAGAGGAAAGAAGCTAAGCTCCATAAAGGAGAGATTAATGCAATTCAGAAGGATGAAAGTATAGATCTTGGCACAAGAGGCTTGGTCATATCAGCGAGAAGAGACTTCAAACTCTTGCTATAAAGTAGTTCTTACCAGAGTTGCAAGGTACATCTCTTAAATCTTGTGATAATTGCTTAGCTAGAAAAACACATAGAGTTGTATTTCATACATATCCATTATCTAGAAGATCAGATGTTATTGATTTAATTCATACTGATGTTTGTACTATGCAAACTAGAACTCTTGGATGTGCTCTTTATTTTGTTACTTTTATTGATGATCATTCTAGAAAAGTTTGGGCTTTAGTTTTGAAATCTAAAGACTAGGTACTCGATGTTTTTAAGAAGTTTTATGTCAGTGTGGAAAGAGAAACTAACAGAAAGCTAAAGTGTATTCAAGTAGATAATGGTGATGAGTATAGGGGTTCTTTAGAGAATTATTTCAGGTTTCATGGTATTAGGCTTGAGAAAATAGTTCCTAAAACTCCTCAGCAGAACAGTGTGGTAGAAAGGATGAACAGAACCATTGAAGAAAGGATTAGGTGTATGCTTTCTCATGCTAAGTTACCTAAGTCATTTTGGAGGGAGGCTATGAGAACTACAGTTGACCTGATAAACCTTTCTCCATCAGTTCCTCTGAAAAGTGATATTCCAAAGAAAGTATGGAAAGGAAAAGATATATCTTATAATCATTTGAGAGTCTTTGGGTGTAAAACATTTGTTCATATTCCCAAAGATAAGAGGTCGAAGCTTGATAATAAGCAAAAACATATATCTTCTTGGGATATGGTTATGAAGAGTTTGGGTACAGATTATGGGATCTAATGAACAAGAAGATTATTAGAAGTAGAGATGTTGTATTTCTTAAAAACTAATTGTTTGATGATGGTGATAATATTGAGAAGCCAAAAACCTCTGTTTATATTCTTTGGAGTTTGAGTTCAATTCCTTCACTTGTAATTCATGATGATCATAGGGGAGATGAACAAGAAGATTGTGGTGAGAATGCCAATGATGATACTCCTACAATTGATGATGTTGAACCAACTGAACAAGCACCTCCACCACTAGTTGAAATCCCATTGAGAAGATCCACAAGAGAGCGACAACCATCTACTAGATATCCTCCACATGAGTACGCTATGCTTATTGACGGGGAGAGCTAGAAACTTACTAAGAAGCTATTCTACATGAGCATAAGAATTAGTGGGTTAAAGCCATATAAGAAGAAATGAGATTCTTGTTTGAGAACCATACGTATGACTTGATAAAGTTGCCTAAAGAGAAGAAAGCTCTTAAGAACAAATGAGTTTACAAATTGATGACTGAAAATAATAGCTCACAACAAAGATACAAGGCATGACTAGTTGTGAAAGGATTTAGTCAGAAGAACGGTATTGACTTTGAAGAAATATTTTCTCCAGTTATGAAAATGTCCTCTATCCGAGTTGTTCTTGGTTTGATTGCCGGTTTGAATTTAGAAGTTGAGCAACTTAATGTGAAAATAGCATTTCTTCATAGTGATTTAGAAGAACAAAATTTACATGGAACAACCAGAAGGTTTCAAAGTCAAGGGAAAAGAAAATCTGGTGTGTAAGCTTACGAAAAGCTTATTTGGACTCAAATAGGCACCTAGATGGTGTACAAGAAGTTTGATTTCTTTATGATGAGTCAAGAGTACAATAGAACTAAATCTGATCATTATGTGTTTATGAAGAAATTTTCAGATGATGATTTCATTATTTTCCTGCTATATGTTGATGATATGCTAATTGTTGGCCATGATGTTGGAAAAATTGAAAAGCTTAAAAGAGAGCTAAATCTTTTGCCATGAAAGACTTGGGATCGGTGAAACAAATACTTGGCATGAAGATTCTTCGTGAGAGGAAGAAAAGGAAGATTTGGCTATCTCAGGAGACTTACATTGAAAAGGTTCTTGAAAAATTCAACATGAGTAAAGCCAAAGCAGTTTGTTCTCTACTTGTAGGTCATTTCAAGCTTAGTTCGAAATAATATCCTACAAGTGAGAAAGAAAAAGAAAAAATGTCCAGAGTGCCTTACTCATCTGTAGTAGGCAGTTTGATGTATGCTATGGTTTGTACTAGACCAGATATAGCTCATGCAGTTGGAGTTGTCAACCGATTTCTATCTAATCCTAGCAAGAAACATTGGGCAGCAATGAAATAGATATTAAGATATCTAGGAGGTACTTCCAGGTTGTGTTTATGTTTTGACAGTGATAAACCTGTGTTAGAAGGGTACACAAATGCAGACATGGCAGGTGATACTGATTCCAGAAAGTCCACTTTGAGGTTCTTGATGACATTTGCAGGAGGAGCAGTCTCTTGGCAATCTAAGATACAGAATTGCGTTGCTTTATCAACCATAGAAGCAAAATACATAGCAATTACTAAAGCTATAAGGAAACTTTATGGATGAAAAAGTTTCTGCAAGAATTGGGCTTGAAACAAGAAGCATATACAATTTACTATAACAGTCAGAGTACCATTCACCTCTCAAAGAATTCAACATACCATTCTAGATCCAAGCATATTGATGTGAGATATCACTAGATTCATGATGTGCTTGAGATGAAAGAATTATAGTTGGAAAAGGTGCATACTAATGAGAATGGATCAAACATGTTGACAAAATCTTTACCTAAGGAGAAGCTTGAAGTATGTAGGCGAAGAACGGGCTTAGTACAGCCCACCATATGAGCTAGAGAGGGAGAATTATTAGGTCCAACCCATATGTGGGCTTGGACTAAACAATTGGGTTTTTTGAGCCCAAATCAATAATTAAAAGGAAAATAAAGAAAAAGAGAAAGGGATAGGGCTACAAATGTGAGAGAGGGCAGCGAAGAGTTAGCGTGCGTGCTACAACGAGTGGTGGTGGCGCAGAGAGAGCGAGAAAAGAACAGAGAGAGAAAAAGGAGAGAGAAAAATTAGAATCTTGAGTTTTCTGTTTGACGATCAGGGGTTAAACTTTATCAATTTTAGCCCTAATTTTATGTAGAGAATCCTTGCAGCAAGCTCTACAATCCTAATGGTGTTGATCTACAGTTTATTCTCTCTAAGATACTTTCCTGCTATATCGATTTTGTGAGATATAGAATTCTCTTATGGTGAGATCCATCTACGTGATGAAGATATGCTATTTGAGCTAAGATATATGATCTTGATGTTATTGTGATCCTCTAGTTATTTTAGAGAAGAATTATTATAAACTTGTTATCATTATTATTGATAGTGGAAGTTTGACGTGGACTACGGTCCCATGGTTTTTCCTGTATTGGGTTTTCCACGTTAAAAATTTGGTCTCACTATGTGATTGATTTATTGCTCTACTATTTATGTTGTTATGATTCATATGTGCTTTTAATATCAAGTTGGTATTTTGATGAGGAACCCATTTTGATACACAAAGAGGGAAAAGAATTATTCCGATTTAACAAGTTTTTCCCAACACAAGGGCAACCCCCTCCTTGGGTTTCCCCCAGGCTTCCCTCTCGTGGGTCCCCGAGCCCTTGGACATCTTCCGAGTCCTTGTCTTCGCCTTTTTCTTCGGCCGACTCGCTTTCGGCGACCCCGACTTCTTCCTTGGTGTGCTCCTCTTCAAAGCATCCCCGGGGCCAAAACTCTCCAACTCCCGATACGATTGTGTGGCGACCTTAGCACAAGGCATCCCTTTCAGTGCTTGGATATTCACCATCTCTGCAAACAAAGAGCCAGTTGGTCAGCCGCACCAGGGGCAAAGTAAACGTTCCAAAACATAAAGGCAACCATACCCCTAGGGGCTATGCTTAGTCTCGCTTCAACCAGCCACTCCTCGGTCATTCCCCAAATTACTTAAGAGGAAGACAAAACCTCCCTTAAACGATCCACGTTCTCGGCCTTTCTGATAGAAAGAAACGGGGGAACATTGTTGATTGTTCGGAAAGTCCATCCAACATTAAAACCCCACCCTTAGCTACAACTCACAAAAAAATAGCAAGTTTTCCACCCTTTGTTATTGGAGGGCGCATCATTGATCTTGAACCTATCGCAGACGATCAAGTAGTACCCTCCTCGCCCCTTGCCTAGGCGAAAGCAAGCCAGGAAGAGCGTTTGGGTCGGCTCGATTCTCGCCCCATGACACTCCCCGATGAAAGCCACCATATAGCGCTAAGACTTAGGTGCTGTTAGGATCAAGAGCACTAAGAGGGGGGGTGAATTAGTGCAGCGGAAAACTTTCGTCGGTTAAAACGACTTTCGTAAGATGAAATCTGTTTTCAATCAAAATCGTTTCAGAAAGAACTTTAACTTAAGATCAAAGTGGAAGTATAGTTGATGTAAAGCAACGGAGGCAGTTTGCAATTAAGATAAAAAGCATAATGTAAATGCAAACCGAGATTTAGAGTGGTTTGGTCAATCTTGACCTACATCCACTTTTGGCTTCCTCCTCCGATAAGGTCACCGACATCCACTAGAGGTCTTCCTTCAATAGGCGAAGGCCAACCACTCCTTTATAGCTTTTCTCTTTTTGATGGGCTTAGGAGAAAACTCATACAAGTTTTCACTCCTCTTGAATGATCAACACTTAGAAAGAAGAGAGGGAGAAGAACTCTAGCCTTTTACAATACTTTTAAGCTCTCAAATACTCAGAATAAAAGCAAGCTTTCGGTTACCCTTTCATGCAGAAATGGTGGGGTTTATATAGGCCCCAATCAGTTTGATTTTGGAGCTCAAAAGTGTCCATTCCCGGATTTCTGGGGTCCTAGTGATACCACCACCATAAATGGGTGGTACTGCCGCTTATCATCTGTCACTGAGTGATACTACCACTCAGTTTGGGCGGTACTACTGCCTGACATTGCTCGGAGATTGAGCTTAGGTGGTATCACCGCTTGATAGGGGCGGTACTACCGCCCAGAACTCCTAGGAGACCAAGTCTCTTTGACGGTGCCACCACTAGCCAAGAATTCTGGGTCCGAATGGGCTGATCCATTCGGCCCAAGTTGGGTCTATCAAGGGCCTAGTTGGCCCCAGATTAAGTTAATGGGATCACCTTCCAATCCTAACTTAATATACATGCTAACTATGACAATTAAGACATCAATACTGTAGATCGTGTTCCGGTGCGTCAATCGCTTCTTCCGACGAGCTTCCGGCGAACATCCGAAGAACCCTCGGTGATGCTCTGACGGACTCCCGGCAAACTCCTAGACTTGCGACGATCCTCTTGGCGAGTTCAGACGAGCTTCTTTGGCAAGCTCCTGAACTTCTCGGATTGTTCCCGCAGAATCTTCGATGACGTCCGGACTTCTGACGAACTCTCGAACCCCCAACGTGATCTTTGTCTTGACTCCGACTCAACACCTATTGCATGTCTTACTACCATCATAGTTAATCCTACACACTTATCTCAACATATGGATTAGATAACCAAATGACAATTGACTTCATCATCAAAATATGAGATTCAACCATCTCCCTCTTTTTGATGATGACAATCAATTGATGACGGAGTTAACCTTAACTCCCCCTATCTATTTGCCATACTTGAGATAAATCATTTTTGAATTTAAAGCCTTTGAATTCAAGAGACATATTAATAAGTTAAGTTCATTTAAACTTATCAATACCCCTATTTTGATTCTTATCATGATGTATCTCTTTGAAAATGATGTCAAGGCATGACATCCATTTTCAAGTTTCATATTTCAAATGTGAAAGATAGCAATCATAGCAATTCATCACATGGTAAGATATCAATCATTGTAAAATTGCGATGCAAGCTCTTGATATCTTAACATAATGCAAATATTTCAAATGTAAGTTCTATGTATAGCAATTCATTCTATCATAGCAATTCATTATATGGCAAGATATCAATATGTAAAATTATGATGTAAGCTTTTGATATCATAATGCAAATATGATAATCATAGCAATTCTATCATCAATTTACCACATATTCTATCATCAATTTATCATATATTTCTCCCCCTTTGTCATGGAGAACGATTAAAGCGTATTTCAAGCATAGTAATAAATGTGGTAAAGATTCATGTAATAGAAAGATTCATGTCATTTTTCAACAATAAGTGATAAGATACCATTTATATAAATTATTTTTCAAGCAACCATGTCATGGTTTCATTCAAACATTCATTAAGGAGATAGCTTTCATTACTTTTTCCTTTGTCATTAACGTTTTGCATGAAGGAGAAAAGCCATTGTGAACTAACTTTGAATGAAGTTAAAAATGATAAGAGATTAAACCATACTTCATTTTTACAAGGATCAAGATATACATGTGAAATCAAATCCTTACAAGTGTTCATAAAAAGAAAAAATCTTCCTTCATCAAGAAGGAATTCATGTGAAAGAATCATTACATTAAATCCATTGCTCGATTAAAAATCATTTTTCACAAGGCAAATTCAAGAGAGATGCATTTGTTAATTAATTCCATATGTCAAAAATCATGGAGCATTGATATGAAATAAACTTAATATGAAAGCTCCATTCAAGAAATACATTAAGTCCGGAAGAGAAATACAAATTCATGTATTGTTAGGATCAAGAAAATCCAAAAATGAAATTTAACACATTCATGTATTCGGACACAATTTTGCCATAGTTTTTCAAACATAATTATGAAGGTAAAACATGCTTATCATCATGAAAATTTATGCATCCAAAACATATAATTTCCAACATGTTATTGAAGCATATACTCAAGTAAAATTCGTATCATAAGATTTTTAGCATTGAGTTTCTAAGTGATTGATCAAGGATCAAGAAAGTCAAAAAATAAAATTTAATAAATTCATGCATTCAGACAAATCAACATTCCTAATTCTCATCTAATGAAGTCAAATTGTTCTTCACTTAAAGGCTTTATAAAAATATCAACTAGTTGATATTTAATATCAATGAACTCTATAATTACATCATGATTAGTGATATGATCTCGAATAAAATGATGTCTAATATCAATATACTTTGTTCTTGAGTGTTGAATGTAATTCTTTGTTAAATATATTACACTTGTATTGTCACATTTAATGAAAATATTTTTAAGATGAACTTTATAATCTTCTAAGGTGTTTTTCATTCACAAAACTTGTGCATAACATGCACTTGCTGCAATATACTCAGCTTCGATTGTTGATAGGGTAACTGAGTTTTCTTTCTTAGATGACTAGGAAATAAGGGCATGTCCCAAAAATTGACATGTTCCTGATGTGCTTTTTCTATCTAGTCTACACCCAGCAAAATCCGCATCAGCATAAGCAATTAAGTCAAAATTCTCGGATTTTAGATACCACAATCCTAGACTTGTGGTACCTTTAAGATATCTAAGTATTATTTTAACTGCTTTGAGATGAGATATCTTAGGATTCGATTGAAACCTAGCACAGATTCCTACACTAAATATAATATCCGGTCTAGTTGTAATGAGGTAAAGTAAACTTCCTATCATACCCTTATAAGTTTTTGATCAAAGCATTCTCCACTTTCATCAATTTCTAACTTAGTGGAGATGCTCAATAGGAGTGTTGATAGCTTTTGAGCTATCCATATTAAATCTTTTTAGTAAATCTAAAGCATATTTAGTTTGACTAATAAAGATGTCATTCCTTAGTTGCTTAATTTGTAAGCCTAAAAAGAAGATTAATTCTCTCATCAAACTCATTTCAAACTCAAGGCTCATAATTTTAGCAAAAGATTTACAAAGAGATTCGTTCATAGAACCGAAGATAATATCATCAACATAAATCTGAACAATGAGAAAATTATTTTTAAAATTTTTGATAAACAATATAGTATCGACTTTATCTTTAGAGAAATTATTTTCAATAAGAAACGAACTAAGTCTCTCATACCAAGCTCTTGGGGCTTGTTTTAAACCATAGAGAGTTGTAGTTAATTTAAACATATAATTAGAGAAACTATTATTCTCAAATCCGGGAGGTTGTTCAACATAAACTTCTTCGGAAATAAAGCCATTAAGAAAAGTGCTTTTAACATCCATTTGAAACAACTTAAAATTATTACTACTAGCATAGGCAAGGAGCATCCTTATGGCTTCTAATCGAGCCACAGGAGCGAAGGTTTCTTCGTAATCGATACCTTCTTCTTGGTTGAAACCTTTGGCCACTAATCTAGTCTTGTTTCTAACCACGATACCAGATTCATCTTGCTTGTTTCTAAAGACCCATTTAGTACCAATAACTAAATGGTTATTTGGCCTAGGTTCAAGCTTCCATACCTCATTTCTCTTAAATTGATTTAACTCATCTTGCATTGTGATAATCCATGAATCATCTTTCATGGATTCATCAATACATTTAGGTTCAATTTGGGAGAGAAAGGCGGCGTTGGCACAAAAATTTTTAAGAGAAGAACGTGTTTGAACCCCCTTATATATGTCTCCTAAGATTAGCTCCTTAGGATAAGTATCTATATACTTCCAATCCTTGGGTAAGGATGTTTCGGAAGTGGATGCATCTAAGTTGCTAGTTGGAGAAGGGGTTTCATTTAAATTCAAAGAATTAAAATTAACATCATCATCAAACTCATTTTTCTTGATTTCAGAAATCTTATTGAAAACAATATGAATAGATTCTTCTATAATTAAAGTTCTTTTATTGAAGATACGAAATGCTTTAGAAATCGAAGAATAACTAAGAAAAACTCCTTCATCGAATTTAGCATCAAATTTTCCTAATGCATCTTTTTCATTCAAGATAAACTCAAAAACTTTAAAATATGAAACATAGGGTTTTTTGTTGTTCCATAACTCATAGGGAGTTTTGGTGAGTAAGGGTCTTACTAGAACTCTATTCATAATATAGCATGCAGTGTTTATGGCTTCAGCCCAAAAATATTTGGATAGACTATGTTCATTCAACATAGTTCTTGTCATTTCTTGTAAATTTCTATTCTTTCTTTCAACTACTCTATTTTGTTGAGGATTTCTTTGAGTAGAGAAGTTGTGGTTGTATCCATTAGATTCACAAAATTCTTGGAAATTATGGTCTTGAAATTCACCACCGTGATCACTTCGAATTGATGAAATCATAGAACCCTTTTCATTTTCAATAAGTTTACAATACTTGATAAAATATCTAAAGCATTCATTTTTATGTTTCAAGAAATAAGTCAATGTATATCTACTATAATCATCTACAATAACAAAAGCGTATTTGCTACCTCCTAGGCTTGATGTAGAGATTGGTCCGAATAAGTCCATATGGATCAATTAGAAAGGTCTAGAGATGCTTATTTGATTCTTAGATTTGAAGTTACCCTGTATTTGTTTTCCTAATTGACAAGCATCACACATATTATCTTTGATGAACTTGATATAAGGAATTTCTCTTACAAGTTCTTTGGATGAAATTTAGGTAATTAGTTTCATGCTAGCATGACCTAATCTCCTATGCCAAAGCCAAGCATTGTCATTCAAAACCGAGAAACACATTTCATTACAAAGATCATTGATGTCAATGATGTATACGTTATTTTGTTTTATTACAACCATAAATGTGTTTTGTGTTGTTTTTCAATGATACAAGCATTAGATTCAAATTTGATAATATATCCTTTATCACATGATTGACTAATGCTCAAGAGGTTATGTTTTAAACCATCAACTAACAAAATATCTTCAATAAAGAAGTTGGATTTGTTACCTATGGTTCCTTTGCCAATGATTTTACCCTTGTTTTTGTTTCCGAAGATGACAGAGCCTTCATCTATGCTAGTGAGCTTAGAGAATTGAGATGGATCTCCGACATATGCCTTGAGTATCCACTATCAAGGTACCATCTCTTGCTCCTAACTTGTGGTGATATATGTTTCTACAAAAAAGGATAATTTTTAGGTACCCATTTAATCTTGGATGCCTCAAAAACTGATCTAAATTATTTGTCATATTGCATGGAATTTATTACGGTTCCTTTTGGAACCTAAATCAATTTGTTAGGACTAATCTTCTTGAATGGACAATGATAAGTTCTTTGTCTATGTTTGCAACAAAAGTTACATTTGTTTTGGTGTGAAACATGCAAAATAAGGCCTTTAATGAAAGTGGTTGGATTTTGGTGAGAGCTTCTCATAAATCCGATTCCACTTCTTTTAGGAACGTGACCCTTCTTTGTAAGGATCATATTCAAAGACTTGCTACCAATCTCAAATTTCTTCAAAGTGTCCTTGAGTAGCAAGTTCTCCTTTTGGAGAATTTCTAAATCATGACATTTCGTACATGGAACTAAACTATCATTATGTTTAATTTTTAATTTATTGAAATTACTAACAAGAATATCATGCTCTTTTTTTAATAATTTATATTTTCTACTAATTATTTTGTATTCATCAAATAAATCATGGAAAGAATTTAATAATTCATCAAATGATAAATTTGCATCAATTAAATTTGATACCTCCTCTCCGATGGCCATGAGTGCATAATGAGCAACATGCTTGGTGTTGAACTCCTCTTCTTTGGATGCACTTGAGTCATCCCACGTTGCTTTGAGCGCCTTCTTCTTTGGTATTCTCTTCTTGGCTTGGGGACAATCACTTTTATAGTGTCCCGGCTTCTTGTATTCATAGCAAATAACTTGGTCCTTTTTGGGTTCAAATTTATTTTCAGTATCATTTTTAAATTTATTTCTTTTAATATTTTTTTAAATTTCATTGTTAAAAGTGCCAAGTCATCGTCAAAATCCTCATCACTTGAGTTTTCTCTCAAGTGGTCTTCTTGAGTTCTAAGTGTCATATCCTTGTTCTTTGGAAGGGTGTCCTCATGCTTTTCATGAGCTTTGCAAGTCATTTCCTAGACTATTAATGATCCGATTAATTCTTCAAGAGGGAAGTTGTTTAAATCTTTAGTCTCTTGAATAGTAGTGACTTTAGGGTCCCAACTCTTTGGAAGGGATTTTAGAATTTTATTAATAAGCTCGAAATCTAAAAAACTTTTACCGAGTCCTTTTAGACCACTGACGACATACGTGAAACGGGTGTATATGTCATATATGGTCTCGCTCAATTTTATTCGAAAAAGTTCATAAGAATGTACTAAAAGATTGATTTTTGTCTCTTTCACTCTACTTGTGCCTTCGTGAGTCACTTCAAGTGTATGCTAAATATCAAATGCAGTTTCATAAATCGAAACATGATTGAACTCATTTTTATCAAGTGCACAAAATAAGGCATTCATAGCCTTTGCATTAAAAGTGAAAGTCTTCTTCTCCAATTTATTCCAATTGATCATTGGAAGAGAAGACCTTGAAAATCCGTTTTCAACAAAATTCCAAAGTTCAAAATCCATGGAAATAAGGAAGATCCTCATTCGGGTCTTCCAATAGATGTAGTCCGTCCCATTGAACATAGGCGGACGTATAATAGAGTGACCCTCTTGGTTTCCGGCATATGCCATCTCTCTTGGGTTTTAATCCAACTGAGAGTGAACCTACTCTGATACCAATTGTTAGGATCAAGAGCACTAAGGGGTGGGGGGTGAATTAGTGCAGCAAAAACTTCTATCGGTTAAAATGACTTTCGTAAGATGAAATCTGTTTTTGATGAAAACCATTTCGGAAAGAACTTTAACTTAAGATCAAAATAGAAGTATATTGATGGAAAGCAATGGAGGCAGTTTGCAATTAAGATAAAAAGTATAATGTAAATGCAAATCGAGATTTAGAGTGGTTTGGTCAATCTTGACATACATCCACTTTTGGCTTCCTCCTCCAACGAGGTCACTAACGTCCACTAGAGGCCTTCCTTCAATAGACAAAAGCCAAACACCCTTTTATAGCTTTTCTCCTTTTGACAGGCTTAGGAGACAACCCTTACAAGCTTTCACTCCTCTCTTGAATGATCAATACTTAGAAAGAAGAGAGGGAGAAGAACTTTAGCCTTTTACAACACTTTTAAGCTCTCAAATACTTAGAATAAAAGCAAGCTTTCGGTTACCCTTTCATATAGAAAGGGTGGGGTTTATATAGGCCACAATCAGTTTGATTTTGGAACTCAAAAGTGTCCATTCCCGGATTTCCGGGGTCCTGGCGGTACCACTGCCATAACTGGGCGGTACTACCGCCTGTCATCTGTCACTGAGCAGTACTACCACTCAGTCTAGGCATTACTACCGTCTGACATTGCTTAGAGACTGAGCTCAGGTGGTACCATCGCCTGACAGGGGTAGTACTACCGCCCAGAACTCCTGGGAGACCGAGTCTCCTGGGCGGTGCCACCATCGGTCAGTAATTCTAGGTCCAAATGAGCTGATCCATTTGACCCAATTTGGGTCTGTCAAGTGCCCAATTGGCCCCTACTTGGGTTATAAGATTAACACCTAATCCTAACCTAATTAATGTGCTAACTATGAATTTAAAGACATTTCCTAAGCTATTACAAACTCCGCAAGTCAAGATTTCTTCCGGCGAACTTCCGACGGTCTTCCGATAAACTCTCGGAAACCATTCTACGGACTCCCGGCAAGCTCCGAAACTTCACGATTTGATCTTGGCAAGTTTCGACGAGCTTCTTCGGCAAGCTACGATCTTTCTCGGTGAGCTCCGCGAACTTCCGACGAACCTTTCGGCGAGCTTCCGAAAACCCTTCGGCAAGCTCCCTACTCATTCTCGGCTAGTTCCGACAGCATTCCCGACGAACCTTCGGACTTCCGTCGAACTCTCGAACTCCCAACGAATCCTTCGCGCTTGACTCCGGCACTTTGTTTTGCTTTATGTCTTCATCATTATCGTAGTTAATCCTGCACACACAAGTCAAAACTCTACTCCGATCTAGACAATTATTACAACGTGAATTGACATTCTGTTGCCCGGCACGTCATTGGTTGGCGCTTCGTCCGATTCTTCAGTGCATCGTCCACTCTTGCGGGTTGTTGCCCAATCGGCGGTTGACCTCCGCAACCCCGATATCCTTGGTGCAATTCCACTCTCCTTGGCCCGATGCCTGACGTCCGAAGCGTTCTACCGTCCAATATCCTAACGTGATCTCCTCCGGCGCAACGTCAATTCCTCCTGCGTCAACTGTCTAATCCTGATCGAGTAGACCTGCATCACTCAAAATGCAGTTAAACATCTAAACATAATCAATTAGTTTCATCATCAAAATCTGAGATTCAACAATCTCCCCCTTTTTGATGATGACAACTAATTGATGACTACCGGAATTAACCTTAACTCCCCGGAGTTTAAACAAACTCCCCCTATCAATATGCCATTGATAGAATACTTGGATTATCCCAAATCCAAGCAACATTCATCACATGTTATGGAAAACATTTAAACCATCATGCAAATATATAAAATATTCAATTCAATACATGAAGTCATCAATATACTTCTCCTCCTATGTCATCAACAAAAAGGAGAAGTAGCTCTAGCTATTTTAAAAGATATTCAAGTTTTTGTAACGTGAAGCTAGATTTTCATCACAACATATAAGCACAAAAGCATAGTAAAATTCTTAAGTTCAATCATGGCAATTCAACACTTGCTTCTTGTGCAAGATTGCACTTTACTTTTCTTTGCATGTTCTAACTAGCAAAAGCTTTCTCCCCTTTGTTTTTGTCGAAAAGAAGGGATGAGTACAAGCTAGCCAACATTTGCCTTGAGCTAGTAATCTTTCTCCCCCCATGTCATTGCCGAAAAGAAGGAGAGGAACCAATGATAAATTATGAATTTGCATCAATCAATATTTCAATCATCACATGATACATACAAGACAAAAATGCAAAGAAATCATGTCATGAAAGACATCAATTGTTAAACATGATATGATAATAGTCTCATAAATTTCAATTTGCAATACATGTGATACATTCCGATACTAAAAAAATTTAATGCGATGCTTTTAAGGATATCAACCTATTTTTGATACAAAGCATGGCAAGAGCAATTATATTGCAAGTTTTCTAAGTTTTACAATTTTTGCTTCTTTTGAGAAAGCAATTCTTTGCTTCTCTACAAGCTAGCAACTTTTACGATATGCAAGTTTTACTACATACAAGCTAGCAAATTTTATAATATTTTTAGAACATGCAAGCTAGCAATTTTGAGATGTTCAAGAAAGCAACCCTTGCTTCTTAAAATATACAAGTTTGCTAGATGTGCACGTTAGCAATGTTTTGCTTATTGAGATAGGCAAGATAGTGATGTTCAAGAAGACAACTTTTGTTTCTTGAAATAAGCAAGTTAGCAATCTTTGCTACTTAAGATAGGCAAGCTAGCAATCAAGTTTTTGCATCTTCTTGACTTGTGCAAATTAGCTATCTCCCCCTTTGTCATTGTCAAAAAGAAGGGAAATCCCTTTACATCAATTATGACAAAGGTAAGTATTAATCTTATTTGTGCATCATTATATTTTCAAATTAGAATATACACATTTTCAAAAACCTTATATTTCATTCATGCACGATATTGAATAAATCGATTAACATTATGAGGATATCATACATGATACTAAAATTTTCAATTATTTATAAACATTTTGATCATGATACCAAACATTCATCATTTAGAGCATTCATGACACAAAACATTAAATAAACATTTCTAATACATCATTTTAGCAACAACTCATAGTATTTTAAATCATGATTTACATCATATGCAATACATCACATCATAATTAGAAAGCACAAGTATTGCATGGATCATTGTAAATCATAAATGTTTCATATCATGATGGTATCAACTTGTCAAATTATATCCTACCATGCATGATCAAAACTTTTCATTTGTATGCATCAAAATAATATCAAGAGTATTTCATGCATATTATCAAATCATCATTTATAATTACATCATTATTTCAATCATTATTTCAGTTTACACATCATGAGATTAATAAATTTACATTATAGACAATCTCATGTTTTATCATTCATATTATTTCAATCATCACTATAACTCATCATGCACAAAATATAAAATCATCTAACATGATTCAAATATTTATTTTCAAAATATTTGTCACTATTTTCATGTATGATAATAAAGTATTCATGATACCGAACATTAAATCAACATTTTAAGTATTAATCTCTTCATGATTGTTGGTACCAAACATTTATCATTTAAAGCATTCATGATACACAGTATATGCAATACATCACATACATCATCATAATAAAAGCATATGCATCATTTCAAATCATAAACATTTCAAATCTCATGGTATTAATCTGTCAAATTGCATCTTGCCATGTATGATCATAACTTTTTCAAATGATAGTATCTAAATGTCAATATTCATTACATCCTATCATGCATGATAATTAACTTCTCATTTGTATTTCATGCATAATTTCATTCATCACATTAGGAATATCAAGAAGAATAATTGGGTGATGAGATGAATATTTTCATGAATACAAGCAATTGCATAAAAATCATATCATGAAGGATTAGAATATGTGTATACCAAAGGGCATGATTTCTTTTTGAAAAACCTCCTCTAAAATAATCAAAAGAAAATCTTAGGAGATCAAATAAAAGATATTCAAAAGAAATTTTAAGTCATGAATTTTGAAAAAGGTATTCTCTTTAGTAATCGTAAAAGAACCTTAGGAGAAAAAGATTTCAATTCAAGCATATAAAATCTTGACTTAAGCATAAGAAATCTCAATTTACAAATTTTGAGAAATCAAGATAAAGCTCATTTAAATTTAAATCATCAAATCAAGATCATTTTCAAGAGATTCACAAAAGTGATACAAATAGATTCATGATTTTAATTCCCATGATAATATATTTTCCTTTTAAAGTATTTCTATTCATGTGATTTATTTCATTTATGTCAAAAAAAAATGTTCAAAAACCGAAAAAGCCATTTTCATTACCGTAAAAAATCGATAATCCATAAGTCTCAAGAATCATCATGCATAATTTCGAAATCTATTAAGCATTATCATTATGCATGACCTAAGACATGGTTTCAAAATATTTAATATTTCATTACATAATTACTCATTATGCATCATCGAATTGATTTCATAAAGTATTTTCCATCAAGATCATTTGTTTGTTGTAGTCATGCATTTTCTTTTAGGTGAATCTAACTTTTCAGCTTACTTTTAATACAAAATCCATACATCATCATTAAAACATGATATCACACTTCCTTTATATTTTCATTAAGACGTCAAGCATGGTTCAATCAAAAATTGGAAATCATCAAATACATATTATTTCTTCTTGAAAAAAACATTATCATCATTTAAAACCAAAAAAAAACTTTCATTAACATATGCATCAATGTTCAAAAACCGAAAAAGCCATTTTCATTACCGTAAAAATCGATAATCCATAAGTCTCAAGAATCATCATGCATAATTTCGAAATCTATTAAGCATTATCATTATGCATGACATCAAGACATGGTTTCAAAATATTTAATATTTTCATTACATAATTACATCATTATGCATCATCGAAATTGATTTCATAAAGTATTTTCCATCAAGATCATTTTGTTTGTTGTAGTCATGCATTTTTCTTTTTAGGTGAATCTAACTTTTCAAGCTTACTTTTAATACAAAATCCATACATCATCATTAAACATGATATCAAACTTCTTTATATTTTCATTAAGACGTCAAGCATGGTTCAATCAAAATTGGAAATCATCAAAATACATATTATTTCTTCTTGAAAAACATTTATCATCATTTAAACCAAAAAAAAACTTAAAAAAAAAAAAAAAAAAAAAAAAAAAAAAAAAAAAAAAAAAAAAAAAAAAAAAAAAAAAAAAAAAAAAAAAAAAAAAAAAAAAAAAAAAAAAAAAAAAAAAAAAAAAAAAAAAAAAAAAAAAAAAAAAAAAAAAAAAAAAAAAAAAAAAAAAAAAAAAAAAAAAAAAAAAAAAAAAAAAAAAAAAAAAAAAAAAAAAAAAAAAAAAAAAAAAAAAAAAAAAAAAAAAAAAAAAAAAAAAAAAAAAAAAAAAAAAAAAAAAAAAAAAAAAAAAAAAAAAAAAAAAAAAAAAAAAAAAAAAAAAAAAAAAAAAAAAAAAAAAAAAAAAAAAAAAAAAAAAAAAAAAAAAAAAAAAAAAAAAAAAAAAAAAAAAAAAAAAAAAAAAAAAAAAAAAAAAAAAAAAAAAAAAAAAAAAAAAAAAAAAAAAAAAAAAAAAAAAAAAAAAAAAAAAAAAAAAAAAAAAAAAAAAAAAAAAAAAAAAAAAAAAAAAAAAAAAAAAAAAATTACTTAGCAATCATAAGCATGATTCCTAATTTTTGCATTTCCATTATTAAATTATTAGACATGCAATTTTCAAGAAAATGAATTCTAAACTAAATAAAAGAGGAAAATGCATCATAAAAAGCATCACGTAATTTCAAAATAAATTAAGGGAGTTGAGTTACTTACCTTGTAGTCGAAGCCCGTCAAAGCCCAATTCGCCGTTTCACCTTTGGAAGTTCTTGATTCATCCTTGGTTGCCTTCCTCTTCTTTGGCCTCTTCCTCCGTTCAAGTTCATTGTTTATTTTAGTTTTTTGTTTAATGAACTTATTAAGATTTAGTGTTCGAAGTTCAAGTTCATCATTGTCCTCATCACTTGAGTCATCGCTCAAGTGGTATTCATTTGTCCGGAGTTCCAAATCCTTCCTATTCTTTGGAAGGTAGTTCAAGTACTCATCGGGTTCAAAATATTCCAAAAGTGTCATTTCATAGGTCATTAGTGACCCGATTAATTCTTCTAATGGAAAATCATTTAAATTTTTTGTCTCTTGTATTGCGGTTATTTTAGGATCCCACCTTTTGGAAGGGATCTTAAGATCTTACTTACGAGATCAAAATTCAAAAAAGATTTACCAAGAACTCTTAGATTATTGACGACATCCGTGAAACGGGTGTACACGTCGCCTATAGTCTCGCTTGGTTGCATTCGAAAAAGCTCAAAATCATGCAATAAAATGTTAACTTTCGAGTCTTTGACTCTACTAGTTCCCTCGTGTGTGATTTCAAGTGTTCGCCAAATATTAAAAGCCGTTTCGCACATAGAAATCCGATTGAACTCATTTTTGTCCAAAGCGTAAAATAAGGCATTCATAGCCTTTGCGTTTAAAGAAAAATACTTCTTCTCCAAATCCGACCATTCGTTCATCGGTTTAGAGGGAAGTTGAAAACCGTTTTCAACAATATTCCATAAATCCAAATTCATAGAAATCAAGAAAACTCTCATTTGAGTTTTCCAATAAGTGTAGTCCAATCCGTTAAACAACGGTGGACGAAAAACCGAAAAGCCCTCTTGAAAGCTATGAAGAGCCATTTCTCTCGGGTGTAAATCCGAAATGAGAAATACCGTGCTCTGATACCAATTGTTAGGATCGGAGCGGCACTAAGAGGGGGGGGGTGAATTAGTGCAGCGGTAAAGAACGATAAACTTTCGATGATTTAAACACTTTCGGAAACTTCGTACGATAAAAGCAACGTTTCGTTTGAAACCGTTTCGATTGCGTTTTAACTTGAAGGCATACGTATGAAGGAGACAACGAAGTAGAGCATCAAAGTGAAGATGGTTTGCAGTAATGTAAATGACAATATGAAAAACGCAAACCGATTTATAGTGGTTCCGTCATGCGACCTACATCCACTTGCGAAGCCTTCTTCGATGAGGCTCCCAACTTCCACTAGCAAATCACTTTGAAGGGGAAGGACAAATACCCCTCTTACAAATTTTTACAAGTGGTTCACACTCTTACAAAGTTTCAATGAGAAGGAAGGAGGTGAACACTCAAGCAATTTGAAAGTAAGACTTGCTAAGGCTTTGCTAAGACTTTTTTTTCACTCTATTGCTTCTCTAAAAGTTGTTCTCTCAGCTGAGAATAGAGGGGTATTTATAGGCCTCAAGAGGATTCAAATTTGGGCTCCAAAATTTGAATTCTCTTCGGTTCCCGAAGCTAGTGGTGCCACCGCCTGTCAGTGGCGGTGCCACCGCCTGTCAGTTGTGACACTGACAATGTACTGGGCGGTGCCACCGCCTGGCTCTCGGGTGCTGGGCGGTGCCACCGCCTACACTATTTCATCTCACTAGTTGGGCTCCAAACTTGGCCCAAACTAGTCCGAACTTGGGCCCAATTGGCCCCTACTTGGGTTATAAGATTAACACCTAATCCTAACCCTAATTAATGTGCTAACTACAAATTTAAAGACATTTCCTAAGCTATTACAAACTCCGCAAGTCAAGATTTCTTCCGGCGAACTTCCGGCGAATTTCCGACGGTCTTCCGATAAACTCTCGGAAACCATTCTACGGACTCCCGGCAAGCTCCGAAACTTCACGATTTGATCTTGGCGAGTTTCAACGAGCTTCTTCGGCAAGCTACGATCTTTCTTGGTGAGCTCCGTGAACTTCCGACGAACCTTTCGGCGAGCTTCCGAAAACCCTTCGGCAAGCTCCCTACTCATTCTCGGCTAGTTCCGACAGCATTCCCGACGAACCTTCGGACTTCCGTCGAACTCTCGAACTCCCAACGAATCCTTCGCGCTTGACTCCGGCACTTTGTTTCGCTTTATATCTTCATCATTATCGTAGTTAATCCTGCACACACAAGTCAAAACTCTACTCCGATCTAGACAATTATTACAACGTGAATTGACATTCTGTTGCCCGGCACGTCATTGGTTGGCGCTTCGTCCGATTCTTCAGTGCATCGTCCACTCTTACGGGTTGTTGCCCAATCGGTGGTTGACCTCCGCAACCCCGATATCCTTGGTGCAATTCCGCTCTCCTTGGCCCGATGCCCGACGTCCGAAGCATTCTACCGTCCAATATCCTAACGTGATCTCCTCCGGCGCAACGTCAATTCCTCCTGCGTCAACTGTCTAATCCTGATCGAGTAGACCTGCATCACTCAAAATGCAGTTAAACATCTAAACACAATCAATTAGTTTCATCATCAAAATCCGAGATTCAACAATAGGTAGGTTGTTCGTGCGATAGATTGGTTTTGAACTATATGTGTTGTATTTTTTAGAAGTTTTTGACGTCAAAATCGTTGACGCAAAAGCGAAAAAGAGCAACAACCATTGCTGCCCTTACTACCTCAATCTACGTGCATACAGCCACTTGCAGTAGCAGCCATAGGTCGGCAGCACAGCGCACCAGTTTATCTTACCTACAGCGGAGTAACACAATTTATCTTATATGCGGTTTTAAGTTTCACATATTTTTGCACACCAATCTTCGCATGATGACGAACAAATCTTTAGGGAATTGGGGATTTTGTTTTTTGTTCTTCCGTTGCGTATGTGATGTCAGCCCTAAGATATCCCAATAGCGGCAACCAAAACAAGGCAACTCACTAATTGCCGTTGTTTCCATCCATGCCACCACCACTTCTCTTCTCCACCGACACTCACAGCACCACCGCCTCCCAACCGAGCCACCACCATTGCTAGCTGCCGACACTACTCCCCAGCCGTGCCACCATTATTGCCTCTCGACCTCGGCAGCAACCTCCCCTCCTCGCGGCAACCGAAATTGGGCAACTCTACATCTTCTTCCACAATCACCGCTCACTACAGTTTCCTCCCCTTTTGCTATTAGATCTCGGCCAACGACCACCACCGTCGCTACTCCCGGCCAGTGACCACCCCCCTCATTCCACTATAGCCATCCTCCAGCAATGTTTACAACAACCGCAGCAAGTCTTTATGCTACCCTACCTCAACTCGGGTCACTCAGCACAATCGCCCTCAGTCGCTCCCCACGCCGATGCCGCCACTTAGGTCCACGATCATAGCGACCGTAGCACTACCCTCAGCGTCCACGATCGCTCCACTTAAGTCGTAGCAACCATAGAAACACGCACAGTCGCTCCCCACACCGACGTCGCCGCCTTCTAGCTCCTGCAGCCTCGCCCACGCAGCGATAGAAACAAGGTAGCAACCTTTCCTTCTCGGAGCGACCGCATCACTTCCCTTGGCATCTGCTTCCTTGGCAGCTTTGTATTGATAGTGCTAATGCCCTTGACCAAACATCATAAACAAGAACTGAGGATTATATATTTGCAGTCTTAAGTAATCACCACCGATAACTTAATAAAAGCACAAATGGAAGCATTGGAAATCAGAATTGAGAACCGACTGTAAGAAATACTTAATGATTTCAAAAGGAGCCTACTAGAGAGCCTCAGCAAATTTTAACAAAATGGGGACTCAAGTTCTACGTTGCACAGTTCTAGAAATATAGGAAAAGGGCCTCAAGATTGTGACATAAACTACTCACACATGAAGGTGGAATTTCCAAGATGGGAAGTTGGAGATTCGACTAGTTGGATCTCTAGGGCAGAAAATGTTTTTCATTTTCATAGAATCCCAGAAGAATCCAAGGTAGAAGTGGCCTCAATCCAGCTCAATGGAGATGCAATCTAGTGGTATGATTGGTATAGAACTTGCCACGGAGTTCCTTTGTGGGAGCAGTTCAAAAGAGGGCTTCTTGTTCGCTTTGGCCCATCCGAATATGAGAATGTTGATAGCCAGCTCTCCAAAATTTATCAAACTTCTATAGTATTAAAATATCAGAATAGGTTTGAAAGATTGTCAAATCAAGCTAGAGATTGGTCGGAACGATAACTTTTGGGCACATTTATTGAAGGGCTTATTCTAGAGATCCGGTGTGAAGTTAAGGCTCGTCAACCCCGCACTATGATAGCTGCGATCTCATTCGCACATCTACATGAGCAAAAAATTAGCAAGGAAAGATCAGCAAGGGGTTTGTACTATAATGAAAAGTGGAGTATGGAGCACCGATGTAAACAAGGGCAACTTCTGATGATTGAACCAATTGGAGAGGAACCAAAAGCTAAGAATGTGGACTCCAATCATGAAGGCATAAATTCTAATGAAGATGTTGGACCTACCATACATACAATGCATGCATTAACCGGCTACTCTAACCCGCAAACTATAGAAGTTGGCAAAACTCTAGAATATCAGCCTGTTATAGTTTTGATTGATACTGGTAGCACTAACAATTTTATGGACAGTGAGACTATTGACTGATTAGCCCACCACATTGAAGGCTATGACAGATTCAAAGTAAAGATTGCTGATGGATGGATTTTAACTTATGATAGTAAATGTTCAAAGATAAAATTAATTATACAGGGCCAGGAGTTTCTTGAATGATTACTACACTGAAAGACAAACCTATAGTTTACACTATTAAAAAGTGGCGACCATACTTACTTGATCAACAGGTTGTGATGAGTTATAGATAGCCTATGACTGAAGTGCTAAAAGAGAAGCTCCCCAAGTTTGATGCTACTCAGCCTTGAGGACATGGCTGATTTGAAGAGGGAGGAATTGTTAGGACCATTTTATTTTATGAGCTTTTGAATAATATTTATTGAGTTTGTTTAGTTCATTTAGAATCGGATAGAGATTTATTTAATATTTATTTATTATTAAGAGACGTCTTGGTGGACTCTAGGTGGAAGTCTATAAATAGTGATGTAACCCTTTCTTTTCACAATCAATAAATCAATCAATGAAATGTTATTCCAGTCTATGATCAAACCCTAAGAGGTCGATCCCCTCGAAGTGATCAAGGAGGCTGATCCCCTTGAAGCGATCATTCCCTTTTCCCCTCTTTCTTCAATGATAAAATCTTAGGGTCTTATCAGATCGGATATTGCACCAAGGAGATTAAAAGTTGCGGGTGTCAACATGTCTATTGGGCAATACGTCGAAGGAGAGGATGATGCGCCAAAGGATCGGACGAAGCGCCGAAAGAACCAATGATATGCCAGATAACAGATGATTCGTATTTCGTAATAATTTGTCTAAATCGAGTTAGTTTAGGTCATAATTAGGTTGGTTTAGAATGTAATTAAGCCAACTCAATTAGGGGCTAATTGGGCCCAAAGTAGGGCTATTTTGGGCTAAGAGAAAGGTCCATTCAATGACCCAAAAGTTGGGCCAAGCAATGGTGATAGAATCCCAAAGGAATTCTATGTAGATTGATCTTTAAGGGAGATCACTCCTTGAAATGCTATAGGTGTTCCACTCTCCTAGAACTCGATCAAATGACTGTAATTGTAGATGGATCTTATTCTCAAAGATATGGAGGCTACATGCTTATATAGGGCTCCAAACCCTAGCCCTAGGGGGCTGCTTCCTAAGTGAGTTACCTCTTTTGCCCTCAACCCTAACCAACCAGCCCAGTAAAAGGGGGCGACGGCTAGGAAACTCAAAGGCCCAAATATAAACCCTAGCCACTCTTCTTTATAGAATAAACGTGGCTAGTATGGGTTATTACAATCTCACAGGGTTTTATTAGCTGCTTCTTGATTGAGTAAGACCCAACCTTACTAGGGTCCTATCAAGCCCGCCCTCTCTAAATTAGCCTTGTCCTCAAGGCTGAGGTTCCATGAACTCAGGAAATCGGGTCTTTAGCTCCTCCAGTGATTCCCATATAGCATCTTCAAGTAGTAGATTATTCCAATGTACTAGTACTTCAGTAGAGGGACATCGACAACGCATCACGATTCTATGGATGGCTTGTGGTTGGGCTTGAATATCTCCATCATCAATGGTGTTGGGTAGTTGGATCTGAGGTGACTCATCTTCTCCCAACTTGGGCTTCAGGCATGACACGTGGAAGATATGGTGAATTTTGGCATCCTCAAGCAATTTATGTCTATATGTCATGTATCCAATATACTCTGTGATCTGATAGGGCCCATAAAAACGTGGGGATAGCTTCATTGAGGCTCGTGTGTTGATGGAGAGTTGCTTATATGGATGTAGGTGAAGATAAACTCAATCTCCTATTGAAAATTATCTTTCGCTTCATCGTGTGTCGGCTTGTTGCTTCATTCTCACTTGAGTGGTAGAAAGATTATTCTTTAGCAGTTGTAAGAGTTTGTCCCTGTCAATCAATTCTTGGTCAACCTAATCTATCTTGGCCGAGCTAATTACATACTTTGGAATTACAGGGGCTGGCCGACCATACAATGCTTCATAAGGGGCACATTTTGTAGATAAATGATATGCAGTATTATACCACCATTCGGCCCAAGGAAGTCATTTTTGCCCTCAACCCTAACCAACCAGCCCAGTAAAAGGGGGCGACGGCTAGGAAACTCAAAGGCCCAAATATAAACCCTAGCCACTCTTCTTTATAGAATAAACGTGGCTAGTATGGGTTATTACAATCTCACAGGGTTTTATTAGCTGCTTCTTGATTGAGTAAGACCCAACCTTACTAGGGTCCTATCAAGCCCGCCCTCTCTAAATTAGCCTTGTCCTCAAGGCTGAGGTTCTAGTAGATTATTTCCAATGTACTACTCAGTAGAGGGACATCGACAACGCATCACG
Organism: Musa balbisiana; assembly: GCA_004837865.1. NCBI lineage: Eukaryota > Viridiplantae > Streptophyta > Magnoliopsida > Zingiberales > Musaceae > Musa > Musa balbisiana. The sequence goes on along the minus strand of CM017190.1, from coordinate 23,988,396 downwards.
ATTCTATGGATGGCTTGTGTGGTTGGGCTTGAATATCTCCATCATCAATGGTGTTGGGTAGTTGGATCTGAGGTGACTCATCTTCTCCCAACTTGGGCTTCAGGCATGACACGTGGAAGATATGGTGAATTTTGGCATCCTCAAGCAATTTATGTCTATATGTCATGTATCCAATATACTCTGTGATCTGATAGGGCCCATAAAAACGTGGGGATAGCTTCATTGAGGCTCGTGTGTTGATGGAGAGTTGCTTATATGGATGTAGGTGAAGATAAACTCAATCTCCTATTGAAAATATCTTTCGCTTCATCGTGTGTCGGCTTGTTGCTTCATTCTCACTTGAGTGGTAGAAAGATTATTCTTTAGCAGTTGTAAGAGTTTGTCCCTGTCAATCAATTCTTGGTCAACCTAATCTATCTTGGCCGAGCTAATTACATACTTTGGAATTACAGGGGCTGGCCGACCATACAATGCTTCATAAGGGGCACATTTTGTAGATAAATGATATGCAGTATTATACCACCATTCGGCCCAAGGAAGTCATTTTGCCCACTCCTTTGGCTAGTCATTGGCAAAACATCGAAGGTACGTCTCAAAACACCTGTTCACCACCTCTATTTGGCCATTAGTTTGTAGATGATATGCTGTACTCATCTTGAGTTTGGTTCCCTATAATTGAAATAACTAAGTCCAAAATTTATTGGTGAAGATCCTATCACGATCACTTACAATGGACCTTGGCATTCCATGAAGTTTAACAATATTTTCTATGAAAATCTGGGCAATACTAGCAGTAGTGTAGGGATTTCGCACAGCACAAAAATGAGCATATTTTGTAAGTCGATCAACTACCACAAGAAATGTGCTTTTACCTTTGGAAGGTGGTAGCCCTTCAATGAAGTCCATAGAGTTGTCAGTCCACACTGAGTCTGGTATGGGTAGTGGTTGTAGCTTCCCTAGACTTGCTACTGTTTCACCATTGTGCTGTTGACATATATCACATTGTGCCACATATTCAAAAATAAATTTTTTCATCCCTTTCCAATAAAAATTTTGCTTCACTCTTTTATAGGTTTTCAGGAATCTAGAGTGCCATGCTGATGGTGTGGAGTGCATTTCATGCAGGATGATTTTGATGCAAGGGGAGTCGGGTATAAGCACAATGCAACCTTTGTAGCGTAGATCCCTCGAATCTCAATTGTAGTGGGCTATTGCTCTTAGATCCTCCTCCAATCTTTTTATAATATTGCTAATCCTTCTTCCATCCTTCCCTAATATTCTCGAGGAAACCGGTGGTAGGAAGGGAGATGGCTGAAAATTTAGCTTGCTTAGGTAGCCGTGAGAGTACATCTGCAACAACGTTTTCTTTCCCCTTTTTGTAAATAATTTCATAATCAAATTTTAGAAGTTTGGTTTGCTACTCAGGGGATAATATCTTCTGCTCTAAAAAGTACTTAAGCTTTCTATAATTGATTTTAATTTCAAATCGTCGGCCAATCAGGTAGGGTCTCTACCTCGTTACTGCGTGCACAATGGTGAGCATCTCCTTATCATATATCGATATGTTTTGATGGGAGGGAGTGTTATGACTCTAGCTAGGAGAGTCCTAATTGATAGGGGCATTCATGTAAAACCTACCTAAGCTGACCCTTATTAAAGAGGTGAAGAGGCCGATTAGGGTTTGGAGGTTATTTCTTAAAGAAGAATTAGGAGTTGTAAAGGAATAAGAGTCTTGAATAGGAGTCCTATTAGGAGTCTTGAGTAGAAGTCTTAATTGAGTAGGAGTCCTATTAGGAGTTAGGGTTTAGAAACCTTATAAATAGTCATGTATTCATCCTCTTTTGATAAGCAATAGATGAATCTTTTCTGTAGCCTTTGAGCAGTAACTTGGAGGAAGGAACCCCTATAGAGTTCCAGGAGGCCGATTCCCTAAAGAGATCAACCCCAAGCTTAGAATCTGTAAGGGTTCTAACACTTGGTATCAGAACAACGTTCTTGGCATCTTGTTGCCCTTCCATAGCTATCCATCATCTCTCCACAATCGCCCAAAGCAATTCCCACAATTACTTAAATGATCGTCACCAAATTCCGTCGTCATCTCCACCACTGCGGATCATTCTTTGATCTCCCTGTGAATTACAACAAGTTCTGGTTTCATACTTTACTACTGCTGTAATTTAGTTATTCTTATTCGAAAATCCAAAAAAAAAATTGTTCCTATATTGTTGCATAAACTTTTCGTCGCAAAGTTTTCATCTCTATGACGAAAGATACATTACAGAATTCCAACCGCATAGCAAAGTCTGTTTGATCTTGCTACTGCATTTTTTCTATCCAAATCTCTAAAAAATTTTATAATACCTTTGACACTTCCTAATAGCAAATTTTCCTTTGGTTTTGTCAAAAAATTCTCTATAAAATATTGATCTTCTATGTCTAAGCTGCTATACTTAAAAATCTGCATTGTAAAATTCCAACTCTATAACACAGTTTGTTTGATCTTGCTACCGTATTGTTTCTATCCAAATCTCTACGAAATTTTTATGATAGCTTTGACACTTCCTAATAGTGGATTTTCCTTTGGTTTCGTTGAAAAATTCTCAATATAAACCACTGATCTTTTATGTCCAATCTGCTACACTTGAAAATCTGTGCTGCAGAAAATTTCAGTCGCATATTGTTGCCTTAACCGATCTATTTGCAATATTTTTTGAACAAAATTTCGTATAGACTTTATAGATCATTTTGGCTACTATCTAAGATTGATCTATTGAAGAATTCATCTCTAAAAATGATTTTCTATTGTTGCAAATTTTCATTGCAAACCACTGAAATTTTTCAACGAGAATTCTGTTATCACAACTTGCACCAATTTCCTTGCTGTTATACTACCAAAATTTTCTTGATTAAATTGGACATCTTTACTGTCATATAAACTGAGATCTTGTTGTCAATTTTTTCCTCAAATCTCTCAAGTTTTTGGTGAAAATTTTGTCGAGAAACCGCTGTTTTTTTTATAACAATTCTACTCTTACAAGACAATAAATACCTATAACAACTTCCACTGATTTCTATCAAACCTTTGCTACCATCTACCATAGATCTAAAACTTTCATCCATAGCCCTAAAACTCCACCAAATCACACCCTCAAACTGCACCCAAAACAGCCACAAAATAAGCCTAAATCGTAGCCTACATCCACCAATCCACCAACCCTTTCAACCATCACTTCTCTCAACCCATACTTGCTTTTAACCCGACAACAAAAGAGAGATCTTAACATCACAGATTTGGAGGCATATAATATGGCATCTAAGGAGGCAATCAATGTTAAATTTAAAGCCTTGGAGGCATGAATGGATGATAAGATTCAGATTCTCTTTACCGAACTCAATTTGGGCCGAACACCAAGCCCACGAAATCATATCAAGGAGAGAGCTCTAACCAATCACACTAAGCCCAAAGAGATGACTTTTAAGAGAGGGGAGGCTTTATGACTGACCCCAACTATCCACGCATGAGGGTGGACTTCCCTAGATGGAAAGAAGGAGACCCGATTGGTTGGATCTCGCGAGCGGAGCGATATTTTCAGTATCACAAAATTACGAATGCATCTATGGTAGAAATTACAGCTATACATCTTGAAGGGGATGCCATATAGTGGTTTGACTAGTTTAAATATACTCATGGAGTCCTCTCATAGTGACAATTCAAAGAAGGACTGTTGATCTGCTTCGGACCAACCGATTACGAGAACATTAACGAACAACTAGCAAAGATCCGACAAACTTCCACCATTCAGGAGTACCAAACCAGGTTTGAAAGGTTATCTAATCAAACTTATGATTGGTCTTAAAAATAGCTATTGGGGACCTTCATTAAGAGCTTGAAGCCAGAGATCCCGGGAGAAGTTAAAGCACGACAACCGTATACGCTTATGGCAGCCATCTCTTTCGCACGACATCAAGAGGAGCGATTGAACCATGAAGCCTGGAGGACTAGGATCGCTTCTTGACCTGCAATGCAGAAGCCCTTAGGCCCCCTACTATCAACTGAGTCCCTGCACCAAAAATGATGACAAGAGAAGATCTTTGGGAGCGATCTACGAAGGAGTTATGTTGGCACCATGATGAGCCGTGGAGCCGTGAACATCACTATAGAAAAGGGAGACTTTTTATGATTGAACCAGTAGAAGAAGATGTTATTAAACATCTAGAAGAGAGCCTTGATAATGAAGAAGAAGATGCAGAAGAAGAGACATAACCGACTGAAGTTACAGTACATGCACTAGTCAGCTACTCAAACCCGCAAATGATGAAAGTTGAAGGCCTTCTCAAACAACAATCGATCACTGTTCTTATCGACACAAGCAGCACTAATAACTTCCTAGACAGTAAAGTTGCTGTCTGGATAGCCTTACCTATCAAGTATTATAGTAGGTTTGATGTCAAGTTCACCGACGGACGGATTTTAAAATGTGATCGTAAGCGACCGCAGGAGAAACTGTTACTGTAGGACTAAGAGATAATTGCAGATTTCTTCCTCCTCCCTCTTGATGATCATGAGGCCATGCTTAGACTTGAATTGTTGATGACATTAGGTGATGTTTCCTAGAATTTTATAAAATTAATTGTGAAATTTTACAGTAAGGGAAAACAGGTGATATTGTACGGGAAACATGGGGGTGACGTAATGACGATTTGCACACAATAAATGGAGAAGGTTTTGCATAAAGCATGCAGTAGCTTTTTGGTACAACTTGAGTAGCAAACTAAGGGAGAGCCAACAAAATTTGAAGTTCTAAACCTACTTCCTTTGCTTGCTAAATTTTCAGATATATTTGATGAACCGCGCAACCTACCTCTTGCCCATCGGCATGATCATTGTATACCAATTCTTTTGGGCAAATCTCCTACAAATACTTGGCTATATCAGCATTCATATCTGTAGAATGATGAAATAGAAAAGATTGTAAAAGAGATGCCCAAAACAGGAGTTATTCGGCCAAGTTGTAGTCCTTACTCTTCACCGATGCTCTTCGTACGAAAGAAGGACGAAACATGGCAAATATGCATTGATTACCGATCCCTCAATGGCATAACCATCAAGGACAAATACCCTATTCCAATAATAGATGAATTGCTATATGAAAGGGAGTATAAATCTTCACAAAGCTGGACCTTCGATCTGGGTATCATCAAATATAAGTGTGTAAAGAAGACATACTGAAAACCGCCTTTCGAACACACAATGGCCACTATGAATTTTTGCTTTCTTCATCAGAAGGTGGAATATCTTAGGCATATCATATCAGAGGAAGATGTGGCAGTGGACCCCTCCAAAATTGGAGCAATACAGAACTGGTCGACCTCAAGGAACATAAAATTGCTACGTGGTTTTCTCGGTTTAATAGGCTACAATTGCAAGTTCATGAAAAACTATAGAAAGATCAATGCACCACTTACTTCCTTGCTAAAAAAAGATGCTTTCCAATGGTCAGACAAAGCCACCACTACCTTTGATGAACATAAAGTCGCAGTGACGACAATGCTCGACTTCGACACAACTTTTGTTATTGAAGTCAATGCCTTCGGAGTCGGAATTAGTGTTATACTAATGCAAGATGGCCACCCCCTCGCTTATATTAGTAAAACATTATCTCCTTCCCATCTCAAAATGACTATTTATGATAAGGAGATGCTTACGATTGTGCATACGGTGGCCAAATGGAGACCGTACTTGATCGGGCGACGCTTTCAAATCAAGACCGACCATAAAAGCCTAAAATATTTCTTAGAGCAGAAGATATCTTTCCCCGAGCAGCAAAAATGGGTAACAAAGCTTCTTGGATATGATTATGAAATAACTTACAAAAAGAGGAAAGAGAATGTTGTTGTAGATGCACTTTCACGGTGACCCAAGCAAGCTGAATTTTTGGCCATTTCACTTTCGACCTGTGACTTCTTTAAGGATATTAAGAGAGAATGACAAGAAGATTCAGAGACCAGTAAGATTATAAAAAAATTGGAGGAAGCATCAAACTCCGTGGCTCATTACAATTGGGACTCAAAAGAATTACGCTATAAGGGACGCATTGTGCTTGTGCCAAATTCTACTTGCATCTTCACGTGCAGATTTTGGACAGAGTTATTCCATATGCAGGGCGCTAAATTGAAAAGGAGTACAGCATATCACCCACAAACCCACTGCTAGACAGAAGTGGTAAACAAGTGCTTGGAGATAGCCCAAAGCCACCCACCAAATATAACTACCCAAGGAGAACTCCAAACTTAGTCGAGTGCTATTATTGATCGACGAATTGTGACTCGATGACCTATTACTGAAGTGCTAATACAATGGACGAACTTACCAGTAGAAGGTGCCACTTGGAAGAACTATAATGACTTGAAGATCAAATTCCCAGAATTCATAGATTGTTAGCCTCGAGGACAAGGCTGATTTGAAGAGGGCGGGTCTGTTAGGACTATAGCTAGGAGAGTCATAATTGATAGGGGCATTCATATAAAACCTACATAAGCCGACCCTTATTAAAGAGGTGAAGAGGCCGGTTAGGGTTTGGAGGTTATTTCTTAAAGAAGAATTAGGAGTTGTAAAGGAATAGAAGTCTTGAGTAGGAGTCCTATTAGGAGTCTTAAGTAAAAGTCTTAATTGAGTAGGAGTCCTATTAGGAGTTAAGGTTTAGAAATTCTATAAATAGTCATGTATTCATCCTCTTTTGATAAGCAATAGATGAATCTTTTCTGCGGCCTTTTAGTAGCAACTTGGAGGAAGGAACCCCTATAGAGTTCCAATAGGCTGATCCCCTAAAGAGATCAACCCCAAGCTTAAAATCTGCAAGGGTTCTAACAGGAAGACATTGCATTGTTAGTATATATGAGTGGTCGACCATCTTGCATGAGAACGGATCCAATTCCGACTCCAGATGCATCGGCCTCAATAATGAAGGGTTGACTAAAATCCAGTAGCACTAGCACTGGCGTCGTCATCATGGCTACCTTAAGTTTGTCGAAGGCAAAGGAGGCTTTGTCAAAAAGATATGATAATTCCATATAGTAGCTTGATCACTAGACTAATCCATGCAGATGACATAGCCATTCCACCTGACGAATAAATATTGAAACTAGATAGGTTCAACATCATAAATAGAAACCTGCTAAGAAGATTAAGATGTATAGTCAGAAATTGGACATGGACTAGATTACCTAGAAGAACTGATCCCCTCCCACCTGATCCAAAACCTAAAAAACCAATATTTAGGGGAAATCAATATCCTCCTACTGGTCCCTTTGAGGCAACACCTCCAACAGAGCAAGCACCCTCCTCATCTACTGACGACATAGGGACTCAAATGGATCGATTTGAATAATGTCAAGATCAAATTTTAACTGAGTTACAACAAATTCATCAACAACTTAATACTCTGTTTAGACATTTTGACTTCCACCACCTGAATAGCTAATGTATGTCTTTTTGCTGATGACAAAGGGGGAGAAGTTGACGGAATCTCTCTCTTTAATGTTGTGAACGTTTGATGTTGTGTTCACTTTGATGTTGTGATCTCTTTAATGTTGAAAACTTTTGATGTTATGTTCACTTTGATGTTACGATCTCTTTAATGTTGAGAATTTTTGATGTTGTGAATCTTCTTAATATTATGGACTTTTGAATGTTACCATACAATGATAATATCGGATTCTTAATATTATGAACTTTTGAATGTTACCATGCAATAATGAAAGTATCATAAAAATTATATCATGATGATGAATCATGCAAGTAGTGATGTAAGGCTATGCCCGAAGCATTTTATCATGCATCAAGTGATGAAATTGTACATTTAATATATTGATGACTTGAAACTATGATGATGCACAATGCATGTGATTTTTAATTAAAATCGATTAAAGCTTGAATTCAAGGTTGTAAATTCAAGTTTGTATTCTCTCAAGTATGGTATATAGATAGGGGGAGTTAAGGTTAACTCCATCACCAATTGGTTGTCATCATCAAAAAGTGGGAGATTGTTGAATCTTGGATTTTGATGATGAAATCAATTGGTAAAATGTTTGATCTAATCTATATGTTGAGATAAGTGAGCAGGATTAACTACGATAGCGGTAAGGCATAAAGCAGATGTTGTGTTGGAGTCAAAGATCGGATGATACATCGAAGATTCGGTTGATATACCGGAAGCTCGCTAAGAGTTCGTCGGAAGTTTGCCGAGAGTTCATTGGGAGTTTGCTGAGAGTTCGTCGAGAGTTCGCGGAAGCTCACCGGAAGTTCGTCGAAAAGTTCACCAGAGGTTCACCGAGAAAACAATCGACATACCAGACAGACATTGCTTGCCTTAAATCGTAGTTAGACCATAAGTTGAGTTAGGATTGAGAGGTAATCCCACTAACTCAGTTAGGGGCTAATTGGGCCCTTAACAAGGCTGAATTGAGCCGATTGAACAGCCCATTCAGCACCTGAAGTCACGATCGGCAGTGGCACTACTTGGGACTTAGTCTCCCAGGTGCTCTAGGTGGTGGTACCATCGGTAGTTAATGCTGTCAGGCGGTGGTACCACCCTATTAGGTGGTGGTAGAACCAAAGCTCGGTCTCTGAAGCTCTATCAAGCAATCGTACCTCAGTCTCCGAAGCTCTGTCAAGCAATCATACTGCCTAGACTAAGCGATAATACCATCCAGACTAAGCGATGGTACCGCCTAGACTGAGCCATGGTACCGCCCAGTGTCAGTTTGCAGGCGGTAGTACCGCCCAATAATGGTGGTGGTACCGCTAGTACCTCGAAATCCGAGAATGTGATACTTTTTGGCTCCAATTCTAAAGCCTTTGGGGCTTATAAATACCCCACCCTTTTCTGCATGAAAGGGCACAAAAGTGTGAACAAAATATTGAAGTCTTGGGGTGTGAAAGTGTTGTAAAAGTGAAAAGAGTCCTCCTCCTCCCTTTTTAAGTATTGTGATCATTTAAGAGAGGTGTGAGGCTTGTAAGAGTTATCTCCTAAACCCTTGAAAAAGAGAAAGCATTGTAAAGAGGTGGTTGGTCTTCGCTTATTAAAGGAAGACCATTAGTAGATGCCGGTGACCTCGACAAAGAAAGAATCGGAAGTGGATGTAAGTCACAACGACCGAATCACTATAAATTCCGATGTGCTCATTTCCATTCTGCTTTTCGTTATTGTCATTATTTTCTAAGTTAATTGTTAGTTCATTTACTTTAAAGTCAAAGCACGATTGATGTTTAACGAAAAATTTACAAAACCGATGATTTTTTCACTACACTAATTTACCCCCCCCTCTTAGTGTCGCTCTTATCCTAACATAGCCAACGATAATACAATAAATAAAATTAAATATTTCACTTTCATAATTAATTTTTTAAATATAATTTTTTAATTTTTTTAAATCTAACTATAAAAAATAATCTGTAATTAGGCCCAAGTGTTTCTATTTTCGTTTTAAGCGCCTACACAGTTCACGGATCAAATGATGAATTTATCTTTAGGATGATGATCCAACCAATTTGGCCTTTGGCCATGATACATTTTATTTGAAATCACATCCAAAACTGAACTAATAATATTTAATGTGATAAATGTCATTCCTACAAGAGAGAGATTAACCAAATCAAATAGCAAAATGCCTGAAGCAGAGCATTGTGTTATATTTCTGCAAATTACACCAGTTGGCGGGAGATGAAGAAAAAGCTCACAGAAAAAGAAAAATCTTTACAAAATGATGAGATTTCCTAGGCCTTTCTTTCTCACATCTCCCTCCAAATCCTGCCCGAAACTCTAAGCTTCAACTCCTTCTGGTCGCCACCCGAGAAGTATAGGGCCAGGCTCCGGTGAACTATGAGGCCATCATGACTGTCGCGGACCATCCTGTGGTGAGTCCTGATGCTTCGCGGCACGCCCTGCCATCTCAGCTTTCGCCCGTGGCCTCCAACTTCAAGGCAATAGTTGTACCTCCTTGCTTCCAACTCCTCGCCCATGAAACGGAGGAATGCCATGTACACCGGTTCACATCCAAGCAGGAAGGCTTCAAAATGGAGACAGAAGTAGTGGCCGAAGCAATTGAAAAGCTACCGACCAAAAGCACCAAGGGTAGACATCACAATCAATCAGCACATCAAGACAACGATGACGACAAAAAGCCATAAATTCCAACTAAGAAGTTAGATTAGAAACAAATAAGCCAACTAAGAAGTTAGAAACTAAGCATCATGCCACGAAACCGATGCACAGTTTCAACTGATTTGCATATCAGTGTATCAAGCAGTCACATCTCTGTAAATCTGAAGGATAGCTAAAATTGATCTGTACTGAACAAAAAGCTGAGCTTACCGTTAGTGTCCATGAACAACTGTCAACTGAACATGGATCCTGTTTCACGTAACGGTGGTTGAAAGTGCATCCTGCTTGAAGGTCCACTTTGTGGCGTTCCCTCAAATGTGATAGAAGAGCAAGACTGTCGCTGGTGAAGGGACAATCAGAGCCTGGATGTGGGCATGTGTAAGGCCGGTAAATACACCGTGTTTCATGCTGCAACTTGCTGTAATAGGGAAACATTTCTTCACAGCCCAGATGATGGTATGAACAGGGGAGGTGGAGGGATACAGCAAGCTTTTCCAGTGCCAAGCACCGTATGTTGCCAATTTCCTTTCGGCAAATTGGGCACTTGTTGTTCACTTTGTTTTTGCAGGAGAAGCACAGTGTGTGCCCACTCGGACACTGAAAGAAATAAACAAAAAGAATAAGATTGATCCAAGAAAAAGCATCAGCAAGCAGACTTGAATCCTGAAGCACAGGAAAGAAAAGCATGAAATAATGGTTCATGACACAACAGAAGGCCAAATGAGTAACACAACTGAGGCTGATTCCCCCATACATAGCCCCTCTATAACCCTTTAACGTAATAAAATTTACACCTACCAGAGAAACCTAAGGTATGAATAACATATGAGAACATGTAAACAACCAACATTTTCTCAAGCTGCATAATGTATGCATGCTAGACAGAAAATGTGTACTCACATACGAAGAGCAAATATCTTATGGTTATACTTGTGGCAAAAATGTGCAAATAACCATATGCCATCTCTTCAATATTACAAGAAAGAACGCCCAAGTGATAGAATTTTGTTGGATGGAAAACAAATAGATTAATGATGAGAAAATCAGAAAAGGGAGCTTTTATGCATTAGTATGTATATATGCAAGCCAATACTCAAACAAACCTGCTGAATAGGTGGAAACATTGCATTGCTGCAGACAGGACACTCCAGTAGTTCATCTATGTCACTGTTTGGAAGTATAAGAGAAGATTTTCCCTGTGGCAATTTTTCTTTAGACAGAGGTTGAACCTGTTTCTTTGGATTGAAAGACTTGGAATCCATAGGTAAAGAAGGTGATTCATCCATCCTTTCCGACTGAAAACCAGAAGATGAACTTGCATGAATTTGCTTCTTTCCCAGCTTAAAGTTGGTCATCTTGTATGTCTCAGAAAAGAAAATCCTCCTTTATCAAAACTTGCACTTGTGAGAACAGAAAAAGGCACAGTAAATTTCATCATCCTAAGACCTGCAACTGAATGCAATACAATGCCATGTAAATTTAAGATAACTCTTAACTAGTAAGTCTTCAATCTATAAAAAACCATGGCACTTAATAGTTATATGCAATTGATGGCAACTTTAGTGAATTTGAGGAAAACATATAAAAAAGCAATAAATCAACCTTAAATATGGCACTTTTCCACTGTTAAAAAGGTCTACATTAATAGTTGATGAAAAACCTAATAGTAGCATAAAAAGGCTAACAGAATGCCCTTACAAAAGAAATTCATGTACCACTTTTACACCTTTGAATAGCGTAAACAACATGAATAACTCAAGTCATTCTTTTGAAACTTTAGTGTTGCAATGGTAAACCAGTTCAACCTGCTACCAGGAAAGCATCCACAAGTAGGGCGAGATCTGACTCCAATAACCCCCATGTACACATTAATATTCAGTAAAACACCATCATCCTAAGCAGCTGAATCATTGAAGAATCATGGAGAAAATGTTTCAAATGTTTACTGTCCACATGCCCAATAACACCTTTCTGATTATTAAGCAAGGAGGAAAGAAAAAAGAATATTTCTAAATTTTGATAAAGTAAGAAATCAGGATTACATGATTCCCACAGAAGGCATTTGGTTATAAACTTTGTTTTTCTCATAACAATCCACTTTCTCATCTTTGTTAAATGCGTTAATCCACAATTCGTTTGCAAAGCAGAGATATTTGCTTGTCTAGATTATAGATTGGCAGAGAAAAGATCAAGCCTTGCCACCGCTTCTAATACAGTCTCTCTTTACTAATTGTAGAAGCAATTCATTAAACATTGATGCCATAGACAATTTGGCTGGAAGTACCTCATCCAAAGAGAATCTGAAAAGAGGACAAAGCACATTAAGTCCATTAAAAAAGAGAAGAATAAAGATATGCTACTAAATTTACTGTGACGTCTTATCACTTGTAGAAAATACTTCTCAACATTACAAAAGCCTCCCGTGAAGCACTGATACAAAATAAGTAAGGTCCTTTGGAATCCCAAACAAGCAGCAGCAAAAATCTAGTTATTTACACCATCAATAGGGTGGCTATAATAATTCATACTCCATCGACAACATGTTGGAGTAGATGGACTAGCAATTCATTCCTGGAATCAAGTCTTTACCAACTTCCTATAAAGTCCCGCCTACCTATCATTTCTGGTTTGGAAAATGCCACGCTATAGTATTTTAATATGATATACCAATTCAGTGTCAACATGACCCAGAAAGAAAAAGGAGTGATACATCATGATCAACGTCTTTATTCCAATTACCTTCAAACATGATAAGATGAAGTAATTGACTATGGTTCAAGTATGAAACTCCAATGATTGAATACCATGGATATATTAATACATAGTCATGCTACACATCTCAGTAGAACTTGCACAAGAGTAGTCGTATTGGTATCGTTAACATGGGTAAAAGATGAATAAAATAACACCAAAAGGTTGAATCAGAATTTTAACCAAACAAAACCTTGTAATCAGTGTTACTGTTCAAATTGCATATTCGAAGAAGGGCACAAACAAAAAAAATAACATCAGAATCATAACAATCTTTTGCAAGGTATCTACATCAAGAATTTCCAAGGCTACAGCATAAAATGCTACCAATAAATGAAGTTTGGTTGCAGCGTCCACTTTCATCATAAGATTTGAATCAAACCATCTTTCTTTCATGGCATAATAAGGGCAAGAAAGCAGAGAGAAAGAAGCTCTACATGAATCAAAGAACAAGATTCCACAACAATGATATCGCAGGTATCACTCCAATCTACCATCCCCGCAAATTAGAAACCCTAAGAACCCTCAAAACCACGAAACGGATACCCCATTTCCAGAACAAGACAGACGAATGCGTCTCGAATCGAGTATCTAAACCACCGTATCCCAAGGTCAAGAAGATTTAGACGACAAGAAAGAAACCCTAAAGAATCGATTCTAGGGCTTTACGATACGCAGAGAGGACCAAATAAAAACTGCATCAGAAAGGGCAGATATTTGAGAGGGCCAACCGAAGGGTTCAAAAAGAATCCGACGCGAAATCGCATCAATCATCCATCCCTTTTCTCTTCTCCTCCTATCTTATCAATCTTCTTTCTCGTCTTCGATCTCCTTCTCTTAGCCAATCTTGTTCGCTTTATTTGGGAGGAGAGAGAGAGAGAGAGAGAGAGAGACGGAGAAACGGCACGGTGCAATAAAGAGAAGGAAACGGAACGGAGGTGGCGAACTTGAATCCGATTCTTAAGTGACGATAATGCCCCTAATGGTCCCCTGTTTTTGCGGAAAAAACGGAACAAATAACGAAACAAAATGGCTGTAAGGTTGGACGAAATCGGAAACGAGGAAAACGGTGGTTGTCGCTCCACATCGGTTCCGAGTATTACGGAAATGCCTCCAGAGATCGGGGAGATTAATCGTTAAGACTAATCCTCGATACAAATCCTCTTATTATTCCTAATATCTTAAAAATAATAATTTACTATTCATAAATTCTTTCTCTTTTTTTTTCTTTTTTTCTTTTCTCGAACCCCTCCTCCATCCACTCTATTATTGTCGGCTCTCGCACCGCTCACATAGTTTACTGGACAAATTTACAAAGGTCTAAAATATAGCATATTTTTATGTTAATATAATTAACCTAAAAATAATTTTTAAATATAGTTTTAAAAAATATTAAATCATTATAATAAATGTTAGAAATTATTTCTCATTTTCTCTTCCTTAATTTGTATTCTTTTCATTTCATCATCTATCATTTTGCATCATCATCTTCGAGAGGAGGAGGTGGAGAAAATAAAAATAAAAATAAAAAAATGACAGATAATAAATTAAATAATTATTAAAATTAAATTATTAATTGGGGATATATATATATCCCAAGATAACTTCAGAATATTTAAAATTATTAATATTAGTTGGTAAATAATAAGAATGGAATTATAAATTGTAATCTCCATCCTAACGTAAAGATCCTTCGCCACACAGAAATTACTAGGGTGCCCAAATATTCCTACGTGGCATGAAAATTGACCATTTCAAGAAAATCACACAATATGTTTGATCTCAAAATTACTACGTGGCATGAAAATTGACTAAATTCCAAAGACTTGATTATGAGGTGGAAACAGTGTAATCTCATTCCTAACGCATCGTTGCCTCCATTCCCGACAGACACTGAGAGAGAGGAGAGAGAGAGAGAGAGGAGAGAGAGAGAGAGGAGAGAGAGAGAGAGAGAGAGAGAGAGGAGAGAGAGAGAGAGAGAGAGAGACGGAGAAACGGCACGGTGCAATAAAGAGAAGGAAACGGAACGGAGGTGGCGAACTTGAATCCGATTCTTAAGTGACGATAATGCCCCTAATGGTCCCCTGTTTTTGCGGAAAAAACGGAACAAATAACGAAACAAAATGGCTGTAAGGTTGGACGAAATCGGAAACGAGGAAAACGGTGGTTGTCGCTCCACATCGGTTCCGAGTATTACGGAAATGCCTCCAGAGATCGGGGAGATTAATCGTTAAGACTAATCCTCGATACAAATCCTCTTATTATTCCTAATATCTTAAAAATAATAATTTACTATTCATAAATTCTTTCTCTTTTTTTTCTTTTTTTCTTTTTTTCTTTTTTTCTTTTCTCGAACCCCTCCTCCATCCACTCTATTATTGTCGGCTCTCGCACCGCTCACATAGTTTACTGGACAAATTTACAAAGGTCTAAAATATAGCATATTTTTATGTTAATATAATTAACCTAAAAATAATTTTTAAATATAGTTTTAAAAAATATTAAATCATTATAATAAATGTTAGAAATTATTTCTCATTTTCTCTTCCTTAATTTGTATTCTTTTCATTTCATCATCTTCGAGAGGAGGAGGTGGAGAAAATAAAAATAAAAATAAAAATAAAAATAAAAATAAAAATAAAAATAAAAATAAAAATAAAAATAAAAATAAAAATAAAAATAAAAATAAAAATAAAAATAAAAATAAAAATAAAAATAAAAATAAAAATAAAAATAAAAATAAAAATAAAAATAAAAATAAAAATAAAAATAAAAATAAAAATAAAAATAAAAATAAAAATAAAAATAAAAATAAAAATAAAAATAAAAATAAAAATAAAAATAAAAATAAAAATAAAAATAAAAATAAAAATAAAAATAAAAATAAAAATAAAAATAAAAATAAAAATAAAAATAAAAATAAAAATAAAAATAAAAATAAAAATAAAAATAAAAATAAAAATAAAAATAAAAATAAAAATAAAAATAAAAATAAAAATAAAAATAAAAATAAAAATAAAAATAAAAATAAAAATAAAAATAAAAATAAAAATAAAAATAAAAATAAAAATAAAAATAAAAATAAAAATAAAAATAAAAATAAAAATAAAAATAAAAATAAAAATAAAAATAAAAATAAAAATAAAAATAAAAATAAAAATAAAAATAAAAATAAAAATAAAAATAAAAATAAAAATAAAAATAAAAATAAAAATAAAAATAAAAATAAAAATAAAAATAAAAATAAAAATAAAAATAAAAATAAAAATAAAAATAAAAATAAAAATAAAAATAAAAATAAAAATAAAAATAAAAATAAAAATAAAAATAAAAATAAAAATAAAAATAAAAATAAAAATAAAAATAAAAATAAAAATAAAAATAAAAATAAAAATAAAAATAAAAATAAAAATAAAAATAAAAATAAAAATAAAAATAAAAATAAAAATAAAAATAAAAATAAAAATAAAAATAAAAATAAAAATAAAAATAAAAATAAAAATAAAAATAAAAATAAAAATAAAAATAAAAATAAAAATAAAAATAAAAATAAAAATAAAAATAAAAATAAAAATAAAAATAAAAATAAAAATAAAAATAAAAATAAAAATAAAAATAAAAATAAAAATAAAAATAAAAATAAAAATAAAAATAAAAATAAAAAGATGATTGATGGAATTTGTGTGTTTGGAATTGGCTTATGTAGCTAAAGAGGTATACGATTGCACGTGTCACGTAGGTATCCATGTGAGGCGGAAAGTAGGTCGCCTTCGACATTGGCATGCAGTGGCGGCCACCACGAATCAACTGGAGATCAAAGCTAACCATGCAGCAACATGCGGATGGCAATGGCGGACGAACTGTCGTGTGGCTCGACGAGAAGTGTGCCTGGCAGATAGATGCGCACTAAACGTGGACCAGTTGTTGTTGTGCACCTGGTCAAACCATGCACTCATGCACGAGCAATGTGGCAGCTTGTGAGAGCTTCCTTTCGTTGATACTGCTGTTCTATTTCTGGGCAACCTCAACACCGTCTCTTTTGATTCGAAACAAGAGACAGTTTGTCATCGAGTCGAAATGGTTGTGCGGTAGCAGTCGTTTTGATGATGATCATCATCAGTTTACTCATGATCAGCCACATGAACCTTGAGGACGATCATGAGTCCGTGCCCTTCATTGCTTGACTTCGATCTGAGGGCTGATGAGAGGCAGACAAACTGTGATGCAGAGCACAGCCCCCACCTCAGATTGTTCTTGAGCCCAAGTAATTATTTGGGAAGGGATAGATTCTCTAGTGATATTGGCTGCTGGAAGCTGTCTGAAGTGACAGTTCGTTGGAGTAACAACAACAACAACAACGTCTCTCTCATTGGGTTCTCCTTTTCGTCGTGTTGTCAGTGTTCGACAGCAATTGATATCTTAACACTTCTCTTCCTTCTTGTTCTTAGCGGTTTGTTTCTACTCGACTGTGCACTCCACAGGGCAAGGATGGCAGTTCTTGACCAGACCTGCAATATTCCTGCCTAATTATGTCTCTTTCCTCTCCCAACTCTTTCCACCATCGATTGCAATGTTAGCGTATCCTTCCTTTTGCTTCTTACCTGTGTTTAAGCAAGAAGGAAAAGCTTCTGTTCTGTTTGATAATGGAAATCTTTCCGAGGTAATTGTTCTCTCAGTCAGTGACCAGGGTCCAGAAGATGCCCACCTTCATCCCTGTATCTTGAACTTCCTCCTGACATCTAAGCATATGATTAGTGCAACAGTGAGACGTATCAGCAATGTTTTGGACATGGAAACATGAAGGCCAAGCATGCTAATTAAAGAGAAAGGGTGATTTAAATGATACAACATCTCTTAGGACCCTGATTCATGGTGGAACAAACAATCCATTTAGACCAAACCATACGAGACATACACCATTCAAGAACAGACATGAGAACCATCGTGACTCGGTTGAGCAGGCAGGCAGCGTTATCGACCTTGAAGCTAAACTTGCTTGTTCCCCTTGATGGATAGGCCGAAATGGATCTCGGGGAAGTGTGCCCACTGCAAGTTGACAGAAAACTGCATGAATCACAACCGTTGAAGATGTGGAACAGTTATGGCTAAGGAACTTGAAGACACCGATGCCTGGTCTCATGATGTGGAAGAGCTCGTTGCATCAAGAGATAAAGGCTATCACGAACTGGTCCTGTCTATCCAGTCATCCTCTATTTGACAATGTAGGTGAAATTTTGGAGATCAACCCTCAAGATTAATCAAGACCTAAATAGCAAGCAAGTCCATCTGGGCACCGTATATCCATGTCCTATATTTGAAATAGTTCACCGAATGAATCATCACATATCGCCTTGATGATTCACCATGTATTCGGTCAATGCCTACCGGAAATATGGATTCTACTGATTTGTTGGAGGATGGATGAGTATGATAGTTATTATGATCTAGTAATTACAGGATAATATCAATAACTACCTCAATCATGATCTAGTAGTTATAGGATGGTTTCAACAACTACCTCAATATCTAGTAGTTATGAAATAGTTACCACTAGATCCTATAAATATGAACATAGTTCTATAAATAAGAATATAGTTCATGAAATATGAGATATAGAGAGTGTGTGCACTTGTAATATCTTGTAAGTCTTCAGTGAAAATGAAGAGAGGTCGAATGGATGACAAAGTCGAAGTGACCCATCCATTAAAGCCTTCTTGGTCGGAAAACATACTCTAATCTTTGATTGATTCCTTCAAGCCCAAGTGCTCAGCTCGCAGCTTCCATTCTGCATTCTCTCTGATATAATCCTCTCATGTCTGATAAGCAACACTTTGCAGCAAATTTGAAGTGAAAATGGATGTAAATTTAAGCTAAGGGTTTATCTTATCATTTTCATTTAGAGTATCAATTCGTGTAGCCATATATCCGAACTTTATGCTAATTAAATCTTCATCATTTGTGGCTTAATTCTATGCAACACTAGTAATGCTTACATTTTTTGCTGCCGTGCTGAAAGCTTCCTTGTGGCTAATGTTGGGATTTTTCGCCTTCAGCCGCCGAATCTCCTCCCTGCGTAAGAAAAGTTCTCGATATCACGGATGATAGCAATACGTAATCCAACTTTATTTAGGTCGAGGAACTTACTTGATGAATCTGTTATAGGCAGAAGGAGCACGTCGCTTCTCGGTCGACGCTTCCAGGAAGATGAAAAGAATCAGATACGAATGGTTGTTTCCAGCACAATGTTTTGCAAGAGAGCAAGCATCCGAGTTTGTAGGTTTTCTTACTTTGTAATGTTTGACTCGATAAGAAAGAAGAAGAAGAAAGAAGAAGAAGATGATGATGATGATGATGATGATGATTACTTCTTCAGATGGGAATTCCAATTTGAGGGGACAAATTTGAATTTATGAACTTTTGCGTGTGTATGCATAGAATGTGGTGTCGCAGAAAGGCTTACGATGGATCAGCTGCATTTGTTGTTGAACGTAATCCATCGAGGTTATCACTGATAGCCTGGTGCGGGTGGAAGAAGATCCGGAATCCATGTGAAGGTGTTGAGATCCGAGGTTATGAGTCTGCACTTTGTTTTCAGTGAATAAGAGTAAAAATAAAAATAAAAAGTTCATCATCACCATATACATATGGGAGATGTTTATCTTTGTGCTGACATTTGAGATGAAATTATTATTATTATTATTATTATTATTATTATTATTATTATTATTATTATTATTATTATTATTATTATTGTGTTTGCATATCTACCCCTATTTCAATTGATGTTGAGCTATAAACAGTTAAATCTTGCAACAAGTTATCATCTCCAGCTTTCGATGAACTGATTGCAGTCAAAACACAATATGTTATCAGTGAATCTTCATCGATCCAACATTTGCCGCACGTCATAAGTTTTTTCTAGCACTCCTTTATCAGCCTTGAAGTGGCCAACTTAAAGTTTTTGGATGAATCGCAGTGTCGAAAAAAAAAAAAAAGAAGCCTAAATCACAAAGATCTATAAACATAATAAGCATAAAAAGAGTTGCTTTTGCATACACTAATTAACGTATGCAATTCTGTACAGATCTATAAACAAGTAAATGAGAACAAGTTGTGGGTGGAAAAGAACACCAAGTACTGTGCAAATCATGAAGAAATCATAAGCCAAAGTAGGGGTGTGTTAACCTGAAGATTCTGAAGTGGGAGTTTTCCAAGTAGGGCTTCAAGATTCACATACAGGATATTAGCACAAAGGCCACATCTTACCGTGACAATGTTGAATGAGTTGTTGTGAGGGACATTAACCTGAAATAAGAAGAGAAGGAATACATTAGATGAACAATAAGAACACTTTTCTCTTTGGCTTTGGGACACCAGAGAGAGAGAGAGAGAGAGAGAGAGAGAGAGTCTCAAGTACTGGATTTGTAGTCACCGAAAACGGTCATTGGTTTGCACTAATTATGTAGCATTCATGCATTACTTTTCTCTGAACAAAATGCACAAGACACGAGATAGCAATCGGTACTCGGTGCTGGTTCTGAAGAACACTCGCTGTAAGAAATGAAGAGAGAAGCAGAAGAAAAGAGAGAACTAGGGTTTCAGATCCAGCTTCTCCTTGGAGTCGTGACAAAGCTAGCCCAATCAACCATGCTAGTTTTGGGAGCTTTGCAGCGAACTAGGGTTTCAGATCCAGCTTGGAGATTTAGGATCAAAGAATCTGATGAAGAAGAGTGTCAAGTTTCATGGCTAAATGATGGGCTCAATTGGTTTCATGCTTACTGCAACAGCTCCCACGGGTGAAGGACATGTAACATGCGCATGCATGGAGTCACCTGCACTATGAGATCTGCAGAAGAGCTCTTCTCAGAGATTAGGGTGTAGGAAGGTTTGGCTGCGCCGGAGGCCCCGCATGTTCATGTCGAATATATTCCTTGTGGCAGGGCTCAAAAAGGACAAGAACAAACTCTTGATCGTTTATACCCTAAAACTTGGGTCCTCAGGTCATGATGACCATCCTGAAAGTTTACTGCATCTGGTTGTAATTTAGTCGATAAATCTCCCTTAAAGATGAAGCAAAGCTGATACATACATAGACATATACTGATATCTCTCATATCAGTAGAGCTGCTTTGGGTAGGTAATATGATGATGGGTGAGAAGGTAAAGAAAAGCGAGGAGAGCGAGAGGGAGGGAGAAGGGAGGCTGTGCAGAATATACCACTAGAACAGTGTTGCAGAAGCTGCAACTGACGTAGCAAACTTGATCGGGCAAGACATGGCTGGACGACATCTCCGACGACAGAGGGAATTGAGAAGTCGGGGATATGTAGGCTAAGGGTGGAAGAGAGATGAAGGAAAGAGCGGAAGAGAGAAGAGGATGAGAAGTAGAACAGAGGAGGAAAGTAACAGCGATGGCATCATATTAATTGCAAGATGGAAGTCACGGGTAAAGGAGGGGGATGAATAAAAGGGAGGAGGAGTTGTACGGGAACGTAAGCCCAGCCAAGCATTTCTCAGGTTGAATGGGATGTGCCATGGGAATGTGGAAAACAAGGTAGAAGAAGTATAATCGTTGTAATGATTGACTGAAATGTGTGGATGGGACTGTGTTCTTTTCTCTCTCTCTCTCTCTCTCTCTCTCTCTCTCTCTCTCTCTTAGTTTTAACATTTCAGAAGATTAATCTTGACTTTACTATATTGTTTTACCACATTTTCTGAAATATTTTTTGAACGGTGGATGAAGAAGTTGTCACAAATCGTGAGTCCTACGAAAAGATTGGATACGTATATTAATACAATAATATCTGAAAATTTAAAAACTCTTAATTATATGCAATAGTTCTTAATGTTTCCCTCCTCTTCTTAGGTTTTTCGGAAGATAATTTTACAATTCTCATTTGATGCTCATATTTCTTTAATAACCTAAATATTTCTCGCTTTCACCGTATCACAAAAGCCTCCTTCCCTTTGCGAGGTCTACTGTTTTCGTTCTATTGCTTTTGTCTTGTTATAAACGTCTCAATAAAAGAAAGTAAGAAGAAATGAGAAGAAACAAAAAAAAAATCAGAATATAAATAGGAGAGAAGAGAAGAAAAGAAAATCAAAGCACGAAGAAGAAGAGAGAAGAAAAAGAAAACATAACAAAGATGGTGATATTTAGGGTATTAGAGCGAAAAGAAGCACCAAACAAGAAAACGAAAGGATCACCCATAATTTTTTTTATAAAAGATTATATATGGCACCAACACCTTCAATAACAAAAATTAAAAGTTCTTTAAGGATTTTTAGAAACTCTTTCTAGGAGTATTATATCGCTTTCGCTGCCACAAAAAGAAACCATAAAAAATAAAAAGAGAAGAAGAACATGCTATAAAATGGAACATGGGATGAAAAGTAATCCATTTAGAGGAGGAGAATTGGATTCAATGTCAGAGACTCTTCATAAGCAGTACACCCCCTCAGCATGAGACTGCACCCAAGTCGAGGAAACGAAGAAGAAAGGAGATAGAAATCAACAATAAGCTTGTATCGTTCACATGCATACGCTTCAACCCATGAGATGTCGTATCATATTGGATGGTTTGGCTCCACAAGCTTTGTCGCAATCATTGAGAAAAATAGGTGCAGCAGCCTTGCCTTCATCCGTAGCAGCAGTTCACTGACCTTGTTCTTTACGCTTCAAACCAATAACCATTTTGCTTCCTTCTCCGGATCAATTGTTGGGTTGACATTGTTCTTATGCATGAAGAACATACTAATTATTCACAGCCAGAAAAAAAAGGGAGTTGGCTTAATTAATTTGTTGTAATCTTATCACTAGTAAGTTGCACCTGAATCATCTTAAACCACTTTATGCTACTAAAAATCAGAATAGACAAAATCTATTTGGCGTACCTTGCAGTCTCTGGACGCACTTAAACATAAACTCCAGTACGGTATAGTTGGCAGTGAGGAGTGCGAGATTCCAATGCTGGAAAGCTACTTTCTTGTTCTTTAATAGGAAGACTCTACAATGACATGACCTCAGAGATGGTACACGTTAGATTGCGGACACAGTTCTTGTCCCTTTCTCAAAGATAGGGCCGAGATGAAGCCAACGTTTTATCTGATCTCCTGGTTGCTTCTCTGCTGCTTCATGCCACTGGGAGATATCACTGCAATTAAAACCAAAATTAAAAGAGAGAGAGAGAGAGAGAGAGAGAGAGAGAGAAAATAATAATTCCTTCCATTCAAACACTCAACCACTACAATGTCTCATTACCGCAGAATCGGATGAGCACAAACTCCAACATGTGTTGCTGTGGATGGGGCAGATACAAACCGAGGGACAGCAGAATCATCATTCCACTTTGTATCTTCGTTTTTCTAGCTTGACTGGGACATCAGGTGTTCCCACGAAAGAGAGAGATCAATACACCATCTGATTTCAAGGAATCAGATGCCTTCTTTGGCCTCAAGAAGAAAGGGCGATGTGTGTTGCAGCAACCGATGGATGGGTACATTGGGCGTGGAACCATCACTGTCCGGGTAGATATCTGAGTAAAAGGACATGCTACGTACACAGACAGAGGAGGGTGACGAAGACAACTAGAGTCATACAATGCAACGTAAATATTATCCCTGAATTCAACCATCAAGATTAATTTCCCAGAGACAACTACGAATAATAAGTGTGCACCAGCTTTCTTGATTCAATGCTTTTAACAGAGAAAAACCGATTACAAACATAATCCAAAGGCATGGCAAGAGCTCACTATTTCATGGCCGCGGAAGGATTTGGCGTTCCAGGCTTTCAAGTTATTGTCCGAGACCCAAAGCACTGGAGCAGGAAATCAAGTGCCTACCAAAATACTCCACGTTAGTACAATCGAACCTAAATTGCAGAAATTTAAATAAGCATGCCTCGTTATTGGAATGATAGCTATTATTACTTCAGCAGGCCAAAGCCCTTAAAACATTACTAACATTAGATATCTTCCTTTACTTTTTCATGAGCACAAGACCCTAGCTTTACAACGATACGATCAAATCCAAACAGAATTTGCCAAAAGCCTGAATACACCGGCATCTTTCAAACCATATTTAAGGGAATCAAATCAGGAATAACCAAAACTCCATTTGATATGCATCAGGAAAAGTACAAAATGAGCCTTCCCCTGAAATATGTGGGATGAAGGATATTTTTCTCAAACGGGCGGTGAATGATGGTAGCAATATGTGCACTTCGAATTACTTGCAAACCACATGACGCTTTACAGAATATTGCTGCCCTTCATATCATATATCTTGCTATTGAGGCTTTACGAGTCCCTTTCTCCAAGCATGTTCCTTCAGCTTCCCTGATGATGGACCTGAGTAGGCATGCCAACAAAAGACATGCTTCTTGTGTGGGATATGCCTCGTCTGGTTTCACAATGTCCATTCTCCAAAGCAGCCAACTCAAGGCCAGTAAAAATTACCCAAATATAGCTTAGGCATCTGAGCTGCTGGTTTGGACCCTCTGGTAGAAGAGCACATATGCAGCAGATGACTTTATGATGTCCTCAGATATAGGAAGAACATGCTGATCATCAAAATCGTACCAACACCTCTCACCTTCATGCTACAGAAGAAACTCAGTGTCAACAAAATTATTAAATTTGCATCTTTAATGTATAAAACAAAAGTAGATTTTTTTTTAGATGCAGTGAGATCTGGGAAGTTCTCATACAAGACTGCAGAAAACCAAATATAATGAAATTGAAAAGTCATAGGTGCTTATCCACACAAGTGATGTGTTTCAACTTTTTTGTTATTTTGACAAAAACAGACAACATATTGTTCAATGTGAAATGCACATTTTCATCTTGGCTCTCATCTATTTTTCTACATAATATTTCTTGATCAATTGTCAAACAATGTTTCGTTCGGTAAATGTCATCACAGCATTAAATCAAACACAAGAACTTCAACTGCCAAAAGAATAAACATGTAACTTACATAAATATATGCAGTGTAGTGGCCACCTCCCATGTTGCCATAGTGGTTGCTGACTGCATATAATCGATAAACGGATGACCCTCTGGACTTGCAGGCAATATAGCTTGACAAATCCAGGTCACGGATTGGGAAGTCTACAAACATCTCCAGCTTGTTATTGATGAACCTACTATATGAAAATCTCTTTAGATGAATAATGAGAACCTCTGGCAGCCTCCAAAGGTCCAACTTCTTACAAGCTTGCTGATGTTTTTTGCAACTTGGACAATACCTGCAATGAAGTGGTCAAATACCATGGATTTATCTACCAGAATAAAAAGATAAATTCTACAACTATGGATGATGTTCAAAATTTTCAGATATCATGTACCTTAGCAAGTTCCACTCCAAACAACTTAAGATTGACATGCTATCAGTCTTCTTTTTTTTTCATTAATTCGTGTAACATGTATTTATATCCAATGAGTTGCAAGACACAGATAACCATACCTAATTTTGAACATATAAAAAATTCTCTTCCTGACTTTAGAAACTATAGCCTACTTGGACAATACCTGCAATGAAGTGGTCAAATACCATGGATTTATCTACCAGAATAAAAAGATAAATTCTACAACTATGGATGATGTTCAAAATTTTCAGATATCATGTACCTTAGCAAGTTCCACTCCAAACAACTTAAGTACCTAATTTTGAACATATAAAAAATTCTCTTCCTGACTTTAGAAACTATAGCCTACTGGACAATACCTGCAATGAAGTGGTCAAATACCATGGATTTATCTACCAGAATAAAAGATAAATTCTACAACTATGGATGATGTTCAAAATTTTCAGATATCATGTACCTTAGCAAGTTCCACTCCAAACAACTTAAGATTGACATGCTATCAGTCTTCTTTTTTTTTTCATTAATTCGTGTAACATGTATTTATATCCAATGAGTTGCAAGACACAGATAACCATACCTAATTTTGAACATATAAAAAATTCTCTTCCTGACTTTAGAAACTATAGCCTACTTCAACTTAGTTGCAACCAAACAAACTTCAAGGTTTTTTAGTAGTCATATACTGATATATAAAGCATTTCTTAAGATCTTTGCTCGATGCAGAAGATCTACTGGTAAGTTCTACCTACTTGATATGGAGTGATTTGCAAAAACAAAAGATACTGAGAAATATACTGACCACATATCTTCTGGTCCAAGTGGTTCCTCCTTCAGAAATGCTTCAAGACACGAATAGAGGGAGACAGACTCCTGAGGCCGCTTAGCAAAAAGTCCAAACTTATAAACCTCAGTTAAGGTATTCAGAAGGTCTATATCATACTGTCCCATTGTTTTCTCATGCCAACAGACAAGCACATACAGCTTTCGCTGATAACCTGTGAGGGAAATTGAATCATCCATTTCTATCTTTGAAAGCATTGCCTGACAGTTCTCATCCGTGAGATAAAACTGAAATCCATCATGGAAGTATTTTCCTTCTTCTGTCCTTTCAAAATCCAGGAGATGGGAGTCCTTGTCTATCTTAGCAATCTCATTAATAGAATTACTGCTATCTTGCTCAATGTCGAAAGCAGATTCTTTTGGAATGAGAAATGGATTAAGGAGCTTCAAGAACAGGTCAAGGATAGTGGATCCTGTGCTAGCATTTGGTAGCCTAGTGATAAGGGGGACGCCAAATGACTTCCAACGTTTATCTGTCGAGCTATTGAAATATTGCCTGGAAAAGAAGTTTATCACAAAACAACAATAAAAATTATTATTCCAAAGTAAATCTATAATAGTTAGAGAGAATGAATGGCAGTACAACAACCAAGAACGCAGAATTCAACATTACCACACATTTAACTGAACACAGCTTAAAGAACTACACAGAGAATAAAGCATGCCGAAAACCTGCAATGAAGTGGTCAAATACCATGGATTTATCTACCAGAATAAAAAGATAAATTCTACAACTATGGATGATGTTCAAAATTTTCAGATATCATGTACCTTAGCAAGTTCCACTCCAAACAACTTAAGATTGACATGCTATCAGTCTTCTTTTTTTTTCATTAATTCGTGTAACATGTATTTATATCCAATGAGTTGCAAGACACAGATAACCATACCTAATTTTGAACATATAAAAAATTCTCTTCCTGACTTTAGAAACTATAGCCTACTTGGACAATACCTGCAATGAAGTGGTCAAATACCATGGATTTATCTACCAGAATAAAAAGATAAATTCTACAACTATGGATGATGTTCAAAATTTTCAGATATCATGTACCTTAGCAAGTTCCACTCCAAACAACTTAAGATTGACATGCTATCAGTCTTCTTTTTTTTTCATTAATTCGTGTAACATGTATTTATATCCAATGAGTTGCAAGACACAGATAACCACACATTTAACTGAACACAGCTTAAAGAACTACACAGAGAATAAAGCATGCCGAAAACCTAAAGTGTCATACAGTATCAGATACACCAAAAGGTGTGTATTGACTGTGCAAGTTGAAGGGATGCACGATTGTTGGCATATAAACCATTTCCCATGCTCCTTGCAGCATAAAATTGCTATTAGTCAAATTACCTGTGCTGTCTTAAGATTGTTGTTACAACAAAAGAACTGATGTAGTACAACCAGCACTGCTTGCCTCATAACAGCCTTACTGGCCATTCTAGCTCAGTAATGCAGAAATGATGATACATGGTCCCAGCTCTAGTGAAGTGATAACTTATGTGTCAATTAAATATCTCATAAGCTAAGCCCAATCAAAAAAAAAAAAATTTCTCACAATCAGCAATGAATTTGAAGTTTAAGCAACAACTAGATCCAAAGAATAAATCCAATGTTTTGGACATGTTCCATAGGCCTCAGATTATTAAAAGACCTGGGACTTCACCAATATGAAGAATTTATACTGATATTCAACTTCAGGGTTACGAAAATTGAAGTAATGAAAGTGGCTTTTCACCATGATTAAAAATTGTGATACGTCAATCTTACTCATCCATGCTTTGATGCATAAACACAATCAGTGGAAGATCTTCAGGATCTTTTGAAAGCCTGTATGCTGCAAGCTGATCTCCATCTCTAATCAAGGAAAGTGAATCAGAAGGGTCCTCAAGGAATCGAATGACTTGATTGAAGAAAACCTGCAAAATGTTTCTATTGGCAGATAAGTCAAACAGAAATATCAGATAACTCTTAGCAAAGGCATCATTTCTGTTGCTAAAGCAGTAGAGTCAGTAAAATGTTAAATAACATACCTCAGCAACTAACAAGCTCTCATCATGCTTCAGTGAACAAGCAATACTTAAAGCTTGAACTAAATCCTTGCAGTTACCGGATTTTGGCACATTTACAGTATATGAAGATGGCCTGCTGAGACCATCAGTACTGAAGACGGTAACAGTCATTGTCCGCACTGTTGTAGACGGAAGGGGCAAAGATAAATACATGAATGGGTCAAATGTAACTGATGATTTATTGCAAACTGGACATACCAAAGTTGATCTGTACTGACCCTGTAAAACATCAATCATTCCAAATGTAATAAAAGTAACTGAAAGAAAGCATAATGATGATGAAAGACAGTCCAAATGCCTTACATGAACATATAGTGATCTAAATCATGCAATCTAATTATGCTTAAGTTTCACAAAACATTTACATAGTTCACACAGAAAAATAAACAGGCAGCAAAATTCAACTTGTTTAAATGTTCTCCTCCTTAGTTTATAACATCAACCATTCTCCTACATTTCTTTCATGCAGCTTACATACCTCCTTCCTGGACACAAACCTTCCTCACATTTATTCTCAAATTAAAAACCCTACCTATGTAAATAACTTCCGCCCTATAGCACTCCCAAATGTCAATTATAGAATCCTAGCCAAGGTCTTAACAAACAGATTGAAACGTCTCCTTCAGAAATTAATTAGTCCTGAGCAGTCTTTCCCTCCATGGTAAAAATATTCATGATAAATTTTGATTGCTCAAGAAGCTGCTTACACTATGCATTCCTCTGAAGGCAAGAACCCTCTTATTCTTGTTAAATTAGATCTTGAAAAAACTTTCAACAGATTATCTTGGACTGCTATTATCAATGTCCTTTCTTCCATGAATTTCCCTTCTTTATTTATCAAATGGATAACAGCTTGTATTTCTTCACCCACATTCTCATCTTATAAATGGTGAAATTTCTGAGACTTTTATCAGTCATTGTGGGGTCAGACAAGGTGATCCATTGTCACCTTATATATACATTTAAGTTGCTCAGATTCTAACTCAGCTGTTAAATCAAGCAACTAAAAACCGAAGTCTTACTCCCCTTAGTTTCAATTATGATTGTAAAATAATTCATATTATGTTTGCTGGTGACAGTTTACTCTGTTTTAGGGCTAATCCTAAGTCTTGCACTACTATTAAACGAGTCATCAAAATTTATGAGGAAATTACCAATCAAAGAATCAGTCATTCTAAATCTGAGATTTATTTTCCTAAATCTACTCCAAGATCCACTTAAAACCAGATCTGTTCTAACCTTGGATTTAAAGAAGGTTCATTTCCTTTTAAGTATCTAGGTGCAACTATTGCTCCTAGAAGAATTCCTCAATCGACTCATGTGGAAACTCTTAATGAAATCAAAGCTAAACTTGCCATTTGGAAATGTAATCATCTTTCACAAGCTGGCAGATTGGTATTAGTTAAATCTGTTTCGACTTCTATTCCTTTACACACTCTCAGTGTTACTTGGCTGCAAGATAGTTTCCTCCATAAGATTCAAACACTAATAAATAATTTTCTTTGGCAAAATAATCCACAAACCAAAGGCCTCCATCTTATTAATTGGAACACAGTCACCTCACATAAAGACCATGGTGGTCTTAACATTCAGGACATCACTTTTTTCAGAATTACTTTACAAGCTACCAGAATCAAGCGATATCTTAATGACGATGGTAGCTTATGGAGTACTATTCTTCACTCTAAATATGGTAATGTACACCTTTGGAACATTCCTAAATATCATCAATCCAGTTGGAGTTGGAAACAGTTCACCCGAGCCATGAATGACCTTAAAGAATTTTTTTTATACAAATAGGTAATGAACATTCTACATGTTTTCTTACATGTCCTTGGCATTTTAATATACCTTTTAATCGTATTCCTACTTAACTCAATATTATACTAAGATTAATGTGCTAATCCAATCTAATAGCCGGAATACCCAGTTGCTATTGGATATGTGCACACCTAATTTAGTTTCTGTCATTAAGGCTATAGAGATTGCTCAGTTCCCTTGTGAGGATAAATGAATTCGAAAGGATCATCAATTAGGGAAAGCAACAGCAACAAGTGCATATCATTTCTTGCACCCCAAACCTGAATCATACTGGTAAGGTTGGCTCAGTCTTTGGCAGCTCCCAGTTATTACTAGAATTCATACTTTTTGCTGGAAACTATTGCATCAACGTTTACGTATTACTTACTGTTTACTTCATTTGCATTTTATTGTTCAATATTTGTTTGTTCCCTTTGCCTTTCTCACCCAAAAACCTTTGATCATCTATTTTTTCAATGTTATCTTTCCACCAGAATTTGGAATTTTTGGGAAACAAACCTCGATGTCTCATTCCAATATAAACCTACCTGGAACATTGGTGAATGATTAAAGGAAGGCACTATTCTAGGAATGGGAAAGCTGCAATAGCAAACCAGCTTTGGTTCTTTTGGAAGTTGCGGAATGATGCACACTTTAACAGGAAAAAGACTTCCATAATGTGAGCCAGGGCTCAAGCTTTGGCTCATACTAGCTATTATGCTAGAAGCACTTTATCTGAAGGGAAGAGACTGACTAACTCTATAAGTCTCAAATGGCAAAAACCAAATGCAGGTTGGCATAAGCTCAACACTAACGGTGCCTCCGTTTTGCAGGATGGGGGCATGGGGTTCATCATTAGAAATCATCTTGGAGACTGCCAGGCAGAAGGACAACAATATATTTAAGGCAAATCTGACGACCATGCAATTAAAATAGGTCTCAAGGCAGCAATTTCCAGAAAAATTACTCATCTAACACTTGAAAGTGACTCTTCTTCCATTGTCGATCTGCTGAACAAAGATAAAACTGTTCCTTGGGTTATTACTCACACCATAAATGATATTAAACAACTGCTGCATCAGCTACACTCATACGCCATTAGCCACTGTTTTTGGGAATGCAATCAAGCAGCAGAATGGGCCACTAAAAGTGCTAGAGTTAATACAATACATTGTCTATGGACTGATTCATTGTCTCTTCCACTGGAGCTCTCCTCCATTCTCTATAAAGACCTTCATGGGTCTTATTGTAGAACTATGACAAGTTCATAAATTTTTGTTTTATTGCCAAAGAAAAGCTATAGGTTGTATGGTAGAATTGAGGAGAAAAGATGTTGTTCAGTTTTTCAGAATCATCAAGCATGATATGTAAAGAATTTTAAATCAACAAAATAATGGATACTAACATGACAAATGTCCACTATAATGGAGTCATTACGAGCAAAATGATTACTCCAGTACTCATCTGCTACTTCTTCATCCGGACGTCCAGATGCATCCTTAATTTCAAAATAAGGTTTGTTTTTTATACGGTTCAGATCTTCGTGAAGCCCATCTAACAGAAAGGCTAGAAGTTCCTGCAGAGAAACCATGGATGTCAACAAATGAATTATCCCTTTCCAATCAGTTCCAATTTTTGGAATAAAAGTTAGAGACTAATTCTAGCACACACATAACAGATGAAAAACATTACTCACTTGACAATCATGTTGGCTAAATCCATAGAATTGTGGGGCAAAAGAAGCAAGCTTTGCTTTGAAAACATGTGGAGCAATCGGTGTGTTTTCTGGAGCCCACAGCTTCCTCAGCAGTTGTCCAAATGCTGAAGCAAGCTCACCCTGGAAAATGAGAGGCAATACTTGTGACTCTCAAACAAATGCTCTTTTAATGCTGAAAATGTGAAAGAAAATAGAAAAAAAAATTTAAATAGAAATAGAAAAAAGTGAGGATTTTTCAGTTTCTTGTTCATACATCAAATACGAGTGAAAAACAATAGGTACATAATTTTTATTCAAAATCAACACCTTTTTGAGGAAATATAATTGGATGGTCAGAAGTTCCAGTTCAGAATTTGTCTTAGATTTTCTTATCTAATGCATCCTTGTATGTGTATAACCTTGTATGGATGCCCTGAACAAGTGTAGGAGGCCTCAAAATGAAGTATTATTATATATGTGAAATCTGTTGCGCATATGTGATCTGCATAAGTATGATATGATCACATATGTTGTTAACTACTTTGTATTTTCTACTTAGAAGTATTACTTCAAGCAAAACAAGTTTCGTGATTCTATTATCTATGGTACATTACTATGATATTCATTTCATAGACCTTCCTTCATTTCTTATTGGCAATTATATATGCTATGTAGCCCTGCATATGCACCATGTGATATCTTCACCCACATATTATACAATCACTTCCAAGACATTTACCCTTCTCCCTTTTCTTGAAGAACCAAACAGGAGAAAAGAATATTCATCCCTATCATACTTTCATTTCTTTTCATTTACTTGTGAACCAAAACAGTCCTAACTGGTTTTTGGACTATATACATAATATCCTGCTTGCACCAAGGCCAACAACTTCATAAGGATATTTTTTCACAAGCTCATGAAGATACTAAAATATTAAAAGAAAATAGCCATCAGAGTGTCAACCTACATGCAGCCCTAGTGGGTTGTGATGATTTATTTCTTTACTGTAGTCTCCAAGGAAATAGCGAACAAGCTTTGGTGTGTGAGCTAAGCACTGGATAGCACTGTTCATAAAGCATGTATTCCCAAGATTGTCCAATCCTGTCAGACCTGTAGAATTTGATCTGATGGAGCTTCCACTTAACTGAACATCAAAGTCCATACTTTCTAGGCTTCCATTGCTCATAAATAAAACACCATGAGAAGATCCTATCATCTTTGAATTTTGAACAGTTGGCCTATCCTTTTTGCTTTCATGATTATGAGCCACCGATCCCGATGAGGCATATATTTGAATCTCTAGAAGAATCTGAAACAGAGCAAGAGGAAAGATATTAAGAAATATTTTCGTGTGCATAATTTTGACATTTTGTGCATATTATATAAGATTGCTTACCACGTGCTATTAGATATTTATTTATACTGTGATATACAAAAAATACCATCTACTTGTGGTAACCATTAATTATATATCATGTTAAATCATCAGGAGAAAAGCACCTTAGTTTAAGCCTTAAAGGTAAACCCCATGTACGCATGACAAAAGCGTAATTGACTAAAAGCTAATAACTCCAGAGAACATGCATTTTTCATCTGTCATTATAACACATAATCGAAACATTTCATGAATAAATAAGCACATTTTTGTCCACCTTGAATCACATTTATAATTTTGGCATAACTACTTTCCACAAATGATGACACCCTATTAGTCCACATATTTGTCAAGCACTGAAGTGATTTTTTTTGTTGCATAAAGAGCAGATTGACCAGTACAGTAGTAATAGATAAGAATAAGTAGATTCACCAGCTAAGACATTTTTCATTGAGTGACTTCACATATTACATTACAGTTCTACTAAGAAGTCTTAACTACTTTTAGCAATAACTACTTTTCACAAATGATGACACCCTAATCCCTATTACTCCACATATTTGTATAACACTGAAGTGATTTTTTTTTGTTGCACAAAGAGCAGATTGACCAATATGGTAGTAATAGATAAGAATAAGTAGATTCATTTTTAACTGAGTGAGTTCACATATTACATTACAGTTCTACTAAGAAGTCGATTTGGGCATCAACAATTTATCATCCCCAAAAATTTACTGTTATAGAAACAAAAAAAGTTGTTTCCTTTTAATTTGTACTACACACAAATTTAGAGGTTGCCCAGAAATGAAGTTGTGTCTGGCCTTTGGCATGTTTGAAGCAAATGGAGAACTACTTAGAGCAGTTTCTTGACTTCTTGTTTTAGGCAAAAAAGATGAGCATTAAATAGTAAGTTAAGAAGTTAACACAAACTAGTATAAAACCAACAGGATTTCTTTGTAAAAGTATGTTACAAGTGCATAAATACAGTTTATCAAGAAACTCTCCATTTTTAAAACTGAAGCAGAAAAACATGCCCTACTTACCTCATTTTCTAATTGGTGTCGTCCATCCTGAAGCATCCCATTCCACCCATTCATTACGATAAAATTTATTTGTCCAGAAAAGTCCCAAATATAGACCTAGTCCAGACAGAAGTTGAAGTGAACAAAGCAACCATACGCAATTACAAGATTTTCTACCGGCAGAGTGCTATCAGTAACTTACCACTTCAGAATCAACAGGGAACAGCTTGCACGCCGTGTTGTAATTCTCGTTACTGTTGTCCTGAATGACAAATATGTATTAGAGCTTGCACTAATTAGACCAGTTACCTATACAAAAAAAACAGCAATAAGTATCTTTCCAACTATAGAGACCAAACTACATGTAACCATCCTGGAATAAAGCTAAGACCTCGATTAGTACAAGGGCCATTATGCTTTAATCATTTTCACCAAGTACATTTCCTTTCTCTCTGTCAGTATCTCTAGTTTTAAAGGTCTTCCTTAGAACATATAAAAAGCAAAATATCTAAATCAATTGCTCAAAATCTTTTAGGTCTAACTAACCCACTTGAATAGTTTAGTCATAGCATCCCTTCTTCCAATTTGAGGACTAATAATCAACAGATTAGCCAATGAATCAACATTGGTAAAGTAATGTATTCAAGCAAAAGGGAATTCTTTTATAACAAGAAAAGAATGGAAACAGTAATGCATAAAGAGGTCATAAGAGCATAAAAATGTCACTTTAAGGCATGGAAAAAAATACAGATTATCGATTAGCAACTTTTTTAAACTTCATTTTAGTGTTTAGCACTAGTAACATTACTCCGGCCTTAGACAAGCAACACAAGTTGCTTTTAGGTCTAGCGATACAATGAAGGATATTGCTTGTTGATAATGAAGATGAGTGTATAAGACATGTAGTAAAACGTTAAAACAAATGTCTCTCGTGCGCATGTCTTGATACTTTCGTTTTTGACAAAATAAGACCTCACATTTCTGCCTCTCAAGTATTTCACCTCAGTGATCTTAGTTTGTGAAACAAATGGTTATAGGTGCAGAGAGCTGCAATACTTTATCTGATGAGCATCACACAGGACCAGACATTTTGCAGTTGTGTTACCAGAAATCTTGAAATTTTTAGATATATTGGGCAACATTTCATGCCAAATTTGTTAGATCCAAATTTGGCAATCTAACAAAGACCATTTTTATCAGAAACAAAGTTCTCTCGGCGTAAAACTAGTTTCGTCTACAAACAATTGAAATGTTGCCATACACAAACATGCTAGGATGGTCAAGAAAAAATGGGGATATCAAGACAGACCTTCTTGCAGATCTTTACAGTCAAAACATTTGTTCCCTGGACAGCAGAAATCCTGAGCATCAGAGGATAGACATCAGCTGCAGCATCTTCTGACAAAGACGAGGTTCCACTGTTCTCCATTTTCGAGCTGGGTTCATTGTGCCTAGAGAGGAAACACGGGGGATGGAGAGTAAGAGGCAAAGCCCGAAACAACATAATACGCCTAGATCAACTTTATCTAATCTACCCCAACAACTCGTAGCCCTTTTTGTTCCGTCCTTAACAGCGTAAAGAAATGATAACGACACATCAACGATCGTTGAGGAGGAAGGAAATTAGGGAAATCAAATGAAGCAGCACCGCATTCGATCGAGTATCAAGAAAAGAAACAGGATACCCTGATTCCGTTCAAACCGAGCCTTGCAATCTCACCATCGGATGGCCAACGACCACATATCGCCCCGGATCAAGGCGTAGCAGCGGCCGGAACCCCCCTCGCCCTCCGCAACACACCGGTTCAACTCGCCGTCGTCGCGACGCTGAAGGTCGAAGACGAGATCGGATCCAACGGAGGCGGCCGAGGAAGACGCGGCGGGCGCCGCTGCGTACGGGGTCCCCTCAACCCCGTCCGCCGCCGCCGATTCCCGATCGGACGCTCGCGCCGCCCTCCACCATCTGACGAGAAGCAAATCGAGAGTGAGCGATCGAAGCCACGGAAGGGGAAGGGAGGAAGGTACCCTCGGAGGGGGGACTCACCGGTAAGGGACGAGGTAGACCGTGCCGTCCATTGGCTACCAGGGGCAGAAGGAAGAGGTTTAGGGCGACGAAGAAGAGGCGAAGGGGGATCGAAGTTGAAAGATGATGATGATATACGGAGTCAAAAAGAGATGACACGAGGAGTGGATTGCGAGCTTTGGAAGGGTACGGCGCCGGCGGTGCCGACCGAGCGATGCAGCGGAGAGAATGAAACAAAGAAATGGAAATAATTGCGATAAAAGTTGAATGCCACCATTTGATTAGTCGATTTCACTCAACATGTGATATAATTTTTAGTTGTGAAAATAAAATATATATATATATATATATATCTTGTGAGATTTTCATGTAAAAAATCTTTTTTTTAATTTTTATTTTTAATCCGTCATGGTGCCTCCGCTCGCGATGAGACCTCAGCCACCTATACATGATCGAGCGTAAATAAAGAGAAAAGAAAGAAGAGGGGACGAAAGCAATATTAAAGTAACGAAGGAAGTTATTTTTGATAAAGAAAAAAAAAGAGTTTCTGTAAAGAAAAATCATCATTTTTATTTTTTATTTATAAAAATATGGGAGAGTAAAAGAGGCAATAAATGAGGAGTGAATGGTTGGTTTCCGTTAACTGCTTGCTTGCTGTATTTTTTGTGTGTGTGTGTGTGTGTGTGGGAAGCTTCGCTTTTCGTAGCTTGGAAATGATTTGATACCATAAAAAAGGATGGATATTGATCTTTGTCCTGATGTAATTTTCTTTCTCTTACTTAATTTGTTTAGAATAATAAAAAATGAACCCCCCAAAACCAGGCATTGAAATACATGCAAATACGAAAGATGAATGTGTAAGATTACTTGGATAGAAAATAAATTGGAAAAGTATATCGCAATTCAATAATGGGAAATGACAAATATGAATTCGGATTGTTATATCATGTCGGATATCTAATACACATATATTTCGATTAGTAGTATAACCAAAAAACAAAAGAAGGGGGGGGGGGTGAACAAATGATCCCAAACATGAAATGTAATGTATGAATCATCAAGATCCAAAACCATGTGTTTTAAACTCATAATGTCTGACCAGGTCAAATCTTAGAACAACCCAAGCACACCAATGTTTTGTATTCAATATACGAGAATCCAATCTGGTTCAGTGAACCCAATGCTGAAATCAAAGTTGAAGCATGTCAACTGCTTCTCCTCCTCTCCAAGGATCTTCATTATCAGTGTGTATGAACCCTGTGGTGTGGTAGAAGATAAAAAGAAGGAAACATGTTGTCTTGGTTGATCCTTCTGAATCCATTTGTCATAAAACAAGTAACAGCGACAAAGATTAAAGATCAGAATAGGTAGGTAGGTAGGTAGGTAAGGTAGGTAGGTAGGTAGGTTGACTTACTGGTGGAGTGAATGATGGGAGCGTCTGTTGATGGGATAGCAGGAAGTCACCGGTGGAAACTGGGCAAGACGTCTCTTTGCAGAGGTCAAGCGTCTCCTGGTGGACGTGCATGCCAAAATACTTGACATCGATCACCAGTTTCCCTTTGTTTATGTCACCCCCTGCATCACAATCTCAAAGTCTCGATCATGCCACTGCTGCATTAGATAGAGTCTTTGTCTCATAGATCATGTCTTTTTGTATCTCATCACCACAAGAACAGCACAGGAGAACGAGTAAAAACCAGTGTCGAGCTTACCAGTGATTGCTGATATCTTGAAGGTAGCAGGTTGGCCTCGCGCAATCGGGTTGGGATTTATCTCGACCCCCTTGACAGTCACCTGGTAGCCGGCTTTCTTGTCTGTAAAATTATTTGAGAGATCACAATCTATCTCAATTTAAGAGGAATTCCTGAAATATGTCATCCGATCACACGGAACCAAACAGATTCGTGAGTGTAGATGAGGAAATCTTTCTTCTTCTTCTTCTTCTCCCAAAAGAAAAAAGGAGTAATCGATTTGGAAACAGTTTAAATGGTAAGAAAGAAATAGAGGAGAAGGCGATCACCGCAATACTCGATCTGGTTGGTGTGGACGGGACAGGCAACGAGAAGGCACGTAGCCGCCGTTACGACGCAGAAGAGAAGGAAGAACGACATGATGTTCGTGGTGCAGTTGTGTTCGAGAACGTAAGAGATATGAAGGTGACGACGAGAAGAGTGGTGTTCTTGTGGGGAACGAGGTCGTGATGGAATGGAATCCTTCTTTAGCTTTGCTTGTAATAGGCAAAAAGGTTTGCTACTGCCAACGTAGCCTCACAACAAAAGAAATCCCAGCCAAAGATTTGCTGTCCCTTCTCCACCTCCTCAGATAGATCTCTGTCGTGGTAGATTGAGCTTTGCATTTATGCATGGGAGTACATAAAGAAAGATATTAGTACGATGGTGGGTCTTCTTCCAGATTTTATTGCCATGGGAAGAGTGCATACTACTACTTTGTGGGATAAGAGGCTCTCGTGGCGATCCCACATAAGCCTTCGGAGTCCAAGACATCACGGCTCATCCTGATGTAGCCGTCTTCTCCCCAACCTGCACCCCATGAATTCTTCACGATCCAGAACTTGTCCTTATCCGTGGTTCCATACCCGACCGCCAACACGCCATGGTTGAGACTCGACCCACAGGGGCCGTCGAAGATGCCATGCGAGTAGAACTGGAAGCCGAATCCGCCGGCGTCTATTGCCACCGACACCGGCTGCTTCGCCACGGCCTCCAACAGGCTGTGCTCGCTCCTGGTGGTCACGGTTTTGTAGCCGGAAATGGTGGAGACATGGTCGTGGAGTTGGTTGCCTCTGCACTCTTCCTGGAAGCCTTTGTAAGGGTACTTGGACTCGGAAGTCAACCCATGGTTGCTTCGGACGAACTCGAAGGCATTTTGCATGAACCCTCCACTGCAACCATGGTTTGTACCGTTGATGTCACAGTCCACCAGCTCTTGCTCCGACAGCGGAATCAGTTTGCCGGTCTTGATGTAGGTGATTCCCTCGATCGCTGCCACCGCGGAGAAGGCCCAACAAGACCCTGCTCGCAACAAGAACACCATAAACACGAACATCGACGAGTTCTACAGACGAGTTATTGCATATCCTGATGCTTACCGCATTGACCTTGGTTTCTAACACCGGTGACGGCTCCCTTTTTCCTCCAATCCAGGTGCTCGGGGACGTGACTTTTCATGCTATGCGAACTGTTCGACGATATGTCCACCGTTTCCACCTGAGACGACAGGTAGCCGGAGTTGATTGCGGCAAAATCCACAGCATGACTTGTATGCCAGTGATGCAGTCGATCACCTTTACAGGAGGAGTCGTCCGTGGGTCGTCGGTCAAGCACATATGCTTGGCTCTGAATTCCTCGTTCGTCATGTCCGCGAACCTGTTGTCAGTGAGCTTGTAGCCATGGTCCTCGGCGTTGAACTTGCTGATCTTTAGGAAGTTGGATTGGTAGATCTTGAAGCGCTGCTCCTTCTCCTTCTTGTCCTTGTAGGTGAGGCCATGTCGAGCGATCCAACCCTCGTACCGATCTCTCACCGCGTCCCGGGAGACGGTGGAAGGTGGGCAGAGCGCGAAGAAGAGCGACAAGGCCAAGAAGCTGTTGAGGAGCTTGCCGTCGCCCATGGCTGGCTCTGCGTTCACGTAATGCTCTTGCGTCGATCTGATGATAAAGCAAGCATTCCTGGGGAAGCACAAAGTTCTCGTGGTCTGGGAGGTGATTCGATTCCGCTCGCAGTTCATGCATCCGCATAGCGATGGAGCGTCGTGCGTCTCTCCCTCATCCAACCGCAACGGATTGGCACATTGCACGACAAAGAGGTGATCTCTCCTCAGCACTCATACAAGTAATTGCTGCAATTACTGCAGCATTGTGATGGTGGTATATTTTTGGTACCGTGGCATCTCTCCACAATGGAAGGCGATCCTTATATTATCTCTTTGTTCTTACGGTAACACATCAAATTAGACTTTTATCGGAAGTAAGTCAAGACTTTGATTGATGATTGTATAATAACAAAATTCATGAGTCATATCTAGTATTGTTAGAATATCTAGTCCGAGATGTATGATTTAATCTCACAACTTAAACGAGTCCATAAATCCCTAGTTAGATACAATGATAGAAGTCAACACAATGACTTGGGTTAGGCTGATGATAAGGCTAGATGTAATCACCTCTAATTTTATGGTTTTCACTTAAAATATCATTATGTACCTGTTAATCAGTATACATTTATTAAAAATTTGATTTCAACTGTTAATACATATTTTCTACATTTGACATCTAAAGCACAACTTCATTAATCAAAAATAAAAACAAGATTAAAATTAAAATTTATTACATTATTAGAGATCCTCTCACATCTCTTTTTCATTTCAATCTATTTGCAGGTAGATTCTCTTTTTTTTCCTTAAATAAATGAAATATACTATCAATGGTTTTTTTTTAATAAAAAATATCTCATAACTTTTTGGTATTAATCAATTTCGATTTTCGACATAAATAAAAAAAGAAAAAAAGAAATTGTGATGCATGCTTTAGATTCAATTAGTTGTTTGAATTTCATATCATGATATGAAAAATTATATTATGGTTTGCATGAATTTAGATTAATAATTAACACTAAATTAATTGTTTGAATCATATGAACATAAAATTTGTAAACCCTATTTAGTAATTTTTCAGAATGATCATGTTTCTCTATTTGGATCATTGATTAGGGTCGATAATTATTTTGAATCATGACATTAAAATAAAAAAAAAAAGCCCCACCTTCAATTGCCTAGTTGACATGAGTGATTCGGAGGGTGAGGTGATGTCCAGAGAAGTTTACCATTTGCCCACAGAGAGGATGAAGCTATGGGAGCCTCCAAATCAAATCTTAAATCCCGTGCACGTTATCCCACTTGGCAAAGTCCATCAACAGACCTTATAAATAGATTTGAGTCAGATGATAAGAAAGAGATGGGATGGGCAGCTTTATATAGTTCATGCTTCAGCCCGTTGTTTCTTGGTCCTAAAGCGAGTCCTATTCTGTGTGCAGTGCACTCCCTGGATCACCGATACCGTCCAACTCCTACCTGATCTCATCCTTGCATCTTCTTCACTTGTGCGTCCGTGGCTCGCTGCGATATATAGCCTGCTTGCGCCACCGGCCACAAAGTATTGGAGAAGCGAGAGAGAGAGAGAGAGAGAGAGAGAGAGAGAGAGAGAGAGAGAAAGAGAGAGAGAGAGAGAGAGAGAGCAATGTCGAGCCTTGTCGACATCTGGACGTTCGAGTTTGCGAAGCTGAGGGAGAAGAAGGCTGGAGGCGGTGCTACGACAGCAGACCCTCGTCGTCCGCGGCTAAGACGAGAGGAGCAGGAGGATGTTGCCGGGGACAAGGGGGCGATCAAGAGCGTGGCCTTCTCGGAAGCCACCATTTGGATGCTCATGAACCGGTTCGCACCCTGCTGAGCATGCGCAGGCTCTTCAACCGTGTGTAATAGCAGCGTGGATTTAGGATCGTAGTTAGGGGTATATGTCATTGCATACGGAAAGATGTGGATTTGGAATGCTAATAAATTAGAGAGCTAATTGGAATCTGGAGTTTGTGCAGTATAAGATCGTTAGATGGGCATATTGCTGTGTCGATTCTTTGAGGTTGCACAGAAGAGGAGCTGCAACACAAACTCCTTCCAAGTCTAACACAACGATTAAGCCACTTGAAGAACCAGAAACATACACCTCACCTGACAAACACATGGTTGTCTGTAGTTCTACTGCCGACATAAGCTTTCGGTTGGCTCTCTATATCACAATAATAAAAGAGAGAAGGATAATTCTGTGGGTGCCTGCAATAATCTTATCAGTGAAAAATGACCCCACTGTACCACAGAAGACATCAGCACCTGCAGCATCTCAAACCGATCTTGTCATCACACACAGGTCAGTGATTGTCTGTCATTCCACATATTAAAATCACGGTGAGCTTTAATGGTTTACGGTACTTTCTTTGACTTAATCCTATATTAAAATTAAAAAAATATTTTTTTAATTTAATTCTACATCAAAATTAAAAGGTACGGTGATTATATTTTTGGAGGAAAAAAAAAAGTAACAATGAGGGGAAAAGGAGAAAAATTACAGAAGCAATTTGATTCAATAAGATGGAGAAAAAGATTAAAAAAATAAGAAAAAAAGAAAAAAATAATAATAACGTAAAGAGACTATTCTCAATCATCTAACAGTATTATCATCTCAGGTTAGATCATATCTATAGTAAATTCTTACTATGATTAGTTAGGGAGAATTTAGATATTGTGCACAATGACGTGATCCTTGTATCCCAATTATTTTTTTTATAATTGTTGCTAGGATTTTGGACAAAAGATTAAGATTTATATATTCATTATTCTTATAATGGATTATCTCTAGTTTGTCCCATAGTTTTTACCCTTCATATTAGAGGGGTTTTCCACGTAAATCTTGGTATTCTATTTGATTGTGATTCCATTTAATTTAGCTATGTGTTATGGCCTGCTAATATTTGTTCATATATAAAAGTTTATTTTTCTTTATATCTCATCAACTAGTATCAGAGCAGGGTTTTGGTGATTTAATTTTGTATTTGAACATAGTGGCCAATAGTGTTTCTCGCATGATTAGCTTGAATGGAAACAATTTGATGATATGGAAACCAATAATGGAAGATCTCTTGTATTGCAAAGATTTATATGGACTTTTGCAAAGGGATAGTGCAAGCCGACAACTATGACAGATGATGAGTTGAAAAGGTTAGATCGAAAAAATAATATTATTCAATAGTGACTCGATGACAATGTCTTTCACCATGCTTCTATCGAAAGTTCTGCATATTCTCTTTGGAAAAAAATAAAAAGTATGTACGAAAGAAAAACAACTGGTAACAAAGCTTTCTTGATTAGAAAACTTGTAAACCTAAAATATAAAGAGAGTGCTTCACTAACCAGTTATCCTCTATGAAAATGTCTCTTGATAATGAGTTATAAGCATTGTTACTTCTCAGTTCATTGTCAGAAAGTTGGGGGACACTAGTGGTTTTCCTTAGTAATTCTGCGCTAGATGGTGTTGTCACCATGAGTCAAGTAACAAGCAGTTTATTGAATGAGGAGTTGAGAAAAAAGAATTTAGCAATATCTCAGAATGATTCACACACACTTATCTCAGATAACAAAGGAAGGTTAAAGTCCAAGGATATAAGTAGTTCACGCATAGATAGAAGCAAGTCAAGATCAAGAAAAAATATTATTTGCTATAACTATGGTAAGAAAGGACATTACAAAAATCAATGTAAGCAACCTAAGAAGAGTAATAAAAAAGAAAAATAAGTGGAGTCTACAAAGTTAAAAGATAATACTACAACTACAATGCAAAATGGTGATTATTTGATTTTGTCTCCTTCTGACGATATTTTTTCTTGTATGTGTCAAAATCTTAAGTGGGTGATTGACACTTGTGTTTCTTATTATTCTACACTACAGAGGGAGTTTTCTTACTACCTACAGGTCTAGAAATTTTAGTATTGTCAAGATGGGCAACTATGACATGACAGACATCATTGGCATGAGTGATACCCACATAAAGACCAACCTTTGCTACAAGTTAGTCCTTAAGGATATGAGGCATGTGATTAACTTGAAGCTGAATTTAATTTCAGTTAGAAGACTAGATGATGAAGATTATGCTAGTCATAGGTGCCCAACAAGCCAATCACGTGAGTGATGGTACATG
Source organism: Musa balbisiana (assembly GCA_004837865.1). NCBI lineage: Eukaryota > Viridiplantae > Streptophyta > Magnoliopsida > Zingiberales > Musaceae > Musa > Musa balbisiana. The sequence goes on along the minus strand of CM017190.1, from coordinate 23,944,520 downwards.
TGACTTGACACAGAATCTTTTTACTTATTATATTTTGGCATTTATTACTTTATATTGATTATTATATATATATATATATATATAGTGATGTCCTTGGATCTGTGTAATGAGAATCCGATCGTGATGAGATCACGATAATGAGACCGATTCACCTTTAAACACAGATTCTAAATAATCCCAGTCATAGGTTACTCGAGAGGGACATCGAGATAACCAAGCAGATTGGTGTGTTGTATACCCGTCCATATGATGGATGCAACTGGTTTCATAACTGCTCGTGTGGGGACACTAGGGATACAGTACAAGTGCTTATTGGAGAATGAGTTCATTGATTAATCCGCTTACAAAATGCTAGATGGTTGATGATGCCTTATTGTCAGACAGTGATTTCGTAGTCCTAGTATTGTATCTGATCCTTAGACTTGAGATACCAAGGATGTCATTTATGAGTACTCCATTCTTTGATATTAGACTTATAGGTTTGAATATCCCAAATCTAGTACAACCGGTCTTTAGAAGTGGCAATCGATCTTATGAGGGTTATTTAGTGTCGATAGAGGATCATCCACTCTCGGTGTCATGAGAGGTATATCTCATGTATGCTTGCTCAGACAAATCCCTAGCCAGGGTCATTCGGATTGAGAGAGAAAGAGTTCTCCGAGAGAATCCGATTAGAGCGAGACTCGAGTAGAAACCGTATGGGTCTAACAGCACAATGTCCAATATACGGTCTCTGGGATATTAGATAAATGAGGGACTATAGGTATACGGTAATTGAGGATAGACATGTCCAATGGATTGGATTCCCCTGTATCGTTTGGGGTCTACGACGTAGTGTCATAGTACGTCCGTAATTGATAAATCAAGTGAATTATTATGAAGATAATAATTCACAGAGCTAGAATGAGTTCTGACAGGTATGACTCATGGCCATCTCGATATTGGGCCTAGAGGATTACACACATATGGTAGGCGTTGCGATGAGTAGAGATTCAGATATGAGATATCCGTCGGAGCCTATATCTTATTGAATATCTAATAAGCTCACGAATTATTGAATCCTATGGATGAGATCCAATAAAAGCCTATGACAGATTATTGGATAGATATCCACTAATCTAAGAGGCTTGGGTAATTGGATGCAGATCAAATACCTAATAGGGGAGGATCCATTAGGGTTTGAGAGGGGACCTCTATAAATAGGAGGGATTCAGTGGTTCATAGGCTAGAGCCTTTGCTTACCTCTCTTATTCTCCTCCCCCTCTCCACCTCAGAGTAGGCTTAGAGTTTTGAGGAGCGTCGTCACAGCCCTACTATGTGGATTATCGCTAGAGATGAGGATGCTCGACCTCCTTCACCCTTTACTAAAGATTTGCAAGGAAACATGGATATACGATCTCCCTAGGTAACACAATCTATTATATATGTAGTTTGTTTCGCGAATTTTTACGCACCAATCTTCACACGACGACGAACATCTTTTTGGGAAATTGGGGATTTTATTTTTTTGTTCTTCCACTGCGCATGTGATGTCGCCCCCAAGATTTCCCAATAGACTATGATAGTAGATTTGACAGAGGGCAATGTAAGCTCAATAAGGGTTCTCTTATTGTGGCTAGTGCAAAGAAATGTCATACCTTATACAGGTTGTAAGCCAAAGCTTGTGATGAACAGTTAAATGCTATAGAGAAAAACTTCAGTATGGAGTTGTAGCATAGGCGATTGGTGTTGAATCTCAAATTTTGATGATGAAATCAATTGATGGGTTAATTGATCTAATCCATATTATTAAGTTAAGTGTGCAGGATTAACTATGATAGCTTGAAGACATAAAGCAAGTCTAACGAAGTCAAGTTCGATGGGTGTTTGAGAGTCCGCTGAGAGTCCGAAGATTCGTCGGAAGTGTTGCCGGAACCAACCGAGAAGAAATCGAGGACTTGCCGAAGTTTTCGGAAGTCCGCCGGAGAGATCGTCGGAGGATCGCGAAGATCACCGAGAAGGCTCGGCTACTCACTGAACTCGCCACAAGATCGAGAGCCTACTAGGAGTCCGCCGGAAGAAATTCGAGGGTGTATTGGAAGTCCGCCGGAAGATCGCCGGAAAGCTCGCCGGAACGAGACTCGACATTTGCCGTTTAAAAACTTGCTTAGGACTATGTTTTTAGTTGCATAGTTTGCATATAATTAGGGTTAGAATTATGGGATAATCCTATATCCTGGTTAGGGGCCAACTGGGCCTGAATGTGACTTGGTTTGGGCCGGACTTGAAGCCCAACCAGTGACCCGTAAGGTCGGGTGGTGGCACCACCCAGCACCCGAGAGGTCGGGCGGTGGCACCGCTAGTAAATGGTCAATGTGACATTGACAGGCGGTGGTACCACCAGCTCCTGGAACCCAAGAGAATTCAAAATTTGGAGCCCAAATTTAAATCCTCTTGGGGTCTATAAATACCCCTCAATTCTTAGCAGAGAATACAACTTTTTTTAGAAGTAATAGATTGAGATAAAAGCCTTAGCAAGTCTTGTTTTCAATTGCTTGAGTGTTCACCTCCTTCTTTCTCGTTGAGAATTTGTAAGAGTGTGAACCACTTGTAAAAGGTTGTAAGAGGGGTATTTGTCCTTCCCCTTCAAAGTGATTTACTATTGGAAGTTGAGAGTCTCGTCAAAAAAGATTTCAAAAGTAGATGTAGGTCATTTTAACCGAACCACTTTAAATTGGTGTGTTCCTTGAATGTGTGAGTTCTTACTTTCCTGAAATTGTTATTTACACTACTGCTAACTTTCGGTTTTCATCTACTTAAGTTACTATCAAAATGAAATCTCCTCGTATTTTCAAATTCATTTTTAAAACTTATAAATTTTAATCCGCTGCACTAATTCACCCCCCCCCCTCTTAGTGCCACTCCGATCCTAACAATTGGTATCAGAGCAAGGCTCACTCTCATATTTGGTTTAATACCCAAGAGAGATGGCTTACTCCGGCATGCATGAGGGTCATTCTATTACACGTCCACCTATGTTTAATGGGTCAGATTACACATATTAGAAGACTCGTATGAGGATCTTCCTCATTTCTATGGATTTCGAGCTTTGGACTATTGTCGAAAATGGATTTCAAAAATCTTCTCTTCCGATGAGCGAATGGAATGAATCGGAGAAGAAGGTTTTTGCTTTAAACGCAAAGGCTATGAATGCCTTGTTTTATGCACTAGACAAAAATAAATTTAATTGCGTTTCAATTTGTGATTCGACTTTTGATATTTGAAGAACTCTTGAGGTCACTCATGAAGGCACTAGCCCAGTGAAAGAGTCCAAAATCAACATTCTTGTGCACTCTTACGAACTTTTTCGAATGAAACCAAGTGAGTCCATCGGAGACATATACACTTGTTTCACGGATGCCATCAATGAACTCAAAGCTCTTGGTAAAGATTTTTCTAACTTTGAACTAGTAATTAAAATCTTAAGATCCCTCCCAAAAAGTTGGAATCCAAAAGTTACGGCTATTCAAGAGGCCAAGGACCTTAAAACATTTCCTCTTGAAGAACTTATTGGGTCTTTAATGACCTACGAAATAACATGCCATGCTCATGAAGAGCTCAAGAACCTCCTTCCAAAGAACAGGAAGGATATGATGCTTACATCACAAGAAGATCACTTGAAAGGAACATCAAGTGATGAGGACAGTGACGATGACATTGCACTTTTAGCTCAAAAATTTTAAAAATTTATAAGAAAGAACAAATTTAAAAATAACATAAAAAATAAACTTGAACATAAAATGCAAGAAGTTGGGGCACTTCAAAAATGAATGCCCCCAAGCCAAGAAAAAGCAACCGAAGAAGAAGAAAGCTTTAAAAGCGACTTGGGACGATTCAAGTGCTTCAAAAAGCGAAGAAGCTAGCAACAAAGAGGAGGTAAACTTTACGCTAATGGCTTTAGGAGAAGGGACAAACCTATAAGCTAAGAGCAAGAGATGGTATCTTAATAGTGGATGCTCAAGACACATGACTGGAGATCCATCTCATTTCTCTATGCTCACTAGCAAAGAAGAAGGGTACGTCACCTTCGGAGACAACAACAAAGGCAAAATCATTGGCAAGGGAACCATAGGTAACAAATCATATTTTTCAATTAATGATATATTACTAGTTGATGGATTAAAACATAATCTCTTAAGTATTAGTTAATTATGCGATAGAGGTTATATCGTTAGATTTGAATCTAATGCGTGCATTATTGAAAAACCAAACAATAACTTATCAATGATTACTTTAAAACAAAATAATGTCTACACCATTAACCTTAATGAACTAAGTAATAAAATGTGCTTCTCCACTTTAAATGATGATGCTTGGCTTTGGCATAGGAGATTAGGCCATGCAAGTATGAAACTAATATCTAAGATCTCATCTAGAAAATTAGTACGAGGGATTCCCAATATGAAGTTTGTTAAGGACAAGGTATGTGATGCGTGTCAACTAGGTAAACAAATAAAAACTAGTTTCAAACCAAAAATCAAATTAGCACTACTAGACTATTACAATTGATCCATTTGGACTTATTTGGACCAATTGACACGACAAGTCTAGGAGGAAGCAAATATGCGTTTTGTAATTGTAGATAACTATACTAGATACACTTGGACCTATTTCTTGGCTCACAAAAGTGATTGTTTCAAATGTTTCTCTAAATTTTGTAAACTCACTCAAAATGAAAAAGGCTTCATGATTTCATCAATTCAGAGTGATCACGGTGGCGAATTTCAAAACCGTGACTTTCAAAGTTTTTGTGAAGTTAATAGATATAACCACAACTTCTTCACTCCAAGAAATCCTCAACATAATGGAGTAGTTAAAAGAAAAAATAGAAACCTACAAGAAATGGCAAGAACTATGTTGAATGAACATAGTCTATAAAAAGAAAATAGAACCTACAAGAAATGGCAAGAACTATGTTGACATGCACATAGTCTACCCAGTATTTTTGGGCCGAAGCCATGACTACGACTTGCCACATCATGAATAGGGTTCTAAAGAAGATCGTCTCTATCACAAACTCCCTATGAATTATGGAATAATAAAAACCAAATGTTTCTTATTTTAAAGTTTTCGGTTGCAAATGCTTTATTTTAAATGAAAAGGATGCCTTAGAAAAATTTGATGCTAAATCCGATGAAGACATCTTTCTTGGTTACTCTTCCATTTCTAAGGCTTTTCGTGTTTTTAACAAAAGAACCTTAGTTATAGAAGAGTCTATTCATGTAGTTTTTAATGAAATTTCTAAGTTAAAGAAAAATGATTTTGATAATGATCTTGGTTTTGATAATTTGAATTTAAATGACCCCCTCCTCAAAATAGCAACTTGGATGCATCTTCTTTCAAAATTTCTTTACCCAAGGAATGGAAGTATGTAGATACTCATCCAAAGGAGCAAATTATAGGAGATACATCAAAAGGGGTTCAAACTCGTTCTTTCTTCAAGAATTTTTGTTCTAACGCCGCTTCCTTTCTCAAATCGAACCTAAATGCATTAAGAGGCCTTCAAAGATGATTCTTGGGTCATTGCAATGCAAGAGGAATTGAACCAATTTGAGAGGAATGAGGTATAGAAGCTTTTTCATAGACCTAGTGACCATTTAGTCATTGGTACTAAATGGGTCTTTAGAAACAAGTAAAACAAATGCAATATCATGGTTAAAAACAAGGCTAGATTAGTGGCCAAAGGTTTCAACTAAGAAGAAGGTATCAACTATGAAGAAACCTTCGCTCCTATGGCAAGATTAAAAGCCATTAGGATGCTCCTTGCCTATGCTAGTAATAATGATTTTAAACTATTTCAAATGGATGTTAAAAGTGCCTTCTTGAATGGTTTTATTTCCGAAGAAGTATATGTCGAACAACCTCCCGGATTTGAAAATTCTCTGCTTCCTAATCATGTATTCAAATTGACTAAGGCTCTCTATGGCTTGAAACAAGCTCCTAGAGCTTGGTATGAAAGGCTTAACTCCTTTCTTATTTTAAATAATTTTACCAAAGGCAAGGTTGATACTACATTGTTTATCAAACACTTTGAAAATAATTTTCTTATTGTGTAAATTTATGTTGACGATATTATTTTTGATTTTTTGGATGAATTACTATGTAAATCATTTGCCAAGTGCATGAGTCATGAATTTGAAATGAGTTTAATGGGTGAATTAACTTTCTTTTTAGGATTGTAAATTAAACAACTTAGTGATGGTATATTTCTTAACCAATCTAAATATAGAATAAGCTTGTTTGAATGTATTTTCTGAAAAGTTTTTCATCCTCTTTCCATTCTTTCATGGAATTGATTTCCTCCTTTTCTTTCGATTCCAAATGACACATTAAAATACAACACAAGATTCTATCCTATCTTGAGCCAAACACCTCTGAAAAACAAAAAGGGGGAGGAAAGAATTTTTTTTTTCCTTTCTCTTCCGTGGCATGCCAGCGATGGCACCGCCTAAGCGCTCGGTCGCCAGGTGGTGGCACTGCTCGAATTGGTGGTGGCACCGCCCGAGATCCCCTTTATAAAAAGAAGGGTTAGGGCCGGCGGTGGAATCGCCCCCAACTCGTGAGAAACTGATTTAAGCTCTCCCACAACTTCTCTAACCCTCATTCCAACCTTTAGAAGCCTAGGAGAGGAATTCTTGTTGGTTCAAACTCGCCATCTTTTAAGAAATTCTCCATAAGGTAAAATCTGAAATCTTTCCTTCCTCTTCTCATTATTTTGCCTACTCTTCAAAGTTTCATATTCTTGATCCATCATCTTGTCTAGATAATAACTCATAAGAGATCAACAAGAACAAAAGGAAAAAGGGTGGAAGAAGATTCATATGACCAACACCTTTTTAGATCTAATGAAGAAACTCTTAGGTTTTCTAATTTTGAAACAAGAACTATACATAAGGGCAAGCATGTTGATTTAGATGAACTTGGAAACCTAGAACCCATTAGATGGTTTGCACATTTAGATGCCTTACCTCTTCTACAAACCAATGAACCAATTTATCCTAGGTTAGTGAGGTTATTTTACGTAAACCTATGTGTGGACAATGATAGCTTAAGTACCTACCTTTTAGGAACACCAATTAAAATATTTGATAGCACTATTTGTGAACTAATTGGAATTACCAAAAAGGATATGGGCTGTTATTTTAGAGGAAAATAGGATGTCAATGTAATCAAAGCAACTTACTTCGAAGCCTTAGAAACTATTTTTACAAATCCGAACCTAGGCATGACACCCAAAAGTTGCGAGCACTTACTACCCTTTAACTCTAAAATTCTTCATCACATCATGACAAGCATACTATTTCCTAAGCAATTTCATCTTGATGAAATAAGTCAAATAGAGCTAAGCACCATGTATTGGATTATGACCGGTCAACATAACTGTTTTGGATACTCAATCCAGTAACACATGTAGGATATTATAGCTAAAGATACTATGTTACCATATGGGGGGTTAATCACTCGATTTATACTTGCCCATGATATTTGTGTCTCACCCGATAAAGAAATAATTCAAAGTGATCGATTTAACACCATCAATAGAAACCTACTGAAAAGACTTAGATGCACATTTAGCAATGGCATATGGGTTAGACAACCTAGAAGGTCTGATCCAATTCCTCCACCAGTAGTACTCCCCGAAACACCAATTTTTAGGGGAAATGAATCTCCTCCTCCAAGTCCCTTTGGTGCAGCACCTTCAGAATCAGCTCCTGCTTCATCTTCTGAAGATCTCATTATGGCAGAATTGCATAAGATCAAATCACAACAAGACCAACTCAAATCATAGCAAAAGCAAATTCAAATTCAGCAAATTGAAATTTTGAAGGAACTATAACAAATGAATCAAAAAATAGATGTCATGTATAAGAACTATGGATTTCCTTCTAAGGATTAATCGATATACCTTTTTATTCTGTCATCTTCTTTCTTTTGAATGAAAGCTGAATTTTTTTAATGAGATGAACCTTGAATGAAAGCTGAATTTTATATGATCGATCTTAATGCTGAATTCCTTTTCTAATGATTTTATGATCATAAATTGTACGCTTAAAGTCTTATCTCCTTTTTATTGATGACAAAGGAGGAGAAGAATATGCAAAACATGACTTATGATGACTTGTGCCAATTCGATAGCATGACTTAGCATGACTTAATGAAAATGTCTTATACGCATCAATAGTATGACTTATATGAATAGCAAAAACTTATGTAATGCAAATGTCTTATATGCCTCGCAAAAATCTTTGAGAATATCGTAAATTCTTAGATTGATTGATCATATGAAATCATGCCTCACATTTATAACATTTATATCGTGGAATTCATATTCAAAATTCTTATCTCTTGTCGAAGTGATAATTGTCTTTTATCATTTGACTTGAAAATAATTTTTATAGCTGGAAATTATGAGAAATATGAAGTTTCGTATTTGCTCATGCTTAAAGAGAATAACGATAAGTTTAACGGATAGAACTTATCGGTTTAGGCTTGAATTCAAAGAGATTGAATTCAAGTATTTTTATCTTCTCATAATATGGCATATAGATAGGGGGAGTTATGTTTAACTCCATCATCAATTGATTGTCATCATAAAAAAGGGGGAGATTATTGAATCTCGGATTTTGATAATGAAATCAATTGATGGGTTAATTGATCTAATCCATATTATTGAGTTAAGTGTGCAGGATTAACTACGATAGCTTGAAAACATAAAGTAAGTCTATCGGAGTCAAGTTCGATGGGTGTTTGAGAGTCCGCTGAGAGTCCGAAAATTCGTCGGAAGTGCTGCCAGAACCAACCGAGAAGAAATCGGGACCTGCCGAAGTTTTCGAAAGTCTGTCGGAGAGATCGTCGGAGGTTTGCGGAGATCACCGAGAAGGCTCGACTACTCACTGAACTCGCCACAAGATCGGGAGCCTGTTGGGAGTCCGCCGGAAGAAATCCGAGGGTGTATCAAAAGTCCGCTGGAAGATCGCCGGAATGAGACTCGACGTTTGCCGTTTAAAAACTTGCTTAGGACTATGTTTTCAGTTACGTAGTTTACATGTAATTAGGGTTAGGATTATGGGATAATCCTATATCCTGGTTAGGGGCCAACTGGGCCCGAATGTGACTTGGTTTGGGCCGGACTTGAAGCCCAACTAGTGACTCGTAAGGTCAGGCGGTGGCACCGCCCAGCACCCGAGAGGTCGGGCGATGGCACCACTTAGAGCCCGAAGGGTTAGGTGGTGGTACTGCCAGACTGGGCGGTGGCACCGTCCAGCACCCGAGAGGTCGGGCGGTGGCATCGCCAGTAAACGGTCAATGTGACATTGACAGGCGGTGCCACCGCCAGCTCCGGGAATCCAAGAGAATTCAAAATTTGGAGCCCAAATTTAAATCCTATTGGGGTATATAAATACCCCTCAATTCTCAATAGAGAATATAACTTTTTTGAGAAGCAATAGATTGAAATAAAAGCCTTAGCAAAGTCTTTAGCAAGTCTTGTTTTCAATTGCTTGAGTGTTCACCTCCTTTTTTCCCATTGAAAATTTGTAAGAGTGTGAACCACTTGTAAAAGGTTGTAAGAGGGGTATTTGTCCTTCCCCTTCAAAGTGATTTGCTAGTGGAAGTTGGGAGCCTCGTCGAAAAAGGCTTCGTAAGTGGATGTAGGTCATTTTGACCGAACCACTTTAAATTGGTGTGTTTCTTGAATGTGTGAGTTCTTACTTTCCTGAAATTGTTATTTACACTATTGCTAACTTTCGATTTTCATCTACTCAAGTTACTATTAAAATAAAATCTCCTCGTATTTTCAAATTTGTTTTTAAAACTTATAAATTTTAATCCACTACACTAATTCACCCCCCCCCCCCCCCCCCCCCCCTCTTAGTGCCACTCCGATCCTAACAATTGGGACACATGAGCGAGAAAGGGCTACAAGTTCTTTCTAAGATAGAGGTATTACCATACCTCATAGGTACATATTTGAACTCTTATATTGATTGTTTGGCTGGTAAATAACATAGAGTTTCATTTGCTAGTCCTACTATGTCTAGAAAATTGCATGTCTTAGACAGTGTTTATACAGATGTATGTGATCCTTTGAGGACAAAAACTCATGATGGATCTGTTAATATTTCTGGCATCAGTGGTACACTTTATTTTGTTACTTTTATATGTTATTTTTCTAGGAAAGTTTGGGCCTATGTTTTGAAGTCCAAAGATCAGGTTATTAATGTCTTCAGTGAATTTCATGCTAAGGTTAAAAGGAAGACAGAAAAGCAATTGAAATTCATAAGATCATATAATGATGGTGAGTACACATGATTGTTTAATGATTATTGTAGGTCATATAACATCTAACATGAGATGATAATTCCTAGTATACCTTAGTATAATGCTATTACAGAGAGGAGGAACCACACTATCATGGAAAAGATCAAATATATGTTTTCATAGGCAAAGCTACCCAAAAGGTTTTGGGATAAGGCTTTGAGGACTACAGTTGATGTGATCAACTTGTCACCATGTATAGCCCTAGATGGTGATGTTGCAGAGCATGTATAGTTAGGGAAAGATGTTTCCTACAAGCATTTGAGAGTGTTTGGTTATCGTGCATTTGCACATGTTCCAGATAATGAGAGGTCTAAGCTGGATGGTAAGATTAAAGAATGTATTTTTCTTGGTTACTCACATGATCAATTTGGTTACAGGCTTTGAGATCCAAAAAAGTAAAAGGTATTTAGAAGTAGAGACATGGTCTTCTTTGAGGATCAAACATTTGAGGATTTGAAGAAGAAGGCACCAACCAAGACTTCTATAGAAGGATTAGTAGATTATAACCCAGTTATTGCTCCAGTATATCAAGGTGATAGGGGAGATGTGCATGAAGATGGTGTAGAGCTTAGTGTTAATATATCTACAGGACATGTTGAGCAAGAAGAAGTTAGAGACTAACTTCCCGCAGAACCTCAATTGAGAAGATCTTCCAAACAATGTCAACCTTTCAGAAGATACTCTATAGATGAGTATATGATGCTTATTGATGCAGATGAACCAGAGAGTTACTAGAAAGTAATTGAAAGTGAGCAGAAAAAGAAGTGGGTTAGTTGCTATACTGGAAGAGATTAATGCTCTTCAGAAGAACCATACTTATGATTTGGTACTATTACCAAATAAAATGAAGGCCTTGTAAAACAAGTGAGTTTTCAGGTTGAAGACTCAAGAATATTATTCTCAACCAAAGTACAAAGCTAGATTGGTTGTGAAAGGTTTTGGTCAAAGTATTGACTTTGAAAAGATTTTTTCTCCTATTATTAAAATATCTTTTATTCTTGTTGCTCTTGGTATTGTTGTTAGCCTGGACTTGGAGGTTGAGTAGTTAGATATGAAGACAGCTTTCCTTCATGGTTATTTAGAGGAGGAAATTTATATGGAGCAACTAAAAGGCTTCAAAGTCAAAGGTAAAGAGAACTTTGTCTGCAAGTTGAGGACGAGCTTGTATAGGCTAAAGCAAGGTCCAAGATAGTGGTATAGAAAGTTTGATTCATTTATGACAGAGAATGTATACAAAAGAACGACTTCAGATCATTATGTGTACATCAAATGGTTTGGTGAGAATTTTATTATTCTCTTACTTTATGTTGATGACATGCTTATTCTTGGGAAAGATATGTCTACAATTGATAGGTTGAAGAAGGAATTGAGTGAGCTTTTTGCAATGAAGGATATGGGGCCAGCAAAGCAAATATTGGGCATGCAAATTTTTTGTAATAGAAAAACCAAGAAGATTTAGTTGTCACAGGAGAAACACATCGAAAAAGTGTTGGAAAGGTCTAGTATGAGTAATGCAAAGCCAATTGGTTCTTCTCTTATAGGTCACTTCAAGTTGTGCTCAAAATAGAGTCCATCAAGTGATGAGGAGAAGGAGAAAATGCAAAAAGTTCCTTATGCTTCAGTAGTTAGAAGTTTAATATACGCGATAATGTGTACGAGGTCGAACATCGCATATGCAATGAGTGTTATTAGCAGATTTCTTGTAAATCCAAGTAAAGAGCACTAGGTAGTAGTGAAGTGGATCTTTAAATATCTCAAAGGGAGTTCTAAAACTTGTTTAAGCTTTGGAGGTGGACCACCTATGTGGACAGGTTACACAGATGCAGATATGACAAGAGATATAAATACAAGGAAATCCACATTAGATTTTGTACTTATTTTTGTAGGGAGAGCTGTGTCATGACAATCTAGATTGCAAAGGTGTATTGCTTCTCCACCACAGATGTAGAATATATTGCTACTATAGAGGTTTGCAAAGAAATGTTATGAATGAAAGAATTCTTACAAGAATTGTGGCTGAAATAGGAAAACTATGTGATGCATTGTGACAGCTAGAGTGTTATCCATTTGTGTAAGAACCCAATTTTTCATTCCAAGTCAAAGCATATAGATGTCAGATACTACTGGATTCGAAATGTACTTGAAGAGAAGCAGTTACAGCTTCAGAAAATTCACATAGATGACAATGGAGCATACATATTGATAAAGACCTTATCAAAAGAAAAATAGGAAATATGCTGATAACTAGTCGACATGGCTTCACATTGAGGAATCATGGAACAGCCTCCCTTATGGGTTGAAAGGGGAGGTTGTTGGGCTGACAACCCACATATTCAGTCCATGGTGGGTTTTAACAGCCTACAACCCACCCCCTTTGACTTAATCGTAGATCAAAATTAGGGGTGTGGTGGCTGTGTTTTTGGAGAAAAAAAAGATAGCAACGAGGGAAAAAATAAGAAAAATTACAACAGAAATTTGATTCAACAAGGAGGAGAAAAAGGTAGGGAAAACAAGAGAAAAAATGAAAGAAATTAATTACAACATAGAAAGACTGTTCTCAATCATCTAGTAGTATTATCATCTTAGGTCAGATTAGATATACAGTAAATTCTTTGTCATGTGATTTTTATTCTGAAGAAATTTTTTATATAAATCTTAATGTTCTAATTAATTATGATATCATTTAATTTAACTATATTATGATCTATTAGTATTTATTCATATAAAAAATTTAATTATCTTAATATCCCATCAGTGATTACAATTTTGGCCATGACTTCCATGCCAATCTTCGACGCTCGTCGAGGTCTGCTTTCCCACCGAACATACTATATCTTACCAAACGAATGAAAACTTCTGCAGCAGTCATATCCATCTGTGTCCTCTGTTTGTGATTGAAATCACCTATTGGAAATATATCAACCTGAATCTGCAAAGAAGTTGGGAGCTGCAGATCCTTTCTTGTTTCTCCACACTCCAGTTGCAACGTCTTTAATCAACAGAAAGAAGAGTTGACTGTCACATAATGGATAAGAAGAGGTCCCGTCGCCGATGGGTCAACGCCGCCCTACTTATCTGCATTAATGCTCTGATGGATTCGGCTGACCAGCTCAAACGCAATGTGTTTGTTCTCCGTGCCACCGGTATCGGAACAACAAAGGTGAATGGATCAATCTTCTTTGATGCCTAACTGATACCCAGACCACTAACAATGTCACCATGGCTTTCAATGATATTTCGTGCCCGAAAAGAATATGAGGAGAATGCCAATAATGGATAATGGATGTCTCTGTGCTCGATCATCTTTCTTGGTCATCCATAAAAAATGTGCACGTAAAAGACTTGTTTGTGCTATCTGTATTCAGCTCCGGTCAGCAATTACGCCTACCACCAGCCCTCGTTACGTGTACGTCAAGTCTACACAGATCTCTGTGGTGTGGTTCTTTGGAGTCTTGCCTATTTTTCTAGTCTCCTCTGCTGAGGATGGACGGGCGAGGAAGAAGAACCTGCACACTCGCCATGTTCTACTTGGATCTCACGCGGAGTTCATGGTGGTGATGCCTCGTGGCCTAAATCTTCCCTTCTCCTTTGTTAGGTTCGGATATTTGTGTCGAATGGAGCCGACAGTCCTGTAGAACTCCACCGCACTCTGCTTGTCTTGTTGGTTAGTCGACGTGTTTGGCTTGGAGCGACAGGATGCACTGAACGATCTAAGCTAACCACCACTCATCAAGATCCACTTGTAAGGTCTTCCCTTGTTGTCAGATGGCGACACCATGAACCGGAAAGGTTCTCCCTGCGCGAGTCAGTCAACCTGGAAAGCAGAGTACAAATGCCAACTGCGACGCTATGGTGGATGATGATGATGATTCAAAGCACAGAATCAAAGATTAGTAGATTAATGACTTGAAGCCACGGGAATTCAAGCCTTATTAAATCCATTTCCCAGTCGCTGCGGCATTTCTTCTGCGTCACACGTTGGACTGGTGGCTCGGATAAGAAGAGGTCCCGTCGCCGATGGGTCAACGCCGCCCTACTTATCTGCATTAATGCTCTGATGGATTCGGCTGACCAGCTCAAACGCAATGTGTTTGTTCTCCGTGCCACCGGTATCGGAACAACAAAGGTGAATGGATATATTTCGTGCCCGAAAGAATATGAGGAGAATGCCAATAATGGATAATGGATGTCTCTGTGCTCGATCATCTTCTTGGTCATCCATAAAAAATGTGCACGTAAAAGACTTGTTTGTGCTATCTGTATTCAGCTCCGGTCAGCAATTACGCCTACCACCAGCCCTCGTTACGTGTACGTCAAGTCTACACAGATCTCTGTGGTGTGGTTCTTTGGAGTCTTGCCTATTTTTCTAGTCTCCTCTGCTGAGGATGGACGGGCGAGGAAGAAGAACCTGCACACTCGCCATGTTCTACTTGGATCTCACGCGGAGTTCATGGTGGTGATGCCTCGTGGCCTAAATCTTCCCTTCTCCTTTGTTAGGTTCGGATATTTGTGTCGAATGGAGCCGACAGTCCTGTAGAACTCCACCGCACTCTGCTTGTCTTGTTGGTTAGTCGACGTGTTTGGCTTGGAGCGACAGGATGCACTGAACGATCTAAGCTAACCACCACTCATCAAGATCCACTTGTAAGGTCTTCCCTTGTTGTCAGATGGCGACACCATGAACCGGAAAGGTTCTCCCTGCGCGAGTCAGTCAACCTGGAAAGCAGAGTACAAATGCCAACTGCGACGCTATGGTGGATGATGATGATGATTCAAAGCACAGAATCAAAGATTAGTAGATTAATGACTTGAAGCCACGGGAATTCAAGCCTTATTAAATCCATTTCCCAGTCGCTGCGGCATTTCTTCTGCGTCACACGTTGGACTGGTGGCTCGGATAAGAAGACGACCAAATGGTTGAAGATTAGAGAGCACAGATTCAAGTCAATTTGATGCAGCGTTTTGAGGTTTAGGATCAGTGCCATGAGATTTTGCTTGCCTTGTGATGATTGGAGGAGCAGTCTCTCCTTGAGGATTGTGGTTTCGATGCTGCAAGCATGTGGGTTCGTCCCTGTGATTGGCCTGGAGCGCAGCTGAAACGAGGAGGAGAGACAGAGATGCTTCGTTTCCAGCGAACGCGCCACCGTCTTCTCTTGTTGTCCTTCTTGGTCTTCCTCGCGGACACGGTGGTTGCCGTCGGATTGGTTGTCTCTGCACAAGCAGTCAAGGACTGCGAACGAGCCTGCGGCTCCTACGCGGCCCCGTATCCCTTCGGCTTCTCCGATGGATGCCCCATCCACCTCAGCTGTTCCAATCTCCCGAAACCCACGGTCCGAATCGGAGAATTCACGGTGCGGAACATCACAGACGACGGCCTCTTGGTCGACGTCCCACCGGCGTGCAACCGCTCCGTCCACGCTGCCAGGAGCCTCTTCGGCAACAACTACGCGTTGAGCCGGAGGAACGGGCTGTTTCTCCGCAACTGCACGCCCACGGCCGGCAAGAGCTCGACAGAGAGATGCAGCGTCGACACCATCCTGATCGACGGCAGCTGCGGGCCTGTGTATGACAACGCCACCTGCCTCTACAATGCGACCAAGGAAGGTTTCTTCAACGCCGACAGCATCGCCGCCTCCGGCTGCGGATTCCTCTTCACGTCCATCGGCATCAAGGACCCGGGCGGCGTCTCGTTGCTGTCGCTGGACCTCAGCACGGCGGAGCTGGCGTGGTGGCTCGAGGGGACGTGTCGATGCGCGGCCGACGCGAATTGCACGACCGTTACATCCCCGGTGACCCATCGGCCGGGATTCCGGTGCGGCTGCTTGGAGGGGTTCCAAGGGGACGGGTTCATCGACGGCACAGGTTGCCGAAGAGGTTAGGCCTTTCCTTCTATCTCCTTTTTCCTTTGAACCGATACTTTTTGGACTTGAATTGTGATTGTTCTTTTTGGATTCACTCTTTCCAGTGTCTGATCCCAATCAAAAATGCAATCCAACAAAGTACATGACAGATGGCTGCGGTGGAACCACCAGCAGATATGGTTTTCTCGTTGGAGGTATTCTTCCTGCTATGTGGTTGATCAAATGACCAGCAGAAATTTGATGTTCTTGCCGACCATGACTGCGGTGCTAAGATGATCGATCATCTTGTTTCAGGCATCATAGCTGGAGCCTCTGCAATGGCTGCCTTGGCTGCCGTTTGCTGGTGGATCAAACGCCACTCCTCCTTGACGAGGAAGCGGAAGAGCATGAGACGCCTGCTCTCCGAGGCATCCTGCGCCGTTCCCCTCTACTCCTACAAGGACATGGAGAAGGCCACCGACGGCTTCTCGGCGGACCACATCCTGGGCACCGGTGCTTTCGGCACCGTGTACGCCGGCATGTTCAGCTACGACAGGCTCGTGGCGGTGAAGAAGATCAAGAACCTTAACAACGACAGCATCGAGCAGGTGATGAACGAGATCAGGCTGCTCTCCTCGGTGAGCCACCCCAACCTCGTCCGCCTCCTGGGATGCTGCGTGGAGCAAAGAGAGCAGATCCTCGTGTACGAGTACATGCCCCACGGCACCTTGGCACAGCACCTACAGCGGGAGCGGGGGCCGGCGCTGCCTTGGACCGTTCGCCTCACCATCGCCGCCGAGACCGCTAAGGCCATCGCCTACCTCCACTCGGCCGTCCATCCTCCCATCTACCACCGGGATATCAAGTCCAGCAACATACTGCTGGATCACAGATTCAACCCCAAGGTTGCAGACTTCGGCCTGTCGAGGATGGGCATGACGGAGACGTCGCACATCTCGACGGCGCCGCAGGGGACCCCCGGCTACGTGGACCCGCAGTACCACCAGAACTTCCAACTCTCCGACAAGAGCGACGTCTACAGCTTCGGCGTCGTGCTGATGGAGATCATCACGGCGCTGAAGGCTGTGGACTTCAGCAGGGCGCAGAGCGAGGTGTACTTGGCGGCGCTCGCGGTGGACAGGATCGGCAAAGGCTGCATCGACGACATAATGGATCCTCACCTTGCCCCGCACAGAGATCCACGGACGCTGGCTTCCATTCACAAGGTGGCCGAGCTGGCGTTTAGATGCCTTGCCTTCCACAGGGACATGCGGCCGTCCATGACGGAGGTGGCGGACGAGCTCGAACAGATCAGGCTCAGCGGGTGGGTATCCACCGACGACAGCACGTTCTTGTTGAAGTCGTCCTCCTCGTGCTCGTCCCCGTCGAGTTGCAACGAGAAGCCGCGCACGACGTCGAAGAGTAGGAGGTTGGCGTCGGTGAGCAGCAGGGGAGAGGAAGTGAAGGGAGGATCCCCTGTTTCAGTGCAGGAGCCATGGTTCAGCGATCGGAGCTCTCCCTCCGAGAACAGCCTGTTGGGCAACGCAATCCATTGATCTGCCATGCTCTTTCGTCCATCTGTACTGAAAACACACGCTTTCGAGTTGAATACGCACTCTCTCTATACAGAAGTGGCAACAATTTCCATGTTCTCTTCGTCACTACCTTCTCTTCAAATCAATACTTTTGCATGGATAATTAGGATGCCTACGTTCCTCTCACGTGTCAGATTCCGGTCCATGGCTACACCTATCTTGGCGCCGCCTCAAGAAATCCTTTGTGACTCGGTGATGAAGGCAATTGGAAAAGATTAGGAGGCATCACAGCGCAGAGTAAAAGAGTTGTCTGGAACGATGTACTCTGAATCGACTACTTTATTCCAAAAAATTTGGATGAAGTGGCTACAAATCTTTGTAGCCATTTATTTGGATGAACTGGTTTGCTGATATTTGATTTCCGTAGCCTTGCACTGTCGAGGCAGCAATGTCAAAGTAGCAGTTGAGCTTGAAAGAAGGATCATGATGCTTGTTCTCGAAGCTCCATGAACACCACGAAGTGATCTCAAATGTCATGGCCGGTCTCCTAATCAAATAAGTCAACCACCAGAAATCAGACATTTGTCCCATGTCATTAACGGACAGGTGCCCGATAAAGACCTTCCGGTGTCAGCTCCAGCAAATTCAACGTTGAGCTCCGACAAAGTTGTGTTCTCAGATTTCTTGCACTGACCAAATCACATGTTCTTCCTGCTCATTAAATTTTGGTTTACATTGAGCTCAGTTGATGACGGTATACAATCTGTAAACGCAACAAATAATGTGAAAGATATTGATTGCAGGAAAAGATATCCAATTTGGTAACTCGAGCGACCCAAGCATAGATCAAATGTGAAAGGCTCTGAGAAAGGAAATTTGCAACCCACACCTAACTTTGTTAGCTCATAAGGCGGCAAGGAAAGAAGATATGGCAGAACTTTGATCCAGCACTAATTTTAGTTTGACCAGTTCAGGGCATGAAAAGGACCCTAACTTGAGGAAACCGAGTTCTTTGAGCTGTGGCATTCTCCGGTAAGAGTTCTGCTTTGCCTCTTCCAACCATGAAGAGGTGTGTGTGTATAATATATAAGACGAAGGACCTATTCTTGGCATCAGTAATCTTGCAACAAGAAGGCAAGCTATCATGGGCAACTGCAGTGGTCTTCATTGTAGAAGGTGTGTCTCCTTGTTCCTTCCTCCTCCCTTATCGTCTTCTTCGTTGGCATGCATAGGAGATGAAACTTATTATATAAACAGAAATAGAAGAAGACTGTTAGGATTAATAAGTATTTTAGGATGGATTTTTTTAGGGATAAAGAATCTTAGTACCAAAAGGAGTGTCGTGAAAGAAGAGAATTATCCTGAAATTTAGCATAAACTATTCTATATATCTTAGGTTTTGATAGTAAAAAAGAATACGTGAAGAATAATTGAAGGAAAGAGTTATTCTCTAAAGTTTTGAAAAGAGCGAGAAAAAAATATAAATTCTTTGAAATTTACTTAAAAAAGTACAATGACTTTTATATTTGAATAGAAATAACTTAACAATCTTGTGATTGATGTCACGTAAGAAAGAATTTAATCTAACATAGATATAGATAGTCAAACCAAGTTAAATTTTATATTAATTTTTAAATAATATTATTCGATCAATGGTATCTGGTTTTACAAGTATTCTCTCAGACAGACCCCCGATTGGAAGCATTACGATTTGTTTACCTAAGACAATCTATTAAGTATCGTAGTGTAACAATCACGATGGTCAAATGAACTCGAGATAACGAGAAGTGTAACGATGAGTTAGGCAGATATCATTTTCACTATGATGCGGCGATGGTGATGGCTACTTGCAGGGAAAGATCCAAGGAGCTGAAGAAGGATCGCAGATTTGATTCCATGGGCGCTGCTCATGAAGGGATAAAGACGGTGGCCATCGAAAAGGTTTGTGAGTTCTCCACCAGCTCAGTTACTTGTGTCTGCATAGTGACATGGAACATGAATGGAAAGGTAGACAAAGGTTTCGATTTGGTTGACCGAGCAAAAGCACCTATACATTCCCGATTCACGTTGGATTCACAACCCCATGTTGGTTTATTCCAAGGCATCCTCGGGCGACATGGCGGAGCTCATCGGCTGGCACAGAAGGTTTGATCTTTTAGCGGTAGGGTTGCAGGAAGTCCCAAAGCATGACGTCGGAGTGCAGTTGCAGGCTGCTCTCGCCGAAACCCACTGGTACTTCATTCTTACTGCTTCATAAGAACTTCTCATATTTATCATCGTTCTTTTTTATATCAGACAACTGCATTAAGAAATTTTTGAACAATTAAAGAAAATTCTCTCTACTAATATATATAAATAGTAATCAAATTCACTATCTCAAACATACTTTGTAATTACATATTATATTTTATCATGGTATCAGAGTTGCTTGCCTAGAGCAAGCTCTCTTCTCGCTGTCCGGCTTCTCACTAATCTTGTCGGCGAAGGTACTCTTCCGGCGACAAAGGAGAAGGCTTTCTGCTGCTGCATTTTTCTACCGACCACTTATTATGTCGACGAACCCCTTTTCTTCTCTACTCGACGCCATCTTCTGTTGCTCCATCCTCACCATCATCCTCGCTAGTAATAGTAAGCCACCTCCCTATCACTCACCAGAGCCGACTGCTAATTGAAGCTGGCTTCCTCCTCCAACCGATCTCTCACAAATCTGCGACAAGAACTGTCGATTTGTCATGGAATTAGCTAGTTTTGCCTAAGTCGTGCGGCACCCCTGTGTGTCCGTCCGCTAAGGTCAGCCTCCCGAAACCTCTCATGGTCCCTTAGGACCTACAAAAGAGAAAACGGGTTAGAGAAAACACCTTACTCGGAATCCACAAGCAATCATCTCCGTAAACACTTCTTAGCCAATGTAAATTACAAACAGACTTCACAAGCTCTGAACAGTTGGACAACAAAGGGGTAAAATGGTCCACTATAGACTGAAGATCTCTCCCAAGTGTCTACATGACACAACCTTTATTCACAAGCTTAAAACGACCACTAAACCCAACGAAAAGGGGACTATTAAGCCTTCGGTCATCCCTCTACATGCTGTGCAAAGCATGAACATACCAAAAGACATGGATATACATAAGCATTACATCAAATATTTTGTTTAGAAGTTTGTCCATGACATTCTCCCCCACTTATTCCTTGACATCCTCGTCGAAGCCTTTGCCAACACTGCAACTCCTTGCCTTTGTTGAGTTTTCAATCTTCTACTCCAGCTGCAATGCACCTCTTGGCTCTCAATTGCTCTCCGCTGTTGTTTTTGAGTAATCGAACCTTTGATCCACCATGTTGCTTCAACTCGTCAATGACTCTGACTCTAGTGTGGGGTTGGCTGAGTTGTGTTGATCCCTATTGGTTCCCGCGAATCCTCCAGATAAAGGAAAAAACCATCCTTATTATACGCCAATCTCTCAAATGCCTCATGTTGCTTGAACTGGGTGGATGCTTGTTGGAGCTTTAACGAGCATCGCCTCGCAAACTTATGAAGTTTTGGATCCTTTCTCTACAAAATTTGCTCATCGATTCTTCTTTCACTTAATTGTCACTTCCAAGTAGATTCGCATCACTTCTGCTTTCGATTGACATTCTGTTGGGAAAAGAAGCGGATAATCTACTCTCAGTAGTACTGATCACCATTGGTGAGGATTTGACAACTATGATCTTCTAATATCTTCGAAGGGTCT
This sequence comes from Musa balbisiana, assembly GCA_004837865.1. Taxonomy (NCBI): domain Eukaryota; kingdom Viridiplantae; phylum Streptophyta; class Magnoliopsida; order Zingiberales; family Musaceae; genus Musa; species Musa balbisiana. The sequence goes on along the minus strand of CM017190.1, from coordinate 23,923,052 downwards.
TTGAACTTGTGCAGAGCTCCTCTACTAGATAGATAAGAGAATTCGGGTACTCGGTTTTGCCCATTCTCTTAAGAGTTGAGAAGACAATGATTACTTGACTTCGCCCGCCTCCTCAAGGGTTGTACTCCATGCATCAAGCTGGTTACTGGCCTTCACTTGCTCTTTGCTCACACTTCTGAAGCACTCAAAGTGTTTGCACTCCTTGCATTAAGTTAGCTACTTTGATTCACCTTTTCAATACTATCGAACTTCTAGAATGCAGGAAGTTTTCACCCCAACTTGGAGTAAGTCTATAATAGTTTTGGTCGCCTTTGGGATTGTACTGTCTTCTCCATCAACTCTGCCGCCTACTCCACTAAGTAGCAAAGGTACAACACCGTGTACTACTTGCTTTTCTTCCTTGGTCGTGCACTCTTGCATGACCCAAAGCCCTTCACTTTCAGCTATCTTGATGAGAAGCTCGTTGACACCAGTCTTATGAAGTTCCTCGGCCTCTGCCCTTTAGCCTTGCCTTGGTACTTAGAGTTTGCCTCTGCATGCTCTGCCTCCTCGGCCCCCTTTCATGACCAAGAGCTCTCCCTCCATGAGAGCAAGGGATCAATGATTTTCATGGAAGTCCCCATACTTAGAGTTTGCCTCTGCATGCTCTGCCTCCTCGGCCCCCTTTCATGACCAAGAGCTCTCCCTCCATGAGAGCAAGGGATCAATGATTTTCATGGAAGTCCCACCTCTGCGGTACCATGGCGCTGCCATGCCCATGGCCTTGCTATCCATCGCCTCGCATCTGCATCCCTTTCCTTTACGATCAGTAGATATGTCTCTGTGGTACTCCTTCGAGTCCACCTTCATTCTAACTGATGCTTGATTTTGGGTAGCTAAGTCCCTCTGGACTCATCGTCGCTTCCTCGCCCTTTTCAACCCCCTGCTTCAACACCTCTGTGTTCTCCAAGCAGCTCCCTTTGGTCGATGGAAAGACAAACTGCAGCTCCCATGCATGGCCTCTGCCATCATGTTATAGGGTTTGCATCGATTCTGTTTTCCTTAGCTTCCTTGGTAGCAACGTTCGTTTACTCGACCTTGTCCTCTGACTTGTCGGGCTCCCTTAAGCGAATATGGGCTTTGGAGCAGTCCAACTCTCTAGCTGCTTCGATCATACCTCTGCATGATCAAGTCCCTCCCATGGGACTCACTAGTACTTGCATTCGAACTTTTCTCTTGGTGGAACACAGCCCCCATATGCCGATGCAGATATGTCTCTGTGGTACTCCTTCGAGTCCACCTTCATTCTAACTGATGCTTGATTTTGGGTAGCTAAGTCCCTCTGGACTCATCGTCGCTTCCTCGCCCTTTTCAACCCCCTGCTTCAACACCTCTGTGTTCTCCAAGCAGCTCCCTTTGGTCGATGGAAAGACAAACTGCAGCTCCCATGCATGGCCTCTGCCAACACATCACAGGACCTCTTTCAACTTCGATTTTGTTCGCTCCTTTGGCAATCGACTTTCGTCCACCCGCTCTCGGGTCACACCTAGACGAAGCATCGCTCTAGGACAGTCCATCGCCTAGTAGTTCCCGAAGTCCACCGACTTCGCTGAAATTGGTGCACTATTGTTTGGATCCTAAGCCTCTGCCCCTACCAGCACAATCTTCGCTGCACACTGCTCCCTTCATGGCAACTTGAATGGCAACACTGTGGCATATTCTTCAAGAGTACCTGCCTTTGTGTCCTCTTGCCTCGTACCAAGGCTTTCATTCGATGTAAAATTCGATGCACGCACGGAAGACCCGCCTCTGCGGTACCATGGCGCTGCCATGCCCATGGCCTTGCTATCCATCGCCTCGCATCTGCATCCCTTTCCTTTACGATCAGTAGATATGTCTCTGTGGTACTCCTTCGAGTCCACCTTCATTCTAACTGATGCTTGATTTTGGGTAGCTAAGTCCCTCTGGACTCATCGTCGCTTCCTCGCCCTTTTCAACCCCCTGCTTCAACACCTCTGTGTTCTCCAAGCAGCTCCCTTTGGTCGATGGAAAGACAAACTGCAGCTCCCATGCATGGCCTCTGCCATCATGTTATAGGGTTTGCATCGATTCTGTTTTCCTTAGCTTCCTTGGTAGCAACGTTCGTTTACTCGACCTTGTCCTCTGACTTGTCGGGCTCCCTTAAGCGAATATGGGCTTTGGAGCAGTCCAACTCTCTAGCTGCTTCGATCATACCTCTGCATGATCAAGTCCCTCCCATGGGACTCACTAGTACTTGCATTCGAACTTTTCTCTTGGTGGAACACAGCCCCCATATGCCGATGACCAAGGCTTTCATTCGATGTAAAATTCGATGCACGCACGGAAGACCCGCCTCTGCGGTACCATGGCCTTCACTCCTTGAATCCATAGCCCTTTTTGCCGTCGTGTTGTTCACCGAAGTGGAGCTTCCAATAGCTCCTGATCATACCTCTGTATGATAAAGTCCCTCACAGGACTGTATTTGTGTGTATCGCATTGCCACGAACTATTCCACCATGATCCGCTGCACCATGTCACCTCTTGGTAACATCTACATTGCATTCTGATCCTTGTGGGATGAACTCAAATTGTGGTCCCTCCATGTGTGGCCTCTGCCAACACATCACAGGACCTCTTTCAACTTCGATTTTGTTCGCTCCTTTGGCAATCGACTTTCGTCCACCCGCTCTCGGGTCACACCTAGACGAAGCATCGCTCTAGGACAGTCCATCGCCTAGTAGTTCCCGAAGTCCACCGACTTCGCTGAAATTGGTGCACTATTGTTTGGATCCTAAGCCTCTGCCCCTACCAGCACAATCTTCGCTGCACACTGCTCCCTTCATGGCAACTTGAATGGCAACACTGTGGCATATTCTTCAAGAGTACCTGCCTTTGTGTCCTCTTGCCTCGTACCAAGGCTTTCTGAACCCAACTTCGCCTCTACAAGTTGAGTCGCCTCAGTTTCTCCATCAAATACTTCTTCGAGATAAGGTGCATGTGCTTAGAAGCTCCTTTCGTCTTTGGCACCATGCAATACGAGTCCGCTCCATCAGCATGAAGGACCCATGGAATGACATAATCCTGCTCTTGCCTCTACAAGAGTTCATATCCTTAACCTCTACCTAAGGAAAGCTCTATGCCTCCGCTCCATGTTCCATCTTCTATTTCGACTCCTTTTATGCGGCTTGGGTTCTTTACCAAGTTACACACCGGTTGCTCCACTCCTCATTTTTGCATTGAGTTGATGGTGGCCCTTACGCTCACCATTCCACGGGTCAGCCCTTTGTTGAGTCCGATCTCCATATCGACTCCAAGTGTGTCTTCATTTATATTGCCTTGGATCGCTCCCCTACTTGATCTCGCAATGCATTGCCCAATACATTATCTCAAGCGAGATCATGCGATGACTCCACGTTGCTCACTCAGTCCATTGAGCTTTGTGAAGTTGTTTTTGAGGTACTCCTCCTCAATATGTGCGGTCCGTTGCACTTGATTCTTCCTCTGAAGAGCCAGGACTTATCCCTCCTGGATACCCTATCCCGTTGGAGCAATTTCTCTTTTCGCTTCCTTCTCTTTAGAAGTTTCGGAGACCACCATCCCCATGGACTACTCCACCTTGCTCAACAAACTGTGCGTTATTCTACCTCCTACAAACACACTTACTAGATTGTGACTCCATGTCAATATAGCCCCCGCTGCACCCCTCAAGGCCTAGCAACATGCTGAACTCGCTGCACACTTCAGTCTCCTACGGACGTATCCTTCTAATGTTAAATAGAAAGTTTCAATGCTCCATACTACCGAGTTTCGGTAGCCATAGGATGGCCACGAACACTCCATCGTTCGCATACAAGTCTTTGCATGAGTACCGAATTCTTTAAGTTAACAATTCCCATCACCTTTGTGAGCTTTACACAACTCTTTCGGTTGCTGAACAACCCATTCCACCTTACATGGTCTCATCCTTTACCAAGCACCTTGTTTGCCTTGAGCACCATCAAGTATGATTGCCAACGTTGAGTTGTAGCTCAAACTCAACCATCCCAAACTTTGTGCGCTACGCATTCTTCCCAACTTGCTTGTCCTTGTGGTGCCTCTTGTGCGAAGGGGTTGGCCATTCCTCTGAATGCCAATCTTAGATGCTCGCTCTTCTGAGCGACTCCTTTTCCCTACACCTCCATGCTCGTTTTTCCGAAAACGGTTGCGCGTGTTGGCTGCCCTCAATGCAGTCCCGCTATGTTCCCTACGTTTGCATGCCAAGTGTATCTATGAGTACTTATTCCACTCTGATACCATTTGTCACGAACTTAGCTAGTTTTGCCTAAGTTGTGTGGCACCCTTGCGTGTTCGTCCGCTAAGGTTAGCCTCCACGAAACCTCCCATGGTCCCTTAGGACCTACAAAAGAGAAAACGGGTTAGAGAAAATGTATCACTCGGGATCTACAAGCAATCATCTCTGTATACACTTCTTAGCCAATGCAAATTACAAACAGACTTTACAAGTTCTGAACGGTTGGACAACAAAAGAGTAAAATGGTCCACTATAGACCGAAGATCTTTCACAAGTGTCCATATGACACAACTTTTATTCACAAGCCTAAAACAACCACCAAACCCAACTAAAAGGGGACTATTAAGCCTTCGACCTGTTAGGATCAGGATCGGCACTAAAAGAGGGGGTTGAATTAGTGCAGCAGTAAAATCATGTTGGTTTAAAAAGACTTTCGTACGAAAACCATTTAGGAAGGAACTTTAACTTGAGAGCAAATTGAAGTATAGATGATGTAAAGCAACAGAGGTAGTTTGCAGTTAAGATAAAGAGTAGAATGTAAATACAAACCAAGTTTTAGAGTGGTTCAGTCAATCGTGACCTACATCCACTTTCGGCTTCCTCCTCCGACAAGGTCACCGACGTCCACTAGAGACTTTCCTTCAATAAGCGAAGGCCAATCACCTTTTATACCCCTCTTCTCCTTTTACCGGGTTTAGGAGATAACCCTTACAAGCACTCATACTCCTCTCTTGTAGAAATCAAACACTTAGAGTAGAGGAGGGAATTCTAAAGAGATTACAGCATCGTTTAATTTATATTAGACTCTCTGTGCTTGTATGTTTTACCCAGGGATGAGAGGGGTATTTATAAGCTTCAAGTTGATTCAAACTTGGATCCTAAAAACATCTCATCTCGAGTTCCTCGGGTACGGGCAGTACCACCGCCTACGCTGGGTGGTACCACCGCTTAGTGTCAGTTTGGTTGACACTGTCTTGGGCGGTACCACCGCCTGACATAGTCTCGAAGACTGTGCCATGACGGTGAGATTTCTTGGGGTAATGTTTGGGCTTCTTATTGGGCCCAACACAGTTCTTACATGGGCCTAGCTGGCCCCTAATTAGGTTGGCCCAAATCCAAGCCCAATTACGTACTAACTACAAAATCCTAAGACATTTGCTAAACTAAATAAGTCCCTATGTCTATTCTTCTGGCGAGCTTCCAGCGAACTTCTAGCGAACTTCTAGCTTCGTCTGATTCTTTGGCACATCGTCCTCTCTTGTGGCCTATTGCCCAATCGGCTAGTTGACTCCGCAACTCCGATATTCTTGGCGCAATGTTTGCTCTTCTTGGCCCGATGCCCGAATCCATGGCCCGATGCCTTCTGTTGATACGTCGATCGATCCACCAGCCTGACGTCCAATCTTCTGACATGTTCCTCTGGCCCAACATGATTTTTTCTGCTTTAATTATCTCATCCTGATCGAAGCATCCTGCATCACTCAAAACACAGATTAAAATATAAACACATATCGATTGGTTTCATCATTAAAATCTAAGATTCAACAATCTCCCCCCTTTTTATGATGATAACCAATCGACGACGAAGTTAACCTTAACTCCCAGAGTTTAAACAAACTCCCTTTATCAATATGCCATATTGATATAACCTTGAATTCAAGCCGAATTCAAGTCATTGCAAATATTCATCATCGTCATCATGCATAACATGATCATACTTCTCCCCTTTTGTCATCAACAAAAAGGAGAAATTCTAACTATCAAGTGTTTGAGACAAAAAGTTCAAATCATTACATAAAAAATATAATATCAAGTTTTATCATCATGCAATTTTATAAGCTAGAATATTTAGCAAGTGTTACATCATGTTTAGAACATTCAAGCTATCAAGTTGTAGATATGCAAGTTTTACAACATACAAGCTAGCAAATTTAAAGGTGTGCAAGTTGGCATATTTGCTTTTCTTTGCGATGTGCAAGATAGCATATTTCTTCTCTTTTGAGAAGTGCAATTATTTTTGCATCCTTTGTAAGATAACAAAATGTTACATTATTTGATAACATGGAAGCTAATAATTTGAGATGTTCAAGAAGTAAGTTCTTTCTTCTCTTTTGAGAAGTGCAAATTTTGCTTTCTTCTTGAATTGTGCCGGCTAGCAAATTTGTTTTTTAGCAAGTTTTGCTCCCCCTTTATCATTGTCAAAAAAAATGGGAATAACAATACAATCGTGTAATTCATTTCCCTTTACTATAATTTACAAATCATGACAAAGGAAAATAGTATATATGAAAATTCAAGTCATGAATGTTAAAATAATTATTTTATCATGAATATTTCATCATTACATGCATTATTATCATAAGTTAAAGTATTGCATGCATAATGCCAAATCATCATGTATATCAAATATAAAATCATCATTACATGTATGATTCCAAATCATCATTCTAGAGTATTATTTTAGAAAATGATAATTATTGATTTTCATATTATTTCAAAAATTCATAGTGTTGCATGCATTTTTATCTAAGGGAAAAATCATAGTGTTGCATGCATCATTCCAAAACATTTCAGGCCATGCAAGCCATAAATATATATAAATCATGTCATGAAAGATAAGACTACTTAAATACCAAAAGACATGATCCATATAGTAAATCTCCTCTTAAATAAAATACCAAAAGGAATTCTTGGGAGATCATGATATAGATAAAGTTCATTTAATCTTGTAGGAGAACAAAATCTCAATTCATGTATATAAAATCTCTCAATTCATTATAAATCATAAAAATTATAATTCTGAAAAACCATGATTCATTTGAATAGTAGATAGCAAAAAGAAACAAGGAGATAATGATCTTAATTCATAGAAAGATTTCAAATATCAAATATCGAGAAATCAAGATCATGAATTGAATTATTTTCCTCTTTAGTAAATGGCAAAGAGAAACTTAGGAGATCAAATAAGAGATCTTGATTCATAAAAAATTTCATGTTATAAATCTTGAAAAATCAAGATAAAGCTCATTCAAATTTAAATCGTTAAATCAAAATCATTTTCAAGAGATTCACAAAAAGTGATACAAATAGATTCCTTGATATCTTTCTTCGAAAACTCGATAAAGTAGGAAAAATAAATTTTTCAAGGAAAAACCTTTCCTCTTTTTAGTTGTTTCAATTCATGTGATTTATTTCATTCAAGCATATTCTTTTTCATTTATGTCAAATAAAAACATGCATCAACATTTAGTATCGAAAAATAAATTTCATCATAAAAACCATTCATCTTGCTTATAACCAAAAAAGACACTTTTAATACCATGAAAATCAATAACCCATAAATCTCAAGAATCATCATGCATAATTTTGAAATTTATTAAGCATGATCATTATGCATCATTACATTATTTCATCAAACTTAAAGCATTTTCAATCAAGTTCATTGTAGTCATCCATTTTTCTTTTTAGGTGAATATAACTTTTCATGCTTGGTTTCCATACGAAAGCCATGCATCATTTTTAAAATTGGAAGACGATATGAAAATCATTAAGATATACATTATTGCTTCTCAAGCACATATATAAAATTAATCATATTTGGTATGCAAGCATTAGATTAACATTTTATTATATTTTTATATAATTTTCATGATCATTTTTAAAAATTACTAGAAGGATAAGCATGATTCTTAATTTTTGCATTTTCATTACATTATGCAATTTTACAAAATAATTTTTCTAAACTAAATAAAAAAATGCATCATGGAAAGCATCAAGTAATTTCAAAATAAACTAAAGGCAGTTTGATTACCTCAACATCGAAAGCCGTTAAAGCGTAGTTTGCCACCTCGCCTTTGTTGATTTTCTCGTCGTCTTCGGAGGAGCTCGATTCATCCCACTTTGTGTTCTTCTTCTTACGTTCAAAGCAAGTAGTTCTATTCTTTTTGTTCTTTAATTTTTATTTAATGAAATTTTTAAATTTCATAGTGAGTTCAAGTTCACCATCACTTGAGCTTATGCTCGAGTGGTCTTCAATTGTTCTATGTTCCAAATTCTTCCTGTTCTTTGGAATGTGGTTCTCAAGTTCTTCACGTGCATTGCACGTTAATTCATAGGTCATCAAGGACCCTATTAGTTCTTTAAGAGGGAAACAGTTCAAGTTTTTTGATTCTTGAATAATGGTTACTTTTGAATCCCAAGTTTTAGAAAGTGAGCGTAAAATCTTGTTAACGAATTCAAAATTCGAAAAGCTTTTACTAAGAGTTTTTAAACCATTGACGACATCCGTAAAATGGGTGTACATGTCAACAACGGTTTCACTTGGTTTTATGTGAAAAAGTTCAAAATCATGCATTAAAAAGTTAATTTTTGAATCCTTTAATCTACTTATGCCTTCGTGAGTGGTTTCAAGAATATACCAAATGTCGAAAGTCGTTTCACATGTAGAAATCCGATTAAACTCATTTTTGTCTAAGGCGCAAAATAAGGCATTCATAGCCTTTGCATTTAGAGAAAAAGTCTTCTTCTCCAAATCAGTCCAATGGTTCATTGGAAGAGAAGACATTTCAAATCCGTTTTCGACTATGTGTCATAAATCGAGATTCAATGAAAGCAAGAAAACTCTTATTCGAGTTTTTCAATAAGTGTAGTCCATCCCATTGAAAAAGGGAGGACAAATGAAAGAGAGACCCTCTTGAAAGCCAAAAAGAACCATTTCTCGTTGGGTGTTAAACCATATGAGAAAATGAGGCTCTGATACCAATTGTTAGGATCAGGGTCGGCACTAAGAGGGAGGGTGAATTAGTGCAGCGGTAAAATCACATTAGTTTAAAAAGACTTTTGTACGAAAACCGTTTCGGAAAGAACTTTAACTTGAGAGCAAACGGAAGTATAGATGATGTAAAGTAACAGAGGCAGTTTGCAGTTAAGATAAAGAGCATAATATAAATGCGAACTGAGTTTTAGAGTGGTTCGGTCAATTGTGACCTACATCCACTTTCGGCTTTCTCCTTCGACGAGGTCACCGACGTCCACTAGAGGCCTTCCTTCAATAGGCAAAGGCTAATCACCTTTTACACCCTTTTTCTCCTTTTACCGGGTTTAGGAGATAATCCTTACAAGTACTCACACTCTAAATCTAACACTTAAAGTAGAGGAAGGAATTCTAAAGAGATTACAATAGCATTTCTTTTCTTTTAGACTCTCTGTGCTTATATGTTTTACCCAGGGATGAGAGGGGTATTTATAGGCTTCAAGTTTATTCAAACTTGGAGCCTAAAAACATCTCATCTTGGGTTCCCTGGGCATGGGCGGTACCACCGCTCAGTGTCAGTTTGGCTGAAACTATCCTGGGCGATACCATCGCCTAGGTCTGATGGTACCACCGTCTGACATAGTCTCGAAGACTGTGCCATGACGATGAGACTTCTTGGGGTATTGTTTAGGCTTCTTATTAGGCCCAACACAGTTCTTACATGAGCCTAGTTGGCCCATAATTGGGTTGGCCCAAATCCAAGCCTAATTATGTGCTAACTATGAAATCCTAAGACATTTGCTAAGTTAAATAAGTCTCTATATCTATTTTTCCGGTGAGCTTCCGGCGAACATCCGACGAACCCTCGGCGATGCTCTAGCGGACTCCTAGCAAGCTCCTAGACTTCATGACGATCTTCTTGGCGAGTTCCGACGAGCTTCTCTAGCAAGCTCCGAGACTTCTCGGCTGGTTCCTCCAGAACTTCCAACGAACGTCCAGACTTCCGACAAACTCTCGAACTCCCAACGTGATCGCGTCTTTGACTCCGAGACTTCATTTTGCTTCATATCTTGCTATCATAGTTAATCCTGCACATGTGAAACAAACTTCGATCTAAACAATTAATACTAAGCATTAATCAAGTTGTCCGACATGTCATTGGTCTCTTGACGCTTTGTCCAATTCTTTGGCATATCGTCCTCTCTTACGGCCTATTGCCCAATCGACCAGTTGACTTTTCAACTCCAATATTCTTGGTACAATGTCCGCTCTTCTTGACCCGATGCCCGAATCCACGGCCCGAAGCCTTCTATCGATACGTCAACCGATCCACCGGCCCTACGTATAATCTTCTGACATGTTCCTCCGGCCCAACATGATTTTTCCTGCTTTAATTGTATTATCCTGATTAAAGCATCCTGCACCACTCAAAACACAGATTAAAATATAAACACATATCGATTGGTTTCATCATCAAAATTCGAGATTCAACACGGCCGTTCCTCTACATACTGTGCAAAGCATGAACATACCAAAAGACACGGACATACATAAGCATTACATCAAACATCATGTTTAGAAGTTTGTCCGTGATAGATTGGCAAGAACTGCAGATCTCTCACAGATTGGCCTCGATACCCTCTACCCTCCTTATGGTAAGAACTGCAGATCTCTCACAGAATTCCGTGATCGCTATGGCAAACTACGGTAAAACACTTTCACTACCGAAGACTCCTCTCCTCTTCTCCCTCAAAGTAAAGATACGCAAGGAACAACGCTGTTGTCATCCCTTACGAGACGAATTAGTGTAGCAGCCCAGATATCTGGTGCAAAGAAGACGAGCTACTCCTGCAATCATTCCCTACGAATTGTACTGCAGTGGAGCAACAGTGGTTCCTTACCCAACACTACAGCGGAGTGACTCATCCCATCTTGATCGCTGTCACAAGCACCACTTGCAACAGAACATACCTGCTACCTTAGGTCATCACTGACGATGTCCTCGCTGTCCTGCCTATCGACTGCATATCAAGCCACGAAATCTTAATCTCCTTGCTTCTTATCACTACCGTCGTTGTTAAGCAAGGAACAATAGTTCTTCCTCATCGGTGCACCACTAGTGCTACCCTCTAGCAGAGTTCTACACTACAACTCTCTCCAGTATTGCTGCAACTATCTCCAACACTACAAACCTGCAAACATTATATTATTGTAGCTCTCTCCAACATCGCTGTAGCTTTCTCTAGCATCGCTGCAGCTTTCTCTAGCATTGCTACAGCTTCCTCTAGTGTTGTTGCAGCTCTCTCCAACACTGCAAACACTACTACAAATCTCTCCATCATTGTAAACAGTATTGTAGTCTTACAGTAGATCTATAAAACTGTAGCAACTTAGCCTCCGACTGTAGCAAACGTACCTCTAGAAGAAGCATTACTCCTCACCGATGCACCACCAGCACTGCCCTCTAGTAGAGTTCTGCTGTAGCTTTCTCTAGCATTGCTACAGCTTCCTCTAGTGTTGTTGCAGCTCTCTCCAACATCGCTGTAGCTTTCTCTAGCATTGCTACAGCTTCCTCTAGTGTTGTTGCAGCTCTCTCCAACATCGCTGTAGCTTTCTCTAGCATTGCTACAGCTTCCTCTAGTGTTGTTGCAGCTCTCTCCAACATCGCTGTAGCTTTCTCTAGCATTGCTACAGCTTCCTCTAGTGTTGTTGCAGCTCTCTCCAACATCGCTGTAGCTTTCTCTAGCATTGCTACAGCTTCCTCTAGTGTTGTTGCAGCTCTCTCCAACATCGCTGTAGCTTTCTCTAGCATTGCTACAGCTTCCTCTAGTGTTGTTGCAGCTCTCTCCAACATCGCTGTAGCTTTCTCTAGCATTGCTACAGCTTCCTCTAGTGTTGTTGCAGCTCTCTCCAACATCGCTGTAGCTTTCTCTAGCATTGCTACAGCTTCCTCTAGTGTTGTTGCAGCTCTCTCCAATTGCAGCTCTCTCCAGCATTGTAAATAGTATTGCAGTCCTCCAGCAGATCTATAAAACTGTAGCAACTTAGCCTCTGACTCCCTCAGATACGTATCCTCAAATGTTTTCATCAATTCTAAGTCTAATACTTCGTTATTCCTATGATAACAAAACAGAGGCATAATATATATTTTGGTGTCTGTGGATGATATTATTGTCATGGGCAATGATCTCGTAGATACTTAGGCTTTTTTAAAGTAATTGGTCGATCGATTCTCCCTAAAAGATCTAGGAACCTTAAGCTATTTTCTGTGAATGAAAGCAACATTTACATCTTCAGGTCTCTTCTTATCCCAAGGAAAGTATATTCAAGATCTATTATCAAAGACAAACATGCAGGATATAAAAGAGGTTACAACTCCCCTCTCTACTAGTGCATCACTCAAGCTATGTGATGGAAGTCCTTCTACGGATTCTACTCAATACCGATAAGTCCTTGGCTCTTTATAGTATTTAGCTCTCACCTGCCTAGACATCTCATTTGCAATCAATAAATTATCATAATTCATACATAAACCATCTACTATGCATTGGTCTATGGTCAAACAAATTTTACGGTATCTTAAAGGGATCCTCAATCATCGCCTTTTTATCCGCAAAAATGCTCCACTCCATCTCCATGCCTTTGTTGATATTGATTGGGCAAGAAACTTTGATGATAGAATATCCACGTCATGGTATATTATTTTCCTTTGAGCTATTCCAATCAGTTGGAGTTCTAAAACACAAAAGACAGTTGCACGGTCTACAACTGAAGCTGAATATCATGCCATTGTTACAACCGCTGCTGAACTCGATTGGATCACAAATCTACTCAAAGAACTTAACGTCAACTCCATCGTTACTACCACAATATATTGTGATAATGTTTGAACTATCTACTTATGTACTAATCCAGTGTTCCACTCCTGCATGAAATATATTGTTATCAACTTCCACTTTGTGTGAAATCAAGTTGTCAGATAACAATTACGTGTTTCTCACATGCATACGATTGATCAACTAATAGACTTACTAATAAAGTCTTTCGTTCATAAACAATTTTCACTGTATCGGTCCAAGATCGACATTCTTGATAGAAGTTCAATCTTACGAGGACATGATAGTAGATAAGATTTCCTTAACTGAATTTTTTTTTAAATAATTAAAAAAAAATCATCTCTATTAATATATATAAATAGTCATCAAATTCACTATCTCAAGCATACTTTATAATTACTTCTCATATTTTATCACTTTTAGTCTCTTGGCAGCAGCGACGATGCAATCGCTGCAACTGTTTGTGTTCGGCCCCAAAAACTCGGAACCCTTCGCGAAAGGTGAGAGCACGCAGAAACAGGGAGCCGCCACGAGAACTCTGCTTGCAGCTTCTGTTGACAACTCCTCGACGATGCAGAGACGAGGGTGGACAAGCACGCAGTGAGAGGCTGCGGGGGGTTGGTAGGAAGGAAGAAGGGAGCCGTGGGCGTGCATATCGAGTTCAATGGAATCCGCATGGTCTTCATTTCCTGTCATCTCTCAGGTGTGGAATGCTTGGATCGATCCAACTGCTCGTAAGCAATCGTATCGAACTGTCGTGTGTGTGTTACATGCAGCTCATGCGCGTAACGTGGAGGAGAGGAACTCCCAGTGCAGGCACATCTCCCACTCGCTCTTCGCCAAGGACGGGAATCCGTGTCGGAGGCATTGCCATGTGACGGTGTGGATGGGAGATCTCAACTACAGATTGCAGGGAATCAACACCCACCCAGCACGAAGCCTGATCCGTAAGAACCTTCACAACGTACGTAAGAGATCATACCTCACAACTCTCCTCTCCTCTCCTTCCGTGCTTAGGTACTCTGTATTGCGTGATGACGATGCAGCTGTTGACGAGCAAAGACCAGCTGCTCCGGGAAGCGGAAAGGGGGGAAGTGTTCGATGGGTACTGCGAAGGGAGCTTGTCGTTTAAGCCGACGTACAAGTTTGACGTGGGGAGCAACAACTACGATACGAGCTACAAGGTGAGAGAGAGAGAGAGAGAGAGAGAGAGAGAGAGAGAGAGAGAGAGGAGAGAGAGAGAGAGAGAGAGAGAGAGAGAGATCATTGCTGGTTAGCATTCAGTGCCCCTGCAATGACTGCTCGCTATGATTCACAGGTCAGAGTGCCTTCGTGGACCGACAGAATCTTGTTCAAGATCGATAGCTCATCGGGGATCGATGCGGTGCTGCACTCCTACGAGTCGATCGATCGAGTTAAGACCTCTGACCATAAGCCAGTGAGGGCCCACCTGTGTTTGAAGGTAAAGAGTGTGTGAGTGATCTCTAACATGCAAAAATCATATGAATGGTGTGATGTCAATCTGTGGATAGTGTTGTTGTGGAGACGGTGACTGTTTGAAATAATAATAATAATAATAATAATAATAATAATAATAATAATAATAATAATAATAATAATAATAATAAAAGAAAGGAAAAAAAATGACTTATAAAAGGACATCGCCGTTGCCGGGGATCGAACCCGGGTCACCCGCGTGACAGGCGGGAATACTCACCACTATACTACAACGACTTTGTTGTATTCTCTTCGCTTTAAATCTATAAATAGTTAACATTATTAGAATATTATCTACGAACATGAACAATTGAATTTAGATTAAACATATCTTCCAACCATATTCAAAAAAATTGCTTCCTGTGTAACAATTGCTGCTAAACTTAATGAGCTTAAAATCACATGAAACTAAAACCATCTTGGTGAGTAGGATGTTTTCCTAAAAGGAAAATTCAGCCAGGAGTTTGTAGCTTTGAAATATTTCACAAATCCTAACAACAATACATAAACACTTCCAATGTAGTTTCTGCATGCCACATCACTTCAACTGGAGACCTTGGAGTTGTGGTGATCTCATCATGGTCTTGTTATTCATTCACAGAGCAAGAAGAGCCACATTATCTTCAAGAAACTCATAAAAGATGAGGAATAGAATATACTAATACATTCAGCTGTTTCCACACGACCCTCCCATTTTGCCGTCAGCCAGGCTAGTTCTTAGAACAAGCCCAACTACATACCACGAAGCACCCTTGGATCCTCTTCTTCAAGGATTTTCCCTGCCCTAACCTTTTGGCACGCAAAATACAGGCGTGACTTGTCCTAGAACAGAAGCTTGAGAAGAGAAAAATAATGGAGAAAAGTTATACAAACAGGAAAAACAAGGCTTTACAGGTACTGCTGGTTTTGTGAGTACAGATTGCTGATGCGTCTCATCCACCATGGTCGCATCTCGCCGTAGCCTGTGCACTGCCCCTCCCCTTCCTCCCCGCTGCCGAAAAGAGTTTGGTCTGAGCAATCGAGGCTGGCCCCACATGCCGCATTATATGACCGGCATGCAGAGTGGCACACCCGGAGCCTATTATCTCCATCCTTGTCACAACGTTGGATTGAGATCTACAATAGAAAAGGAGCAAAAAGTTAAGAACTTGTTAACCTTCTGAATGCCATACAAAGTGGTGCAGGTACATCCCTCTTCGCGACACCATCTTGGCTATATTGTTAAATAAACTAGTGATCAATCATATAGACAGGTGATGGCAAGCATGAGCAAACAGGACAAAGGCTAGCTTCAGAGCACAACTTATTATAGGTAAAAATTTGAACCAGAGTGTCAATTCAACAAATTGGGTGAACACTACATGAATGTTGATTGTTGTGAAATAAGATGAAGTATCCTATTTCCCTGATAGATGCTGTTCATATCTTTACCAAGAGGAGCAAATTAAACTGTTTATAAAAATTATGAAAACACAATCCAAAGACTTTTTTAAAATCCATGTACAGGTGATACAGAACCAATCAACAGAACATTTAACACAATCTTGAGAGTCAATAGATGCGAATAACATACCCAGCAGGCGAGCCGCTTTGCTGCTGCAGCACAGTGGCCATTATTAAGGATGCTAAACAGCATCCGGCCACCTGGCATCAACCGGTTGTAATTAGGCATTACTACAGCTGCTTCAAGCTGCTGGAGTATGCTTGGTTCACTTGGCGCACAGTGTTGTCCAAATGCATCCTGAGCTAGCACATCACCACAAATCGAAAGGCTAGGCAGCAATGAGGAGCTGTTCTGGCAAGTATAGCCAGCATAATCGGAACAGCGGAACTCACAAACACCATTGTCGCATACTCCTCCATGCAAGCTGCACTGCTCATCGCAAATAGCTGCAAAATATGCATTAATTGACTCAATTTGAATGCTTTCTTTGGTTTAAGAGCATGAGCATCTAATTGTTCGTGTACAGGTATCAATCATAACAAATGAATTTGGAAGACAACATGGATAGCAGAACAGGGAAAAGTACCAGTGGAGCAATCAATGCCAGCAAAGCCACTGTCACACTGACAGGCACCATTTGGATGGCATGTGCCATGCTCGCTACAATTTCCTGGACATGATCCTGTAAAAGAAGAAACATAGTTTATACAGTGAAAAGCATGAACTAGAGCACAATGCACGAGTTGTCAATACTGCAGAGTGAAAAAGAAAAGACGATCTGAAAGGATGTTATAATGCCACTACAATATTGTATAAGGTAAAAGATCAGCCGGTCCTTTGTAAGGCAGCATAATACAATTTAGAAATGGTTTCTACTTTGTGATCGAATAAGACTGAGATCATATCCTGCATAGTGATGTAAGATATGCTTCTTGGCATACATTTTACTCGTAACTTTCACAACATCAGTGAAGCTAAAATCATCATCAAACAAAGAAAGCCAAATATCCCACTGAGGATAATTATTTAATTGATGCCAGAAAAATGATGTAGCACCCCACCCATCCACTATAGAATCATATAATCTTTATTTGTTTTCTCAAAAATCTTAATGGCATGACCAGCAATAATTGTAGGAACATATCACTTATTCTAGCTCCTCCAATTCAGTTGAGCATTTTGAAACTCACTCCTGCTTGACAGTTCAGGACTTCTAACTAAATCCCATGACAAACTAAATATATATGAAAGGTTTAATCATGTTAACTCACTTTGGCTGCAGTCATCACCATGAAACCCAAGGAAGCAGTGGCACTCCCCATCTATGCAATCACCATTAAAACTACAGGAGCCAGGACATTGGCCATTTATAGGCACCGGTGCACCACTGCACAACTCATGATATGCTGGGCATATCAGCTCACCTGAATCATCAAGGTAGTATATCTAACTGTGAGTCCACAAAGATCACATATGTGATGTTTAACACAATGACCAACTCACCATTGAATCCTGAAAATTGAACAGGACCACCAGATTCAGGACAGACCTTCCAAACACCGTCCACAGCAACCTAGATAAAAGAAATTAATAAGATCTACCATGGTTATATATGAGCATAGGTCTACAGACACATGCTAGATCCACCTGTCATGAAGTCGATAAATCTAAAACAATATTGCAAGGATAGGCAGAGGAAAACCTAAAAAAGGAGCAAATAATAAATTGCGCCGTGAAAACTTGTTTGCTACAGATCCAAAGGAGGACAACAATTACAAGTTTGTCTGCATTAGGTAGGAATTTCTTCTGCAACATTCAGAATAATTTTATACTTAAGAAATAAACTGGTTCAAAATATGTCAAACCAATTTCACGCTATCCAATCCAATTATTTATATTCAGAACATAATGCCATCTACAAAGTTACCAAGATACAATGCAGGTCCAATAGTTACCATCAATGACCAAGGTAAATTACAATCTACAAAGTTTAGACACTAATCCTGGCTGCCAGAGTCCCAACTGATAAAATCTCACATGAATTGATCAGACAAATCAAGTGAATGGAGAGTAAATAAACTGTCCTACTTACTGGCATGAAAAACAACAGGAAGATTATGCAAGATAAAAAGTTGTTTTACCTCTAAAGTGTTGTTTGTACACCTATGTTGATAACAACCATTTCCCTGAGTGGTAGAGCCCCTTACAAAGCCTGTGCGCACCAATGATGAAGTCATGCACCTAACAAGCACATACCACCAGATAGGAAGGTGATCAAGAAAGACTACAGTTTTGGTCTGTTTAAACACTGCTTCAGGCATATTTGGATTTCCCATTATGTTATACACTTTAATATTTAAGCCTTTTCTCACAAGCAAATTTAACTTATGCAGTTACACCAAATACTAAATCTCGTTCTTACCTGGAGTTACTTCCTCGGACCTCACCTAACATTCTATCAGGTGCACGTGCACTGTTGGTGTCTGTGCAAGAACCATCAGAATAAGCAACAAAATATGTGCAATAGTCTGCCAATGACGATTGCCCACCTGCAATACAACAGAAGTCTTAAAACATATTTAAAAAATGCATCATCTGAAAAGCTCATATTTCTAAACCATATGTGCTACAAAAATACCGCTTCAGTTGGATTGATAAAATGAATGATAGCTTTATCTAATGAGGGCAAACTTAGGCATGTTTGCTTCAAACTGGATCTAGAAGTAGGATTACAAAACTTGTAGTCAATACAATGCAATTATTTAGCATGCCAATGTGCATAATTCTAGTAAATTGATGGTTCACTACATACAAAATTATAAACAATGATATCAAGAATTAACTTTTTCTCAACCACAAGGAGTCCTTTTCAAAAACAAACATAGGTAAGAAGATAAGGACATGAAAAAGAGAAATTGTTACACGAGGCTCGTATCATACATACACAAACCTGCAGTGATTCGTTTTTGTAATTAGAACCCCAAGGAGATGGGAACACAAAGCAAGAAAGCTTCTTGTAAATCTGAAACAGCTCTATCACCAGACAGGCAGACTAACAATTTCACTTCAAACTGCCAAGGTTGATCACACTGTTATACAATTCACCTTTCTTTGCCTTCGATGTGTTTCACCAATTACTGACAATATATGCATAGACTACGCCCCCTTAGCCTGTCTATAGTCTGGTCCAGCTTGATCTCACTCATTTCATCCACCTATGGCATCTCCTCAGCTTCATCCATTAAGTGACTATTTATACCTATTTGAATTTGTAAATTTAATATTTCAATTACCCCACACTGAAAAACAAGAACCAACCAGAAAATGTGACTGCTATTCTGACTCAAGATCAGAACCTCCAAACAGACAGCATTGGAAGATGCTCAGAGGTTCCAAGCCAGCACAGAGTACTGGCATTTAAAAGACAACAAGAACAATAAAATAAAATAAAAAAACACGATACATCATTATACTTTATCATGAAATAAGAAAGACCAAAGACATCAGAAGATGATATCATGAATATCATCATGAAATAGAACACATATTTCCAAGCTTACCTTTATTAGCCTGTGGGAAATATTGAGCCCATTTTGGCAAGTCCCCATTATAGCTTACAATAGGACAATACCCTTCTGCCTCCTTGTTGTATGTACAGCCTGACAACTGAGTAGTGTTGCATCGGTATGCCCCTTTCCAGTGATTGCAAGGAGATGTAACAAATTCAGTTCCTTGATTCCGACCCCAGTCAAGGTGATCTGCCATGCTATAATTAGCATGATACCACCCACTGTCCTCTAATAAAGCCAAAGTCATTTTTGAAACTACAGATCTTGTATCGACAGATCCTGTCATAATTTCATTCATTAGAAGTCTTTTCTCCCAGTGAGATCCTGCCAATAATTCATGTATCATTTAGAAATTATGGTGAGAAACTTAATGGGATATTCGATGAGGCATTTTGACTACATTCTGCTTATGAAATTGAAGGTACCTGATGTACCACGACCCCCTCCATCTTCCAACTCTAAGCCAGTAAAATTTTCAGAAAATGCCTGACAGAAAAGCATAACCACTGTGCTCAGCAACACCATAATCTCAAATTCAGGAACTGAATTCATTTGCATACTGCCATTACAGAATAAAGAAAGAATCTCATTTTCCCATATGGTTCAGTTAAACATACCCCATAGTGATGTCTGGCGTGCATAACAACTCGAGGCAGGACCACACGTGTGACCATACGCCCAAGCTTCTCATCCATAACTTGAACAGTGACCTAAAAAAAAGAATGATCCATTAGATATTACAGATGATAATTGAATAGTAAGGACTAACTTGAACAGGATTAGAAATTAGTGAAGAAACTGCAAATGGATACCTGGCTACGCCTTCTTTTTCTCTCATCACGGAAGTGTGCAAAGGCATGAGGATCAAAACCTAAAACATGCATGACCTATGGACAGAAATCCTCATAAGTTACCAGGAGTAGTTGAAGGATTGATTTGTAGAATGTTGCTAACCTCATGTATCAAAGTAGCTGAAAGCAACATTTCAGCTTCAGCTGTTAAATGACGGGGAGCGACATTTACATGACCTACAGATTGCGTAAGGCTAAATTACATTAGCATAAACATCATGGTTAAAAAACTCCAGAAAAAGTTTGTCAGTAAATGCCAACAAACTTATGATATAAAAAGCACCTGCGATTGCACGACCCCATTGATCTCGTTCACATGCCACTGCCCAAGCAAGAGTGTTGCCAGTTGTGGGTCTAGTGGTTACCAAGAGAACCAGGTCTGAATCAGAAACACCATCTGCAAAGTATAGGTGGATTTATATGACAAGAAAAATAAAGGAGAAATGCTGAAGCCAAGATAATATAACAAAACTAGACTACATTGGCACCTTCAACATATTCATGGGGGAGTTGCACCCCACCATCCTGTCCACATGCAGAATATCCACTCAACTGTAAGTTTCCCTTGACAGGTTCAACTGCTAAAGCCCTTTTGAACCACTCTGCTGTTTGTCCTAGTGCCTGCTCAAGAATTTTTTTTATGAACAAAAACAATCGATCTAGGGTCTCCACAAATAAGAATGATAAAACATCATCACTAACTTCACTAATTTTTGTATCCAAGTCAATTTTGGCCAATAGAATGGCTAGTTTCTGTCAGATCTTCATAGGCTTCACCATCTTCAACCAGTACTGGAAGATTCAAATTACACTAAATTATAAACATTAAAGCTTGACCATATCCAATTTCCAAAAGTGAATCCATCACAAATATCCACTGATTAGGTCTACTCGACATTTTCTCTTTCCCAGTTTTGACTCTTTCTATAAATTGACCCAATCCTACCCTCTAATGACCAAATTGAAAGTCAAACTATCAAGCTTTAAAGATGATCATATGCAAGATCGGTTTGTTTGCTTGTCATTACATTTAGTTTTAGTGAAATGCTTCCCAAATTCCTCACGACAGCTTGAACTAAAGTAATGCAGCTTATACTTATTTCCATGCCATCAGCTTTTGAAGCATTGTGTCTTTCATTCTATGCACACAAAATCTGGTTGGAATATTAGAAATTTAACCCAATATGTTTCATTAATACAACCTTAATAGACATCACCATGATGCATAACAGCAGCTTTGGTTAAGTCCTAATTGTAAGTACTTAGAAGTAAGGATTGCTACCAAAAGCTGAAAAGAATGAACCTAACGAACACAATATTGAGTTTGACTAATTGAAAATTAAAGACTAATGAGCAACAGCAGAAGAGATAATTTAGTAAATGTAACTAGTCTAGTAGACATAATACTTGTCGGAATAATACACTAATACTTCATAGAGTGCTATCTGTTCTATTTTGGCGCATTGAGTTCATTGTCAGAATGCTTGTAATACACTTTTAGCTTACAGTGCATCACTCGAAGTAAATAAAAGTTCACCTAAAGATGTAAAGCCATCGATAGGGTACAAAAATTATATTAAACAACATGATGTAAAGCATAAATGGCATTAATATTCTCTTCTAGTTTTCTTGAGGTTTCCAAAACCTAATTCAGTAGAGATTAAAAGTGGAACTTCACTGAATGGACAGAAACTGAACTTGAAAGTGAGACACCTTGAATACACTATTTCATGTTCTCATCTAGTTACCACCCACAAGTTGAGAAATCAAAAGTTGGATGACAAAACATATGCAAACTTTGGGGAAAAAAATAATGAGCATTTTGCTCTTAAAAAATTGGCAAATAAAGAAATAGACAAATCAAATTGGTATAGACAAGTTATACCCACATGAATCAATGCCGACATGGCTGAAGCACCAACAGACAAGAAATTGTACCTTTCGAAGACATCTTTTTTTATCCTCCCCTGAAATGTCTTCCGATGTGCAGTTGTACCAACAATCTGCAAATACTGGCCGATCCCCATGAGTCTTGCACACAGGGGTTCTTGGAACTGATGTTACAGGTGGTTCACCAAGCTGAAATACCATCATGATAAGAGATTAATTCACACCAAAAGAACGCAAGACTATGAATTCATAGTTGGAGGAATTATCTAACAGAAACACATTTACCTTCACGAGATCACCAACATTTCGGCAATCTCTATCAGGAGAATGCCCCACAGCATCATAGTTCAAAAGTATCCTGATGGGCTGCTTTGCATCCTTTTGCAGCATAGGTACCGAGGACACCTCAAGCAAAGCTCGTCCACCACGATGGCGTGACCTTGACAAACTAGACTGGTAATAAATTTGTGGAGTAACCGAGTATTCTTTTCGACCAGGACGATGCCTCTGATGGAGTATCTCATCATGGATGCATGAGTGCGTGAGTTGCACATCTTTCTCCCCGACCTTAGGATTTTGAGAAAACAGCAGCTCACTGTCTTGAGATTTTGCACCGGTTCCTCCAAAACACACCAGAAGTAACACAAACTGTACAGAGAATAGCAAATTAAAACTGTGAACTTCCTGTATCGGCCAAAATCCCACCAAAGTATCAGAAAAGAAAATGACTGTAGCGCATTAGGTGGACAAAAAGAACGATATCAAATAGCCATTGAATGCACTAGATCAACACAAAAAGCGCTTCACAATTTTGATGAACCCACAGAAAAAGTATAAAGCTGGTTCTATACAAAGCACAGCAACGACTGCAAAGCTTTCAACAAAAACTCATGAAATCACGAACAACTACAAGAAAGAATCAAGACTTCTGTCACCGCAAGCAGTTCGACCGATTCCATAACGCGAAGAAGAATAATCATAAGAAACATCTTAAAACTACACAAAGATGAGATTTTTTTCCACGAAAACGAGAATAAGAAAAGTAAGCCCTAAACCACAACCAGCCCGGTCACCCAATTGCCCCAGATCACAACAGACGCCGTAATCCACGGTAAACTTGAGACAACAATCATCCAAATTCTTCGCACCCGCAACACAAGAAACCCCCAAAACCTCAAGATCGGCGGATCAACCCGCCCTACCTCAAGAGTGACAGCCGCGAGAAGCACCGACAAGGGAAATGCTGCCCTCGACGACACCCCACGAGGAAGCGAGGGCTTCACCTCCATATATCGACCCCAGGAGTTCCCAGAGCCGCTTCCATCAAACCACGACGGGACCACCCATTCGCACAACCTAGCACGACCGGCTCCGCCTTGGCTGGAAAGGAGCTAGCTTTCCCCAACGGCCGGGTCGTTGCTATGCCGGCACGCCGCCCGGGTCGAGAACTCCCGTCGCGTGGCCTTCCAAGGGCGGATCAGAGAACCATTACGAGCGGCGACGCTCCCCGACGAGCGATGGAGGATTCTGGGCGTCGCAAGCAAGGAAGAGAGTAAGGTTTAGGGAAGTCTACGACGCGAGCGAGAGAGAGAGAGAGGAGGAGAAGTGTTACGGTCACAGCTCGCTTAAATCTTCATCCGAAAGAACGACACGATTTTATTTTAACGGTCATTAAAATAAAATCCATTTTTTAATTTATAATTCAAATGCCACTGCACTTACATTTTATAACGAAAATGCCATCCATTCAGTATACCGTTAAATTATTCTAAGGTAATTATTACAGCAAGACTTTTGTTAAACATTATTCTAAGGTAATTATTACAAAACAGTAGAAAATTTATATATGGATCCACTTTTGCTAAATTAAATGTTGCTTAGTTGAAAATTATGATATACTATATGATGTAGCCAAATCTGAAGGGATCAAAAGAGTGTTAGATCGTGTGGATAAAAAAGATACATTTATGACAGCCAAATTAGATGGATAGCTTCATTTCTGATCTTATGCCATAAATTCTTCCTCATGAGAGTGTGAATATTTTGTTTTGTTTTGTTTTGTTTAAAGAAAACAGTGCAGAAGCTTCATAATTTTTCAAGTCATACTCGTTGAAGATGTCATTGATGTGTCCTTTAGTCAAACAAGCTAAAATAGGTCATTGTTTTCCTTTTCATTAGGATGTTCTTATTGTGCAGGCTAGAGTGAGAAACGTTCTTTTCTATATGAAACAATCAGCTAAAGCATATATATCAAAACAAGGACGGACCATTGATTTCCACAAGATCTGAATCTTCAACTGTTTCCACTTTGTTGACTTTTATCTTGCATTCCCTTGTGATATGAGGTTAAGGTAGTTGTGAAAATTTTAGCTGAGTTTGGTTCAAGTCAATTCAGAGAAAAAATTGCTACCACAAACACTTTCAGCATGCGATTTTTCGAACAACTGTGTGTGTCTGAAAATTTTGGAAACACTGCTTCTTGATGTTAAAGATCTAAGTTGCTGAGAATTGATCACTCTACGCG
This sequence comes from Musa balbisiana, assembly GCA_004837865.1. NCBI lineage: Eukaryota > Viridiplantae > Streptophyta > Magnoliopsida > Zingiberales > Musaceae > Musa > Musa balbisiana. The sequence goes on along the minus strand of CM017190.1, from coordinate 23,898,397 downwards.
TATTACATTCATCTCCAATCAGCATAATCACATTTGGCATACTGATCATCCACCTTGTCATAATATTTGAGAGATACAGGAAGATGGTAACAAGCAAATCATGTACTTGAGCTTAGCAGCATAATCACATTTTCGCATACTGATCATCTATTTTGTCATAATGCTTAAGAGGTACAGACAGGAAGATGGTAACAGGCAAATCAGATACTCCAGCTTGGCTAAAATGCCAAATCTTACTGATCCCAATGCCAACCATAGTTGTAAGATAGATAGATAGATAGATAGATAGATAGATAGATAGATACCCACAAACCACCATAACTATCCAAGAAGGTCCTGCTGTAAATACATGTGAGCTAGATGGCATATTCGTACACAAATAAATTTTCTTCCAAGTGGAGTTGCCGGATGGAAGAAAGGTTCAATTTTAGAAGCAGCAACAATTGCTGCTCGAAGAGGGAAGAAGAAGCCTTGACATGGTGGGCAGGGTTTGGTATTGCTCCCATCCCAACCTTCCAAGGAAAGCCACTTGTTCTATTGTTTACGGCAGTGCCCTTCATGTAATTATGTATAGGCTTATTCTTTCTCCTCCTCTTCCTCGTTCTTCCTGACTGCCTGCTGAGCGATTCAAGCAAGGGTAGGTGGAGAACAGGTCATGTAGTCGAACTATCTAACTTGGGTCATCTATGGCTTTGTTTATTATATGCACAGAACAGGAATCAAAAGAAATGTGTTCAATTATTTAGTCTTATCCGGATATAACCACTGGGCAATAGCTATCAATTGTGAATGTGGTCCACAGAGAGTCAATTGGATCTCAACTATCTTTTTGGGAAGATGAATCACAGACAGGACTACAAGGAATTTAGCTAAACAATAAGACAACCAAAAAGTAACATAGTAAAAGTCACTTAGGTACCACCACTAAGCAGATAGGACATATGTAACAACACTGACTATTAGCTCTGGTACAATAACAGTTAGTTCCTCCATATTACATGCTACTGAAGAAGAAGCCTACAGGGAAAAGGAGGAAGAAAACAAAGAGGGATTGTGAAGCCAGCAAGTTAAGCACTTCCTGCAGAGTTGGTGACTGAAGCCACATTAATAATATAGTAAATTGAAAGAAAAAGAACCCAAAAGTAAATGTAAAAAACCTTGTACTGATGTTGTGCTCAAGAGAAGGAGATGGTTAAGAAATCCCCAAGTCTGCCGACGAAGAAGACTGTATGAAACAAGTCCTGTGCTCCAGCCATGCCTCCCTCCTAAATCATGATTGCTTCACCTGAAAAGCCAAAACCCAAGAAGAACGCACTGCTTCTTCTTCAACCATCTTTTCACCTAAAAAAACCCCATACTTCTTCTTCAGAGGACACTTCCATGCCTCCTCCTTGGAATTGGAGGTGGGATTTCTTAGGAAGAAGCAGTTGGACACCATCGCTATTGCTTGGTGTCAAAGAAACACCCAACCTTCTGCTGATTTATCCTTGTATGGACCTGTGGTAACACAAGGACAACTGGGTGGGTGGGTGGGGATAAGAAGGGTTGTGCAGACATTTCATATAAATATAAATATTTACATAAATGCCAAAAAGGGCAAAATATGGAATTAAATATATATATATATATATGTGTGTGTGTGTAATTGGGGAGAATTACAGAAAAAAAAGGCCAAAATATAAAATTATAATATTATATACATGAAAAGCCTTACAACTATGTCTGAGCCCGGGTTCGAACCGGGGACCTCTAGTGTGTGAGACTAGCGTGATAACCAACTACACCACCCAGACGATGTGACCAGATTCAATAGTATTTTAATATATATAAATATAATGGCAATCTACAATACCATTCGAGAGATACAAGAGGACCTAAAGAGAGTCAACTTATTCTTCACAGAAGTCAACTCATGATCCATGTTGGTATCAGTGTTTTAGACGATAGATTTATCATTTTAAGAAGGGAAAAGAAGGATAGATTTGACAAAGATTACACAAGCGATTTAACTCAAACTCCCCAAGTAGAGATGAAGGTCGAGCAAATCGTTGCTTTCGGTAAACAGAGAACATCACAGAAGCAAAGGAACACAGTGGATTTCAAGAAGAAGAGATTGCTCGACAAATTTCCTTTTCATTTTATTTCGGAAGAATTCTTCCTTCCTCCTCGCATTCTCGAGAGAAGAAACGAAGGAAGAAGAGAGTGCGTTCCTGCTCTTATCAGTGTCTGTTCCCTTGGGTATATATGTAGTCTGTGTGAGCCACAAGCGTTCTTCTCATCAAGCACTCCTCCTCGTCAGCTGCTCCACATCCTTCGTCCATCCTTTCAAAACCGTCTCCTACTGCACCCTATTACGACAAACACATTACATATCAGAGAGACAAGGAAAACGATCTCAATTAACCCAAAGAAGACATCATTTCAGCTGCCAAGGTGAGTATTTTTCTGCAGAAATCGGACAAGTACCTCTTGTTGGGTGTTTCTGGGATCCACTGGCTCATGTCGAGTTGCTTGGCCAAGTGAGAAAAAGAGCAGAAGAGCTATTACGAAGAAGGTGGCACACTTTGCCATGACAGCTATGCTTGTAGATCCAGGGGGATGCTTCCCGCTGGTTGAACACCAGAGAGAGGAAGCTGTGCTGAAGTTGGAGGAAGAAGGGAAGGGGAGTGGAGAGGCTTTAAATAGAGAGGCTCATGAATGAGTGTGGACACATGGATTCTTCTTTTCTCTCTTTCAGACGGCATACGACTTATAGTTGTTTGTGATATTCTCTTTAAAGTGTTCCTTCAGCATAAAAAGATGAATTATCTTTGTCAGGTCCACAAGCTTCTTTCTTCTACACCGAGGAATTCCCTGCATGAATGATACCGGTTGGCTGCAACTTGTTCTCGGTGGATGCTACCTCAACCTTGTGTCTTCTACACCGAGGAGTTCCCTGCATGAACGATACCAGTTGGCTGCAGCAGCAACTTGTTCTCGGTGGATGCCACCTTCTCTCTCCTCCTTCCGCAGTCAGTGGCTTTTTGACATTGATCACTCCGTTGTTTCCGCAAACCAAAAGCTCTTCCTGTGGATTTCCGATAGGGTGGGTTAAACAAGTTTGAAGCTGCAGTGCAATGAAAATTAAGCAACATAGATCAAAAGATTGCAAGTATTCCAGAAAGACAGTAAGATTACTTATTTGTTTTATTGGAGGGTGGGATCAACTCAAGATCTCTGCTGTTGGAAACCACTAGACCATTGTCTTAAGTCTGAATCCAATGAGGAAGAGAATCTCGTTGTTGGTCAGCTTCGGCAAATCTTCAACAGCCATCCACTCACTGTAGAAGATAGGTGATGACTTTGAATACTCTTTTGTTTTCAGGAAAAAGAAGATTCGTTATGGTCTTGGAAAGCAATGCGAAAGCTGTGTCACGACGGCCTTATCAGACACACAGCTCACCATTTTAGGTTCGGTCAGAGGACAATTTTATCTTCTTAATTCCTGCATTTTTCTCAATCGAATCAATACACCAATATAAAAGTCAAATGTGGTTGACCAAACAACATGGTCGATCAAGGCCGTCTAATTAATTCTCTCGAAAGAATTATTCTACCAATCCTGTGTTGTGTTGAGATGTATAAAAATAAAAATAATGAAACGTAAATGCGCGATAAGAAACAATATGAACTTAAAAATATATTAAAGCACTTGTTTATTATAAGGAAGGAGGAAGATAAGACTTGGAAGACCAAAATCAAAGAGCATACGCCATAACTAACTCTCCTGTATCCACATAGAAGAATAATTCTGTGTTATCCCCCTAATATACATTCTCACATAAATCTTTAAAAAAAAATTAACATATTTATTCTCGTCCTTTTTCGAAATCAGAGAGAACACAAGTTCTAAATATGCTAGAGAGAATGAATCCAAGGAGCATTTAAAATATCTTTCTTCACACCAAAATGTAGAGATACATAGGATATATTATTTATAGAAGAATCAAACCGTACTTTTGAGAATTTTCTCTTTTACTTCAAATTACAGCGAAAATGATTAACAGAGTATTTATTAGTTAATTAATTAGTGTGGAATAATATATTGCTGGATTTATGGGCTTCACATACGAATTATGGGCTGCTAAGCCGAGAAGGGAGTGCAGACATCCAATCCAAGCATCATGGAGAGCAGAAAGATTTGGTTGACCGTTGTGCCCTGCCATGAGTTGACCGCTTCCATCCTCGCGAGAGAACAACCATGGAAACTATGCTCTGCAGTAATTTTCCCAATACAAGCCAACGACTTCTGAGATGTGCTCCTTATGTTTGAAGACATCAAACGAGCAGAACAATGTTGCAGATATGCGTGAACATGGAAGACAAAAGATTCATGTCTTCTAGTCTTCATAGGAAGAACGAAGAAGGAAGACTAGAACAGAGAGCAGCAGCCACAGTGATTTCCTGACGGTGACTCAGTTCAATCTTGTCCAGTGCCCCACTCCTGATATTGAATACCACTAGTTTCATGTCCGCATTTGATCATTGCTGTGGGATTCAAAGGATACTTCCTACCAAATCAACCAAAATATCAGAGTGCCCACGAAAACTCCTCTGTTAGAAGACATATAAAGATGTCTGTATTGTGGTCTTTTGTTCTTATGAAAGAGGGGGGGCGGCGCCCCGCGGTTGGGGGGGGGGGGGGGGGGAGGGGGAGGGTGAGGGGAGATATATATATATATATATATATATATATATATACCTTTGAACAGTGGAAGAGTTCACTGGGTATTGGTGGTGGTTGCTGAAAAGCTAGAAAGCGTGACAAGACATCAGACTCTGCTCACCAAGAAACAAACACTTGCATGCTGCCTACAGATTCGCTCCTCCATCGCCATTACGATCGATGGCAATGTCTCGACCAACATCTGGGCGAAGAGATTCTTTGGAAGTGCATATAATTCCTCATCCTGTCCTGTTCCTCGACTCTTCTCCCCTTCTGAAACTTCCTTCGTTCTTCTCTCCTTCAGAGCCTCAAAGCGGGAGAACCAATGGCATGTCTTTCTGAATCGCCTGCAGTTCATGGACGACGCCTTCTCGAGCTGCTGCAAGAGCAACAAGAGCCTTTCCACTTGGATGTTTACCTTCTCGAGAAAGGGCACTCGGATAGGATTCTTGCATCCTAGTCTGCAAGCATTACCTGTTGGCCTGGTGGGAGTACATGCACGAGTCTGCAGAAGCTGACATGCCGTCATCTGAGAACTTGTAGAGACATGATGAAGAAGACGCTCTGCGGAGCGGCTGAGAATAACTCTCTGAATTGGGAAAGAATTGCGCGGAATCAATTGAGGGTAGACTCGAAACGACGCGGTCCCGTCTCGATTCTCGAGCTGCGTTGTCGCCGACCAGTCGATCATGTTCGACGTAAGTTCTCGGCATTCTTCCTCCTCCTCCCTCTACTTATTGGTGATGCAGGACATCATGTTGTTGGTTCTTTCCTTGCTTCAGATGTAGAAGGGAAGATGTCAACCGTGGGTTTGGATTTGCCGGCCAAAGTTCTTGACATCTTCAACGAGCTGCTTGAGGTAGCTTATACCCCAGCCTTCTATGAACTCATCGGATCAAAGTGGCAGCTGGATCAATCGGACAAGCTTTTGGATTCCCATGAATGTTTCAATCATGAGATTCCTCCGTTGTTTAAGCAAAAAGCTCTCTCTACCATAAGAGAGCTGACAGTCTCAGAGCTAGCAAGCTCCAGGAGTGAGTGGAGTCGATTCCAGCTTCAGATGAGGGAGATTGCAATCGACATAGGAGCTGCCCTCTTCGAAGATATCAAAGAAGAAACAATTCTAGAGATTATAGGCTCTCATCGTACATCTCAGTGGAGTTCATCATCACTGTAGCAGTATGGTACACATCAGTTCAGTAGATTCAGGAGCCTCCTTTTCTCTCTTGTGAATTGACATCGAGTTCTTCCTCGCTGGTTTCAGAGAAAATGGACCACAGCATCCTCTTAAGACTCATCAATTGAGATTGCTTCAGTCATATCTGTACTAGTTTTTTCACCCCATCATTGAAGACTCAACCACCATGACTACATAGAGGAACAAAACAAATGTTCAGTAAGCATGTTGCTGCAGCCTTTTAATTTTCTATTGTGGTGATGATGCTCAATGGATGTTAGAATAAGTTGAATGATCTGAACAGCACTTGATTGATACCTGTATGTTTAAAATATAGTTGATGGATGCTTCTCACCTGTGCATCACATCACTTGCTCACAGAAACACACCTGCTGCATTGCTGCTTGAAAGAAACTGCACATTGCAGTTGTCTATTTCTGTGGCAAACTTAAAAGCCTTTGGCAATCACAATCCAGCATTTACTGAATGGACAGCAAAACATGAATTATAGGGTCTTACAGGTATGTTGTTGTTGTCAGTGCCCTACAAAACCATGTGCAACATTAGTAGTGTAATTGATAGACATAAATGGCATGAAACCTGGGAACAGTATCCAACTATTTTGCATTATGAACTACATAAGCAAGCCTTGATTCATTTGATAAGTCACACACTGGTAATATGTACTGCTACTTCAGTGTGTTTAATAAGTAGATGGAAGAATCATAGAACCTAAAGGTACTGCAGTAAAATGCTTTAAACAAGTCAGCGCAGTGCAGAAATGGCCGGCCATTGGAGAATTTATACTTGTATATAAGCATCAAGTTCATGTTGTCAAATACCTATCATAAGTCATCTTGGTACAGGCTTTAAGATGAAACTGATGAACAAGATTTTTCCAGCTACAAAACTTGTACCCATTCGAGAGACACACTTTAATGTCAACTCACTTATCACAAATTCCAAGAATGCATAGATAAAAGAAGTGCATCAACTTGCTCAAGCAGTGGTTTTCATGGCAACCAGAGGAACTTTTAGAGACTTTAGGATGTGTTAGCTTGTCACACCATGCGTTTGGTTTTTAGATCAAACACATGGGGCCTTAAATTTCTGCCTCCCATGGAGCAATGCCCCTGAACTGTTTTTTTTTTCTGTGAACTACTGTTGAGAGAAATTGATATCTGAGCTGCTCACACAAACTTGTGGATGAGAAACCAAAACTTGTTTCAAGTGTATGATTGAAGCATAGGACAATTCAGATATATGACCAGAGATAACCAAAAAAGCATGATACTCTTTGAGTTGTATTTTGTTTCTGAACAAGCCTAGATCTTCAAGTCATGGTGTGAAGCCTAGCAAAACCCAGCTGCAAGCTCAATGGTGATGAATCCAGGCAAACAAACCACAATGGTTTTAGATAGGAAGAACTTCCAACACCTAGTCTTTCAGGTTTACTTCTGACAAATGAGATTAATGTCAGTTCTCAGACTTTTGGTTCTTGTTCCTCTGAAAACTATCCCACTTCCATAACAATAAGTTACACCAATGAACTCGAAAAAATGTAAGAATGCATTCCCAAGTATCATGATCAGCATTGCAGGGCATATAGTTCCCCAAGTAATTGAAGGATCCAGCAAGAGAGCAAACACCAGGCATTTTAAGCTTAGCATCTGTTCTTAAGAGGCAACAGTATGAAGTCATACATAGCTGTTTCTGGATTTAGGACATGGTACAGAAACAAAAGAACAAATAAACAACACCGCTGGAAAACTACAACTCGATGGTTCCTAGTCCTTGATTAGCAGAATTACCACTAGTTGCCAACAGGGATCATCTCATTTTCTTTCTCTCTGATGCTGACACTTCGCTTTGCAGACCTCTCGAATGGTCACAGTGAGGGGATGGTGGGGGTGTTTACAACAGCCGAACCAAGGAGTTCGTTGCACAGTTTGCCAGTGCTCTCATGAATTTTGAGGTTCTCCACCCTGGGGCTACTCCCAGTGCTGCTCGACAGTGAACCAAACGAAGCTTTCTGTAAGACACCTGTCGGCGAGGATTCCAACTGACGGCTTGAATCCCAATTGTCACACAGTAAGTTTAGAGATGATGATGAGCAGTTCTTGCTTTGGTCCTTGGAAGTGCTGCTGTTGGTTCTCGTCAGAACCTCCCCTAGAGGTCCAGCCATGGAGGCCTCCCAGGAGATTGGTCTCCAACTAGCCTGTCGATGGCACACCTCATTCAGCAGTCCTACTCCAAGACCCATGGGGATTGGATCATGTTCCCTGGATAACTTGAGAGGTGAAAGTGCCAGTTTGTCATGGTTAGATGAGGAGGAAGATGAGAAGTCAGAACAAGACATGGGGATTGAGATAGAGAGCTGGGTTCTATCAGATTGTGTTTCTTCTATCTCAGGCCAGGGAACAGTTGAGTGATCAGATTGGGATTTGGGACAGACATCAATGAAGTGTCGGAAGGCATGGGAATGGGACTGCTGGTCATTAAGCTTTGTGTTCGGTATTAAACCGATGTTGTCAGAGAATGAACTACCTGAGGGATTCAAAAGTGAATCAGCAGAAATGAGCCCAAAGTCTGTTCTCGATGAGGTCTCCTCGAAGGGGTTGTGTTGCTTTGAGAGAGAGAACGAGTTATTAAGGGAATTCTGGTTTGCAGGGTTCAGCATAGACAAGCCCTTCAAATTCCCAAAACAATCATTTCGATCTTCTTTGCTCATCAGCACCCTGCAGAACAACATAGATCAGTGTTACACAAGGATCTGGTTGGAATGGCACATCTTTTACCAAATGACTTGAGAATCCACTAATCTCCAGTATAAAAAATTACGAAATGTCAAACTCTAAGTATCATCATAAATGTAGTTTATTCTTAATCAGATGTGTAAAAAGGTGACCAGCACTGGTGATATCCCACAGCATGAGAGCAATGAGAAAAGCTTTGAAGATATTACAGATGCAAGCTTATGCAATAACACAACATGATTTGATTGGTCCAATTTTGTGTCGAAGATAAAATCTCTCATACATTTGCATGTGTAATTCTGGTTCAACAATGATAAACATCTAGCGCAAGCTGGTGAATCCAGCACTATTTTCATTGCTAAAAATGCAGTGAATTAGCATTAACTAGCAATTTTAAACTTATCAAATGTTGTTGTTTGCAATAGCTGAAATGAAATATGAATTGAATACAAATCAAGAATAAAACCATGGATCAGTGATTTCTTGGCTCCTTATACTCATTAACCCACTAACTCTATCAGCATCTTCATCATGACAGCAAAATAAGCTGTAAGTGTTAAAACCATCTAATTTATTGAGGAAAAACAGATCAATAATTAGTTGTTTCCTACCCATTGAGCTGCACAGGGCGAGGATCAGTGATGTTTGACTGTAATTTTTTATTCTCATGCTGTGAAATGGTGAGGCTAGCAGACGAAGTGCCATCAGGAACAGCTGAAGCTGACTGTGAAGATGCGATGACAGGCATCGCTTTCGCGGCATGGCCAGTGTGGCCTTCCACATGCTTTCTTGAACGATGGCGGCCTCGGTTCATGTGTCGTTCACAGTACTTCTGGTCCACAACTGCATCCCTCGAGCACCGCCATTTCTTCCCATCAGTCCGACGGCATCTACCAGGCTCTGGATCAGCATTTCCAGAATATCCCACATGGAATTGTCCCCATCCAACTGCTAAAACCAAGGAGTTTAGCAGAAATAATATAGCCTTTTATGTTTGTGAAATGAGATCTTTCAGAACCCAAAATAATCAAGAAGGCAGAAGGTCATGAAGTGTATGTATCATTTAGGATTTGACCATTCCTTTTTATAGAGCAAAACTTTATTAGTATCACCATATTTACAAAGGAAAAGGCATAAAGGTGATAAAACTTTAGTTGAGTTAGCACTATTTCCAAAAGATTAATCTGTCAGGAAAGAGCACAACTAGTGAATAAATTCTAGCAAATATAACCGTGGAGTTATATTTCCAGATGCACACTGGCAGATCTAGCATGCATTTGGATAAGCAATCAAAGGTTCTGCTAAGAAAGATTGTGCATATCTCCAGAAAACTAGCAACTTCAGCTTATGCTTCAAAAAAAGTTGTCAGAATGCTAATGAAGAAGATCTATACTGCCCAAAAGATGAATCTTTCTTGAGAATCTGCAAACACTAACCACCTCACTAAGAAGCAAGCATGCATGGCTCCCTTATGCCAACAAATATTTCTTGGATACAGGAGGTGAAAGACCAAGGAGTACCTGAATCAAAAGATCCAGAAGACAAGGAAGGGAACCCAGACGCGTTGAGGCTTCTTCTGATGGGAACGAGCAGAGTGGCCGGTATGGGGACATTCGCAACAAGGTACTTGTAGATCAAGGCCTGGTGTTCCAGTTCCAGCCACTGAGATGGAGTGAAGGGTCCCCTAACCCTCGCAAGAACCCCTTGCATGCTCGCGTGAGAGGTTGCGGAAAACAAGCCTGCAACAGAAGAAAGGAAAAGGTGGGGAACGAATGTGAGGTGAAAGACGAGGAGACCGAACTTGAACCACGTTAGATGCAGGGGGAAGACAAGGAGAAGAAGATGAAGATATTAGACAACTGCAAAGGCCCCCGAGGGGACCTGGCAGATGAATCACAGCTCCCATGCCTTGCCTGCAGGATTTGAGGAAGCACATCAAACTGCAAAAAGATCAAAGACGCCATCTTTTTCCCCATATCTTATCATTTTCCTCGAGGAAAAAGCATCACACGAGATCAGGGAATATTAAGGGATGGATGGTTCATTCTGCTACTTTTTCTCTCTTGGATTGATTGCTGTGTCCCTTACCACTATCTCTCACGAGAAGACAGAAAGAACTTAAGCTCCCAAAACAAGTCCTCGGAAGACAATAACCCAAAAGAAAGGAGAAACAGGACGGAAGAAGCCAACTCTGTTTTTTTTTTTTTTTTTTCTTTTTCTTTCCTTGAAAAAAGACTGAAAAAAGGACCAAAACTTCTACGAAAAAGAATCAAAATCTGCTACTTCCCGAACCCCCTGCTTGTTCTGAGAGACCAGAAACAAAACCCCCAAAAGAAAACCACAGAAAACTAAACATTCACCACCCGCCAGAGAGACTTAATAGCGCCATCAATACGTCTGATCCAGCAAGTATGTAGTGCGTGTTACCTGCATTCCTGAGATAACACCCCGTTGGAGAAGGCGCCGACGGGCGGATGTGGAAAGGCAAGGTCGCATCACCAGAGACAGCCATGTCACTCTGCTTGGAAGTGGACGAGAAGCTGAGCATATGTTGTCCGTCAGGAAAGAGGTGATGAGAGTCGGATCTGAGGAAATGAGGTGTCTTTGCTGGTGCCGTCACCAATGCTTCGGTCCTGGCCATCTTGAGGGATCTCCAGTCGCAGTCCTCAGGTTCAGCAGGCCTGTCATGCTTGCGGAAAATGGATCCAAAGAATCCTCTTTGCCTGCTGACTTCGGTGTCTTGGGAGGTCAGGGAAGAAGAGAAGAGGTTACCGCCCTCGGAAGAGGAGGCGCCCACCAACCCATCCATGCTCACCACCTCACCGAAGTCCATCTCCTCCACCACCGCCCGAGCCCACTATACGACCGAGGAGGTGGGTTCATGAGAGTGGAAGCCGAGGAAGAGAGAGTGGGAGAGTGGGAGCAGGAAAGCAAGCATCTTAAGGATGGGAAGTTGGAAGAAAGGGAAAGCAGAGCATGGTTCTTATGGTTGGGAGTAAGCCCAGGCTGTGTTTCTTTTCTGGAGAAGTGAAATCAAATTATTGGATGAGAGAGAGAGAGAATCAAAATCGTATGCGTATGTGTGATCATTTTCTTTTATGGTCATCAACATGCGATCCAAATTCCCCTCACTGAATTGTGCTCAGTTTAGTTATGTCAGTATATCTTTGTTGATTAAGATTAGATTATTCTTAGATTCAAAGGAAACCAGCAGCCTCATCTCACTAAAAACAACTTCAAGGCTACACGTACGTTTGGGCGTGCTGTGTATGGCCACTAGGGTTTTTGTCTCTGAGCTCCTCCTCTTCCGGCAGAACTTGGTCAAACTTATGGAAGACAATGACAAAAGCATTTCTCTTTCCTGATACGTGGAAAGGTCTTATTACGACTCGATTCATACATACATGCTGCCGTCAACAATGTAAAAAAGACCCGCCTCCTTTTATCTTTGACATCCATGGAAGCCATCAGCCATGCATGCATTCCCCCCGCACCCCCTACACAATATTAATAGCCCCTGTGGACTTTTTGTCCCCCCCTTTTGTTCTCGATCGAGGTCAAGGCAAAAAAAGAGAAATCATAGGTGTTCTAGGTTGATGCGTAGCGTTAGGGTTCCTCGGAGAAGTGGAGTGCTGGAATCCGGGAAGCATGGGTCGGTTGAAGTGACGAGTCGAGGCTAAGATGATGTAGCCCAAAGCTCACCGTTCCTGCAGTTCTTGGATGCTCCCAGCTCAGTGAAAGATGGTAATTATGTTTGAGAATGTTGAAGATACAGAGGAGGAAGAAGATTCCACCAGCGGTGAGCCCCCCTCTGTTCGCCCACTCCTTGCAACAGGCACGACACCAACGATGGACCGATCCATCGGTGGCATCACATCAGAGCGTCCTTAAACACAGTAGCTTTGATGGAGGAGAAGGGGGCGGTAGGGCGTCCTCAACGCAGCCATAATGGAGGCTTTGATGGAGGAGGGAGAGGAAACGTTGGTATCGAGCTGTGCTCCCCATGGACCCAACCTAAGCCCTCCTCCGGGGCGGGGCGGGGGTGGAGAGGGGGGTCCATCACCATCAATCATGCATGCGGCATCTCTCATCCGATAAGGGAATCCAACAGCGAGGCATGACAGGGACGTATCATTCCACCGCTACATATAGTTATGCTCTCCCACTATGCAACTTTGGCAGCGAATAGATTAGGCACTCTCTTTTACTTTTGCTGGTAACTCCCCGTCCACTCATTCGACTCTCTCGGCAACACTTACCCTCTCCTCATTAATCCATGCTTCGTGCCATGAAAGACCTCCGGAATCGACGAGAAGAATTAACTCTTACGGTTTCCCTCACACGAAGCTCGCAGGATGAATCGGAGAGAGAGAGAGAGAGAGAGAGAGAGAGAGAGAGAGAGAGAGAGAGAGAGAGAGAGAGAGTTCGCCTCCTTGTGGCCGACACGTTGACGGGTCCACTCCGGTCACCATTGAAGTCGTTACTGCTTCTGTTTTTACTGCTGCAAACTCTATATATTTGACCCAATAGTCTCAGCAACACCTGTGAGCGAGCGATCTCCGTCAGCTTCTCCGAGAGAACTCAGCCAAACCAGAGAACATGCATGCATGCAGGAAACAACGATAGAGTGATCACGTGAGCTGATGACAACTTCTCGTTACGTAGCGTTGGGAACTGCAAGCAAGACTCGGGAGGAGACATGGATTCAACCCTTAGTTTATTAGGGTAGCTGTTCACCCCCCTCCCCTTGTGATTTATCTTGCAGACTCGTGATTCGAAAGTGCTTCTACGAGAGCACTCGGTGATGGAAGCACAAACACCAATTACTGGCCCAGCTTTCATGGTGTCTTTGCTAACTCGTTAATGACATTTATGACCAGCTTGCAATGTGGTGGTGTCGTCGGGTCCAATGTCTTCTCGGTGGGTGTGACCACCTCATATCTATCCTTCTATATGGTGGAGCAAAAGCGGTCTCCTCGCTGCCTGTTGTTGTTGCTATGAACCCTACCCTACACAGTTTCTATATCTCTCTCCACATCATTTATATCCACGAGATATTTGTCCATTTGTTGTTGCTGGTTAGGTGCATTGTGAGCCCTACCTCTTCCAACATCCTTTTAACGCTTGCTATCGACTTAAATTATTTCTCCTATTTTTTTCCCCCTCTGATTCTAACACTGCCTTGTTCTGGAATTTGTTTCCTGATTCCCATGGAAGGAGGCTTCCACTTTAACCTGCAATTTGGTTTGGCTTTGATGCTAAAAAGCATTCCCCAGTAATGCTGAAAAGTATCATTTTATTGGAAGGGAGAGAACAACCCGAAGCTAAAGACATAAAAAATAATTAATTATAAAAAGGTATACTAAAAGGTTAATGTAAGACTGACATGCATCCATACTTTTTATCTATATTTATCAAGAAAAAATATTTTTAATGTTTTGATATGATGTAGACTCATGTATGAAATAATATCAATGTGTATTCGAGGTAAAAGTATTGTGCTCTCGGGGTGTTACCGGTATAAAGACTAAGGTCGAGAGAGGTTTCTCAATTTGATCCCTCTAACACTTAAGTTAGTAATTAATTCAAACTTTTCAAATGTGAACTTGAGTAGTTTAAGAAAAGAAAGAGTCATTATCTTATTTGTCAGTTTATGATGTATTTGTATATACTAAAAAAGGGAAAGAAGTTTATGATAATTGTTTTTTTATCATAAAAGAAGAAAAGAGAATTTATGATTATTTTCTTTATCATAAAAGAAGATAAAAAGAAGCTTATGATTATATTTCTTATCATAATAAACAAGGTGAAAGTTTATATTTCTTTATGTAAATCTTTATGGATATACATGGATGGATGATGACTTGAATGCCACATCACAATCATGTCAATTGATGATAGATTCTCTATCAATATTTATAGATAAAACAAAATTTTTTACTGTACGAAATCAACTATAAGATCGATCACTATGTCATCTTCGTTCTCATTTAATACCCTCTCAAAACATTTCAAAAAGCAAACCCAAATTGAGTATTTCTTATTCTCATATCTTACTTTAAAACCTAAAAAAAATTAAATATTTATTAAATAATTAAAGCTTAATTCTCAAGGTTAATATCTTTCATGAGGATTCATTCGTTATCCTCATAAGATATCGACTTCAAAAAACATTTCAAGCAACAAGTTTTCCATTTTGTAAAACTATTCAAGTGAGATTAAAAAAAGAAAAAAAAATATATCTTCATTAGTCCTTACAAGGTTTCTCCATGAAGTTGTGGCATACCCAACGTGCATTGAAAGATGCGATCGAGTCGAAGTATCCCCATGTCAATATTCTCACCGTGCATCGAGAACATATAAAATTGGTAGATGTGATCTATGTATGGTTAAAGATTGATAGGCGTTTCTTATAGACTCGATCTTCATTTTTTTCATATAAAATTAGTACTACTAGCTTGTGAAAAATATAGTGAGGATAAACTAAAATGATATCCAAAATAGCTTTCGCTTGAGGCTGGAAACACACAAAAATTTGCACCGGGAGCACTCGAAATAGACCATCAAGCATTGTGTGTAAGAAGAAAACAAACAAAAGAGAAGTCCCGCAAATGAGTTTCGGGGAGGAGGCCAACGGATGGTGCCATATTATACTCGTTCCTAGGAGAACATCAAGATGTCACCCACCTTCTTCATGCCTGGAGAGAAAACAAGAGGAATAAAAATGCAGTATCCTGTCTCTAATTTCCTTGTATGCTAGCTGCTGCTTTTTCTCTCTCTCTAAAACAAAGGTCGTGAGCATGCGTTAGCTCACAAACACTTAAATCAATATGATAAGCGAAGAGCATCTCTTCACGTTCTTAGAGTTGGGTTTCGTGACAAATATGTATTTGAGAGTTTATTTACCCAAATACGTATTAATTAGTGATGTACACGACTATAATAAGGATGATAGGTCTTTAAGGAGGAAACAATGTTATGTTATAGCACCATCTTCACCATAACATTTGCCAAAA
>CM017190.1:23845243-23875243 GCA_004837865.1 Musa balbisiana | reverse complement strand
CATAGCTGTTGAATCTTGGATTTTGATGATAAAATAAATTGATGAGTTTGTGATCTAATCTGCGTTTTGAATGACATAAGACTACCTTCAATTATGGAGAGATAATTTGATTAAAGTAGGAGGAATTAAACGTTGGGCCAGAGTGGAACATGTCAGAAGATTGGACGTCGAGCCGGAGGATTGGTCAATGTATTAGCAGAATGCTTCGTGCCATGAGTTCGAGCATCGGGCTAGAAGGATCGGATATTGCGCTAAGGAGATTAGATATTGTGGAGGTCAACATGCCAATTGGGCAATACGTCGCAATAGAAGATGATGCGACGAAATGATTGGACGAAGCGTTGAATGAACCAATGACATGTTGGACAACATAGGATTCATGCTTGTAATCGTGTGTGTCTAGATCGAGTTAGTTAGGTCTTATTGGATATCATATATCCAATCCTCTATTTGTTGTATCATCCACCATACGTGTGTAATCCTTTAGGCCCAATACTGAGTTGGTCGTGAGTTGCACATGTCAGAACTCCTTATGATTTAGTGATTTATCGTTCTATAATATTTCACTTAACGCATCCATTATGGATATACTAGGCTACTATGCCATAGTCTCCAGATAGTACAGGTGAACATAATCTGTTGGACCTATCTACCTTTAGTTATCATGTATCTATAGTCCATCATCCATCTAATATCCCAAAGACTATATTGCTAGCTAGAGGTGCCCTGCAAGCCAATCACATCAATGATGACATGTATGACATGACACATAGTCTTTTTGCTTGTTATTATTATGATATTTTCTCACTTTATATTGCTTGTTGCATATATATATTATGGTGTCCATGGATTTGTTCAATAGGAATCGAATTGTGATGAGATCACGATAATGAGACCGATTCACCTTTAAACATAGGCCCTAAATAATACTAATAATAAGTTACTTAAGAGAGACATCGAGATAACCAAATAGACTGGTGTACTATATATCCATCCATATGATAGAAGCAGTTGGTCTCATAGTTGTTGAATCTCAGATTTTAATGATGAAATCAATTGATGAGTTTGTAATCTAATCTGCGTTTTGAATGATGTAAGACTAGTTTCAACTATGGAGAGATAATTTAATTAAAGCAGGAAAAATCAAACATTGGGCCAAAGTGGAACATGTTAGAAGATTGGATGTTGAGTTGGAGGATTGGTCAACGTATTGGCAGAAGGCTTCATGCCATGAGTTCGAGCATCGGGCCAGAATGATCGGATATTACACTAAGGAGATCGGACATTGTGGAGGTCAATATGTCGATTGGGCAATATACCGTAAAAGAAGACGATGCACCGAAAAGATCGGACGAAGCGCCGAATGAACCAATGATATACTGGACAACATA
This sequence comes from Musa balbisiana, assembly GCA_004837865.1. Classification (NCBI taxonomy): domain Eukaryota; kingdom Viridiplantae; phylum Streptophyta; class Magnoliopsida; order Zingiberales; family Musaceae; genus Musa; species Musa balbisiana. The sequence goes on along the minus strand of CM017190.1, from coordinate 23,873,852 downwards.
GGATTCATGCTTATAATCATGTGTATCTAGATCGAGTTAGTTAGGTATAATTGAGTTGGTTTTAGGTGTAACCATACTAACTTGATTAGGGGCCAATTGGGCCTGAATTAGGGCTGAATTGGGCCTTTGTTTGGCTTATTCAGTGTCCTATAGTAGGGTTCGACGGTGGTACCGCCTAGACACAATCTCCTAGACTATGTTAGGTGATGATACCGCTAGACTTGGTGATAGACCGTCTAGTGTCAGGGTGTTAAGTAGTAGTACCATCAAATTGGGCGGTAGTGAAAATCTAGGGGGTGATATCACATGCGCGGTAGAAGAACATAAAACAAAATTTCTAAATTTTCCAAAGATGTGTTCGTCATCGTGCAAAGATTGGTGTGTAAAATTTATGAAACTTAAAACTGCATATATTAAAGATTGTGTTACCTAGGGAGATTGTATATCCCTGAATCCATACAGATCTCTAGGAGAGGGTGAAGGAGGTTAAATATCCTCCTCTATAGCGGTAATCCACACAGTAGGGCTACAACGATACTCCTCAAATCTCCAAGCCTGTTATTTGAGGAGGAGAATGGGAGATAAGAATAAGAGATGACTACCCAGAAAGGCTCTAGCCTATGAACCTTTGGTTCCCTCCTATTTATAGAGGTCTCCTATTAACTTAACCATAATGGATTCTGCCCTATTGGGTATTGGATCTCCATTCAACTACCTAAGCCTCTTAGATTAATGGATCTCTATCTAATAATCTCTCATTGGCCCTTATTGGATCTCATCCATAGGATCCAATAATTTAGGGGTTTATTGGATATCCAAAAAGATAGGGGCTCCGACGAATATCTCATATCCGAACCTCTACTTATCGCAACACCTACCATATGTGTGTGACCCTCTAGGCCCAATATCGAGCTGGCCATGAGTCATACATGTTAGAACTCCTTCTAGCTCAGTGAATTATTATCTCCATAATAATTCACTTAACTTATTGATTGCGGATGTACTAAGCCACACGCCGCAATCCCTAGACGATACAAGGGAATCCAATTTATTGGACTTGTTTATCTTCAGTTACTATATACTTATAGTTCCTCATCCATCTAATATCTTAGAGATTATATACCGGGTATGGTGCTGTTAGACCCATACGGTTTCTACTCAAATCTTACTCTAATCAGATTCTCCCAGAGAATTCTTTTTCTCTCAATCCGAATGATCCTGGACAGAGATTTGTCTAAGCAAGAACATATGAGATATTCCTCTCATGACATCGAGAGCGGATAATCCTCTATCGACACTCAATAGCCCTCGTAAGGTTGACTGCCACTTCTAATGACCGATTGTGCTAGATCTAGAACATTTAAATAAGTCCGGTATTAAAGAGTAGAGCACTTATATAGGATATCCTTGGTGTTTCAAGTCTAAGAACCAGGTACACCATTGGGACAACAAAATTACTGTATGATAATGAGGTATCATTAACCATCTAGCATTCCATGAGAGGATCAATTAGTGAACTCATTCCCCGATGAGCACTTGCACTGTATCCCTAATGTCTCCACATGAGCAACTATGAAATCAGCTGCCTTCATCATATAGATGATTATATAGCATACTAGTCTGTTCGGGTATCTCGATATCTCTCTCGAGTAACCTATGATTAGGATTATTTAGTATTTATATTTAAAGGTGAATTAGCCTCATTATCGTGATCTCATCATGATCCAATTCCCATTGCATAGATCCATAGACATCACAATATATGTATGTGTATATGCAATAGTCAATAAAAAGTGATAAAATATCAAATAATAATAAATAAAAAGACTGTGTATCAAGTCACATGTGCCATCACTCACATGATTGGCTTGCAGGGCACCTATGACTAATAATATCCCACTTGATCAAAAGCCAATTACCTATGTGTCTGATTCCCTTCAAACCCTTGTGACGCTCAAAGACAATCTAAGACAATGGCTTTTTTAGTGGATCTGCGATATTATTTTCGGATGGAACTCTTTCCACTACTACATCTCCTTAGACCACGATCTCTCTAATAAGTTGGAACCTCCTCAGAATACTTCTGATGAGACCTGGGTTCCTTTGCTTAAGTAATTACTTTGTTGTTATCGCAATATAAGGGAATTGACTCCTCGTTGCTTAGTATAACTCCCAAATCTGTGATGAACTTCTTCATCCAGACTCCTTCCTTTACTGTCTCTGTTGTAGCAATGTACTCAGCCTATATGGTCGAGTCAACAGTAGTATATTGCTTGAAACTCTTCCAGCATACTGCTCCTTCATTCAGCGTATACACATACCCTGAATTTGACTTGCTATCATCGATATTGGACTAGACACTCAAGTCTGTGTAGCCTTTAACCCTAAGGCTACTACCTCCATATACTAGTAAAAGATCATTAATCATTCTCAAGTACTTAAGGATACACTTTATTGCTTTCTAGTACTCCAAGTGTAGATTTGCCTGATACCTGCTTGTGACACTCAGAAAGTGTGTAGGATTAACTACAATAGCAGTAAGACATAAGTAGGTGTTGTGCTAGAGTCAAGATTGAGATCTTGTTGGGAGTTTAAGAGTTCATCGGAAGTCCGGATGTTCATTAGAAGTTTTACCGGAACCAACCGAGGAGTTTAGGAGCTTGCCAAAGATGCTCATCGGAACTCACCAAGAAGATTATCGTAAAGTTTAGGAGCTTGCCAGGAGTCCGTAGGAACATTGTCGGCAATTCGTCGGAAGTTCGCTGGAAGAGCAATTGATGTACCGAAACAAGAATGCTTTGTCAATTGTCTTAATTACTATAGTTAGTCCGTAAATTGAGTTAGGTTTGGGAGGTAATCCTATTAACTTAATTATGGGCCAATTGGGCCCTTAACAAGGCTGAATTGGGCCGGATTGAATAGCCCATTCAGCACCTAAAATCATGGTCGGCAGTGGCACCGCTTGGAAGACCTAGTCTCCCAAGTGCTCTAGGCGGTGGTACCATCGGTAGTTAATGCTGTCAACGGTGGTATCACCCTTGTCAAGCGGTGGTACCGCTATAGCTCAGTCTCCGAGCTCTATCAAGTGATGGTACCGCCCAGACTGGGTGATGATACCACCCAGTGTCAGGTGTCAGGCAATAGTACCGCCCCGTAATTGTGGTGGTACTGCCAGTACCCTGAAATCCGAGGATATGATACTTTTTTGCTCTATTTTTGAAGCCAATAGGGCCTATAAATACCCCACCCTTTTCTGCATGAAAGGGTAAAAAATGCTATTATACTTGTGGAAAAATCTAAGTTTTTGGGGGTTCAAAAGTGTTGTAAAAGTGAGAAAAGTTTTCCTCCTCCCTCTCTTAGCCTTATAAACCATCCAAGAAAGCGAAGTGAAAGTTGTAAGGGTTGTCTCCTAAACCCGACAAAAGCAGAAAGAGCTATAAAACATGGTTGGCCTTTGCCTATTGAAGTAATACCTTTAGTGGATGCCGGTGACCTTGATGGAGGAGGAATCCGAAAGTGGATGTAGGTCACATTGACCGAACCACTCTAAATTCTGGTTTGCATTTTCTTTTGTGCAAATTACTTTAACTACAAATCATTTCATAGCAAACTGCTTCTTCTCCTCCTCTTGCTTTCACTATGCTTATGCTATCATACGTTCAAGTTATTATCTTTCCAAATTGGTTTTAATCGAACTTACAAAATATTTTCCGAAATCAAAGAATTTTTCGCTGCACTAATTCACCCCCCCCTCTTAGTGCCGCTCTTAATCCTAACAATTGGTATTAGAGCTCGGTTCACTCTTATTTGGTTTAAAACCCAAGATAGATGGCATTTGCCGGCAACCAAGAGTGTCATTCAATTATACATCTGCCCATGTTCAATGAGACGGATTACATATATTGAAAGACTAGAATGAGGATCTTCCTAATTTCAATGGATTTTGAGCTATGAAACGTTATCAAAAATGGTTTTCAAAAGTCCTCTCTTCCAATAAACGATTAGAATGAATTGGAGAAGAAGACTTTCACTTTAAATGTTAAGGCTATGAATGCCTTGTTTTGTGCATTAGATAAAAACGAGTTTAATCGAGTATCGATTTGTGAAACGACTTTTGATATTTAGCACACACTCGAAGTGACTCATGAAGGCACTAGTAGAGTGAAGGAGTCAAAAATTAATCTTTTAGTGTACACTTATATGAGTTATTTAAGATGAAACTGAGTGAGACCATTGGAGATATATATACTTGATTTACGGATGTCGTCAATGGTATAAAAGGACTTGGTAAAAGTTTCTCGGACTATGTGCCAAAGATCTAAACTTATTTATAAAATTTTAAGATCCCTTCCAAAGAGTTGGGACCCTAAAGTAACGACTATTTAAGAGGCCAAAGATCTAAATAATTTTCTCTCGAAGAACTAATTGGCTCACTAATGACCTATGAGATGACCTATAAAGCTCATGAAGAGCTTGAGGACACCCTTTTAAAGAACAGGAAGGATATGACACTAAGAACACAAGAAGACCACTTGAAAGAAAATTCAAGTGATGAGGATTGTGATGATGACTTGACACTCTTAACAAAGAAGTTCAAAAAATTCATAAAAAAGAATAAATTTAGAAATGACACTAAAAATAAATTTGAACTCAAGAAAGAACAAGTGATATACTATGAATGCAAGAAGCCGGGACACTTCAAGAATGAATATCCCCAAGCAAAGAGGAAGCAACCAAAGAAGAAGAAGGCCCTCAACGCAACATGGGATGACTCAAGTGCATCCGAAGAAGAGGAGCCAACCAATACCGAGCAAGTTGCTTACTATGCGCTAATGGTTATCGAAGATGAGGTAAGTGATTCAATTGATGCAAATTTATCTTTCAATGAATTATTAAGTACTTTTCATGATTTATTTGATGAATGCAAATTAATTAGTAAAAAATATAAATTGTTAAAAAAGGAGCATACTTCTCTTGTTAGTGATTTGGATAGATTAAAGGTTGAGTATAATAGTAGTTTAACTCCTTGTACGAAATGTGATGAACTAGAAATACTTAAAAAGGAAAACTTGTTACTCAAAGAAACCTTAGAAAAATTTGAGGTTGGTAGCAAGTCTTTGAACTTGATCCTTGCCAATAAGGGCCACGTTCATAGGACAAGTGGAATTAGATTTGTGAGAAGCTCTCACCAAAATCCAACCACCTTTGTTAAAGGCCCGACCTTACATGTTTTACCTCACACTAAATGTTACTTTTATTGCAAACTTGGACATATTATCTATAAATGTCCACTTAAAAGATGTAGTCTATATAGATTGATTTGGGTTCTTAAAAAAATCTCAAATGACTCAATGCAATATGATAAGATATGTAGATCGATTTTTGAGGCACCCAAGGTCAAATGGGTACCTAAAAATTATCCTTTTTTTGTAGAAAAATATACTATCACAAGTTACGAGCAAGAGATGGTACTTTGATAGTAGATGCTCAAGGCATATGACTAAAGATCCATATCATTTCTCTAAGTTCACTAGCCTAGATGAAGGATATGTCATATTCGGAGACAACAAGGGTAAAATCATTGGCAAAGGAACCATAGATAACAAATCCAACCTTTTTATTGAAGATATATTATTAGTTGATGGCTTAAGCATAACCTTTTGAGTATTAGTTAATTGTGTGATAAATGACATATCGTTAGATTTGAATTTAATGCTTACATTATTGAAAAACCACATGAAAACACATCTATGATTGTTCTAAAATAAAATAATATATACACTATCGAGATTGATGATCTTTGTAGTGAAATGTGTTTTTTAATTTTAAATGACGATGCTTGGTTTTGGTATAGGAGATTAGGTAATGCTAGCATGAAACTAATATATCAAATCTCATCTAAAGAACTTGTGGGAGGAATTCCTCACATTAAGTTCATTAAAGACAATGTGTGTGATGCATGTCAATTAGGAAAATAAATAAAAAGTAGTTTCAAACCAAAGAGCCAAATGAGCACCTCTAGACCATTATAATTGATTCATATGGACTTTTTCGGACCAATTGCTATATTAAGCCTAGGAGGTAGTAAATATGCCTTTGTCATTGTAGATGATTATAGTAGATATACATGGACTTATTTCTTGGCACATAAAAGTGATTGCTTTAGATATTTTTCTAAGTTTTGTAAACTTGTTCAAAACGAGAAGGGTTTTATGATTTCATCAATTTGAAGTGATCACGGTGGTAAATTTCAAAACCGTGATTTCCAAGACTTTTGTGAATCTAAGAGATACAACTACAATTTCTTTACTCCGAGAAATCCTCAACAAAATAGAGTAGTATAAAGAAAAAATAGAAACTTACAAGAAATAACAAGAACTATGTTAAATGAACATAGCCTACCCAAATACTTTTGGGCCGAAGCCATAAATACGACATCCTTTGTCATGAATAGGGTACTAGTAAGACCATTACTTTCCAAAACTCTTTATGAGTTGTAAAATAATAAAAAACCCAACGTTTCATATTTTAAAGTTTTGGATGTAAATGTTTTATTTTGAATGAAAAAGATACCTTAGGAAAGTTTGATGCAAAATCCGGTGAAGGAATTTTTCCTGGTTATTCTTTTATTTCAAAGACTTTTCGCATCTTTAATAAAAGAACTTTAGTTATAGAAGAATCTATTCATGTTATTTTTAATAAAATTTCTGAAGTTAAGAAAAATGATTTTGATAATCTTAATTTTGATACTTTGAATTTAAATGAATCCCCTTCTCCATCTAGCAACTTGGATGCATCTTCTTCCGAACCTTCTTTACCAAAGGAATGGAAGTATGTAGATGCTCATCCTAAGGAGATAATTATAGGAGACACATCAAAAGGGGTTCAAACTCGTTCTTCTCTTAAGAATTTTTGTGCCAATGCCGCTTTTCTCTCCCAAATTGAACCTAAATTCATTGAGAGAAATGAGGTATGGAAGCTTGTTTCAAGGCCAAATGACTATTTAGTTATTGGTACTAAATGAGTCTTTAAAAACAAGCAAGATGAATTTGGTATCATGGTTAGAAACAAGGCTAGATTAGTGGCCAAAGGTTTCAACCAAGAAGAAGGTATCGATTATGAAGAAACCTTCGCTCTTGTAGCACGATTAGAAGCCATAAGGATGCTCCTTGCCTATGCTAGTAGTAATAAGTTTAAGTTATTTCAAATGGATGTTAAAAGTACTTTTCTCAATGGCTTTATTTTCGAAGAAGTTTATATTGAACAACCTCCCAGATTTGAGAATGATAAGTTCCCTAATCATATGTATAAATTGACTAAAGCTCTCTATGGATTGAAACAAACCCCAAAGGCTTGGTATGAGAGACTTAGCTCATTTCTAATTCATAATAATTTCTCTAAAGGCAAGGTCAATACTATATTATTTATTAAAAATTTTAATAATAATTTTCTTATTGTTCAAATTTATATTGATGACATTATTTTTGGTTCCACAAATGAATCTTTATATGAATTATTTGCCAAAAGTATGAGTCTAAAGTTTGAAATGAGCCTAATGGGGGAACTAACCTTCTTTTTAGGCTTACAAATTAAACAACTTAGCAACGATATTTTCCTTAGTCAAACAAAATATGCTTTAGACTTGCTAAAAAGATTTAATATGGATAGTTCAAAGGCTATCAACACTCCTATAAGTACCTCCACTAAGTTAGAAATTGACAAAAGTGGAGAAAGCTTTGATCAAAAAGCTTATAAGGGTATGATAGGTAGTTTACTATACCTCACCACAACTAGACCGAACATCATGTTTAGTATAGGACTTTGTTATAGATTTCAATCTAACCCTAACCAATCTCATTTAAAAGCTGTTAAAAGGATATTTAGATACCTAAAAGGAACTCCTAAACTAGGATTATGGTATCCAAAATCTAAGAATTTTGAATTGCTTGGTTATGCTGATGTGGATTTTGCCGGATGTAGATTAGATAGAAAAAACACATCTAGAATATGTCAATTTTTAGGACACTCACTCGTTTTTTGGTTTTCTAAGAAACAAAACTCGATTGCATTATCTACAACTAAAGCTGAATACATAGCTACAGGTGCATGTTGTGCTCAAGTTATATGGATGAAAAATAATTTAAAGGATTATGGAATTGACATGAAAAACATACCTATAAAGTGTGATAACACTAGTGCAATATGTTTAGCAAAAACTCCTATTTAATACTCAAGAACTAAACACATTGACATTAGGCATCACTTAATACAAGATCTTGTTAATAATCATGATGTAATCTTGGAATTTATTGATATGAAACATCAATTGGCTAATATCTTTACAAAACCCTTAAGTGAAGAATAATTTGATTTCATTAGAAGGGAATTAAGGATGTTAGATTGTCCGAATGCATGAATTTGTTGAATTTGGTTTTTTGGACTTTCTCGATTTTTATTTTACAAAATCTCTCACTTGAATCATGAACTCATAGTATGCACCATATAAATTTGATCATACACATTCTATCCAATGTTTGCATATAAATTTTATATGATGAATCATGAACTTATGGTATGCATGTTTCATATGAGTTTCATATGATGACTGAGTATGAATTTTTGGCAAGAATCTACTCCTCTTATGATGCAAATTGATGTGTGTGAATGTGTGTACTGTGTGAGCAGTGCTTATTGCTTGTAGGCGGTGGCACCGCCCAGTTGGCGGTAGCACCACTTAACTAGCGGTGCCATTGCCCATAATCTGCCCTTTATAAACACCTAGTTAGGGCTGGCAGTAGAACCGACCCCAACACATTTTGCACTCCTCCAAATAGCACCAAACCTCTTGAACATCTTGCTCTCCCTCTAGCAACTCAAAAATCCCCACTTCCTACTAGATTAAGGATCAATCTTCAACAACATTTTGAAGATCACTAGAAGGATAAACTGCTAAGGTATTATCTAAATCAAATTAATTTTCCTTTGTATTACTTATTCTTGCTCCTTATTTGTCTTCATAATTGTAGTCTCCATGGGTTTTAGAAGATCCTCTAGGGACAAAGGGAAGAGGAGATTAGATGAAAATTATGGCTCCCTACTTTTCGATTCTAATCAACATGCCCTAAAATTTTTATCCATAAAGTCTAGATATGTTCATAAGGGTAAATATGTTGATTTAGACAAATTAAGTGATTTGGAACCTATTCAATAATTTGCTAATCTAGACATTCTCCCAATCCTTCAAATGAGTGAACCTATCTATCCTAGACTTGTTAGGCTATTTTACAACAATTTACATATAGATAAAAATGAAAGGGTATCTACCTATCTCTTAGGACATCATATACCCATTATGGATAGCATAATTTGTAACATCATAGGAATTCTGGTAAAAGAAAGAGGGTGTTATTTTAGAGGACAATGGGATGAAAAATCAGTTGGGACTACTTACATTGATACCTTAGGAACAATTTTTGGTAATCCTAACTTAACTATTCTTCCAAAATGCTGTGAATATTTACTACCTTTAAGCACCAAAATACTTCATCACATCCTGATAAGTATCATTCTCCTAAAACAATATCATCATGATGAAGTAAGCCAAATGGAATTAGGTACCATGTATTAGATTATGATGGGACATAACAATTGTTTTGGTTATCTAATCCAACAAAACATGATTGAACTATCAAAAAAGGACATGATGCTTCCATATGGTAGGTTAATCACAAGACTTCTCCATGCCTATGATATTGCTATTCCACTCGACGAAGAAGTTATAAAACTAGATAGATTTAGTATCATAAATAGAAACCTACTTCGACGGTTGAGATGTATATTCAGAAATGGTATATGGACTAGATTGCCTAGAAGAACTGATCCCCTCCAACCTAATCCCCTCTAACTTGAACCAGAACCTGAAACACCAATCTTTAGAGGTAATCAATCTCCTCCAACTGGTCCCTTTGAGGCATCACTTTCAGAAGAGCAAGCATCTTCTTTATCTATCTACGATATAGAGACTCGAATGGATCAATTCGAACAATGTTAAGATCGACTTGAACAACACTAAGATTAAATTTTAATTGAGTTGTAGCAGATTTATCAACAACTCAATACACTGTTTAGACATTTTGACTTGCCACCACCTGAATAATTATGTATGAATTTTTGCTGATGACAAAGGGGGAGAAGTGGATGAAATCCCTCTCTTTTATTCTGCTTACTTTGATATTATAATCCTATGTTGTTTACCTTAATATTGTAAACTTAAAATGCTGCTTATTTTGATGATCAAAATTCTGTGCTTTGATACCAAAAATTTCCATGTTATCTCTTTAAATGATGAGTATGATGATTCAATATTGTGCTTACTTTGATGTTGAAAATTTTGGTGATTTGGACTTAAAAATGGATGTCATGTCTTGACATCATTTCTATCGATAAATATGTGGTTTCATCTTTAGATTTGGTAAATCATAATGTGCATATTGATGCTTGAATTCAAATGCTTTGAATTTAAGAGTGTCTTTTCTCAATTATGACATATAGATAGGGGTAGTTTCTTTAACTCCGTCATTAATTGATTGTCGTTATCAAAAAGGGAGAGAATATTGAATCTCGAATTTTGATGATAGAATCAATTAAAAATTATTTGATCTAATCTATATGTTAAGAAAAGTGTGCAGTATTAACTACAAAAGTAGTAAGACACAAGCAGGTGTTGTGCCGGAGTCAAGATCGAGATCTCGTTGGGAGTTCAAGAGTTTGTCGAAGTCCGGACGTTCGTCGGAAGTTCTACCAGAACCAATCGAGGAGTCCAGGAGCTTGCCAAAGATGCTTGTCAGAACTCGCCAAGAAGATCGTCATAAAGTTCAGGAGCTTGCCGGGAGTCTGCCAGAACATTGCTGGCAGTTCGTCGGAAGTTCGCTAGAAGAGCAATTGATGTATCGAAATAAGAATACTTTGTCAATTATCTTAATTACTATAGTTAGTCTGTAAATTGAGTTAGGTTTGGGAGGTAATCCCACTAACTTAATTAGGGGCCAATTGGCCCCTTAATAGGGCTGAATTGAGCCAGATTGAATAGCCCTTTCAGCACTTGAAATCAGGGTCTGCGGAGGCATCGTTGGAAGACTCAGTCTCCCAGGTGCTTTGGGCAGTGGTACCACTGGTAGTTAATGCTGCTAATGGTGGTACCGCCCCTATCAAGCAATGGTGCCGCTAGAACTCAGTCTCCAACGTTTGTCAGATGGTAGTACCGCCTAGACTAGGTGGTGGTACTGCCCAGTGTCAGGTGTTAGGCGATAGTACCACCTAGTAATGGTGGTGGTACTGCCAGTACCTCGAAATTCAGGGATATGACACTTTTTGGCTCCTTTTTAAAGCAAATGGGGCCTATAAATACCCATCCCTTTTTTGCATAAAAGGGTAAAAAAGTGCTATTATACTTATGGAAAATTCTAAGTTTTTTGGGGTTCAAAAGTATTGTAAAAGTAAGAAAAGTTCTCCTCCTCCCTCTCTTTGCCTTGTAAACTATCTAAGAAAGAGGAGTGAAAGTTGTAAGGGTTGTCTCCTAAACCCAGCAAAAGGAGAAAGAGTTGTAAAAGGTGGTTGGCCTTCGCCTATTGAAGGAAGGCCTTTAGTGGACGTCGGTGACCTCGATGGAAGAGGAATCCGAAAGTGGATGTAGGTCACATTGACCGAACTACTCTAAATTCTGATTTGTTTTTTCTTTTGTGCAAATTACTTTAACTACAAATCATTTCATAGCAAATTGCTTCTTCTTCTCCTCTTACTTTTACTACGCTTATGCTATCATACATTCAAGTTGTTATCTTTCCAAATTGGTTTTAATCGAATGTACAAAATATTTTTCGAAATCGAAGAATTTCTCGCTGTACTAATTCACCCCCCTCTTTATGCTGCTCTTGATCCTAACACAAGGCTCATCTTTGTTCTTAATGAAGTCATAAGATTTGATTACCTCATCAAATCTTATGTTCCAACTTTGGGAAGCTTATTTTAGTCCATAAATAGACCTAAGCAACCTACACACATTATCTAGGCAGTCATTGGACACAAATCCCTCATGCTGTATCATATTCACCTCTTCCTCGAGGTTGCTATTAAGGAACATAGTTTTCACGTTCATCTATCAGATCTTATAATCATAGTGTGTTGCAATAGCCAATAGAATTCAGATGGATTTTAGTATGACTATGGGTGAGAAGGTTTCGTTATAGTCAACACCTTACCTTTAATGATACACTTTAGCCACTAGCCTTGCTTTATAGGTCTCTACCTTTTCATCTATTCTAATTTTTTTCTTGAATATCCACTTGCAACCAATGGGTATAATACCCTCGGGTGCTGCAACTAGGTTCTAAACCTTGTTGGAGTACATAGAATCTATCTCAAAATTCATGGTTTCTTACCACTTCCCAAAGTCTATACTCGTAATAGCCTCCTTGTAGGTCTGAGGATCAATATCCTCAACATCCTCTCCTTTGATATATCCCACATATCTCTCAGAAGGATTAGACACTTTACCGGACCTACATAAAGTCAGAATTTGTGTGCTAGGTAACTGAACAGACTCTGGCTATGGAATGATGCTTGAGCTAGGTTCTCCAACCTTACGCAACTCTATCATGCTCCCACTATCTCCACCAAGAATGTGTTCCTTTTTAAGAAACACCGTTCTCTTGGCTACAAAGACCTTTTGGTCCTCGAGGTGATAGAAATAATACCCATAAGTTTCCTTAGGGTGTCTCATGAACTTGCACCGCTCTATCCTGGATTCCAACTTATTGGGGTTATGTCTTTTAACATGGGTAGGGCAATCCCAAATCTTAATAACAATAAGATCGAGCTTCTTCCCTTTCCATATCTTATATAGAGTAGACACTACCAACTTAATTTGAATTCTGTTCAGAAGGCAAGTTATGGTCTCTAGGGCGTATCCCCAGAATGAGATGAATAGGTCGGTGAAACTCATCATGGACCACACCATGTCTAACAGAGTGCTATTGCTCCTTTTGGATATACTATTGAGCTGAGGTATATAAGGAGCTGTCCACTATGACATAATCTTATGGTCCTTGAGGAACTAGGTGAACTCTGTACTCAAGTACTTACCTCCTCGATTTGATCGAAGAGTTTTGATACTCTTTCCAGTCTAATTCTCCACTTCATTCTTATACTATCTGAATTTCTCGAAAGCCTCGGACTTATACTTAATCAAGTATACGTGTCCATACCTAAAGAAATCGTTAGTAAAATTAATGAAGTAGGAGTAACCATCTATGATATGAGTTGACATGGGACCACATACATCGCTATGTATGAGTTCTAACAACTTAGTGGCTATCTCTTTAATTCCACTAAATTGAGAGTTGGTCAGTTTTTCACGAAGGCAATGTTCGCAAGTTGTATATGACTCATAATCGAATGAATCTAGGTATCCATCCTTTAGCAACTTTTGAATTCTTCCTTCATGGATGTGACTTAGCCTACAATGCCACAGATATGCATTGTTCACCTAATCTCATTTCTTTTAAACTTACTTACATTTATGATATGTGGAGCAGTGTCTAGTATAAATAAACTATTATGCAATGTTCCTCTCATCAATCTCTTAGGCTTTGATAGAATTTGAAACAAATTGCAGATGTGATAAGCACTATCGGTATTCGATACCCATGCACTATTACAAAAATCTAACTAGAGACTGATCATGAATGTACCTGAAACTTCTCTAAGCTTTTGTTTCACCCTCTCTGTATGGTACTCCTTGTAGTTCTTCTTCCAGTGCCATCTTTGCCGTAGTGGAAGCACTGGCCATTGTCCTTTGTCGGGTCTTTCTTAGCAACCTTTGTTTTACCTAGTCTGCCCTTGCCCTTGCCCTTATTAAGAGACTTTCCCCTTTCCTTTTCTTTCTAGTCTCACAAATGTAGAGAACTGGCTTCTCTTTCTTGATAGTTCTCTCTGCCTCCCCCAACATATTGAGGAGATTCGAGAGAGTCACCTCAAGCTTGTTCATATTAAAATTCATTATGAACTATGAAAAAGAATTTGGTAGAGACTGAAGCACAATATCCACACAAAGGTTATCCTCTAGGACCATTCATAAACCTGTGAGTTTTTCTATCTACTCAATCATCTTTAGGACATGGTTCTGAACCAATGTCCTCTCAGTCATCCTAGCATGGAACAGACTCTTGGATATCTCATATCGCTGAGTCCTTCCCTATTCCTCAAATAATTTATGGAGATATAAGAGAATAGATCTAGCCATCCATCTTTTCATGCTGTCTCTGTAACTCAAGAGTCATGGAACCCAACATGTAAACTGAGCAAGAGTGGAGTTATCTATGTACTTCACGTTGCGAGCGATCTCATTATTGCTTGCCCCTTCCTTGAGCATATGCATCATTATATCAAGGACGCATGTGATTTTCTCTATCGCGAGAACGATTCTCGGGTTTCAGAGCTAATCCATATAATTTGGACCAATGAGATAGTTTACATCAAGTTATGTCATGTAATAGATTTAAAAATGATATATTTATAAAAAATAGGAGATGTTGTATGAATAAATAACATGTAAATTTTATAGAAAAATAAACAATCAGGATATGGACTTTTATCTTGACATACTCCTACTATTTTTCTAACGAGCCATGGGACACCCTAAGCGTGTGAAACGGAAGTCTCCAATAGATTTTTAGAAGGGATCAAGATCCAATCAGCATCTTAGTATAACCTCGGAGACTCGACCAATCACACTAAGCTTAAAAGGTAGGCAACTCTTATCGATCACAGCTCTTTGTGATTCCTATCCTATTTGGCCACCGAACCACCATGGCCTTAAGGGACTCGACCAACCATGATGTTTGGTTAAGTCATCATCATCGTTACAAGATAAGTTTGATTCGATGATATGCCCTCGAGGGACTCAACCAAGTATACTAAGTCCTTAGGTCACTAGTGACATCTCTATATCGTAGGTAAGATAGCGAATTACGGTATAGGTAAGCCTTGAGGGACTCAACAAACTCAACATATATCGGGAATCGGTTCCTACCTATAATGATGAAAGGTCACATGGGTCAAACTAATTGCCTAATGTTTACCAACTTAATATTATTGAGAGAGGCGATTTTAATTTGGTATCTTATGATGTGTCATATATATACATATTTAATATATATCTACATCGCATGCAAATATATATATGTATCTAGTAGGTATATAAGCAATCACACATCACATGAGCAATCACACCAGATAATCATGGACCACATCCTAAAGTGATCAGGCCCGAGCTAGGGGGCCCAATCACTCACATTAAGATCATTGTGTGTAACGGTGCATCTCTATATCTTGTGATCATCCATCTCGTTCTCATTGGTTCCGTTGGCATTTCACCGCATCTCCATGCGTCGCGATCATCCGTCTCGGCCTCGTGGGTCTCGCTATAACCTCCACGCTCCCGTTGTGTCTCATCATGTATTATAACTTAATTATAGGCACGTAGGCCTGACAATAACAACAACAACAACAACAACAACAACAACAACAACAACAACAACAACAACAATAATAATAATAATAATAATAATAATAAATGAGAAATAAATTGGAGGCTCGTAAGCCTCAATAATAATAATAATCACATCATACGGTCTATGATCATCCGTCCACATCATACATCATATGTACACATCATTATCATATAAGACTACTAGATAATAATAAGAATAATTAAACTTTTTAACTAACTAATATTTTTTAAAATTGAGGACATGTAGGAATTTTTTTAAATTATGAAGAGTATTTTGATAATTTGGACAGAAAGGACAAAACTCAAAATTTTTTAAATTCTAAGGGGCAAAACTATCTTTTTGCCCAAAAACCATATCGCCTTGCCTTTATTGCGGCTACCGCCACCCTGCCAGCGGCTACAGTGGCCGCTGTTGTCAAAAGTACTTTTCTAAATGGCTTTATTTTCGAAGAAGTTTATGTTGAGCAACCACATGGATTTAAAAATACTCTCTTTTCTAATCATGTGTTTAAGTTATCTAAAGTTCTCTATGGATTGAAACAAGCCCCAAGGGCGTGGTATGAGATGCTTAATTCTTTCCTTATTCAAAATAATTTCTTAAAAGGTAAGGTCAATACTACATTATTTATTAAAAATTTTAAAAATAATTTTCTTATTGTTCAAATTTATGTTTAAATTTTAAATCTTTTACCAAAAGTATAAGCCAAGAATTTGAAAAGTGAATGGGTAAATTAACCTTTTTCTTATGATTACAAATTAAGCAAATAAGTAATAGAATTTTTATTAGTCAAACTAAATATACTTTGGATCTATTAAAATGGTTCAATATGGATAGTTATAAGGCTATTAACATATTATTGAGCACTTCCATAAAATTAAATATGGACCATGATGGAAAAAAATTTGATCAAAAGACTTGTAGGGGTATGATAGGCAGTTTACTATACATCACCACAATTAGATCGAGCATTATATTTAGTGTTGGATTTTGTACTAGATTTCAATCTAATCCCAAGCAATCTCATTTTAAAACTATTAAAAGAATTTTTAAATACTTAAATGGGACTCCTAATCTAGGTTTATGGTATCTAAAATCTAAAAACTTTGAATTAATTGCTTATATCGATGTAGATTTTGCTAGATGTAGAATAGATAGAAAAAACATATTTAAAACATGTTAACTCTTAGATCATGCACTTGTCTCTTGGTCTTTCAAGAAATAAAACTCGATGACATTATCTATAACCGAAGTTAAGTATATAGTAGCAGGTGTATATTATACACAAGTTATATGGATGAAAAATACTTTAGAAGATTATGGAATTTACTTTAAAAAATTCCTATAAAATACGATAATACTAGTGCAATATGTTTAACAAAACATTCCATTCAACACTTTAGAACTAAATATATTGATATTATGCATCATTTTATCATATATTATATTAATAACCATGATATATTTTTAGAATTTATTGATACAAAACATTAATTAGATAATATTTTTACAAAACCATTGAACGAGGAATAATTTTATTTTATTAGAAGAGAATTAGGCATATTAAATCTTCCTAATGCTTGAATTCCTTTTATACATTTTTCATATTTCTCATTTTTTTCCTGAGTTTTCCTTTTAAATCGAGATCATTTCTGATCATTCCTTCTTCTTGCTATTTACAAAAGAAGAGATTTAATTCATGGACTTTTGGTATTCACAATTTAATCTTTTATCTTTCATGTGATGATCATGAATCCTTTCTCTTTTTATTCCTGAAAGTAGAACCTTGATTCATGGACTTTCGGTACTTATGATGATGTGATGAATAAATTCCTCTCTTTTTCTTCTTCTTCTTATTTTTTTTATGACAAACGGGAGAAAGAAACTTGCTACCATATTAAGAAAAGTAAAAATGCTAGCTTGTACATCTCAAGAGAACCAAAAGTGGTTGCACATCAAAAGAGAAGTGTTAACTTACCCATTTCAAGAAGTAAAAGTTGCTATCTTGAGTATCTCAAAAGTTATTATTTTGCTCAACTTCACTTGTTAGCTTGCATGTTCTAAAGTGATGTAAAATTTATGTACAAGGTCCAAATATTTGTTGAATGTTTCTCTTTTTTTATAATGACAAAGGGGGAGAAATGATGAATGTTTGATATTCTGAAATGATGAATGTGTATCATGCCCAAAATAATGTTAATTTTGGTATCATGCATGAAGTAATAAATGGTTAAAATTTTAATGTTTTAGTATCATATATGTTATGCCCAAAATGATGTTAATTTTGGTATCATACATGAAATGATGAATGCTTTAATATCATGTATGCTATGCCCAAAGTGATGTTAATTTATTTTTGGTATCATGCATAAAGCGACGATGAATTGTAATGTTTCAAAATTGTGTATATTATATTTTGATAATTTGAAACTATAATGATGCACAATATATGAAATTTTGATATGATATATTGCATTTGATCACTATGATCAAAATTATTTCATTTGAATTCAAAGGTTATGATTTCTTTTGAATACAAGTTTGCCTTATCTCAAAATTTTGATATGATATATTGTAGGGGTGACAGTGCCCATAGGGACACTCACCCGCAAGGGCGCTTGCCCGCAAGAGTGGTGTCGCTTGCAAGCACACTGCTCGGCTATAGTGGCCATCGCTAATTCTCTTCTAATAAAATAAAATTATTCCTCGTTCAATGGTTTTGTAAAAATATTAGCTAATTAATATTTTGTATCAATAAATTCTAAAAATATATCATGGTTATTAATATGATCTATGATAAAATGATGCATAATATCAATATATTTAGTTCTAGAGTGTTGAATGAAATTTTTTGTTAAACATATTGCACTAGTATTATCGCATTTTATAAATTTTTTTTAAAGTAAATTCCATAATCTTCTAAAGTGTTTTTCATCCATATAACTTGTGCACAATATGCACCTGCTACTATATACTCAACTTCGATTGTAGATAATGTCATCGGGTTTTATTTCTTGTAAGACCAAGAGATAAGTGTATGATCTAAGAGTTGACATGTTCTAGATGTGCTTTTTCTATATATTCTACATCCAGCAAAATTTGCATCAGTATAAGCAATTAATTCAAAGTTTTTAGATAACATAAACCTAGATTTGGAATTCCTTTTAGGTATTTAAAATCATTTTAATAGTTTTAAAGTGAGATTGCTTGGGAATAGATTGAAATCTAGTACAAAGTCGAACACTAAATATAATGCCCGATCTAGTTGCGGTGAGATATAGTAAAATACCTGTTATACCCCTATAAGTCTTTTGATCAAAATTTTCTCTATCATGGTCCATATTTAACTTATGGAAGTGCTTAATAGTGTGTTAATAGCCTTATAACTATTCATATTAAACCATTTTAATAGATCTAAAGTATATTTAGTTTGACTAACAAAAATTCTATTACTTACTTAATTTGTAATAAAAGAAAAAGGTTAATTTGCCATTAAGCACTTTTCAAATTCTTGGCTTATATTTTTGGTAAAAGATTTAAAATTTGAACATAAATTTGAACAATTAAGCCTCTCATACCATGCCTTTGGGGCTTGTTTCAATCCATAGAGAGCTTTAGATAACTTAAATACATGATTAGAAAAGAGAGCATTTTCAAATTCTTGGCTTATATTTTTGGTAAAAGATTTAAAATTTGAACATAAATTTGAACAATAAGAAATTATTTTTAAAATTTTTAATAAATAATGTAGTATTGACCTTACCTTTTAAGAAATTATTTTTAAAATTTTTAATAAATAATGTAGTATTGACCTTACCTTTTAAGAAATTATTTTGAATAAGGAAAATTATTTTTAAAATTTTTAATAAATAATGTAGTATTGACCTTACCTTTTAAGAAATTATTTTTAAAATTTTTAATAAATAATGTAGTATTGA
This sequence comes from Musa balbisiana, assembly GCA_004837865.1. Lineage (NCBI taxonomy): Eukaryota > Viridiplantae > Streptophyta > Magnoliopsida > Zingiberales > Musaceae > Musa > Musa balbisiana. The sequence goes on along the minus strand of CM017190.1, from coordinate 23,854,348 downwards.
CCTTACCTTTTAAGAAATTATTTTTAAAATTTTTAATAAATAATGTAGTATTGACCTTACCTTTTAAGAAATTATTTTTAAAATTTTTAATAAATAATGTAGTATTGACCTTACCTTTTAAGAAATTATTTTTAAAATTTTTAATAAATAATGTAGTATTGACCTTACCTTTTAAGAAATTATTTTGAATAAGGAAAGAATTAAGCCTCTCATACCATGCCTTTGGGGCTTGTTTCAATCCATAGAGAGCTTTAGATAACTTAAATACATGATTAGAAAAGAGAGCATTTTCAAATTCTTGGCTTATATTTTTGGTAAAAGATTTAAAATTTGAACAATAAGAAATTATTTTTAAAATTTTTAATAAATAATGTAGTATTGACCTTACCTTTTAAGAAATTATTTTTAAAATTTTTAATAAATAATGTAGTATTGACCTTACCTTTTAAGAAATTATTTTGAATAAGGAAAGAATTAAGCCTCTCATACCATGCCTTTGGGGCTTGTTTCAATCCATAGAGAGCTTTAGATAACTTAAATACATGATTAGAAAAGAGAGCATTTTCAAATTCTTGGCTTATATTTTTGGTAAAAGATTTAAAATTTGAACAATAAGAAATTATTTTTAAAATTTTTAATAAATAATGTAGTATTGACCTTACCTTTTAAGAAATTATTTTTAAAATTTTTAATAAATAATGTAGTATTGACCTTACCTTTTAAGAAATTATTTTTAAAATTTTTAATAAATAATGTAGTATTGACCTTACCTTTTAAGAAATTATTTTGAATAAGGAAAGAATTAAGCCTCTCATACCATGCCTTTGGGGCTTGTTTCAATCCATAGAGAGCTTTAGATAACTTAAATACATGATTAGAAAAGAGAGCATTTTCAAATTCTTGGCTTATATTTTTGGTAAAAGATTTAAAATTTGAACATAAATTTGAACAATAAGAAATTATTTTTAAAATTTTTAATAAATAATGTAGTATTGACCTTACCTTTTAAGAAATTATTTTTAAAATTTTTAATAAATAATGTAGTATTGACCTTACCTTTTAAGAAATTATTTTTAAAATTTTTAATAAATAATGTAGTATTGACCTTACCTTTTAAGAAATTTTACCACGTTCATCTTGCTTGTTTTGAAGATTCATTTAGTACCGATTACTAAATAGTCACTAGGTCTAGGAACAAGTTTCCACACCTCATTTCTCTCAAATTAATTTAACTCCTCTTACTGTTAGGATCAAGGGCACTAAGAGAGGGAGGGGGGGGGGGGGGGGGCGGGGCGGGGGGGGTGGTGGGGGGGGGGGGTGAATTAGTGCAGCGGTAAATTTTTGGCGATTTAAAACTACGTTCGTACGATAAAAATAATTTCGGTATAAAAGTCGATTCAGAAATTACTTTAACTTAAGATCAAGTAAAGTGCAGTTAAAGCAAAGCTATGGAGGTAGTTGCAGGAAAGATAGAGAACAAAATGTAAATGCAAACCGAGATTTAGAGTGGTTTGGTTAATCTTGACCTACATCCACTTTTGGCTTCCTCCTCCGATGAGGTCACCGACGTCCACTAGAGGCCTTCCTTCAACAGGCGAAGGCCAACCACCCTTTTACAATTTCACTCCTTTTGACGGGTTTAGGAGACAACCCTTACAGATTTTTCACTCCTCTCTTGAATGATCAAAACTTGGAAGAAAAGAGGAGAAGAACTTTTGACCTTTTATAACACTTTTAAGCTCTCAAAATCTTAGAATAAATGTTAAGTTTCGGTGCTCTTTCATACATGAAAGGGTGGGGTTTATATAGGCCCCATGAGGATTCAAATTTGGGCTCCAAATTTGAATTATTTTGGGTTTCCCAATGCTGGCGGTGCCACCGCCTATCAGTGGCTGTGCCACCGCCTATCAATGTTAGATACTGACAGTGTATTGGCAGTGCCACCGCCTAGTCTGGTGGTGCCACTGCCTAGTCTGGTGGTGCCACCGCCTAGACCATTTCAGCTTATTGGTTGGGCTCCAAACTTGGCCCAAGCCAATCCGAACTTGGGCCCAATTGGCCCTTAATCGGATTATAGGATTAACCATTAATCCTAACCCTAATTATATACAAACTATGAAATTAAGACATAGTCCTAAGTAGGTTTTTAACCGGCAACGTCGAGTTCCCTTCTAGCGAGCTTCTGGCGAATGTCCGACGAACTCTCGGCGATGCTCCAGCGGACTTCCGACAAACTCCTAGACTTGCGACGATCCACTTGGCGAGTTCCGACGAGCTTCTTTGGTAAGCCCCTAGACTTCTCGGATTAGTTCCCGCAGAACCTCCAACAACCGTCCGACTTCCGTCGAACTCTCGAACCCCCAACGTGATCATAGTCTTGACTCTAGCACAACTCCTGTTGCATGTCTTACTTTCATTGTAATTAATCCTACACACTTATCTCAACATATGGATTATATAACAAATGACAATTGACTTCATCATCAAAATTTGAGATTCAACAATCTCCCCCTTTTTGATGATGACAATCAATTGATGACGGAGTTAACCTTAACTCCCCCTATTTATATGCCATACTCGAGATAAGTCATTCTTGAATTTCAAAGCCTTTGAATTCAAGAGACAAATTGATAAGTTAAGATTGTTTAACCTTATCAATACTCCCATCATGATTCCTATCATGATGTATCTCTCTGAAAATGATGTCAAGGCTTGACATCCATTTTCAACTCTTACATTTCAAGTGTGAATGATAGTAATGGTAGCACTTTATCATATGGTAAGATATCAAAATGTAAAATTGCGATGCAAGTTCTTGATATCTTAACATGATGCATATATGGCAAAATGCAAATATGGCAATGATAGCATTTCTATCATCAATTTATCATATATTTCGATGCAAGCTTCTTTTGATATCTTAACATGATTCAAATTCAAATATGACACCCATAGCATCAATTCATATATTTCTCCCCCTTTGTCATCAACAAAAAGGAGATTGATATAAGCAAATTTTAAACATAAGTGCGGTAATGGTTCATGCCATAATTAGGTTCATGTCATTTTTCAACAATGAGTGATAGGATACCAATTATACAAACATCTTCAAGGAAAACATGACATGGAGATTATTTCTTCATTTTTATTTGGTATTATCTTTTTGCATGAAGGAGGAAAGTCATTTGTGAGATTGCTCGAATAAAGTTAAAATTAATAAGAGATTTAAATCAAGTTTCATTTTTACAAGGATCAAGATATGTATGTGAATCAAATCCTTGCTTAAAAAAAAATAATCTTCCCTTTTCAAGAAGGAATTTATAAGAAAGAATCATTTCATCAAATCCATTTCTCGAAAAAAAATATTTTTCACACGATAAGTCTATGAGAGATGCATTTGCTAATTGATTCTATATGTCAAAAATCAATGATATGAATTAAATTTTATATGACATGCTTATGAAAGCTGCATTAAGTCCGGAAGAGAATAATGTATCATTAGGATCAAGAAAATCCGAAAATGTAATTTAACACTTTCATGCATTCGGACAAGGTTTTGCTATAGATTTTCAAACACAATCATGAAGATAAAACATGCTTATTATTATGGAAATTTTGTATTCAAAACACATAATTTCCAACATGTTATTAAGGCATGTAATCGTGTAAAATCATCATAACAATTAAGTGATTTGATCATTGAATCAAGAACATCCAAAAAATAATTTTAATAAGTTCATGCATTCGGACACATTAACATACCTAATTCTCTTCTAATGAAATCAAATTGTTCTTCACTTAAATGCTTTGTAAAAATATCAGCTAGTTGATGTTTAGTATCAATGAACTCTATTACTACATCATGATTAGTGACATGATCTTGTATAAAGTGATGTCTAATATCAATATGTTTTGTTCTTGAGTGTTGAATGAGATTCTTTGTTAAATATATAGCACTTGTGTTATCACATTTAATGAGAATATTTTTAAGATGAACTTTATAATCTTCTAAGGTGTTTTTCATCCACACAACTTGTGCATAGCATGCACTAGCTACAATATACTCAGCTTCGGTTATTGATAGTGCAATTGAGTTTTGTTTCTTAGATGACCAGGAAACAAGAGCATGTCCCAAAAATTGGCATGTTCCTGATGAGCATGTCCCAGCAAAATCCGCATCAGCATAAGCAATTAACTCAAACTTCTCGGTTTTTGGATACCATTATCCTAGATTTGTGGTATCTTTAAGATATCTAAGTATTCTTTTAACCGCTTTAAGATGAGATATCTTAGGGTTTGATTGAAACCCAGCACAAAGTCCTACACTTAACATGATATCTAGTCTAGTTGCAGTGAGGTAAAGTAAACTTCCTATCATACCCCTATAAGTTTTTTGATCGAAGCTTTCTCCACTTTCATCAACTTCTAACTTAATGGAGGTGCTCATAGGAGTGTTAATAGCTTTTGAGCTTTCCATATTAAATCTTTTTAACAAATCTAAAGCATATTTAGTTTGATTAATAAAGATGTAATTTCTTAGTTGCTTAATTTGTAAGCCTAAGAAAAAGGTTAATTCTCCCATCAAACTCATTTCAAATTCAAGACTCATGATTTTAACACAAGATTTATAAAGAGATTCATTTGTAGAACCAAAAATAATGTCATCAACATAAATCTGAACAATAAAAAAATTATTTTCAAAATTCTTGATAAATAATATAGTATCGACCTTACCTTTTGTGAAATTATTTTCAATAAGAAAAGAACTAAGTCTCTCATACCAAGCCCTAAAGGCTTGTTTTAAACCATAAAGAGCTTTAGTTAATTTAAACACATGATTAGGGAGGTTATTATTTTCAAATCTGGGAGGTTGTTCAACATAAACTTCTTCAGAAATAAAGCCATTAAGAAAAGAGCTTTTAACATCCATTTGAAATAACTTAAAATTATTATTACTAGTATAGGCAAGGAGCATCCTTATGGCTTCTAATTTAGCCACAGGAGCGAAGGTTTCTTCGTAATCGATACCTTATTCTTGGTTGAAACCTTTGGCTGCTAATCTAGCCTTGTTTCTAATCATGATACCATATTCATCTTGCTTGTTTGTAAAGACCCATTTAGTACCAATAACTAAATGGTCATTTGGCCTAGGAACAAGCTTCCACACCTCATTTCTCTCAAATTGATTTAACTCATCTTACATTGCGATAATCCATGAATAATCTTTCATGGCTTCGTCAATACATTTAGGTTCAATTTGGGAGAGAAAAGCGGCGTTGGCACAAAAATTTTTAAGAGAAGAATATGTTTGAACCCCCTTAGATGTGTCTCCTAGGATTAGCTCCTTAGGATGAGCATCTATATATTTCCAATCCTTGGGTAAGGATGTTTCGGAAGTGGATGCATCCAAGTTGCTAGTTGGAGAAGCGGTTTCATTTAAATTCAAAGAATTGAAATTAACATCATCATCAAAATCATTTTTTTTGATTTTGGAAATCTCATTGAAAACAACATGAATGGATTCTTCTATAATTAAAGTTCTTTTATTGAAGATACGAAAAGCTTTAGAAATCGAAGAATAACTAAGAAAAATTCCTTCATCAGATTTAGCATCAAATTTTCCTAAGGCATCTTTTTCATTCAAGATAAAACACTTACACCCAAAAATTTTAAAATATGAAATATTGGGTTTTTTGTTGTTCCACAACTCATAGGGAGTTTTGGTGAGTAATAGTCTTACTAGAACTCTATTCAAAATATAGCACATAATATTTATGTCTTCGGCCCAAAAATATTTGGGTAGGTCATGTTCATTCAATATGGTTCTCGCCATTTCTTGTAAATTTTTATTTTTTCTTTCTACTACTCCATTTTTTTGAGGATTTCTTGGAGTAGAGAAGTTGTGATTATATCAATTAAATTCATAAAATTCATGGAAATCATGGTTTTGAAATTCACTACCATGATCACTTCTAATTGGCGAAATCATAGAACCATTTTCATTTTGGACAAGTTTACAAAACTTAGTAAAATATCTAAAGCATTCATTTTTGTGTTTTAAGAAATAAGTCCATGTGTATCTACTATAGTCATCTACAATGACGAAGGCGTATTTGCTACCTCCTAGGCTTGATGTAGAGATAGGTCCAAACAAGTCCATATGGATCAATTGTAAGGGCCTAGAGGTGCTTATTTGATTCTTAGATATGAAACTACCCTTAATTTATTTTCTTAATTGACAAGCATCACATACATTATCTTTGATGAACTTGATATGAGGAATTCCTCTTACAAGTTCTTTGGATGATATTTGAGTGATTAGTTTCATGCTAGCATGACCTAATCTCCTATGCCAAAGCCAAGCATCTTCATTCAAAACCGAGAAACATATTTCATTGCAAAGATCATTGATGTTAATGGTGTATACGTTATTTTGTTTTAATGCAATCATAGATGTGTTTTTGTGTGATTTTTCAATGATGCAAGCACTAGATTCGAATTTGACAATATATCCTTTATCACATAATTGACTAATGCTCAAGAGGTTATGTTTTAAACCATCAACTAACAAAACATCTTCAATAAAGAAGTTAGATTTGTTACCTATGGTTCCTTTGCCAATGATTTTATCCTTATTGTTGCCTCCAAAGGTGACATAGCCTTCGTCTATGCAAGTGAATTTAGAGAATTGAGATGGATCTCCAGTCATATGCCTTAAGCATCCACTATCAAGGTACCATCTCTTGCTCCTAGCTTGTGATGGTATATGTTTCTACAAGAAAGGATGATTTTTAGGTACCAATTTACTTTTGGGTGCCTCAAACATTGATCTAAATTGTTTATCATATTGTATATTATTTATCATGGTTCCTTTAGGAACCAAAATCAGTTTGTTCGGACTAACTTTCTTGAATGGATAATGATAAGTTCTATGTCCATGTTTGCAACAAAAGTTGCATTTGCTTTGGTGCCAAACATGTAAGATAGAACCTTTAATGAAGGTGGTTGGATTTTGGTGAGGACTTCTCATAAATCAGATTCCATTTCTTTTAGGAACATGACCCTTATTTGTAAGGATCATATTCAAAGACTTACTACCAACCTCGAATTTCTTCAAGGTGTCCTTAAGTAGCAAGTTCTCCTTTTGGAGAGTTTCTAGATCATGACATTTTCTACATGGAGCTAAACTATCATGATATTCAGTTTTTAATTTATCAAAATTACAAGTAAGACTATCATGCTCCTTTTTTAGCAATTTGTATTTTCTACTAATAGTTTTGTATTCATCAAATAAGTCATGGAAGGCATTTAGTAATTCGTCAAATGATAAATCTACATCATGGTTAATTCATTACCTCATCTCTAATGGCCAGTAGGGCGTAATGAGCAACTTGCTCGGTGTTGGACTCCTCTTCTTCGGACGCGCTTGAGTCATCCCATGTTGCTTTGAGCGCCTTCTTCTTTGGTGTTCTCTTCTTGGCTTAGGGACAATCACTTCTGTAGTGTCCTAGCTTCTTACATTTGTAGCAAATAACTTGGTCCTTTTTGGGTTCAAATTTATTTTTTTATCATTTTTAAACTTGTTTCTTTTAATAATTTTTTTGAATTTCCTTGTTAGAAGTGCCAAGTCATCGTCATAGTTTTCATCACTTGAGTTTTCTCTCAAGTGGTCTTTGAAAGTTCTAAGTGTCATATCCTTCTTGTTCTTTGGAAGGATGTCTTCTTACTCTTCATGAGCTTTGCAAGTCATTTCGTAGGTCATTAATGATCCGATTAATTCTTCAAGAGGAAAGTTGTTTAAATCTTTAGCCTCTTGAATAGCACTGACTTTAGGGTCCTAATTCTTAGGAAGGGATATTAAAATCTTATTTATGAGCTCAAAATCTGAAAAACTTTTGCCGAGTCCTTTTAGACCATTGACGATATCCGTGAAACGGGTGTACATGTCGCCAATAGTCTCGCTCAGTTTCATTCGGAAAAGTTCAAAATAATGTATCAAAAGATTGATTTTTGACTCTTTCACTCTACTTGTGCCTTCGTGAGTCACTTCGAGTGTGTGCCAAATATCAAATGCGGTTTCACAAATTGAAACACGATTGAACTCGTTTTTATCAAGCGCACAAAATAAGGCATTCATAGCCTTTGCATTAAGAGCGAAAGTCTTCTTCTCCAATTCATTCCAATCGATCATTGGAAGAGAAGACTTCGAATATCCATTTTCGACAAGATTCCAAAGTTCAAAATCCATTGAAATAAGGAAGATCCTCATTCGGGTCTTCCAATAGGTGTAGTCCGTCCCATTGAACATGGGTGGACGTGTGATAGAGTGGCCCTCTTGGATTCCGACATATGCCATCTCCCTTGGGTTTTAATCCGATTAAGAGTTAACCGAGTTCTGATACCAATTGTTAGGATCAAGAGCACTAAGAGGGGGGGGTGAATTAGTGTAGCGGAAAACTTTCGACGATTTAAAACTGCATTCGTATGATAAAAACGATTTCGGTATGAAAGTCGATTCGAAAATTACTTTAATTTAAGATCAACCAAAGTGCAGTTAAAGTAAAGCTATGGAGGCAGTTGTAGTTAAGATAAAGAACAAAATGTAAATGCAAACCGAGATTTAGAGTGGTTCGATCAATCTTGACCTATATCCACTTTTGGCTTCCTCCTTCGATGAGGTCACCGACGTCCACTAGAGGCCTTCCTTCAATAGGCGAAGGCCAACCACCCTTTTACAATTTCACTCCTTTTGATGGGCTTAGGAGACAACCCTTACAGATTTTTCACTCCTCTCTTAAATGATCAAAACTTGGAAGAAAAGAGGGAGAAGAACTTTTGACCTTTTACAACACTTTTAAGCTCTCAAAATCTCAGAATAAATGTTAAGTTTCGGTGCCCTTTCATACATGAAAGGGTGGGGTTTATATAGGCCCCATGAGGATTCAAATTTGGGCTCCAAATTTGAATTCTTTTGGGTTTCCCAATGCTGGCGGTGCCATCGCCTGTCAGTGGCGGTGCCACTGCCTATCAATGTCAGATACTGATAGTGTACTGGCGGTGCCACCGCTAGAACTCTCGGGTTCTGGGCAGTGCCACCGCCTAGTC
>CM017190.1:23797743-23840243 GCA_004837865.1 Musa balbisiana | reverse complement strand
CACCCTCTCCTAGAGATCTATAGGGATTCAGGGATATATAATCTCCCTAGGTAACATAATCTATCTTACATGTGATTTTCTGTTTTGTGGATTTTTTGCCAACCAATCTTCGCACGATGACAAGCATATCTTTGGGAATTGGGGATTTTATTTTCTGTTCTTCTGCTGCGCATATGATGACGCCCCCAAGATTTCCCAATAGTAGTATCAGAGCCAGGTTGTTCATGCAAAGATTGATTTTGAACTATGTGTGTTGTGTTTTTTGAATTGTTGTTGTGTGTAGTTGCAGCCGCAGATGGTCGGTCGCTAGCAAAGCTGCCTATGGCGCGTAGGCAACAACACCTACAGGCGTCACCTACAAGCACAATTGCCCGCAAGCAACCAGCGTCGCTCACGTGCGGGGGCGACGGTTGTAGGAGCAGTAGGAAGAAGGAGGGTTTAGGGCTTTTTGGATAAAAGATAGTTTTGCCCCTCGAACTTTAGAAATTTCAGATTCTATCATTTATCAAAATTAAAAAATATCCTCAGAATTTAAAAAATTCCCTACATGCCCCTGATTCAGAAAATATAATTAATTAAAAAGTTTAATTAATTTTTATTTCTATATTATATAGTAGTCTTATATGATGATGATTTATACATGTTTATTTCTATTATTATATAGTAGTCTGATATGATGATGAGTTATACATGTGATTATATGTGTGGATGGATATCATGGACCGGTGATGTGTATACTTGTGATTATTATTATTGGGGCCTGTGAGCCTCCATTTTATTTCTCATTTATTATCAGGTCTGTTGCCTATGATTAGTTGTAATCCACATAAGGAGGTGCAGTAGGAGCGTGAATGCAATAGCGGGACCCACGAGATGGACTATTGCGATCATGGAGTTGCGTTGAGATGCCGACGGAATTAACGAGGACGAGATAGATGATCACAGGGGCATAGAGGATGCACCATTGCATACATAGATCTTGATATGAGTGATGAGGGCCGCTAGCTATGGGTCTAATCACGACTGGGCGGTAGTCCAATGATCATCTGGTGTAATTGGCTCATAGGATTGTGTGAGGGTTTATACACCTACTAGATATGTATAATATATTACATGTGAATAACTATGGTGATTCGAAGGTCGAATAGGACGGGAATCACAAGGAGTTATGATCGGCAAGAGTTGCTTACCCTTTAGGCTTAGTGTGATTGGTCGAGTCCCTCAAAGTTACATTATGATGCTGATTGGATCCCGATCCATACTAGAAGTCTATTGGAGACTCCATTTTACATGCTGAGGGTGTCGCGTGACTTGCCAGTAAAATAGTGGGAGTATATTAAGATAGAAGTCCATATCTTGACTGTTTATCTTTTGCAAAATCTACATGTTATTTATTTCTGCTGTATCTTTATTTTAAAAAAATATCGCTTTCAAATCCCTTACGTGGCATACTTGATGTCAACCGCCTCACTAGTCCAAATTATACGGATTGACTCCGTAACTTGAGAATTGTTCTTATGGTAGAGAAATCACGTACGTCCTTGATACAGTGATGCCTACGCCCGAGGAAGGGGCAAGCGATGATGAGATTGTTCACTATGTGAAGTACATTGATGACTCCACTCTTGCTTAGTGTTATATGTTGGGCTCCATGACTCCTGAGTTACAGAGATAGCATAAAAAGATGGATGTCAGATCTATTCTCCTATATGTCCGCAAATTGTTTGAGGAACAGGAAAGGACTCAACAATATGAGATATCCAAGAGCCTATTCCGTGCTAGGATGATTGAGGGGACATCAGTTCAGAACCATGTCCTAAAGATAATTGAGTGGATAGAGAAACTCATAGGTCTAGGAATGGTCCTAGAGGATAACCTATGTGTGGATATTATATTTCAGTCTCTACCAGATTCCTTTTCATATTTCATAATGAATTTTAATATGAACAAGCTTGAGGTGACTCTCTCGGAGCTGCTCAATATGTTGAGGAAGGCAGAGAGAACTATCAAGAAAGACAAGCCAGTTCTCTGCACTAGTGAGACCAGAAAGAAAAGGAAAGCAGAAAAGTCCCTTAATAAGGGCAAGGGCAAGGGCAGACCAGGTAAAGCAAAGGTTGCTAATAAAGACTCGACAAAGGACAAAGGCCAGTGCTTCTACTACGGCAAAGATGGACACTGGAAGAGAAACTACAAAGAGTACTTTGCAGAGAGGGTGAAACAAAAGCTTGGAGAAGCTTCATGTACATTCATGATCAATCTCTAGTTGTTAGATTTTTGTGATAGTGCATTGGTATTGGATACCGGTATTACTTATCACAACTATAATTTATTGTAGATTCTGGCAAAGCTGAGAAGATTAGCGAGAGGAATATTGCATAATAGTTTGTTTATGCTAGACACTACTCCATATATCATGAATGTAGGTGTGTCTCAGAGGAAACAAGATGAGGTGAATAGTGCATACCTTTGACATTGTAGGCTAGGTCATATCCATGAGGGACTGATTCAAAAGTTGCTAAAGGATAGATATCTAGATCTATTTGATTATGAGTCATATGAAACTTACGAGCCTTGCCTTCATAGAAAACCAACCAACTCTCCATTTAGTGGAACTGAAGAAAGAGCCACTGAGCTACTAGAATTCATACATAGTGATGTTTGTGGACCCATGTAGACTCATGCCATTAGTGGTTACTTTTACTTCATTACCTTTAGTGATGATTTCTCATTGTATGGACATGTGTACTTAATAAAGTACAAGTCTGAGGCCTTTGAGAAAATCAGAGAGTATAAGAAAAAAGTAGAGAACCAGACTAGAAAGAGTCTCAAGACTCTTCGATCAGATCGAGGAGGTGAGTACTTAAGTACAGAGTTTACCCAATTTCTCAAGGACTATGGGATTCTATCCTAATGGATACCTCCTTATATACCTCAACTCAATGGTGTATCTTAAAGGAGGAATCGTACATTGTTAGACATGATATGGTCCATGATGAGTTTCATTGACTGACCCATCTCATTCTGGGGATATGTCATAGAGACCACAACATACCTTCTGAATAGAGTTCCAACTAAGTCGGTAGTGTCTACACCATATGAGATATAGAAAGGGAAGAAGCACGATATTAAGGTTGTTAAGATTTGGGGCTGCCCTGCTCACGTTAAAAGATAACCCCAATAAGTTGAAATCAAGGATGCAATGGTGCAAGTTCATAGAATACCCCAAAGAAACTTGTGGGTATTATTTCTATCATCTTGAGGACCAAAAGGTCTTTGTAGCCAAGAGAGCAGTATTCCTTGAGAAGGAACATGATAGAGTTGTTGGCAGAGACAGTAGGAGCATGATAGAGTTGAGCGAGGTTGTAGAATCTATCTCAAGCACTACTCTACAGCTCGAGTCTGTTTAGGTCCCTAACACACAAGTTCCAACTTTACGTAGGTCCGGTAGAGTATCCCATTCTCCTAAGAGATATGTAGGACATATTGAAGGAGAGAATGTTGAGGATATTGATCCTCAGACCTATGAGGAGGCTATTATGAGTATAGACTCTAGGAAATGGTAAAAAGCTATGAATTCTGAGATGGATTCTATGTACTCTAACAAGGTTTGGAATCTAGTTGATGCGTCTGAGGGTATTATACCCATCGATTACAAGTGGATTTTTAAGAAAAAGATTGAAGTAGATAGAAAGGTAGAGACCTATAAAGCAAGGCTAGTGGCCAAGGGGTATCGTTAGAGGCAAGATGTTGACTATGACGAAACCTTCTCACCCGTAGCTATGCTAAAATCCATCCAAATTTTATTGACTATTGTAACACACTATGATTATAAGATCTAGCAGAGGGATGTGAAAACCACATTCCTCAATCGTAACCTCGAGGAGGAGGTATATATAATACAACTTAAGGGATTCGTGTCCAAGGACTACCTAGATAAGATGTGCAGGTTGCTTAGATCTATTTATAGACTAAAGCAATCTTTCTGAAGTTGGAACATAAGATTAGATGAGGCAATCAGATCTTATGACTTCGTTAAGAATGAAGATGAGCCTTGTGTGTATAGGAAGGTAAGTGAGAGTGCTATCTGTTGAATCTCAGATTTTGATGATGAAATCAATTGATGTGTTTGTCATTTAATGTGCATTTAAGTGACGCAAGACTAACTTCGGTTAAAAAAGGTAAATCGATTAAAGTAGGAGGAATCAGACATTGGGTCAAAGCAAACATGTCAGAAGATTAGACATTGGGCTGAAGGAATGATCGACGTATCAGTAGAAGGCTCAGGGCCGTGAATTCGGGCATAGGGCCAAGAAGATTGGACATTGCACTAAGAAGATCGGATGTTGTAAGAAGACAATGTGTTGATTGGGCAATACACCGAAGGAGAGGACAATGCGTCAAAGGATCGGATGAAGCGCTAGATAAATGACATGTCGGACAAAAAGAATTTACTTGTAATCGATTATGTCTAGATCGAGTTAGTTTAGAGTCTAATTGAGTTGATTTAGAATGTAATTAAGCCAACTCAATTAGGGGTAAATTAGGCCCAAAATGGGGCTATTTTGGGCTCAGAGAAATACCCATTCAATGATCCAAAAGTTGGGTTAGGTGATGGCACCATCGGTCTAAGCGGTGGCACCGCTGGTGGCTCAATCTACGAGGTACAATCTCTGAGACTATGTCAGGCGATGATATCACTAGTCTAGGTAGTGGTACCACCCAGACATAGTCTCCTAGGAGGTGGTATTACTAGACTGGGTGGTGATACCGCCCAGTGTCAGTTTGTAGGTGGTGGTACCGCTTGTACCCCAAAATCTCAGGGATTTAAATTTTGGTTCCAAGTTTTGAAGCCATTTGGGGTCTATAAATACCCCAGCTATTCCACATGGAGTAGTAAGACAAGTGATAAAAAACTCTATGTTTCTAAAGTTGAAAACTCTTGTGAAGAGTAGAGTCCCTCCTCCTAAAGTTTAGAGACCATTCTAAGGGAGAGTATGAGGGAAGCTTTGTAAAAAGGGGTTATAAAGGTTGTCTCCTAAACCTATGAAAAGGAGAAGAGGGATGTAAAAGGGTAGTTGGTCTTCGCCCATTGAAGGAAGACCGTTAGTGAATGCTAGTAGCCTCGACGAAAGAGGAATCGGGAGTGGATATAGGTCACGACGACTAAACCACTACAGACTTTGGTTTACATTTCTATTTAAGCAATTTACCAATACTTCAAATTGAATCTTTACTTGCTTACTACTTTCACTATATATACGAACGAGATTTCAAGTTATCTTCCGAGTTCAATTTTTATCGTATGAAAGATTTTAGAATCGACATTTTTACCGCTGCACTAATTCACCCCCCCCCCCCTCTTAGTGCTGACTCGTTCCTAACAGTTGGTATCAGAGCCTTGTTATTTCCTATTTGGTTTAACACCTAAGAGAAATGACTCTTTTTGGCTTTCAAGAGGGCTTTTCTATCGTTCGTCCTCCCATATTCAATGGGACGGATTACACTTATTGGAAAACTCGTATGAGAGTTTTCTTATTTTCCTTGAATCTCGATTTATGGAATATAATCGAATTTAGTTTTCAAAAGTCTTTTACTCTAATGAACGAATGAAATGATTTGAAGAAGAAAACTTTTTCTTTAAATGCTAGAGCTACAAATACTCTATTTTGTGCCTTAGACAAAAATGAATTCAATCGGGTTTCTACTTGTGAAACGACTTTCGATATTTGACACACTCTTGAAATCACACACGAAGGCACTAGTTAAGTAAAAGATTCGAAGATTAATATTTTGATGCATGATTTCGAGTTGTTTCGAATGAAGTTGAGCGAAACTATTATTGACATGTATACCTACTTTACGGATGTCGTCAATAGTTTAAAAGCTTTTAGCAAATATTTTTCAAAATTTAACTTGTTAACAAAATATTAAGATCCTTTCCAAAGAGTTAGGATCCGAAAGTAACTGCAATACAAGAGGCAAAAGATCTCAATAATTTTCCATTTGAAGAACTTTTTGGTTCATTGGTAATATATGAAATATCGCACAATGCACATAATGAACAAAACGAACATGAGAACAACCTTCCAAAGAACAGGAAGGATTTGATACTTAGAACAAATGAAGACCACTCGAGCGAAAGCTCAAGTGATGATGAACTCGAACTTCTCACTATAAAATTTAAAAGGTTCATTAAACAAGAATTAAAAAATAAAAATAAACTTAAAAAGAAGTTGCTAAAGAAGAAGAGAGCACTTAAGGCTGCTAGGATCGAATCGAGTTCATTCGAAGATGAAGAACAAACCAACGACTTTCGACGATAAAGTGATGGTAAACTATGCCTTAACGACTTTCGACGATGAGGTAACCAAAACCCTTTTGCCTTATTTTGAAATTATTTGATGTTTTTCATGAGTTATTTTTAATTAAGTTTAGAAAAATTATATAATTTTTTTTTAAAAAATTGTATGTTTAATAATGTAATAAAAATATTCAAAGTTTTGGGATCATGCTTATCTTTCTAGTAATTTTGAAAAAGATCATGACAATTGTTTGTTTTATAATACAATAAAATATTAGATATAAATCTAATGCTTATACACCTAAAAGGATTAATTCTATGTATATTTTAAAGAAGCAATAATGAGTATCTTGATGATTTTCATATTTCTTTTCGATGACGATGCATGACTTTTGTATGGCTTGATGATTTTTATGATGAATCTTGTCTTTGGTTTTCGATTTTAAACATGATGCATGGTTTTGATATAAGAACAAAAATTTGGGCATACTAATATAAAGTCAATCACCAAAATTGAAACTAAATAAGTTTAGATATCTTCAAGAATCATTCAACAATATGTTCAATGAAACCATGCTTGATGTTTTAATGAAAATAGTAAGAGGCTTGATATTATGCTTAATGAGTTTATAGTTTAAAATTACGCATGTTATACCTTGAAAACTTGAAACCATGTTTTGGTATCATGCCCAAAGTAATGATACATAATAATCATATTTTACAAGTTTTATTTCAAAATTATACATGATGATTCTTGTGATTTATGGATTATCAATCATGGCCATAATGAAAGTTCTTTTTTGTTTTAAATGTTGATGCTTATTTTTATTTTGCATAAAAATTTAGGGTATGGTTATATGAAATCAATCATATAAATTGAAACAACTAAAAAGAGGAAAGCATTTTTCTTGAATTTTTTTTTTCTTTATCTTATCAATTTTTCACTAAGAGATTGATAAAGTCATTTATGCCATTTTGAATCTCTTGAAAGTAATTTTGATGATTTCATGTTTTAAAATTGAATGAATTTTGTCTATATCATGATCTTGATTTTTTGAAATTATAACTTGGGATTTTCTCTTATGTGAATCAAGATCTCTCATTTGATCTCTTATGTCTCTTTTTGCCATTCACTAAAGAGAATATCTCTTTCGGAATTCATGACTTGAAATTTCTTTTGAAGATATTTTACTATTTGATCTCCTATGATTCTTCTTGATATATATTAAAAAGAAGCATTATTGAAATCATGATCTTGAATTCTCGGAATCAAAACTTGATTTTTTTTTTCCTATGTGAATCAAGATCCCTCACTTTTTATTCTCAAATGATTTCTTGCATTTTATTAATGAGAATATTTGTCCAAATGAATCATAATGTTTCCTTGATTATTTTTTTTATATACTCACAACTTGAGATGATGTGCTTGGATGTTTGAAACATTGTATATACAAATTGTTTTTCTTTCATATTTCAATACTCCCTTGTTTTCATGAAGTATAACTCATTACCAAATTAATTTTTTTTTGTTATTCTTTATGTGATGATTTGAAAATTGATGAAAAGGGAAATAAATTACACCATTATATTATTATTCCCCTCTTTTTACCTATGACGAAGGGAGAGAAAATAAATGATAAATGTTTGGTACCAACAATCATGAAGTGATAAATGCTTAAAAATGTTGATTTAATATTTGATATCATGAATGCTTGAGTATCATATATGATATGCCCATAGTGATTACTGATTTATTTTTAGTATCATGCATGAAGTAAGGATGAAATATAAGGTTTTAAAATTGTGCATATTTTAATTTGAAACTATAATTATGCACAAATATAATGAAAAAAAAGAATTGATACTTTACCTTTGTCATGATTTGAAAATTGATGTAAAGGGAAAAGAATTACTAACATTGTATTCTTCCTTTCTCTTTGACAATGATAAAAGGAGAGAAAAGTTGCTAGTTTTCACGTCATAAAGAGAAGCAAAAAGCTTACTCATCTCAAAAGATGCAAAAGTTTGCCAACTTTGATGTGAAAAATTTGCTAGCTTGCATGTTCTAATATGATGTAACACTTGTTAAATTTGCTAGCTTACAAATTGTAAGGACAATAACTTGCTATCTTGAACATCACCAAAAAATTGCTACCTTGCATGATGTAAAATTTGCTAGAATTGCTAGCTTGTAATGTAAAGAGAATCAAAGAGTTACTATCTCAAAAGAAACAAGTGTGCAATCTTGCCTATCTCAAGAAGCAAAACATGCTAACTTGCACATCTAGCAAAATTTACAAACTTACAAAACTCAAAATTATTGCTAGCTTGCATGTAAAATGATGTAAAATTTTACTAGCTTGCGTTTTACCAAGGAAACAAAAATTGCACTTCTCAAAAGAGAAGAAAGAAAATTACTAACTTGCATAATGATAAAACTTGAGACTATGTTTATTATACAATGATTTAAAATTATATCTAAACACTTACTAATTGTATTTCTCCTTTTTGTTGATGACAAAGGGAGAGAAGTTATGATGACAATCATGCATTGAATGATGTATTGAAAATTTGATTATGTATGATTTTATAATAAAATGTTGCAAATATTCATGATGAAATATTGCTTTGACTTAATTCAACTTAAATTCAAGAGTTCTATCAATATGGTATATTGATAGGGGGAGTTAAGGTTAAGTCTGTCATCAATTGGTTGTCATCATAAAAATTGGGAAGATTATTGAATTTTAATGATGAAATCAATTGATGTGTTTGTCATTTAATGTACATTTAAGTGACACAGGAATAGCTTCGATCAGAAAAGGCAAATCGATTAAAGTAGGAGGAATCGGACATTGGGCCAGAGCAAACCTATCAAAAGATTGGATGTCGGGCCGGAGGAACGGTCAACGTATCGTAAAAAGGCTTCGGGCCATTAATTCGGGCATCAGCCAAGAAGACTGGACATTACACCAAGAAGATTAGTTGTGAGAAGATAACATGCCGATTGGGCAATGCACCAAAGGAGAGGACGATGTGCTGAAGGATCGGACGAAGTGCCGGATGAATGACATGTCGGACAATAAGGATTCGCTTGTAATCGATTATGTCTATAACATGTTAGTTTAGAGTCTAATTGAATCGGTTTAGAATGTAATTAAGTCAACCTAATTAGGAGCCAATTGGGCCCAAAATAGGGCTGTTTTGGGCTAAGAGAAAGGCTCATTCAGTGACCCAAAAGTTAGGTTAAGCGATGGCACCGTCGTTGCTTAGTCTATTGGGCACAATCTCTGAAACTGTATCAGGCAGTAGTATAGCCAATCTAGGTGGTGGCACCGCCTAAACACAGTCTCCTAGGCTGTGGTACCACCAGACTGGGCGGTGGTATCGCCTAGTGTCAAGTTGCAGGCAGTGGTACTGCCCATACTCCAAAATATTAGGGATTTGAATTTTGGCTCTAAATTTTGAAGCCATTTGAGGTCTATAAATACCTTAGCTATTCTTACATTGAGTAGTAAGACAATTGATAAAAAACTCTATGTTTCTAAAGTTGAAAACCCTTGTAAAGTACAGAGTCCCTTATCCTAAAAGTTTAGAGACCATTCTAAGAGAGAGTGTGAGGGAAGCTTTGTAAAAAGGGGTTGTTGTCTCCTAAATATGTGAAAAGGAGAAGAGGGGTGTAAAAGGGTAGTTGGTCTTCACCCATTGAAGGAAGATTGTTAGTGGATGCCGGTAATCTCAATGGAAGAGGAATCGGGAGTGGATGTAGGTCATGACGACCGAACCACTATAAAATCTGGTTTGCATTTCTATTTAAACAATTTACCTTTACTTCAAATTGAATCTTTACTTGCCTATTGGTTTCACTACATATACAAACGAGATTTCAAGTTATCTTTCAAGTTCGATTTTTATCGTACGAAAGATTTTTGAATCAACGTTTTTACTACTGCACTAATTTACCCCCTCTTAGTGTCGACTTGTTCATAACACTATTACCTTCTTAGTGTTATATATGGATGACATCTTGATCATTGGGAATGATGTAGGAATGCTATCCACAATAAAGGCTTAGTTATCTAGACACTTCTCTATGAAGGACTTAGGGGAAGCATCCTATATCTTGGGGATTTAGATCTATAGAGATAAATTCAAGAGGATGCTTGGTTTGTCCTAGTCCAAGTACATAGACACTATTGTCAAAAGGTTTGGCATGAAAAATTTTAAGAGGGGTCTCATACCGATGAGATATGAGATATCACTTTCTAGGAGTATGTTCCCAAAGACTCTTGAAGAAAGGGCAAACATGGATAGGATACCCTATGCCTCAGCGATAGGGTATATCTATTGAATCTTGGATTTTGATGATGAAGTCAATTGTAATTTGTTTGATCTAATCTATATGTTGAGAAAAGTGCATAGGATTAACTACGATAGCTGTAAGACATAAAATAGGTGTTGTGCCCGAGTCAAGATCGAGATCACGTTGGGAGTTCGAGAGTTCGCCGGAAGTCCGGACGTTCATCAAAAGTTCTACCGGAACCAACCGAGAAGTCCAGGAGCTTGCCAAAGGAACTTGTCGGAGCTCATCAAGAAGATCGTCGTAAAGTCTGGGAGCTTGTCGGGAGTCCGTCGGAGCATTGCCGAGAGTTCATCAGATATTCGCCAGAAGTATATCGGAAGCTCGCTGGAAGAGCAATTGACGCACCGGAACAGGAAGTGCTATGATTATATCTTAATTGTCATAGTTAGAGTGTAAATTAAGTTAAGATTCGGAGATAATCCCACTAACTTAATTAGGGGCCAACTGAGCCCTTAATAGGGCTGAATTGGGCCGGATTGAGCAGCCCATTCAGCCCCTGAAAACATGGCCAGCAGTGGCACCGCCTAGAAGACCCAGTCTCCCAGGTAGCGGTGGTACCGCTAGTAGTTATTGCTGCCAACGGTGGTACCACCCCTGTCAAGCGGTGGTACCGCTAGAGCTCGGTCTCCGAGCTCTGTTAGGCGGTAGTAGTTATTGCTGCCAACGGTGGTACCACCCCTGTCAAGCGGTGGTACCGCTAGTAGTTATTGCTGCCAACGGTGGTACCACCCCTGTCAAGCGGTGGTACCGCTAGTAGTTATTGCTGCCAACGGTGGTACCACCCCTGTCAAGCGGTGGTACCGCTAGTAGTTATTGCTGCCAACGGTGGTACCACCCCTGTCAAGCGGTGGTACCGCTAGTAGTTATTGCTGCCAACGGTGGTACCACCCCTGTCAAGCGGTGGTACCGCTAGTAGTTATTGCTGCCAACGGTGGTACCACCCCTGTCAAGCGGTGGTACCGCTAGTAGTTATTGCTGCCAACGGTGGTACCACCCCTGTCAAGCGGTGGTACCGCTAGTAGTTATTGCTGCCAACGGTGGTACCACCCCTGTCAAGCGGTGGTACCGCTAGTAGTTATTGCTGCCAACGGTGGTACCACCCCTGTCAAGCGGTGGTACCGCTAGTAGTTATTGCTGCCAACGGTGTGGTACCACCTAGACTGAGCGGTAGTACCGCTCAGTAATAGTGGTGGTACCGACAGTACCTCGAAAATATGGGATTAGACACTTTTTGACTCCTTTTTGAAATCATTGGGGCCTATAAAAACCCCACCCTTTTCTACATGAAAGGGCATGAAAGTGATTGACATAATCTTGAGTTCTTGAGTCTTAAAGTATTGTAAAAGTGAAGAGTTCTCCTCCTTATCTCTTAGCCTGGTAATTATCCAAGAAAGAGGAGTGAGACTTCTAAGGGTTGTCTCCTAAACCCAGCAAAAGGAGATAGAGCTATAAAAGGTGGTTGGCCTTCGCCTATTAAAGAAAGGCCTCTAGTGGACGTTAGAAACCTCGTCGGAGGAGGAATCCAAAAGTGGATGTAGGTCACATTGATCGAACCACTCTAAATTCTGGTTTGCTTTTCATTTGTGTAATTTATATTTTTGTAAATCTCCTTAATCCTCTTTTGCACTTTTACGAAAGCTTTTAAGTTCATAATCTCTTCGAAATGGATTGAATCGAAATCATTTTCATCGGAAATCAGTTTTAATCGAACTGAACATTTTTCTGAAATCAAAAAAGTTTTCTATTGTACTAATTCACTCCCCCTCTTAGTGCTACTCTTGATCCTAACAATTGGTATTAGAGCAAGGTTCACTCTTATCTGGTTTTAAACCCAAGAGAGATGACATTTGCCGACAACCTAGAGGGCCATTCAATTACACGTCCGCCCATGTTCAATGGGATGGATTACACATATTGAAAGACTAGAATGAGGATCATCCTAATTTCAATGGATTTCGAATTATGAAATATTATAGAAAATGATTTTCAAAGTCTTCTTTTCCAATGAACGATTGGAATGAGTTAGAGAAGAAGACTATTGCTTTAAACGCAAAGGCTATGAATGCCTTATTTTATGCCTTGGATAAAAACGAGTTTAATCGTGTGTCTATTTATGAAACTACTTTTGATATTTAGCACACACTCGAAGTGACTCATGAAGGCACTAGTAGAGTAAATGAGTCAAAAATTAATCTTTTAGTGTATTCTTATGAATTGTTTCGAATGAAACCGAGTGAGACCATTGGAGACATGTACACTTGATTTACGGATGTCGTCAATGGTCTAAAAGGACTTGATAAAGGTTTCTTGGATTTTGAACTTGTTAATAAGATTTTAAGACCCATTCCAAAAAGTTGGGACCTTAAAATAACGATCATTCAAGAGGCCAAAGATCTAAATAATTTTCCTCTTGAAGAACTAATTGGGTCACTAATGACCTATGAAATGACATGTAAAGCTCATGAAGAGCTTAAGGACACCCTTCCAAAGAATAGGAAGGATATAACACTGAGAGCACAAGAAGACCACCTAAAAGAAAACTCAAGTGATGAGGACTTTGATGATGACTTGACACTCTTAACAAAGAAGTTCAAAAGTTTCATAAAAATAAATAAATTTAAAAATGATACTAAAAATAAATTTGAACCTAATAAAGAATAAGTGATATGTTATGAATGCAAGAAGCCGGGACACTTCAAGAGTGAATGTCCCCAAGTAAAGAGGAGGCATCCAAAGAAGAAGGCGCTCAAAGCTACATGGGACAACTCAAGTGCTTCCAAAGAAGAGGAGCCAACCAACACTAAGCAAGTTGCTCACTATACGCTAATGGCTATTGGAGATGAAGGAACAAGTTCATTAGATGCAAATTTAACTTTCGATGAGCTTTCAAGTGCTTTTCATGAATTATTTGATGAATGTAGAATTTTGAGTAAAAAAGTATAATTCTTTGAAAAAGGAACATGCTTATCTTATTAGCGATTTTGATAGAGTAAAGATTGAGCATGAAAATAGCTTAGCTCCCTACATAAAATGTCATGATTTAGAAATACTTCAAAAGGAAAACTTTCTATTCAAAGATACCTTGAAGAAATTTGAGGTTGGTAGCAAGTCCTTGAACATGATCCTTGCCAACAAGGGTCACGTTCATAGGAAAGGCAGAATCGGATTTGTGAGCAGCTTTCATCAAAATCTAACCACCTTTATTAAAGGCTCTACCTTGCATGTATCACCTCACATCAAATGTAACTTTTGTTGCAAACTTGGATATATTGCATACAATATCCATTCAAGAAATATAGTCCACATAAATTGATTTGGGTTCCTAAAAGAACCTCAAATGACACAATGTAATATGATAAGCTATGTAAATCGATATTTGAGGCACCCAAGGTCAAATGGGTACCTAAAAATCATCCGTTTTTATAGAAAAATGTACCATCATAAGCTAGGAGCAAGAGATATACCTTGATAGTAGATGCTCAAGATATATGACTGGAGATCCATCCCATTTCTCGAAGCTCACTAACCTAGATGAAGGATATGTCACCTTCAGAGATAACAATAAGGGTAAAATCATTGACAAATGAATCATAGGTAACAATCCAACCTTCTTATTGAAGATGTATTATTAGTTGATAGTTTAAAGTATAACCTTTTGAGTATTAGTCAATTATGTGATAAAGGATATATCGTTAGATTTGAAACTCATGCTTGCATTATTGAAAAACCATACAAAAACATATCTATGATTGCACTAAAACAAAATAATGTATACACTATTGACATTAATGATCTTTGCAATGAAATGTGTTTTTCGGTTTTGAATGACGATGCTAGGCTTTGGTATAGGAGATTAGGTCATGCTAGCATGAAACTAATCTCTCAAATCTCATCTAAAGAACTTGTGATAGGAATTCCTCACATTAAGTTCGTTAAAGATAATGTGTGTGATGCATGTCAACTAGAAAAACAAATAAAATATAGTTTGAAACCAAAGAATCAAATAAGTACCTCTAGACCATTGTAATTGATACATATGGACTTGTTTGGGCCAATTGCTATATCAAGCATAGGAGGTAGCAAATATGCCTTTGTTATTGTTGACGATTATAGTAGATATACTTAGACTTACTTCTTAGCACACAAAAATGATTGCTTTAGGTATTTCTCTAAGTTTTGTAAACTTGTTCAAAATAAAAAAGGTTTTATGATTTCATCAATTTGAAGTGATCACGATGGTGAATTCCAAAACCATGATTTCCAAGAATTTCGTGAATCTAATGGATACAACCACAACTTCTCTACTCCAAGAAATCCTCAACAAAATGGACAACTTCTCTACTCCAAGAAATCCTTAACAAAATGGAATAGCAGAAAGAAAGAATAGAAACTTACAAGAAATGGCTAGAACCATGTTAAACGAACATAGTCTACACAAATATTTTTGGGCCGAAGTTGTAAATACGGTATGCTATGTCATGAATAGGGTTTTAATAAGACCATTACTTTCCAAAACTCCTTATGAGTTGTGGAATAACAAAAAACTCATCGTTTCATATTTTAAAGTTTTCGGGTGTAAATGTTTTATTTTGAATGAAAAAGATACCTTAGGAAAGTTTGCTGTAAAATCTGATGAAGGAATTTTTCTTGGTTATTTTTTTATTTCAAAGGCTTTTTACATCTTTAATAAAAGAACTTTAGTTATAGAAGAATCTATTCATGTTGTTTTTAATGAAATTTCTAAAGTTAAGAAAAATAATTTTGATAATGATCTTAATTTTGATACTTTAAATTTAAATGAATCCCTTTCTCTATCTAGCAACTTGGATGCATCTTCTTCCGAACCTTCTTTACCGAAGGAATGAAAATATATAGATGCTCATCCTAAGGAGCTAATTATAGGAGACATATCGAAAGGGGTTTAGACTCGTTCTTCTTTTAAGAATTTTTATGCAAACGTCGTTTTTCTCTCCCAAATTGAACCTAAATGCATTGATGAGGCATTGAAAGATGATTCATAGGTTATCGCAATGCAAGAAGAGTTAAATCAATTTGAGAGAAATGAGGTGTGGAAGTTTGTTCCAAGGCCAAATGACCATTTAGTTATTGGTACTAAATGGGTATTTAGAAACAAGCAAGATGAACTTGGTATCATGGTTAGAAATAAGGCTAGATTAGTGGCCAAAGGTTTCAACCAAGAAGAAGGTATCGATTATGAAGAAACCTTCGCTCCTATGACACGATTAGAAGCCATAAGGATGCTTCTTGCCTATGCCAGTAGTAATAATTTTAAGTTGTTTCAAATGAATGTTAAAAGTGCTTTTCTTAATGGCTTTATTTCCAAAGATGTATATGTTGAACAACCTCCCAGATTTGAGAATGATAATCTCTCTAATCATGTGTTTAAATTGACTAAAGCTTTTTATGAATTGAAATAAGCCCTAAGGGCTTGGTATGAGAGACTTAGCTCATTTCTTATCGAAAATAATTTCTCTAAAGGCAAGGTCGATGCTACATTATTTATCAAAAAATTTGAAAATAATTTTTTTATTATTCAAATTTATGTTGATGACATTATTTTTGGTTCCACGAATGAATCTCTATGTGAATCATTTGCTAAAAGTATGAGTCTTGAATTTGAAATGAGTTTGATGAGGGAACTAACTTTCTTTTTATGCCTACAAATCAAACAACTAAGTAATGACATTTTTTTTAGTCAAACAAAATATGCTTTAGATTTGCTAAAAAGGTTTAATATGGATAGCTCAAAGGCTATCAATACTCACATGAGTACCTCCACTAAGTTAGACATTAATGAAAGTGGAGAAAGCTTTGATCAAAAAGCTTATAGGGGTATGACTTTATTAGTAGACCGGATATCATGTTTAGTGTAGGTCTTTATGCAAAGTTTCAATCTAATCCTAAGATATCTCATCTTAAAGTAGTTAAGAGAATTCCTAGATATCTTAAAGGTATCACTAATCTAGGATTATGGTATCAAAAATTTGAGAACTTTAAATTAAATACATATGTTGATACAGATTTTGCTGGATGTAGATTAGATAGAAAAAGCACATCCGGAACATGTCAATTCTTAGGACACGCACTTGGTTTTTTGTTTTTCCAAGAAACAAAAGTCGATTGCACTATCTACAATCAAAGCTGAGTATATTACAGCCAGTGCATGTTGTGCACAGGTTATATAGATGAAAAACACTTTAGTGGATTATAAGATTCATCTTAAAAATATTCCCATAAAATGTGATAACACAAGTGGAATATATTTAACAAAAAATCTCATTCAACACTTTAGAATAAAATATATTGATATTAGGCATCACTTTATAAAAGATCATATATCTAATTATAATGTAATCTTAGAGTTTATTGATATGAAATATCAATTAGCCGATATTTTTACAAAACCTTTAAGCGAAGAACAATATGATTTTATTAGTAGAGAATTAGGAATGTTAATTTGTCCAAATGCATTAATTTGATGTATATCTTTTTTGGACTATCATTATGAATTTCTTGAATGGAACTTTCATGAGTCTATGCCATATCAAGTTTATTCCATATCCTTGCTCCATCACTTAATGATTTTTTGATACATGGAATTAATTGACAAATGCATCTCTCACGGATTTCACTCTTAAGAATTTTTAATGAGAAATGGATTTGATGTGATGCTCCTCTTATTATGAAGTTTATTCATGAAATTTCTTTTATCCTTCGTATAATGATTCTTTCACATGAATTCTTTCTTAATAAAGAAATAATTTTTATGAATTTTTGGTATGAGATGAACACTTGCAAGATTGAGGATTTGATTTTATATGAATATCTTGAAAATTGAAACATGATTTAATGAAACTATTTTATCATTTTTGACTTGATTCAAATTATTTCACAAAGTTAGTTCTTAATGGATTTCCTCCTTTCTTTCCTTCTTCATGTAAAGTTTTGAAAGAAAAAAAGAGGGGGGGGGAGAGAAGTTGATGGAAACTATCTCTTTAATGTTTATAACTTTTTAATAATACCATGTTATGAATGCTTGAAATATGATTGGTATGAATTTTTACAAATTGAAATGTGACATGAATTTTTATCACACTTGTATAAATTTTTACAAATTGAAATATCTCCTTTTTGTTGATAACAAAGGGAGAGAAATGATACCAAAATGTGATAAATTGATGACAAATATATGCAATGTATTTCATCATAAATACTTGAAATGTTAGCTTGATAAATTTCTTTCATTATGATAAATACTTGAAATTTTAGCTTGATAAATTTCTTTCATTATGATAAGATATCTAGAGCTTAACTTGCTATTTTACAATTGATATCTTGTCACAGAATGATGAATTAATATCTTTGTCATCTTTCATATTTGAAATATCATACTTGGAAATGGATGTTATGCCTTGACATCTTTTTGAGAAATAATAGATAATGATAGGAATCATAATGTGTGTACTGATAAGTTTAAATGAACTTAACTTATCAGTTTGATACAAAAATTCAAAGGCCCTAAATTCAAGAAGGTCTTTTCTCAAGTATGGCATATAGATAGGGGGAGTTAAGGTTAACTCCGTCATCAATTGATTGTCATCATAAAAAAGGGAGAGATTTTGAATCTCAAATTTTGATGATGAAGTCAATTGTAATTTGTTTGATCTAATCTATATGTTGAGAAAAGTATGTAGAATTAACTACGATAGTAGTAAGACATAAAGCAGATATTGTGCCGGAGTCAAGATCGAGATCACATTGGGAGTTCGAGAGTTCGCCGGAAGTCCGGACGTTCGTCGAAAGTTCTACTAGAACCAACCGAGAAGTCCAGAAACTTGCCAAAGGAACTCATCAGAGCTCGCCAAGAAGATCATCGTAAAGTTCGGGAGCTTGCCAGGAGTCCGCCGGAGCATTATTGAGAGTTCGTCGGATGTTCGTTGGAAGTACACTGGAAGCTCACCAGAAGAGCAATTGATGCACCGAATAGGAAGTGACATGATCATGTCTTAATTGTCATAGTTAGAGCATAAATTAAATTAGGATTGGGAGGTAATCCCACAAACTTAATTAGGGACCAATTGGGCCCTTAACAGGGCTAATTTGTGTCAGATTGAGCAGCCCATTCAGCCCCTAAAAACATGGCCGATAGTGGCACCGCCCAGAAGACCCAGTCTCCTAGGTGGTTTGGGCGGTGGTACTGCCCAGACTGGGTAGTGGTACTATCGACAATTATTGTTGCCAACGGTGGTACCGCCCCTGTCAAGCGGTGGTACCGCTAAAGCTCGGTCTTCGAGCTCTGTCAAGCGGTGGTACCGCTAAAGCTCGGTCTTCGAGCTCTGTCAAGCGGTGGTACCGCCCCTGTCAAGCGGTGGTACCGCTAAAGCTCGGTCTTCGAGCTCTGTCAAGCGGTGGTACCGCCCCTGTCAAGCGGTGGTACCGCTAAAGCTCGGTCTTCGAGCTCTGTCAAGCGGTGGTACCGCTAAAGCTCGGTCTTCGAGCTCTGTCAAGCGGTGGTACCGCTAAAGCTCGGTCTTCGAGCTCTGTCAAGCGGTGGTACCGCCCCTGTCAAGCGGTGGTACCGCTAAAGCTCGGTCTTCGAGCTCTGTCAAGCGGTGGTACCGCTAAAGCTCGGTCTTCGAGCTCTGTCAAGCGGTGGTACCGCCCCTGTCAAGCGGTGGTACCGCTAAAGCTCGGTCTTCGAGCTCTGTCAAGCGGTGGTACCGCTAAAGCTCGGTCTTCGAGCTCTGTCAAGCGGTGGTACCGCTAAAGCTCGGTCTTCGAGCTCTGTCAAGCGGTGGTACCGCTAAAGCTCGGTCTTCGAGCTCTGTCAAGCGGTGGTACCGCTAAAGCTCGGTCTTCGAGCTCTGTCAAGCGGTGGTACCGCCCCTGTCAAGCGGTGGTACCGCTAAAGCTCGGTCTTCGAGCTCTGTCAAGCGGTGGTACCGCTAAAGCTCGGTCTTCGAGCTCTGTCAAGCGGTGGTACCGCTAAAGCTCGGTCTTCGAGCTCTGTCAAGCGGTGGTACCGCTAAAGCTCGGTCTTCGAGCTCTGTCAAGCGGTGGTACCGCTAAAGCTCGGTCTTCGAGCTCTGTCAAGCGGTGGTACCGCTAAAGCTCGGTCTTCGAGCTCTGTCAAGCGGTGGTACCGCTAAAGCTCGGTCTTCGAGCTCTGTCAAGCGGTGGTACCGCCCCTGTCAAGCGGTGGTACCGCTAAAGCTCGGTCTTCGAGCTCTGTCAAGCGGTGGTACCGCTAAAGCTCGGTCTTCGAGCTCTGTCAAGCGGTGGTACCGCTAAAGCTCGGTCTTCGAGCTCTGTCAAGCGGTGGTACCGCTAAAGCTCGGTCTTCGAGCTCTGTCAAGCGGTGGTACCGCTAAAGCTCGGTCTTCGAGCTCTGTCAAGCGGTGGTACCGCTAAAGCTCGGTCTTCGAGCTCTGTCAAGCGGTGGTACCGCCCCTGTCAAGCGGTGGTACCGCTAAAGCTCGGTCTTCGAGCTCTGTCAAGCGGTGGTACCGCTAAAGCTCGGTCTTCGAGCTCTGTCAAGCGGTGGTACCGCTAAAGCTCGGTCTTCGAGCTCTGTCAAGCGGTGGTACCGCTAAAGCTCGGTCTTCGAGCTCTGTCAAGCGGTGGTACCGCTAAAGCTCGGTCTTCGAGCTCTGTCAAGCGGTGGTACCGCTAAAGCTCGGTCTTCGAGCTCTGTCAAGCGGTGGTACCGCTAAAGCTCGGTCTTCGAGCTCTGTCAAGCGGTGGTACCGCTAAAGCTCGGTCTTCGAGCTCTGTCAAGCGGTGGTACCGCTAAAGCTCGGTCTTCGAGCTCTGTCAAGCGGTGGTACCGCTAAAGCTCGGTCTTCGAGCTCTGTCAAGCGGTGGTACCGCTAAAGCTCGGTCTTCGAGCTCTGTCAAGCGGTGGTACCGCTAAAGCTCGGTCTTCGAGCTCTGTCAAGCGGTGGTACCGCTAAAGCTCGGTCTTCGAGCTCTGTCAAGCGGTGGTACCGCTAAAGCTCGGTCTTCGAGCTCTGTCAAGCGGTGGTACCGCTAAAGCTCGGTCTTCGAGCTCTGTCAAGCGAAGGTCTCTAGTGGACATCGGAAACCATGTCAGAGGAGGAATCCGAAAGTGGATGTAGGTCATATTAACCGAACTACTCTAAATTCTGGTTTGCTTTCCATTTATGCAATTTACATTTCTACAAATCTCCTTAATCCTCTCTTGCACTTCTACGAAAGCTTTCAAGTACATAATCTCTTTGAAACGGATTGAATCAAAACCATTTTCGTCAGAATCAGTTTTAATCGAAACGAACATTTTTCTGAAATC
This sequence comes from Musa balbisiana, assembly GCA_004837865.1. Classification (NCBI taxonomy): domain Eukaryota; kingdom Viridiplantae; phylum Streptophyta; class Magnoliopsida; order Zingiberales; family Musaceae; genus Musa; species Musa balbisiana. The sequence goes on along the minus strand of CM017190.1, from coordinate 23,819,249 downwards.
GGAAAAGTTTTCCGCTGCACTAATTCACCCCCCCTCTTAGTACGCTCTTGATCCTAACACTATTATGTATACCATGCTATGTACCAGGCCTGATATAGCGCATGCTCTAAGTGTCATGAGCAAGTATCAGGTGGATCAAGGTGGATCGGTTTGGAGTACTGGAAAGTAGTAAAGTGTATTATTAAGTACTTGAGAATAACTAAGGATCTTTTACTGGTGTATAGAGGTAGTAATCTCAAGGTTAAAGGCTACACGAACTCGAGTCCGATGCCAATGATAGCAAGTTGAATTCATGGTATGTGTATATCTGAATGGAGGAATAGTATACTAGAAGAGATCCAAGCAAGATACCACTACTGACTTGACCGCATAGGTGAAGTACATTGCTGTAGCAGAGGTAGCAAAAGAGGAATTCTGGATGAAGAAGTTCATCATAGATTTGAGAGTCATGCCAAACAGCAAGGAGCTACTTCCTTATATTGCGATAACAATAGGGCGATTGCTCAAGCGAAGGAACCCAAGTCTCATCAGAAATCTAAGCATGTTCTGAGGAGGTTTCACCTGTTCACAGAGATCATGACCCGAGGAGATATAGCAGTGGAAAGAGTTATATCTGAAGATAGCATTGCAGATCAACTAATAAAGTTGTTATCTCATATTGTCTTTGAGCGTCACAAGAGTCTGATGGTGATCAGATGCATAAGTGATTGGCTTTTAGGTCAAGTGGGAGATTGCTAGTCATATGTGTCTTGCAAGCCAATCACATAAGTGATAGCATGTATGACTTGACATGTAGTCTTTTTGCTTATTATATTTTGGCATTTATCACTTTATTCACTTTATGTTGCTTGTTGCATATATATATATATATATATATATATATATATATATATATATATATATATATATATATATATATATATATATATATAGATATATATATATATCTATATATATATATTATATATATATATCTATATATATATATAATATATATATATATTATATATATATATATCTATATATATATATATATCTATATATATATATCTATATATATATATCTATATATATATATTATATATATATATCTATATATATATATCTATATATATATATCTATATATATATATCTATATATATATATATATCTATATATATATATCTATATATATATATATCTATATATATATATATCTATATATATATATCTATATATATATATATCTATATATATATATATATATCTATATATATATATTATATATATATATCTATATATATATATATCTATATATATATATCTATATATATATATATCTATATATATATATCTATATATATATATCTATATATATATATCTATATATATATATAGATATATATATATATCTATATATATATATCTATATATATATATATCTATATATATATATCTATATATATATATATCTATATATATATATATCTATATATATATATATTATATATATATATATCTATATATATATATAATATATATATATATATATCTATATATATATATATCTATATATATATATCTATATATATATATTATATATATATATCTATATATATATATCTATATATATATATCTATATATATATATATATAGATATATATATATATATCTATATATATATATATCTATATATATATATCTATATATATATATCTATATATATATATCTATATATATATATCTATATATATATATATTATATATATATATTATATATATATATATATCTATATATATATATCTATATATATATATATCTATATATATATATCTATATATATATATCTATATATATATATCTATATATATATATATCTATATATATATATAGATATATATATATATCTATATATATATATATCTATATATATATATCTATATATAATACCTGTCCATATAATGGATGCAGTTGGTCTTATAGCTACTTATGTGGGGACACTAGGGATACAGTACAAGTGCTTATTGGAGAATGAGTTCACTGATTGATCTGCTTACGGAATGCTAAATAATTGATGATGCTTTATTGTCAAAACAGCGATTCCGTAGTCCTAGTGGTATATCTAGTCCTTAGACTTGAGATGCCAAGGATGTCCTGTATGAGAGCTCCACTCTTTGATACTAGACTTATAGGTTCGGATGTCCCAGATCTAGCACAACCAGCCATTGGAGTGGTAACCAACCATACGAGGATTATTGAGTGTCGATAGAGGATCATTCACTTTCAGTGTCATGAGAGTAATGTCTCATGAGTTCTTGCTCAGACAAATCCTTAGCTAGGGTCATTCAAATTGAGAGAAAAAGAGTTCTCTAGGAAAATCTGATTAGAGCGAGACTCGAGTAGAAACCGTATGGGTCTAACAACACCATGCCCGGTATACGGTCTTTGGGATATTAGATAGATGAGGGACTATAGGTACATAGTAATTGAGGACAGATATGTCCAATGGATTGGATTCCCTTATATCGTTTGAGAATTGTGGCGTGCTGACCTGGTACATCCAGAGTCGATGAGTCGAGTGAATTATTGTGGAGATAATAATTCACTGAGCCAGAAGGGGTTCTAATAGGTATGACTCATGACCAGCTCGATATTGGGCCTAGAGGATCACACACATATAGTAGGCATTACAATGAATAGAGGTTCAGATATGAGATATCCGCTAGAGCCCCTATCTTTTTAGATATCCAATAAGCCTCTGAATTTTTTGATCCTATGGATGAGATCTAATAAATACCCATAAGAGATTATTAGATAGAGATCCACTAATCTAAGAGGCTTGAGTAGTTGGATGGAGATCCAATACCTAATAGGACAGGATCTATTAGGGTTAAGTTGACATGGGATCTCTATAAATAGGAGGGAATCATGGTTCATAGGCTAGAGCCTTTTGCTTGCCTCTCCTATTCTCCTCCCCCTCTCCACCTCAAAGTAGGCCTGGAGTTTTGAGGAGCGTCGTCGCAGTTGTTGAATCTCAGATTTTAATGATGAAACCAATTGATATGTGTTTATATTTTAATCTATGTTTTGAGTGACGTAGGATGCTTCGATCAAGATGAGATTAAAGTAAGAAAAATCATTTGGGTCGGAGGAACATGTCAGAAGATTGGATGTCGGGCCGGTAGATCGGTCGACGTATCGACAAAAGGCTTCGGGCCATGGATTCGGGCATCGGGCCAAGAAGAGCGGACATTGCGCCAAGAATATCGGAGTTGCGGAGTCAACTGGCCGATTGGGCAATAGGTCGTAAGAGAGGACAATGTGCCGAAGAATCAGATGAAGCGTCGAGAGACCAATGACATACCGGACAACTTGATTAATGCTTAGTATTAATTGTCTAGATCGAAGTTTATTTTACATGTGCATGATTAACTATGATAGCAAGGCATGAAGCAAAATGAAGTCCCGGAGTCAAGGATGAAATCACGTTGGGAGTTCGAGAGTTCGTCGAAAGTCTAAACATTCGTCGGAAGTTCTGGAGGAACCAAATGAGAAGTCTCAGAGCTTGCTAGAGAAGCTCATCAGAACTCGCCAAGAAGATCGTCATGAAGTCCAGGAGGTTGCTGGGAGTCCACTGGAGCATCGTCGAGGGTTCGTCGGATGTTTGCCGGAAGTTCACCGAAAGCTCACCGGAATAATAGACATAGGGACTTGTTTAGCTTAGCAAATATCTTAGGATTTCGTAGTTAGCATGTAATTGGGCTTGGATTTGGGCCAACCCAATTAGGGGCCAACTAGGCCCATGTAAGAACTGTGTTGGGTCTAATAAGAAGCCCAAATAGTGGCCCAAGAAATCTCACTGTCGTAGCACAATCTTCGAGACTATGTCAGACGGTGGTACTGCTAGTTTGGGCGGTGGTACCGCCCAACACTAGCCCCCAGGTGGTGGTACCGCCTAGGACAGTGTCAGCCAAACTGACACTGGTCGGTAGTACCGCCCGTGCCCGGGGAACCCGGGATGAGATGTTTTTAGGCTCCAAGTTTGAATCAACTTGAAGCCTATAAATACCACTCTCATCCCTCGGTAAAACACATAAGCACAGAGAGTCTAAAAACGCTGCTACAATCTCTTTAGAATTCCCTCCTCTACTCTAAGTGTTAGATTTCTATAAGAGAGGAGTGTGAGTGCTTGTAAGGGTTATCTCCTAAACCCAGTAAAAGGAGAAGAGGGGTGTAAAAGGTGATTAGCCTTCGCCTATTAAAGGAAGGCCACTAGTGGATGTCGGTGACCTTGTCGGAGGAGGAAGCCAAAAGTGGATATAGGTCAAGATTGATTGAACCACTCTAAATCTCGGTTTGCATATACTTTTTGCTCTTTATCTTAACTGCAAACTGCCTTCCTTACTTTACATCAAATACATTTCCGTATGTTGAATCTCGGATTTTGATGATGAAGTCAATTGTCATTTGTTATTTAATCCATATGTTGAAATAAGTATGTAGGATTAACTACGATGAAAGTAAGACATGCAGTAGGAGTTGCGCCGAAGTCAAGACTATGATCACGTTGGGGGTTCGAGAGTTCGACGGAAGTCCGGACGGTCATCGGAGGTTCTGCGGGAACAAATCTGAGAAGTCCAAGAGCTTGCCAAAGAAGCTCATCGGAACTCACCAAGTGGATCGTCGCAAGTCCAGGAGTTTGCCGGAAGTCCGTCGGAGCATCGCCGAGGGTTCGTCGGATGATCGCCAGAAGTTCGCCGGAAGCTCGACGGAAGAAGCAATTGAAGCACCGGAGCAAGTTGCAGTAAATGTCTTGAAAAATATCGTAATTAGCATGATGATTAAGTTAGAAATGAGAGGTGATCCCATTAACTTAATCTTGGGGCATTTGGGCCCTTGACAAGACCCAAATTGGGCCGAATGGATCAGCCCATTCGGACCTAGATTTCCTGGCTGGCGGTGGCACCGCCTGGGTCGGCGATGGCACCGCCTGGGTCGGCGATGGCACCGCCTGGGTCAGCGATGGCACCGCCCAGGAGCTGAGTCTCCAAGTGAGGCTGGGCGGTGGTACCGCCTCTGTCAGGCGGTGGCACCGCTTGGGCTCAATCTCAGAGTGAGATTGGGCGGTAGTACCGCCCCTGTCAGGCGGTGGTACCGCCCGAGCTCGATCTCCGAGCTCTATCAGGCGATAGTACCGCCCATTTATGGTGGTAGTACCGCCAAGACCCCGAAAATATGGGAAATGACGTTTTTGAGCTCCAAATTCAAATCAGTTTGGGGCCATATAAACCCCACCCTTTCATGCATGAAAGGGCACCGAAACTTAGCATTTATTCTGAGATTTTGAGAGCTTAAAAGTGTTGTAAAAGGCTAGAAGTTCTTCTCCCTCTTTTCTTCAAAGTTCTGATCATTCAAGAGAGGAGTGAAAAATCTATAAGGGTTGTCTCCTAAGCCCATCAAAAGGAGTGAAACTGTAAAAGGGTGGTTGGCCTTCGCCTATTGAAGGAAGGCCTCTAGTGGACGTCGGTGACCTCATCGGAGGAGGAAGCCAAAAGTGGATGTACGTCAAGATTGATTGAACCACTCTAAATCTCGATTTGCATTTACATTTTGTTCTCTATATTAACTGCAACTACTTCCATAACTTTACTTTAACTGCACTTTGCTTGATCTTAAGTTAAAGCAATTTCCGAATCGACTTTCATACCGAAATCGTTCTAATCGTACGAACATCGTTTTAAATCGTCGAAAGTTTTTCGCTGCACTAATTTACCCCCCCCCTCTTAGTGCTCTTGATCCTAACAATTGGTATCAGAGCGGGGTTAACTCTCAATCAGATTAAAACCCAAGAGAGATGGCATACGTCAGTAATCAAGAGGGCCACTCTATTACACGTCCGCCCATGTTCAATGGGACGGACTACACCTATTGGAAGACTCGAATGAGGATCTTCCTTATTTCAATGGATTTTGAACTTTGGAATCTTGTCAAAAATGGATTTTCGAAGTCTTCTCTTCTAATGATCGATTGGAATGAATCAGAGAAGAAGACTTTCGCTCTTAATGCAAAGGCTATGAATGCCTTATTTTGTGCGCTTGATAAAAATGAGTTCAGTCGTATTTCGATTTGTGAAACCACATTTGATATTTGGCATACACTCGAAGTGAATCACGAAGGCACAAGTAGAGTGAAAGAGTCAAAAATCAATCTTTTGATACATTCTTTTGAACTTTTCCCAATGAAACCGAGCGAGACTATTGGCAATATGTACACCCGTTTCACGGATGTCGTCAATGGTCTAAAAGGACTTGGCAAAAGTTTTTCGGATTTTGAGCTCGTAAATAAGATTCTAAGATCCCTTTCTAAGAGTTGGGACCCTAAAGTCACTGCTATTCAAGAGGCTAAAGATCTAAACAACTTCCCTCTTGAAGAATTAATCGGGTTATTAATGACCTATGAAATAACTTGCAAAGCTCATGAAGAGTAAGAAGACATCCTTCCAAAGAATAGCAAGGATATGTCACTTAGAACTTTCGAAGACCACTTGAGAGAAAACTCAAGTGATGAAGACTGTGACGATGACTTGGTACTTCTAATAAGGAAATTCAAAAAATTCATTAAAAGAAACAAGTTAAAAATGACTCAAAAAATAAATTTGAACCCAAAAAGGACCAAGTTATTTGCTACGAATGCAAGAAGTCGGGACACTACAAAAGTGATTGTCCCCAAGCCAAGAAGAGAACACCAAAGAAGAAGGCGCTCAAAGCAACATGAGATGACTCGAGCGCGTCCGAAGAAAAGGAGTCCAACACCGAGCAAGTTGCTCATTACGCCCTAATGGCCATCGGAGATGAGGTAACAAATTTAATTAATGCATATTTATCATTTGATGAATTACTAAATGCCTTCCATGACTTATTTGATGAATGCAAAACTATTAGTAGAAAATACAAATTGCTAAAAAAGGAGCATGATAGTCTTACTTGTAATTTCGATAAATTAGAAATTGAATATCATGATAGTTTAGCTCCATGTAAAAAATGTCATGATCTAGAAACTCTCCAAAAGAAGAACTTGCTACTTAAGGACACCTTGAAGAAATTCGAGGTTGGTAGCAAGTCTTTGAATATGATCCTTACAAATAAGGGTCATGTTCCTAAAAGAAGTGGAATCGGATTTGTGAGAAGTTCTTACCAAAATCTAACCACCTTCATTAAAGGCCCTATCTTATATGTTCGGCACCAAAGCAAATGCAACTTTTATTGCAAACATGAACGTAGAACTTATCATTGTCCATTCAAGAAAGTTAGTCCGAACAAATTGATTTAGGTTCCTAAAGGAACCACGATAAATTCTATGCAACATGATAAACAATTTAGATCAGTGTTTGAGGCACCCAAAAGTAAATGGGTACCTAAAAATCATCCTTTCTTGTAGAAACATACATCATCACAAGCTAGGAGCAAGAGATGGTACCTTGATAGTGGATGCTCAAGGCATATGACCGGAGATCCATCTCAATTCTTTAAGCTCACTAGCATAGACGAAGGCTATGTCACCTTTGGAGACAACAACAAGGGTAAAATCATTGGTAAAGGAACCATAGGTAACAAATCCAACTTCTTTATTGAAGATGTTTTGTTAGTTGATGGTTTAAAATATAACCTCTTGAGCATTAGTCAATTGTGTGATAAAGGATATATTGTCAAATTTGAATCTAACGCTTGCATCATTGAAAAATCACACAAAAACACATCTATGATTGCATTAAAATAAAATAACGTATACACTATTGACATCAATGATCTTTGCAATGAAATGTGTTTCTCGGTTTTGAATGAGGATGCTTGGCTTTGGCATAGGAGATTAGGTCATGCTAGCATGAAACTAATCACTCAAATATCATCGAAAGAACTTGTAAGAGGAATTCCTCATATCAAGTTCATCAAAGATAATGTGTGTTATGCTTGTCAATTAGGAAAACAAATTAAGGGTAGTTTCAAATCTAAGAATCAAATAAGCACCTCTAGGCCCTTACAATTGATCCATATGGACTTGTTTGGACCTATCTCTACATCAAGTCTAGGAGGTAACAAATACGCCTTCGTCGTTGTAGATGACTATAGTAGATACACATGGACTTATTTCTTAAAACACAAAAATTAATGCTTTAGATATTTTACCAAGTTTTACAAACTTGTCCAAAATAAAAAGGGTTCTATGATTTCATCAATTAGAAGTAATCATGGTGGTGAATTTCAAAACCGTGATTTTTAAGAATTTTATGAATTTAATGGATACAATCATAACTTCTCTACTCTAAGAAATCCTCAACAAAATGGAGTAGTAGAAAAAAAATAGAAATTTACAAGAAATGGCAAGAACCATGTTGAATGAACATAGCCTACCCAAATATTTTTGGGCCGAAGCCATAAACACTGCATGCTATATTTGAATAGAGTTCTAGTAAGACCCTTACTCACCAAAACTCCCTATAAGTTGTGGAACAACAAAAAACCCAATGTTTCATATTTTAAAGTTTTTAGGTGTAAGTGTTTTATCTTGAATGAAAAAGATGCCTTAGGAAAATTTGATGCTAAATCTGATGAAGGAATTTTCCTTGGTTATTCTTCGGTTTTTAAAACTTTTCGTATCTTCAATAAAAGAACTTTAATTATAGAAGAATCCATTCATGTTGTTTTCAATGAGATTTCCGAAATCAAGAAAAATGATTTTGATGATGATGTTAATTTTGATTCTTTGAATTTAAATGAAACCCCTTCTCCAACTAGTAACTTGGATGCATCCACTTCCGAAACATCCTTACCCAAGGATTGGAAATATGTAGATGCTCATCCTAAGGAGCTAATCCTAGGAGACACATCTAAAGGGGTTCAAACACGTTCTTCTCTTAAAGAATTTTGTGCCAACGTCGCTTTTCTCTCCCAAATCGAACCAAAATGTATTGATGAAGCCATGAAAGATGATTCATGGATTATCGCAATGCAAGGTGAGTTAAATCAATTTGAGAGAAATGAGGTGTGAAAGCTTGTTCTTAGGCCACATGACCATTTAGTTATTAGTACTAAATGGGTCTTTAGAAATAAGTAAGATGAATATGGTATCGTGGTTAGAAACAAGGCTAGATTAGTAGCCAAAGGTTTTAACCAAGAAGAAGGTATCAATTATGAAGAAACCTTCGCTCCTGTGGCTAGATTATAAGCCATAAGGATGCTCCTTGCCTATGCTAGTAATAATAATTTTAAGTTATTTCAAATGGATGTTAAAAGCACTTTTCTTAATGGCTTTATTTCCGAAGAAGTTTATGTTGAACAACCTCTCCGATTTGAAAATAATAGCCTCACTAATCATGTGTTTAAATTAACTAAAGCTCTCTATGGTTTAAAACAAGCTCCAAGGGCTTAGTATGAGAGACTTAGTTCTTTTCTTATTAAAAATAATTTCACAACAGGCTAGGTTGATACTACATTGTTTATCAAGAATTTTGAAAATAATTTTCTCATTGTTCAGATTTATGTTGATGATATTATCTTTGGTTTTACAAACGAATCTCTTTGTGAATCTTTTATTAAAATCATGAGTCTTGAATTTGAAATAAGTTTGATGGGAGAATTAACCTTTTTCTTAGGCTTACTAATTAAGCAACTAAGAAATGACATCTTTATTAGTCAAACTAAATATGCTTTAGATTTGCTAAAGAGATTTAATATGGAAAGCTCAAAAGCTATTAACACTCCTTTGAGCACATCCACTAAGTTAGAAGTTGATGAAAGTGGAGAAAGCTTCGATCAAAAAACTTATAGGGGTATGATAGGAAGTTTACTTTACCTCACTGCAACTAGACCAGATATCATGTTTAGTGTAGGACTTTGTGCTAGGTTTCAATCGAACCCTAAGATATCTCATCTCAAAGTGGTTAAAAGAATACTTAGATATCTTAAAGGTACCACAAATCTAGAATTATGGTATCCAAAAACTGAGAAGTTTGAGTTAATTGCTTATGCTGATGCAGATTTTGCTGGGTGTAAATTAGATAGAAAAAGCACATCAGGAACATGTCAATTTTTGGGACATGCTCTTGTTTCCTAGTCATCTAAGAAACAAAACTCGGTTGCACTATCAACAACCGAAGCTGAGTATATTGTAGCTAGTGCATGCTGTGCACAAGTTGTGTGGATGAAAAACACCTTAGAAGATTATAAAGTTCATCTTAAAAATATTCCCATTAAATATGATAACACAAGTGCTATATGTTTAACAAAGAATCTCATTCAACACTCAATAACAAAACATATTGATATTAGACATCACTTTATACGAGATCATGTCACTAATCATGATGTAGTTATAGAGTTCATTGATACTAAACATCAACTAGCTGATATTTTTACAAAGCCTTTAAGTGAAGAATAATTTAATTTCATTAGAAGAGAATTAGGAATGTTAATGTGTCCGAATGCTTGAACTCATTAAATTTATTTTTCGAACTTTCTTGATTCAATAATCAAATCACTTAATTGCTATGATGATTTTACATGATTACATGCATTAATAATATGTTGGAAATTATATATTTTGGATAAAAAAATTTCCATGATAATAAGCATGTTTTATCTTCATGATTGTATTGGAAAATCTATAGCAAAACCTTGTCCGAATGCATGAAAGTGTTAAATTTTATTTTCAGATTTTCTTGATACCTTATTCTCTTCCGAACTTAATATAACTTTCATAAGCATATGTCATATCGAGTTTGATTCATATCATTGATTTTTGATACATGGAATCAATTAGCAAATGCATCTCTCATAGGCTTATAATGTGAAAAATATTTTCGAGAAATGGATTTGATAAAATGATTCCTTCTTATAATTTCCTTCTTGAAAAAGGAAGATTTTTTACTTGCTAGGATATTGATTCACATACATATCTTGATCCTTGTAAAAATGAAGCGTGATTTAATCTTTCCTTGAGATGTTTGTATAGTTGGTATCCTATCACTCATTGTTGAAAAATGACATGAACCTAGTTATGACATGAATCATTACCGCACTTATGTTTAAAATTTGCTTATATCGTTCTCTTTTTTGTTGATGACAAAGGGGGAGAAATATATGAATTGATACTATGAGTGCCATATTTGAATTTGAATTATGTTAAAGAAGCTTGCATCGAAAAATATGGTAAATTGATGATAGAAATGCTATGATTGCTAAACACTTGAAATATTTGCATTATGTTAAGATATCAAGAACTTGCATCGCAATTTTACATGTTGATATCTTACCATATGATGAATTGCTACCGTTACTATCATTCACATTTGAAATGTAAAACTTGAAAATGGATGCCAAGCCTTGACATCATTTTCAGAGAGATACATCATGATAGGAATCATGATGGGAGTATTGATAAGGTTAAATGATCTTAACTTATCAATATGTCTCTTGAATTCAAAAGCTTTGAATTCAAGAATGACTTATCTCGAGTATGGCATATAGATAGTGGGAGTTAAAGTTAACTTCGTTATCAATTGATTGTCATCATCAAAAAGGGGGAGATTGTTAAATCTCGGATTTTGATGATGAAGTCAATTGTCATTTGTTATCTAATCCATATTTGAATTTGAATTATGTTAAAGAAGCTTGCATCGAAAAATATGGTAAATTGATGATAGAAATGCTATGATTGCTAAACACTTGAAATATTTGCATTATGTTAAGATATCAAGAACTTGCATCGCAATTTTACATGTTGATATCTTACCATATGATGAATTGCTAGCCAAGCCTTGACATCATTTCAGAGAGATACATCATGATAGGAATCATGATGGGAGTATTGATAGGTTAAATGATCTTAACTTATCAATATGTCTCTTGAATTCAAAAGCTTTGAATTCAAGAATGACTTATCTCGAGTATGGCATATAGATAGTGGGAGTTAAAGTTAACTTCGTTATCAATTGATTGTCATCATCAAAAGGGGGAGATTGTTAAATCTCGGATTTTGATGATGAAGTCAATTGTCATTTGTTATCTAATCCATATGTTGAGATAAGTGTGTAGGATTAACTACGATGAAAGTAAGACATGCAGCATGAGTTGCGCCGAAGTCAAGACTATGATCACGTTGGGGTTCGAGAGTTCGACGGAAGTCCGGAAGGTCATCGAAGATTCTACGGGAACAAATCCGAGAAGTCCAGGAGCTTGCCAAAGAAGCTCATCGGAACTCACCAAGTGGATCATCGTAAGTCCAGGAGTTTGCGGGAAGTCCATCGGAGCATCGTCGAGGGTTCGTCAGATGATCGCCAGAAGTTCGCTGGAAGCTCAACGGAAGAAGCGATTGAAGCACCGGAGCAAGTTATAGTAAATGTCTTGAAAAATATCGTAGTTAGCATGATGATTAAGTTAGAAATGAGAGGTGATCCCATTAACTTAATCTTGGGGCAATTGGGCCCTTGACAAGACCCAAATTGGGCTGAATGGATCAGCCCATTCGGACCCAGATTTTCTGGCTGGCGGTGGCACCGCTTGGGTTGGCGGTGGCACCGCCTAGGAGCTGAGTCTCCAAGTGAGGCTGGGCGATGGTACCGCCCCTGTCAGGTAGTGGCACCGCCTGGGCTTAGTCTCCGAGTGAGACTGGGCAGTAGTACCGCCCTTGTCAGGCGGTGGTACCGCCCGAGCTCGGCCTTTGAGCTCTGTCAGGCGGTAGTACCGCCAGGACCCGAAAATATGGGAAATGACGTTTTTGAGCTCCAAATTCAAATCAGTTTGGGGCCTATATAAACCCCACCCTTTCATGCATGAAAGGGCACCGAAACTTAGCATTTATTCTGAGATTTTGAGAGCTTAAAAGTGTTGTAAAAGGCTAAAAGTTCTTCTCCCTGTTTTCTTTGAAGTTTTGATCATTCAAGAGAGGAGTGAAAAATCTGTAAGGGTTGTCTCCTAAGCCCGTTAAAAGGAGTGAAACTGTAAAAGGGTGGTTGGCCTTCGCCTATTGAAGGAAGGCCTCTAGTGGATGTCGGTGACCTCATCGGAGGAGGAAGCCAAAAGTGGATGTAGGTCAAGATTGACCGAACCACTCTAAATCTCGGTTTGCATTTACATTTTGTTCTCTATCTTAACTGCAACTACTTCCATAGCTTTACTTTAACTGCACTTTGCTTGATCTTAAGTTAAAGCAATTTCTGAATCGACTTTCATATCGAAATCATTCTTATTGTACGAACGTTGTTTTAAATCATCGAAAGTTTTCCGCTGCACTAATTCACCCCCCCCCCCCCCTCTTAGTGCTCTTGATCCTAACACCGTAAGCTTTCAAAATTAAGATCTTTACAAAAAGGTTTTCGTCGAAAACAATTTTTATCGAATGAAGTTTTAATAGAGATGTGATTTTACCACTGCACTAATTCACCCCCCCCCCCCCCCTCTTTGTGCCGACTCTGATCCTAACAATTTGTATCAGAGCCATAGTTTTCTATTTTGGTTTAACATCCAAATAGAAATAGCTCTTTTCAGCTTTCAAGAGGGTCGCTCTCTCATTCGTCCTCCCTTTTTCAATGGGATGGACTACACATATTGGAAAACTCGAATGAAAGTTTTCTTGCTTTCTTTGGATTTGAACTTATGGAACATCATCGAATTCGATTTTAAAAGGTCTTCTCTTCTAATGAAAGATTGGAATGATTTGGAGAAGAAGATGTTTTCCTTAAATGCTAGAGCTATGAATGCTCTATTTTGCGCCTTAGATAAAATGGAGTTTAATCAAATTTCTATGTATAAAACGACTTTCGATATATGACACACTATTAAAATCACACACGAAGGCACAAGTAGTGTAAAAGATTCTAAAGTAAATTTTTTGATACATGATTTTGAAATGTTTTATATGGAACCAAGAGAGACTATTGGAGACATGTACACCCGTTTTACGGATGTCGTCAATAGTCTAAAAGCACTTGGTAAAAGTTTTTTGAGCTTTGAACTCGTTAACAAGATCTTAAGATCACTTTCTAAAACTTGGGTTCGAGAATAACGGCAATACAAGAATCAAAGAACTTGAACCATTTTTCGATTGAAGAACTAATTGGTTCATTGATCACATATGAAATGACGTGCAATGCACCTGAAGAACTTGAGAACTACCTTCCAAAGAACAGGAAAGATTTCGAACTTAGAACATTTGAAGACCACTCGAGCATAAGCTGAAGTGATGGTGAACTCGAACTCACTAAGAAATTTAAAAGTTAATGAAACAAAAAATAAAGAACAAAAAGAACGGAACTACTTGCTTTGAACACAAGAAGAAGAACAAAAATTGGGATGAATCGAACTCCTCCGAAGACGAGGAGAAAATCAAGAAAGGTGAGGTGGCAAACTACGCCTTAACGGCTTTCGACATTGAGGTAATCAAAATGTTTTTAGTTTACTTCAAAATTACATGATGCTTTTCATGATGCATTTTTTAATTTAGTTTAGAATTATTTTTTAAAAAAATTACATGTCTAAAAATGTAATGAAAATGCAAAAAATTGGGATCATGCTAGTAATTTCGAAAATGATAATAAAAATCACATGTTTAATAACAAAATAATTTTGTTTGAAAATGCCTTATGCCCAATGAAACCATGATTGATGAATATGCTTTATCTTTAATGGTTTCTTTGGCTTGTATGCCTTATCATGATGAATGTTTTGAAAATAAATGTGTGTATCATGTTGATTTCCATATTATTTTTATTTTGATTAAATGAAATCATGTTTGATTTGAAGTAATGCATAATGATGTCATGAAAATATTAAATGTTTTGATTCCATGATTGACGATTTTATGCATAAGATTTCAAAGTTATACATGATGATTTTTATGATTATTTGATCTTGATGATTTCCATAATGATATTTGCTCTTTCGATTTTAAACTATGATGTATGGTTTTCATATGAAAAACTTGAGCATGCTTATGTGAAATCAATTACTTAAAATGTATCACATAAAAAAATATATATATTATTGGATTTAAAATCATAAATCTATTTATGAATTTTGTGGACTATGAAAATGATTTTATGAATTTGAATGAGTTTTATCGAAATCATAATTTCTCATGAAATCTTTTATATGAATCAAGATTTTTCATGATCTCCTAAGAATTCTTTATGTTATTTATTTAAGAGGAGATTTGTTAAAATGAATCACGATTTCTCTTGATTTCTCAAAATTTTGACTTGAAAAATCTTTTCATTAATCAAGATTGTCTACTATGATTCTTTCTTTTCACTGTTTGAGTTATTAAAAAAGAATCATAATATGTCTCTTGATATTTACAATTTATGTTCATTATTTATGAATCTCTTGAAAATGATTTTGATTTGATTATTTGAATTTGAATAAGACTTATATTGAATTTTCAAAATTTATGACGTAAGATTTCTTATGCAAGAATCAAGATACTATAATATTTGATCCCTATATTTCTTTTTGATATTTATAAAAATTAAGGAGATTTGTCAAAATAAATCATGTCTTTTGTAATTTAAGTGGTCTTATCTTTGATGACATGATTTCTTTGTATTTATGACACGAATGCCTTGAAATGATTGAAATAATTTACACCATTATATTCTTCCCTTCTTCTTTCTTATTTACAATGATAAAATGAGGAGAAGTTTTGATCATGCATGGTAGGATATAATTTGACAAAATTGATACCATCATGATGTGAAATATTTATGATTTGGAATGATGCATGCAATACTTATGCTTTTTATTATGATGAATGTGATGTATTGCATATGATGTGAATCATGATTAAAATTGTTTTAATTTGAATTCAAGGTTTATCTCAATTGTGGAATTTTGAAATAACAATGATTACTTACCTTTGTCATGATTTAGAAATTGACGCAAAGGGTCTTCCCTTCTTTTTGACAATGACAAAGGGGGAGATAGCTAGCTTGTGAAGAAAGCAAAAATTGCACTTCTCAAAAGAGAAGAAATTACTATCTTGAACATCACCGAGAATTGCTAGCTTGAAATCTCAAGAAAATGCAAAAATATGCTATCTTGCACATCGCAAAGAAAAGCAAATTTGCAAATTATTGCTAGTTTGTATGTTGCAAAACTTGCTTTCTTTTTTCAAATACTTGCTAGCTTGAACATCACAAAACAAATATGCTAAACTTGTACATCTTTAATTATCACTATCTTGCATAATGATCAATTTGGAAATTATGTGTAATATGCAATGATTTGAAACTTATATCCTAAACACATAAATAGTTGGACTTCTCCTTTTTGTTGATGACAAAGGGGGAGAAGTATGTTGATGTTATGCATGATTTGATCATGCCATATTGCTTAGATTTTTGAATCTAAGAGTTTCTATCAATTTGACATATTGATAGGGGGAGTTTGTTTAAACTCCAGGAGTTAAGGTTAACTCCATCGTCGATTGGTTGTCATCATCAAAAAGAGGGAGATTGTTGAATCTCAGATTTTGATGATAAAACCAATCGATATGTATTTATATTTTAATCTGTATTTTGAGTGATGCAGGATGCTTTGAACAGGATGAGACCATTAAAGTAGGAAAAATAATGTTGGGTCGGAGGAACATGTTAGAAGATTGGATGTCGGGCCAATGGATCGGTCGACGTATCGACAGAAGACTTTAGGCCGTGGATTCGGGCATCGGGCCAAGAAGAGCGGACATTGCGCTAAGAATATTAGAGTTGCAAAGTCAACTGGCCGATTAGGCAATAGGCCGCAAGAGAGGACGATGTGCCGAAGAATTGGACGAAGCGTCGAGAGACCAATGACATGTCGGACAACTTGATTAATGCTTAGTATTAATTGTCTATATCAAAGTTTATTTTACATGTGCAGGATTAACTATGATAGCAAGGCATCAAGCAAAATGAAGTCCCGGAGTCAAGGACACGATCACGTTGGGAGTTTGAGAGTTCGTCGGAAGTCCGGACGTTCGTCGGAAGTTTTGGAAGAACCAGTCAAGAAGTCTTGGAGCTTGCTAGAGAAGCTCATCAGAACTCACCAAGAAGATTGTTGTGAAGTCCAAGACCTTGCCGGGAGTCCGTCGGAGCATCACCGAGGGTTCATCGGATGTTCGCTAAAAGCTCGCCAGAAGAATAGACATAGGGACTTGTTTAGCTTAGCAAATGTCTTAGGATTTCGTAGGTAGCACGTAATTGGGCTTGGATTTGGGCTAACCCAATTAGAGGCTAGCTAGGCCCATGTAAGAACTGTATTCGGCCCAATATGAAGCCTAAACAGTGCCCCAAGAAGTCTCACCGTTGTGGCACAGTCTTCGAGACTATGTCAGGTGGTGGTACTGCCAGTCTGGGCGGTGGTACCGCCTAGGACAGTGTCAGTCAAATTGACACTGGGCGATGGTACCGCCCGTGCCCAGGGAACCCCGGATGAGATGTTTTTAGGCTCCAAGTTTGAATTAACTTGAAGCCTATAAATACCCCTCTTATCCCTGGGTAAAACACATAAGCATAGAAAGTCTAAAAATACTGCTGTAATCTCTTTAGAATTCCCTCCTCTACTCTAAGTGTTAGATTTCTATAAGAGAGGAAGGCCTCTAGTGGACGTCGGTGACCTCATCGGAAGAGGAAGCCAAAAGTGGATATTGGTCAAGATTGACCGAACCACTCTAAATCTCGGTTTGCATTTACTTTCTGCTCTTTATCTTAATTGCAAATTGCCTTCCTTACTTTACATCAAATACTTTTCCGTAAGCTTTCAAAGTTAAGATCTTTACAAAAAGGTTTTCATCAAAAACAATTTTTATCGAACAAAGTTTTAATAGAGACATGATTTTATTGCTGCACTAATTCACCCCCACCTCTTAGTGCTGACCTTGATCTTAACAGCAGCCCTGTTGTGTGGATCACTGCTAGAGAGGAGGGCGTTTGACCTCCTTCGCTCTCTCCTAGAGATTTGTAAGGATTTAGGGATATACAATCTCCCTAGGTAACAGAATCTATTTCATACGTGGTTTTCTGTTTTATGGATTTTTATGCACCAATCTTTGCACGACGACGAACATATCTTTGGGAATTGGAGTTTTTGTTTTTTGTTTTTCCACTACGCATGTGATGTCAGTCCTAAGATTTTCTAACACTTCTTACTCAAGTAAATCCCTAGCTATGGTCATCCAGATTAAGAAAGAAAGAGTTCTTTGGGAGAATCCGATTAGAGCGAGACTCAAATAGAAACTGTATAGGCCTGACTGCACCATACCCGGTATATAGTATTTGGAGTATTAGATGGATGAGGGACTATAGATATATAGTAACTAAGGACAGACAAATCCAATGGATTAGATTTCCCTATATTGTCTGGGGAATACGGCATAGTAGCCTAGTATGTCTGTAGCCGATGACTCAAGTGAATTACAATAGAGATAATAATTCACTGAGTCAGAAGGAGTTCTGACAAATATGACTCACGTTCAACTCGATATTGGGCCTAGAGGGTCACACATATATGATAGGTATTGCGACGAGTAGTGGTTCATATATAAGATATCTATTAGAGACCCTATCTTATTGGATACCTAATAAGCTCATGAATTATTGGATCATACGGATGAGATCCAATTGTTGAATCTCGGATTTTGATGATAAAATCATTTGATAGTATTTATTTGATTTATGTTTTGAGTGACATAGGAAGCTTCGATCAGGGAGAGATAATTGAAGCAAGAAGAATCATGTTGGGCCAGAGTGGAACATGTCAGAAGATTGGACGTCGAGCCGGAGGATCGGTCGACGTGTCGGCAAAAGACTTTAAGCTGAGAATTCAGGCATCGAGCTAAGAAGAGCGAAAATTACACCAAGAAAATCAGAGTTACAGAGGTCAACTAGCCGATTGGGCAATAGACCGTAAGAGAGGATGATGCATCGAAGAATCGAACGAAGCGTTGAACCAATAACATGACTGGACAACATTTGATGAGCTTTATAATAATTGTATAGATCAAAGTTAGTTTTAGGTCTAATTGAGTTAGTATTGGGGCAAAATAATGCCAACTAAATTAGAGCCAATTGGGCCTAAATTAGGAGTGATTTGGGCTCATTGGGAGGCCCATTTAATGAATTAAATGTTGGGCCAAGCGATGGCACCACTAGAATTGGCGGTAGAACTGCTTATGAGTTGAAAAACTCAAAAAACTCAGTCTTTGAGGCTATTAGGTGGTGGTATCATCAGATTGGGTGATAGTATCACCCAATGACAGTGTGTCAGGCTGTAGGCGGCGGTACCGCCCAATGCAGACTGTGGTACCACCCGTACACTGAAATCTTGGGGATTTGAATTTTGGGCTCCAAATTTGAATCCATTTGGGGCCTATAAATACCCTACTCTTTCGTACTTAGGATAGCAATAATTGGGTAGAAAGAGGGAAAGAATCCTTGATGAAAAAGAGTTGAAAAAGCTTGAAAAGTATTGAGTGTTCTCCTCCACCTTTTAGAGTTTAGAGTTCATTCTAAGAGAGGTGTGAAACTTATAAAGGTTTTCTCCTGAGCTTGTCAAAAGGATAATAGAGTTGAAATGAGATGGTTGGTCTTTGCCTATTGAAAGAATATCGATAGTGGATGCTGGTGGCCTCTATGGAGGAGAAATCGGGAGTGGATATAGGTCACGACAACCGAACCACTATAAAATATGGTTTGCATTTATTTTGAGCAAATTACTTTCATAACAAACTTCCTCCTTACTTCATTTTCAAAGTTAAGCTTTTCCGAAATGGGTTTAATCGAAATGAAAGATTTTTGAAATCTACATTTTTACTACTGCACTAATTTACCCTCTTAGTGCCGACTCATTACTAACAATTGGTATCAGAGTCTCATTATTTCTCATTTGGCTTAACACCCAAGAAAAATGGCTCTTTTCAGCTTTCAAGTGGGATTTTCTCTCATTCGTCCTTTCATGTTCAATGGGACAAGCTACATATATTGGAAAACTCAAATGAGAGTTTTCTTACTTTCGTTGAATCACGATTTATGGAATATAGACAAATTTGGTTTTCAAAGGTCTTCTCTTCCAATGAACCATTGGAATGATTTGGAGAAGAAGACTTTTTCACTAAATGCAAAGGCTATGAATGTTCTGTTTTACACCTTAGACAAAAATGAATTTAATCGGTTTCTACTTGCGAAACGGCTTTCGATATTTGGCACACCCTTGAAATCACACACGAAGGCACGAATAGAGTAAAAGAGTCTAGAATAAATCTTTTGATGTATGATTTTGAGTTGTTTCGAATGGAACCAAGCGAGACTATTGAAGACATATACACCCATTTTACGAATGTCGTCAATAGTCTAAAAGCACTTGGCAAATATTTTTTGAATTTTGAACTCGTTAATAAAATATTAAGATCCCTTCCAAAAAGTTGGGATCCTAAAATAATGGCAATACAAAAAGCAAAAGATCTCAATATTTTTCTACTTGAAGAACTTATCGGTTCATTATTGACATATGAAATGATTTGCAATGCTCATGAAGAGCTTGAGAACAACCTTCCAAAGAACATGGAGGATTTGGTACTTCAAACAATAGAATACCACTTGAGTGATGACTCAAGTGATGGTGATAATGATGATGACCTTGAACTCTTAAAGCTTAAAAAATTATCAAAACAAGAATTAAAGATTAAAAATAAACTTACAAAGAAGCGGTTGCCAAAGAAGAAGACACTCAAAATTACTTAGGATAAATCAAGCTCATCTGAAGACAAGGAGCAAACCAACGAAGATGAGGTGGCCTTTCACATTGAGGTAAATGATGTTGGGAAATCTTAGGGGCGATATCACATGCGCAGCGAAAGAACAAGAAAACAAAATCCCCTATTCCCAAAGAGTTGTTCGTCATCGTGCGAAGATTGGTACACAAAAAATCCACAAAACAATCTGCACAGAGAATAAATTGTGTTACCTAGGGAGATCGTATATCCCTGTTTCCTTGCAGATCTCTAGGAGAGGGTAAAGGAGGTCAAGTGTCCTCCTCTCTAGCGGTGATCCACACAGTAGGGCTGCAACGACGCTCCTCAAAACTCCAAGCTTGCTCTGAGATGGAGAGGGGGGGGGGGAGAATAGGAGAGGCAAGCAAAGGCTCTAGCCTATGAGGCTCTGAATCCCTCCTATTTATAGAGGCCCCCTGTTAAACCCTAATGGATCCTCCCCTAATAGTTATTGGATCTGCATCCAATTACCCAAGCCTTTTAGATTAGTGGATCTCTATCCAATAATCTCTCATGGGCTCTTATTGGATCTCATCCATAGGATCCAATAATTCAGTGGCTTATTGGATATCCAATAAGATAGGGGCTCCGGCGGATATCTCATATTCGAACCTCTACTCATCACAATGCCTACCATATGTGTGTGGTCCTCTAGGCCGAATATCGAGCTGTCAGAGAGTCATAGCTGTCAGAACTCCTTCTAGCTCAGTGAATTATTATCTCTATAA
>CM017190.1:23787743-23790243 GCA_004837865.1 Musa balbisiana | reverse complement strand
AATAAGGGTTGCGACCGCGGCACTGTCGTCGACAACAGGGAGGCGACGACCGAAGAATTACGACCGCCGCAAAGGGAGTTGTGTGCTTTACGAGAAAATAGTGGGAGCAGAATAAGATAGAAGACTATATCTTAGTTGCTTACTTTTTACAAAGTTTGCATGTTATTTATTTCTGTTACATATTTATTTTTAGAAAATGTCGCTTTCAAATCTCTTACGTGGCATACTTGATGACAACTGCCTCACTGGTCCAAATTATACAGATCGGCTCTGTAACTTGAAAATTATTCTCACGGTAGAGAAAATCGTGTACATTCTTGATATAGTAATACTTACGCCCGAGGAAGGGACAAGTGAGGATGAGATTGCTTGCTACGTGAAGTACATAGATGACTCCACTCTTACTCAATGTTATATGTTGGGCTCCATGACTCTTGAGTTATGGAGATAATATAAAAAGATGGATGTCAGATTCATTCTCCTACATGTCCGCAAACTATTTGAGGAATAGGAAAGGACTCAGCAATATGAGATATCTGAGAGTGTCTTCCATGCTAAGATGACTAAGGAGACACCAGTTCATAACCATGTCCTAAAGATGATTGAGTAGATAGAGAAACTCACAGGTCTAGGAATGGTCCAAGAGGATAGCCTGTACATGGATCTTGTGTTTTAGTCCCTACCAGATTCCTTTTCTCAGCTTGAGATAACTCTCCCTGAACTCCTCAATATGTTGAGGGAAGCTAAAAGCACTATCAAGAAAGAGAACATAGTTCTCTATGCTGGTGAGACCAGAAAGAAAAGGAAGGCAAAAAAATTCCTTAAGAAGGGTAAGGGCAAGGGCAGACCATATAAAGCAAAGGTTACTGAGAAAAATCTAACAAAAGATAAAAGCCAATACTTCCACTATGACAAAGATGGACGTTGGAAGAGGAATTACAAGGAGTATCTTGTAGAAAAGGATAAAACAAAAGCTTGGAGAAGCTTCAGGTACATTCATAATCAGTCTCCATTTGCTAGAATCTTATGATAACACATGGATATTGGATATCGATAGTGCTTATCATATCTGCAATTCATTACAAGTTCTGACAAAGCGTAGAAGATTGGCAAGAGGCAAGATGGACCTTAAAATGGGCAATGGGGCAAGAGTTGCCATTGTTGCTATCGGCAAGGTCACTTTATATATACTTGGTGGAGCTATTATTGTATTAGATAAATACTATTTTGTTCCTTCTATTCAAAAACATTATTTCTATTTTATATTTAACAGTTAGTGGTTATAAAATAGTTTTTTAGAACAATAGGTATTCAATTATTAAGGATGATAAAATCATCACTAGAGGGACATCGTATAATGATTTGTTTATGCTAGACACTACTCTACATATCATGAATATAAGTAAATCTAAAAGGAAATAGGATGAGATGAACAATGCCTATAGGCTAGGTCATATACAACTTTTGAAGGAAGGATTCAAAAGTTGTTAAAGAATGGATACCTATATCCATTCGACTATAAGTCATATACAACTTGTAGGCCTTGCTTTCGAAAAAAACTAACCAACTCTCCATTTAGTGGAATTGGAGAGAGCCATTGAGTTGTTGGAACTCATACATAGTGATGTATGTGGTCCCATGTCAACTCATGCAATAGGTAGTTCCTCCTACTTCATTACTTTTACTAACAATTTTTAAAGGTATGGACATATATACTTGATAAAGTATAAGTTCGAGGTCTTAGAGAAATTTAGAAAGTATAAGAATGAAGTGGAGAACTGGACTGGAAAGAATATCAAGACTCTTCGAACAGATCGAGGAGGTGAGTACTTGAGTACAGAGTTCATCTAGTTCCTTAAAGACCATGAGATTCTATCTCAATGAACACCTTATATACGCACAGTGGTGTATCCGAGAGGAGAAATCATATATTATTAAACATAGTGCGATTCATGATGAGTTTTGTCAGCCTACCCATCTCATTTTAGGGATACGCCGTAGAGATCGCGGCTTACCTTCTAAACAGAATTCCAACTAAGTCGGTAGTATCTATTCCATATAAGATATGGAAAGGGAAGAAGTCCAATCTCAATATTGTTAGTATTTGGGGCTGCCCTACCCACGTTAAAAGACACAATCCTGATAAATTGGAATCTAGGACGAAACAATGCATATTCATGAGATACCCCAAGGAAATTAATAGGTATTATTTCTATCACCTCAAGGACCAAAAGGTCTTTGTAGCTAAGAAAGTAGTGTTCCTTAAAAAGGAACACATTCATGGTGAAGACAGTGGGAGCGTGATAGAGTTGAGCGAGGTTGGAGAACCTAGCTCAAGCACCATTCCATAGTTAGAGTATCTGATAGAGTGTCTCATCCTCCTAAGAGATATGTGATATATATCAGAGGAAATGGTGTTGAGGATATCGATCCTCAGACCTACGAAGAGGCTATTACGAGTATAGACTTCAGGAAGTGGCAAGAGGCCATGAATTTTGAG
>CM017190.1:23620243-23782743 GCA_004837865.1 Musa balbisiana | reverse complement strand
GCCTCTATTTTATTGGATATCTAATAAATCCCTGAATTATTGGATCCCATGGATGAGATCCAATAAGAGCTAATAAGATATTATTGGGTAGAGACTCACTAATCTAAGAGGCTTAGATAATTTGATAAAAATCTAATACCCAATAGGAGAGAACTAAAGGCCCATAGGCCAGGGCTTCCTAGTTGTTATCTCCTATTCTCCTCTCCTTTTCTCCTCCTCAGATATTAAGTGTGGAGATTTAGCAAGTGATTAGAAGAGCATCATTATAGCCCTACTATGTGGATCACCGCTAGCAAGAAGAGCACTTGAACTCCATCTAATCCCACAAATCTGTAAGATTTTAGGGATATACGATCTCCCTAGGTAAAACACAATCTCACTCGTGGATTTTCAGTTTTGCAGATTTTTACGCACTAACTTTTGCATGATGATAAGAAACTTTTTTTTCTACAAGAATTATGAGATTTTATTTTCTGTTCTTTCGCTGCGCATATGATGTCACCCTAAATTTTTCAACAATTATGTTTTAAGGTAATCATAGATCTATTTTTATATAATATTTCAATTATACAAGTATTAGATTCAAATTTGATGATATATCCTTTATCACATAATTGACTAATGTTTAATAGATTATGTTTTAAACCATCTACTAATAATACACCCTCAATTAAAAGGTTTGACTTGTTACTTATAGTTCCTTTGCTAATAATTTTTTCCTTGTTATCTCCAAAGGTGACATATCCTTCGTCTTGGCTAGTGAAAGAAGTGTGTTGGATCTCTAGTCATGTGCCTTGAGTATCTACTATCAATGTATCATCTCTTGCTCCTAACTTTTGATTGTAAACATGCCTTATTGCTAAATACCATTAATACATAATTTGCAACTTCTTCTTTGTTAGTAGGCTCCTCATTTTTTGATGCACTTGAGTCGTCCCAAGTAGCTTTGAGCACTTTCTTTTTCTTTGGTAGCTTTTTCTTCACTTGGGGACATTCATTTTTTAAGTGCCCTTGCTTTTTGTATTCATAGCAAATTATTTGGTCTTTTTTGAGTTTACTTTTATTCATAGTATCTTGTTTTGTTTTGTTCCTTTATAAAAAATTTTTAAACTTTCTTGTAAGAAGTGTCAAGTCATCATCATCATCATCGTCACTTGAGGTTTCTCTCAAGTGATCTACTTTGGTTCTAAGTATCAAGTCCTTCCTATTCTTTAGAAGGTTGTTCTCAAGTTCATCATATACAATATATGTCATTTCATAGGTCATCAAAGACTCAATAAGTTCTTCTAGCGAAAAATTGTTCAAGTCATTTGCTTATTGTATTATCGTTACTTTAAAATCCCAACTTTTTAGAAGGGATCTTAGTATTTTATTAATAAGTTCAAAATTAGAAAAGTTTTTGCCAAGTGCTTTTAGAATATTAACAATATCTGTAAAACGAGTATACATGTCTCCAATAGTCTCACTTGGTTTCATACGAAACAACTCATAGTTATAAACTAAAAGATTAATATTTGACTATTTAACCCTACTTGTGCCTTCATGTATGACTTTGAGTGTGTGTCAAATCTCATGTGCACTTTCGTATAAAGAAACCCAATTAAATTTGTTTTTATCAAGAGTACAAAATAAAGCGTTCATCGCTTTAGCATTCAAAGAGAAAGTCTTCTTCTACAAATTATTCCATTCATTCATTGGTTTGGAAGACTTTTCAAAACTGCTTTCAACAATATTCCATAAATCAAAATCCATAGAAAGCAAGAAGATTCTCATTTTAGTTTTCTAATACATGTAGTTCATCCCGTTGAATATAGGAGGACGAGTGATAGAAAGACCCTCATGATTGCCGGTAAAAGATATTTCTCTATTGGTAAATCTTGGGAGGTGACATCACATGCACAGCGAAAGAACAGGAAACAAAATCCCCAAATTCCCAAATATATGCTTGTCATCGTGCGAAGATTGGTGTGCAAAAATTCACGAAACTTAAAACTGCGTATAAAATAAATTATGTTATCTAAGGAGTGTTGAATCTCGGATTTTGATGATGAAGTCAATTGTCATTTGTTATCTAATCCATATGTTGAGATACGTGTGTAGGATTAACTACGATGAAAGTAAGACATGCAGTAGGAATTGCGCCGAAGTCAAGACTATGATCACATTGGGGGTTCGAGAGTTCGATGGAAGTCCGGACGATCGTCGGAGGTTCTACAGGAACAAATCCGAGAAGTCCAGGAGCTTACCAAAGAAGCTCATTAGAACTCGCCAAATGGATCGTTGAATGTCCAGGAGTTTGCCAGAAGTCCACCGGAGCATCGCCGAGGGTTCATCGGATGTTCGTCGGAAGTTCGCCGGAAGCTCACCGGAAAAAGCGATTGATACACCGGAGCAAGTTACAGTAAATGTCTTAAAAATATCATAATTAGCATGATGATTAAGTTAGAAATGGGAGGTGATCCCATTAACTTAATCTTGGGGCAATTGGGCCCTTGACAGACCCAGATTGGGCCGAATGGATCAGCCCATTCGGACCCAGATTTCCTGGCCAGCGGTGGCACCGCTCAAGAGCTCAGTCTCCCAAGAAAGCTGGGTGGTGGAACCGCCCATGTCAGGCGGTGGCACCGCTTGGGCTCGATCTCCGAGTGAGGTTGGGCGATGGTACCGCCTGAGCTCGGTCTCTGAGCTTTGTTAGGCGGTAGTACCGCCCAGTTATGGCGTTAGTACCGCTAGGACCCCGAAAATCCGGGATATGACATTTTTGAGCTCCAAATTTGAACCAGTTTGGGGCCTATATATACCCCACCCTTTCCTGCATGAAAGGGCACCGAAAGCTTGATCTTACTATGTGATTTTTAGAGCTCAAAAGTGTTGTAAAGGGCAAAAGTTTCCTTCTTTTCTTCCAAGTTTTGATCATTCAAGTGAGAAGTGAAAAATCTATAAGGGTTGTCCCCTAAGCCCGTTAAAAGGAGTGAAACTATAAAAGGGTGGCTGGCCTTCACCTATTGAAGGAAAGCCTCTAGTGGACGTCGGTGACCTCATCGGAGAAGGAAGCCAAAAGTGGATATAAGTCAAGATTGACCGAACCACTCTAAATCTCGATTTGCATTTATATTCTGTTCTCTATCTTAACTACAAACTGCCTCCATAGCTTTACTTTAACTGCACTTCACTTAATTTTAAGTTAAAGAACTTTTCGAATCGGCTTTCGCATCCAAATCATTTTTTATCGTACGAACGCAGTTTTAAATCGTCAAAAGTTTTCCGCTGCACTAATTCACCCCCCCCCCCCCCCCCCCCCCCCCCATCTTAGTGCTCTTGATCCTAACAATTGGTATTAGAGCGGGGTTAACTCTTAATCGGATTAAAACCCAAGAGAGATGACATATGCCGAAAATCAAGAGGGCCACTCTATTACACATCCACCCATGTTCAATGGGATGGACTACACCTATTGGAAGACTTGAATAAGGATCTTCCTTATTTCAATGGATTTTGTACTTTGGAATCTTGTCGAAAATGGATTTTTGAAGTCTTCTCTTCTAATGATCGATTGGAATGAATTGGAGAAGAAGACTTTCGCTTTTAATGCAAAGGCTATGAATGCCTTATTTTGTACGCTTAATAAAAACGAGTTCAATCGTGTTTCGGTTTGTGAAACCGAATTTGATATTTGGCATACACTTGAAGTGACTCACGAAGGTACAAGTAGAGTGAAAGAGTCAAAAATCAATCTTTTGATATATTCTTTTGAACTATTCCGAATGAAACCGAGCGAGACTATTGGTGACATGTATACCCGTTTCATGGATGTCATCAAAGGTCTTAAAGGACTCGGCAAAAGTTTTTCGAATTTTGAGCTCGTAAATAAGATTCTAAGATCCCTTCTTAAGAGTTGGGACCCTAAAGTCACTGCTATTCAAGAGGCTAAAGATTTAAACAACTTCTCTCTTGAAGAATTAATTGGGTCATTAATGACCTACGAAATGACTTGCAAAGCTCATGAAGAGCAAGAAGACATCCTTCCAAAAAACAGGAAGGATATGACACTTAGAACTTTCAAAGATCACTTGAGAGGAAACTCGAGTGATGAAAACTGTGACGATGACTTGGTACTTCTAACAAGGAAATTCAAAAAATTTATTAAAAGAAACAAGTTTAAAAATGACACAAAAAATAAATTTGAACCCAAAAAGGACCAAGTTATTTGCTATGAATGCAAGAAGCCAGGATACTACAAAAGTGATTGTCCCCAAGCCAAGAAGAAAACACCAAAGAAGAAGACGCTCAAAGCAACCTGGGATGACTCAAGTGCGTCCGAAGAAGAGGAATCCAACACCGAGCAAGTTGCTCATTACGCCCTAATGGCCATCGGAGATGAGGTAACGAATTTAATTGATACAGATTTATCATTTAACGAATTATTAAATGCCTTCCATGACTTCTTTGATAAATGCAAAACTATTAATAGAAAATACAAATTGCTAAAAAAAGAGTATGATAGTCTTACTTGTAATTTCGATAAATTAAAAACTTAATATCATGATAGTTTAGCTCCATGTAAAAAATGTCATGATCTAGAAACTCTCCAAAAGGAGAACTTACTACTTAAGGACACCTTGAAGAAATTCGAGGTTGGTAGTAAGTCTTTGAATATGATCCTTACAAATAAGGGTCATGTTCCTAAAAGAAGTGGAATCTAATTTGTAAGAAGTCCTCACCAAAATCCAAACACCTTCGTAAAAAGCCCTATCTTATATGTTCGGCACCAAAGCAAATGTAACTTTTGTTGCAAACATGGACATAGAACTTATCATTGTCCATTCAAAAAAATTAGTACAACCAAACTAATTTGGGTTCCTAAAGGAACATTGATAAATTCTATGCAACATAATAAACAATGTAGATCAGTTTTTGAGGCACCCAAAAGTAAATCGGTACCTAAAAATCATCCTTTCTTGTAGAAACATACACCATCACAAGCTAGGAGCAAGAGATGGTACCTTGATAGTGGATGCTCAAGGCATATGACCGGAGATCCATCTCAATTCTCTAAGCTCACTAGCATAGACGAAGGCTATGTCACCTTCGGAGGCAACAACAAGGGTAAAATCATTGGCAAAGGAACTATAGGTAACAAATCCAACTTCTTTATTGAAGATGTTTGCATTAAAACAAAATATATTGTCAATTATGTGATAAAGGAAATATTTTCAAATTCGAATCTAATGCTTGCATCATTGAAAAACCACACAAAAACACATTTATGATTGCATTAAAACAAAATAACATATACACCATTGACATCAATGATCTTTGCAATGAAATGTGTTTCTCGGTTTTGAATGAGGATGCTTGGCTTTGGCATAGGAGATTAGGTCATGCTAGCATGAAACTAATCACTCAAATATCATCCAAAGAACTTGTAAGAGGAATTCCTCATATCAAGTTCATCAAAGATAATGTGTGTGATACTTGTCAATTAGGAAAACAAATTAAGGGTAGTTTCAAATCTAAGAATCAAATAAGCATCTCTAGGCCCTTACAATTGATCCATATGGACTTGTTTGGACCTATCTCTACATCAAGCCTAGGAGATAGCAAATACGCCTTCATCATTGTAGATGACTATAGTAGATACACATGGACTTATTTCTTAAAACACAAAAATGAATGCTTTAGATATTTTATCAAGTTTTGTAAACTTATCCAAAATGAAAAGGGTTCTATAATTTCGTTAATTAGAAGTGATCATGGTGGTGAATTTCAAAACCGTGATTGCCAAGAATTTTGTGAATTTAATGGATACAATCACAACTTCTCTACTCCAAGAAATCCTCAACAAAATGGAGTAGTAGAAAGAAAAAATAGAAATTTACAAGAAATGGCAAGAATTATATTGAATGAACATAGCCTACCCAAATATTTTTGGGCCGAAGCCATAAACATTGCATGCTATATTTTAAATAGAGTTCTAGTAAGACCCTTACTCACCAAAACTCCCTATAAGTTGTGGAACAACAAAAAACTCAATGTTTCATATTTTAAAGTTTTTGGGTGTAAGTGTTTTATCTTGAATGAAAAAGATGCATTAGGAAAATTTGATGCTAAATGCGATGAAGGAATTTTTCTTGGTTATTCTTTGATTTCTAAAGCTTTTCATATCTTCAATAAAAGAACTTTAATTATAGAAGAATCCATTCGTATTGTTTTTAATGAGATTTTTGAAATCAAGAAAAATGATTTTGATGATGATGTTAATTTTGATTCTTTGAATTTAAATGAAACCCCTTCTCCAACGAGCAACTTGGATGCATCCACTTCCGAAACATTCTTACCCAAGGATTGGAAGTATGTAGATACTCATTCTCAAGAGCTAATCCTAGGAGACATATCTAAGAGGGTTTAAACACGTTCTTCTCTTAAAAATTTTTGTGCCAACGCCACTTTTCTCTCCCAA
Source organism: Musa balbisiana (assembly GCA_004837865.1). Classification (NCBI taxonomy): domain Eukaryota; kingdom Viridiplantae; phylum Streptophyta; class Magnoliopsida; order Zingiberales; family Musaceae; genus Musa; species Musa balbisiana. The sequence continues at coordinate 23,776,283 of CM017190.1, read as the reverse complement.
ATTGAACCTAAATGTATTAACGAAGCCATGAAAGATGATTCATGGATTATCGCACTGCAAGATGAGTTAAATCAATTTGAGAGAAATGAGGTGTGGAAGCTTGTTCCTAGGCCAAATGACCATTTAGTTATTGGTACTAAATGGGTCTTTAGAAACAACCAAGATGAATATGGTATCGTAGTTAGAAACAAGGCTAGATTAATAGCCAAAGGTTTCAACCAAGAAGAAGGTATCGGTTACGAAGAAACCTTTGCTCCTGTGGCGAAGCCATAAGGATGCTCCTAGCCTATACTAGTAATAATAATTTTAAGTTATTTCAAATAGATGTTAAAAGCGCTTTTCTTAATGGCTTTATTTCTGAAGAAGTTTTTATTGAACAACCTCCCGGATTTGAAAATAATAGCCTCCCTAATCATGTGTTTAAATTAACTAAAGCTCTCTATGGTTTAAAACAAGCCCCAAGGGTTTGGTATGAGAGACTTAGTCCTTTTCTTATTGAAAATAATTTCACAAAAGGCAAGGTCGATACTACATTGTTTATCAAGAATTTTGATAACAATTTTCTCATTGTTCAGATTTATATTGATGATATTATCTTTGGTTCTACAAACGAATCTCTTTGTGAATCTTTTGCTAAAATCATGAGTCTCGAATTTGAAATGAGTTTGATGGGAGAATTAACCTTTTTCTTAGGCTTACAAATTAAGTAACTAAGAAATGGTATCTTTATTAGTCAAACTAAATATGCTTTAGATTTACTAAAAAGATTTAATATGGAAAACTCAAAAGCTATTAACACTCCTATGAGCTCCTTCACTAAGTTAGAAGTTGATGAAAGTGGAGAAAGCTTAGATAAAAAAACTTATAGGGGTATGATAGAAAGTTTACTTTACCTCACTGCAACTAGACCAGATATCATGTTCAGTGTAGGACTTTGTGCTAGGTTTCAATCGAACCCTAAGATATCTCATCTCAAAGCAGTTAAAAGAATACTTAGATTTCTTAAAGGTACCATAAATCTAAGATTATGGTATCCAAAAATCAAGAATTTTGAGTTAATTGCTTATGCTGATGCGGATTTTACTGGGTGTAGACTAGATAGAAAAAGCATATCAGGAACATGTCAATTTTTGGGACATGCCCTTGTTTCCTAGTCATCTAAGAAACAAAACTCGGTTATACAATCAACAACTAAAGTTGAGTATATTGCAGCTAGTGCATGTTGTGCACTAGTTGTGTGGATGAAAAATACCTTAGAAGATTATAAAGTTCATCTTAAAAATATTTTCATTAAATGTGATAACACAAGTGCTATATGTTTAACAAAGAATCTCATTCAACACTCAAGAACAAAATATATTGATATTAGACATCACTTTATATGAGATCATGTCACTAATCATGATATAGTTATAGAGTTCATTAATACTAAATATCAACTAGCTGATATTTTTACAAAGCCTTTAAGTGAAGAACAATTTGATTTCATTAGAAGAGAATTAGGTATGTTAATGTGTTTGAATGCTTGAACTCATTAAATTTATTTTTCGGACTTTATTGATTCAATAATCAAATCACTTAATTGCTATGTTGATTTTACACGATTATATGCCTTAATAACATGTTGGAAATTATGTGTTTTGCATATAAAAATTTTCATGATAATAAGCATGTTTTATCTTCATGATTGTATTTAAAAATCTATAGCAAAACCTTGTCCGAATGCATGAAAGTGTTACATTTTATTTTCAGATTTTCTTGATATATTATTCTCTTCCGGACTTAATAAGCATATGTCATATCGAGTTTGATTCATATCATTGATTTTTGACATATGGAATCAACTAGCAAATGCATCTCTCATAGACTTATCATGTGAAAAATATTTTTCGAGAAATGGATTTGATGATTCCTTCTTATAAACTCCTTCTTAAAAAAGGGAAGATATTTTTTACTTGCAAGGATTTGATTCACATACATATCTTGATCCTTGTAAAAATGAAGAGTGCCTTAAATCTCTTATCGATTTTAACTTCATTCGAATAATCTCACAAATGGCTTTCCTCCTTCATGCAAACAGATAATTCTAAATAAAAGAAAAGAAGTAATCTCCATGTCATGTTTTCCTTGAGATGCTTGTATAATTGGTATCCTATCACTCATCGTTGAAAAATGATATAAACCTAGTTATGGCATGAATCATTGCAACACTTATGTTTAAAATTTGCTTATATCATTTTCCTTTTTGTTGATGACAACGGGGAAGAAATATATAAAATGATGCTATGAGTGCCATATTTGAATTTGAATTATGTTAAGATATCAAAAGAAGCTTGCATCGAAATATATAATAAATTGATGATAGAAATGCTATGATTGCCATATTTGCATTATGTCATATATGTATCATGTTAAGATATCAAGAACATGCATCGTAATTTTACATATTGATATCTTGCCATGTGATAAAATGATATGATTGCTAAACATTTGAAATATTTGCATCATGTTAAGATATCAAGAACTTGCATCGCAATTTTACATGTTGATATCTTGCCATGTGATGAAATGCTATAATTGCTAAACACTTAAAATGCTTGTGTTATGTTAAGATATCAAAAGCTTACATTGTAATTTTATATGTTGATATCTTACCATATGATGAATTGCTACCATTACTATCATTCACACTTGAAATGTAAGACTTGAAAATGGATGTCAAGCCTTGACATTATTTTTAGAGGGATACATTATGATAGGAATCATGATGGGAGTATTGATAAGGTTAAACGATCTTAACTTATCAATATGTCTCTTGAATTCAAAGACTTTGAATTCAAGAATGACTTATCTTGAGTATGGCATATAGATAGGGGGAGTTAAGGTTAACTCTGTTATCAATTGATTATCATCATCAAAAAGGGGGAGATTGTTGAATCTCGAATTTTGATGATGAAGTCAATTGTCATTTGTTATCTAATCCATATGTTGAGATAAGTGTGCAGGATTAACTACGATGAAAGCAAGACATGCAGTAGGAATTACACCGGAGTCAAGACTATGATCACGTTGGGGGTTCGAGAGTTCGACAGAAGTCCGGATGGTCGTCGGAGATTCTGCGAGAACAAATCCGAGAAGTCCAAGACCTTGCCAAAGAAGCTTGTCAGAACTCGCCAAGTGGATCGTCGCAAGTCCAGGAGTTTTCCAGAAGTCCGTCGGAGCATCACTGAAGGTTCGTCGGATGTTCACCGGAAGTTCACCGAAAGCTCACCGGAAGAAGCGATTGACGCACCGGAGCAAGTTACAGTAAATGTCTTAAAAATATCATAGTTAGCATTATGATTAAGTTAAAAATTGGAGGTGATCCCATTAACTTAATCTTGGGGCAATTGGGCCCTTAACAGACCCAAATTGGGCCGAATGGATCAGCCCATTCGGACCCAGATTTCTTGGCCGGCGGTGGCACCACCTAAGAGCTCAGTCTCCCAAGAAAGCTAGGCGGTGGAACCGCCCATGTCAAGCGGTGGCACCGCTTGGGCTCGATCTCCGAGTGAGGCTGGGCGGTGGTACCGCCCAGTTATGGCGGTAGTACCGCTAGGACCCTAGAAATCTAGGATATAACATTTTTGAGCTCCAAATTCAAACCAGTTTGGGGCCTATATATACCCCACCCTTTCCTGCATGAAAGGGCACCGAAAGTTTGATCTTACTTTGTGATTTTTAGAGCTCAAAAGTGTTGTAAAGGGCAAAAGTTCTTCTCCCTCTTTTCTTCCAAGTTTTGATCATTCAAGAAAGGAGTGAAAAATCTATAAGGGTTGTCTCCTAAGCCCGTCAAAAGGAGTGAAACTATAAAAGGGTAGTTGGCGTTTGCCTATTGAAGGAAGGCCTCTAGTGGATGTCGGTGACCTCATCGGAGGAGGAAGCCAAAAGTAGATGTAGGTCAAGATTGACCGAACCACTCTAAATCTCGGTTTGCATTTATATTCTGTTCTCTATCTTAACTGCAAACTACCTCCATAGCTTTACTTTAACTGCACTTTGCTTGATCTTAAGTTAAAAAACTTTTTGAATCGGCTTTCACATCGAAATCATTTTTTATCCTATGAATGCAGTTTTAAATCATCGAAAGTTTTCCGCTGCACTGATTCACCCCCCCCCCCCCCCCCCTCTTAGTGCTCTTGATCTTAACAAGGAGATCATATATTCATGAATCCCTACAGATCTCTAGGAGATGGTGAAGGAGGTTAAGCGCCCTCTACTCTAGTGGTGATCCACATGGTAGGGTTGTGACGATGCTCCTCAAAACTCCATGCCTGTTGTGAGGTGGAGAGGGGGAGGAGAATAAGAGAGGCATGTAAAAGGCTCTAGCCTATGAACCACTGATTCCCTCCTATTTATAGAGGTCTCATGTCAACTTAACCCTAATGGATCCTCCCCTATTGGGTATTAGATCTCCATCCAACTACCCAAGCCTTTTAGATTAGTGGATCTCTATCCAATAATCTCTCATGGGTGCTTATTGGATCTCATCCATAAGATCCAATAATTCAAGGGCTTATTGGATATCCAATAAGATAGGGGCTCCAGCGAATATCTCATATCCGAACCTCTACTCATCGCAATGCCTACCATATATGTGTGACCCTCTAGGTCCAATATCGAGCTGGCCGTGAGACATACCAATCAAAACTCCTTCTAGCACAGTGAATTATTATCTCCATAATAATTCACTCGACTCATCGATTGCCGATGTACTATGCTACTACACCGTAGCCCCCAAACGATACAAGGGAATCTAATCCATTGGACCTATCTGTACTTATGTTAAGACTCTAGCTAGGAGAGTTATAATTGAAAGGGGCATTTATGTAAAACCTATATAGTCGACCCCTGTTAAAGAGATAAAGAGACCGGCTATAGTTAGGAGGTTATTTCTTAGAGAAGCATTAGGAGTTATAAAGGAATAGGAGTCTTGAGTAGGAGTCCTATTAGGAGTCTTGAGTAGGAATCCTAAGTAGGAGTCCTATTAGAAGTTGGGGTTTAGAAGTTGTAATATCCCTCGTTTCTAAATTTTCATATAAATTTCTAATAATAATGTAAGTATCCATTTTTAATTCTGTAGAAGAATCTAAATAAAAATCTACAAAACATGGACTGTAATTTCTGACCTTTTGTTGCTTAACTATTTATAACTTTCTGCTGAGGACTCAGATTCATGTAAAATATGATTTATTAGAAATTAGACTCAAAATTATTTCTATGTTTACTTGATTTAAAATTTTGGAATAACAATGTGAACTGAAACATTTGTTTTTATCGACCTTATGGATTTAGTAAAACAGAGTTGATGTTTTTGGACCTTTTGCTACAAAATTATTTGTAACTCTCTGTTATAAATTCTAATTTATACAAAACTTAATTTATATAGAACTAGATTAACACATCTTTCAAATGATAATTATTTTGAGTAAATTGGAGCATAATTATAGTTTGAAGTATTTATTCAATGTGCCTCTCGAATTCTACCAGAAATTGAGCTTTGGTCGATTTCGCATATTTTGGTTTCATTCATTTAGACATTGAATTCATCTAACCTTCTTATTTCAATTGAGCTATATAATTGTTTGGAATCCTTTTATGCTCTTGCTTTTATTTCCTTTCAAATCTGAAATACATTTATGAAAGATTATGTTTGCATCGTATTATCTTATACAGGCACATATACGTTTTGTTATTCCGCATGTGCTTCTAATATATGCTAATTTTTTTGTTCATACTATCCTTTTGTACTCTAGTGTTTGTGGAATTATTTGGACTTCTGCCAGAATTGGTAAAGGGTATACGCTTAGAGCCCACGATGCTCTGCTAGTCCCCTCCTAAATATGGGAGATTATATTTGGGGTCTCACTTCACCTTCTATCTGTTTGATATGATGTCCAAAGCCTTGGTTATATTCTTCTATGTGGGGTTTGGATAATAATGAAAAGTATGCAATGTCAAATGCGATATTGAGCTTCTATTTCGTATTTGTTCTTGGATATGTTCCGAAATATTTCATTTGTTATTGATATGCTCTAAATGTTTCACATGCTATTGATATCTAAAATGCTCCTTACGTCTTTGATAGGCATTTGAAATATTTCATTTGTTATTGATATGCTCTAAATGTTTTATATGATTTATTAGAAATTAGACTCAAAATTATTTCTATGTTTACTTGATTTAAAATTTTGGAATAACAATGTGAACTGAAACATTTGTTTTTATCGACCTTATGGATTTAGTTAAAACAGAGTTGATGTTTTTGGACCTTTTGCTACAAAATTATTTGTAACTCTCTGTTATAAATTCTAATTTATACAAAACTTAATTTATATAGAACTAGATTAACACATCTTTCAAATGATAATTATTTGAGTAAATTGGAGCATAATTAATAGTTTGAAGTATTTATTCAATGTGCCTCTCGAATTCTACCAGAAATTGAGCTTTGGTCGATTTCGCATATTTTGGTTTCATTCATTTAGACATTGAATTCATCTAACCTTCTTATTTCAATTGAGCTATATATAATTGTTTGGAATCCTTTTATGCTCTTGCTTTATTTCCTTTCAAATCTGAAATACATTTATGAAAGATTATGTTTGCATCGTATTATCTTATACAGGCACATATACGTTTTGTTATTCCGCATGTGCTTCTAATATATGCTAATTTTTTTTGTTCATACTATCCTTTTGTACTCTAGTGTTTGTGGAATTATTTGGACTTCTGCCAGAATTGGTAAAGGGTATACGCTTAGAGCCCACGATGCTCTGCTAGTCCCCTCCTAAATATGGGAGATTATATTTGGGGTCTCACTTCACCTTCTATCTGTTTGATATGATGTCCAAAGCCTTGGTTATATTCTTCTATGTGGGGTTTGGATAATAATGAAAAGTATGCAATGTCAAATGCGATATTGAGCTTCTATTTCGTATTTGTTCTTGGATATGTTCCGAAATATTTCATTTGTTATTGATATGCTCTAAAATGTTTCACATGCTATTGATATCTAAAATGCTCCTTACGTCTTTGATAGGCATTTGAAATATTTCATATATCATGGATATACTTCTCTTCTTATACCAATGATATGCTCTAATTAGCCCTTACTCGATTGTTATGAACAAACTATGCTTCGATTGAAATGCATTGTAACTTTATTTGTTCTTGGATATGTTCGAATATTCATGGTTATTGATATGGCCCTTAAAAAGTTTCACATGCGATTGATATCTAAAATGCTCGCTCCTTACGTCTTTGATAGGCATTTGAAATATTTCATATATCATGGATATACTTCTATACCAATGATATGCTCTAATTAGCCCTTACTCGATTGTTATGAACAAACTATGCTTCGATTGAAATGCATTGGAACTCTATTCATCGAAGTGGTTATTTTTGAAACTATTGTATCTCAATCTTGTATTTGAAACCTTATTTGTTTAAAAATATTCTCTTTGCCATGGATATGTTAGTCACTTACTGGGCTTTATATGCTCACTCCGTTGCTATATAATTTTTTTCAGGATAGCTTATTGCTCGCTAAAATGTTTAAATTGGGTTGAGATAATGGAAAGCTAGAAGATTTTGGGGCAAATCTTTCGTACTTGATAGGTTAATATTGTATAAGTTCCTTTTGTATGTAATAAAATATCAACGACAACTCTAGATTGATGTATCTTGTAAATATTTAAAAAGTGCCTCTCATATCAAAATTTTGGGAATGTTAATTTTAAATTATGTAATGATATAAACATGTGGTACTTGTTGGGTTTGGGATTATATAGATTCACATACTTATGGATTTATGATGTGGTTATGGTTTAGTTGAGCTGGCTTTGGATTTTATGAATCTTTACATAATATAATGGTATGATTATAAACTACATAGATTTTATAAATTATGAATTATAGAGGTAAATTTTGACTTGAGTGTTTTCTTAGTGACCTCAAATATGTGTTTGGATCCTAGTTCATTGATAAAAAATTTAAATATTATTGATTATTTTTTAGAGGCGTGACAGAGTTGGTATCAAAGCATGATTTGAGGATCACTGAGATATTTGATATGTTTGATATGCAAAATATATTGAGGTCTAGTAAACTATAGTGATTGGTGAAATTTTTCTTTGATGTCTTTTAGGAATCTAAGATGACGAGGACATTTGGTCCTCCTACTTCATTTGCTTCTGATTAATTATGGGGGATGAAAAGGTTGATCAGGAATTTTAAATTAGAGTGGCACAGCGAAAGCGTGGTGAACCTAATTCATTGGTGTCAGAATAGTAGTAGAATAATCAACGATGTGAATAAAGAAGATATTTGATATACGAAATTGTTCGGATGATCAAAAGATTTCTTTGTCACCTTTATATTAGAAGTAGAGGTTGAGCACTAGTAGAAAACAATAAAAATATGATTAGAAATGAATCAGAAAGTGAAAACAAGAGGGTCAAGACATCTAGATTTGAAAAGGAAAGTCACCACATAAGACTCAATGATGTTGATGGCTTCTATCCACGTGATATTATCTTTTCATCAAAGGAGGTATAATAAATTTATAGGACTAAAATTTTCTTTCAAGGAGGGGAGAGTGTAACATCACTCATTTCTAAATTTTCGTATAAGTTTCTAATTGTAATATAAGTATCCATTTTCAATTCTATAGAAGAGCCTAAATAAAAATCTGAGGACCTATTTATAAACCCTAAGAACTTAATCATAAATATAATAATACAAGGACTAAACTATAAAATATATAAAATAACAAATTCCACCACTTAAGCCTCTCTGCCTTCATTCTTAAGGAACCTGAGAAGGTAGCTGTGTTAAAGAAGAGAGAAAGACAGAAAGATGAAGAAGAAAAAAAGGAAGAAGAGGAGAAATTTGGGGCTTTGGGTTTTTTTGCACAAATCTTCCCATTTAGGGTCAAAATTCTCAAAGACAAGTATTCTAATCCTATCCTACATAAATTTTAATATTTATTTTTATTTTAATTCTATAAAATTTGAAAGATTTCGACTAAGAACTAGACATTTCTTTCATTTTGATACAAAGCCATGAATATGTAATTTTTTAGTAATCTGACCTCTATGCACTATTTCGGACCTAACTTTTAGCACTAAACTTTGATTTAGGCAAAACATATTCATCTGAAAGTAGCTCAAATATCTTTATTTTGATACCTAGATTGAATGATTTGGAGTTTAAATGCCTATTAAGAGTTTGTTGAATCTCGGATTTTGATGATGAAGTCAATTGTCATGTTTTATCTAATCCATATGTTGAGATAAGTATGCAGGATTAATTACGAAAGCTTGAAGACATAAAGTGAGTCTACCGGAATCAAGTTCGATAGGTGTTTGAGAGTCCGAAGATTCGTCGGAGATGCCGTCGGAACCAATCGAGAAGAAATCGGGGACTTGTCAGAGTTTTCAGAAGTCCGCCGAAGAGATCATCGGAGGTTCGTAGAGATCACCGAGAAGGCTCGGCTACTCGCTGATTTCGCCACAAGATCGGGAGCCAGCTGGGAGTCCGTAGGAAGAAATCCAAGGGCATATCGGAAGTCCGCCGGAAGATAGTCGGAAAGCTCGCCGGAACAAGACTTGAAGTTCGCCGGTTAAAAACTTGCTTAGGATTATGTTTTTAGTTACGTAGTTTGCATGTAATTAAGGTTAGGATTAAGAAATAATCCTATATCTTGATTAGGGGCCAACAGGGCCCAAAATGAAACTTGGGTTGGGCCGGACTTAAAGCCCAACCAGTGACCATTGAGATCGGGCGGTGGAACCGCCGGTTTGGGCAGTGGCACCACCCAGTACACTGTCAGTGTCAAAACTGACAGGCGGTGGCACCACCACTAACAGGCGGTGGCACTGCTAGCTTCGGGAACCGAAGAGAATTCAAATTTTGGAGCCCAAATTTGAATCCTCTTGAGGCCTATAAATACCCCTCAATTCTCAATAGAGATTACAACTTTTGAGAAGCAATAGAGTAAAAAAAGGTCTTAGCAAAGCCTTAGCAAGTCTTACTTTCAAATTGCTTGAGTGTTCACCTCCCTTTCTTTCTTACTGAAATTTTGTAAGAGTGTGAACCACTTGTAAAGGTTGTAAGAGAGGTGTTTGTCCTTCTCCTTCAAAGTGATTTGCTAGTGGAAGTTGGGGGCCTCATCGAAGAAGGCTTCACAAGTGGATATAGGTCATTTTGACCGAACCACTTTAAATCTGCGTGTTCCTTGAATGTATGAGTTGTTATTTTTCTGCAATCATTATCTACATAGAAGCAAGTTTTTGTTCTTCACTTTACTCTAGTTACTATCAAACGAAATATCCTCACATTTTACGGAATCAGTTTCAAACCTACTAGTTTTAATCCGCTGCACTAATTCACCCCCCCTCTTAGTGCCGCTCCGATCCTAACAATTGGTATCAGAGCAAGGCTCACTCTCATATTTGGTTTAATACCCAAGAGAGATGGCTTACTCCGACATGCATGAGGGACATTCTATTACATGTCCACCTATGTTTAATGGGTCGGATTACACGTATTGGAAGACACGTATGAGAATCTTCCTCATTTCCATGGATTTCGAGCTTTGGACTATTGTTGAAAATGGATTTCAAAAATCTTCTCTTCCGATGAGTGAGTGGAATGAATCAGAGAAAAAGGTTTTTGCTTTAAACACAAAAGCTATGAATGCCTTGTTTTGTGCACTAGACAAAAATGAATTTAATCGCGTTTCAATTTTTAATTCTGCTTTTGATATTTGGAGAACTCTTGAGGTCACTCATGAAAGCACTAGCCAAGTGAAAGAGTCCAAAATCAACATTCTTGTGCATTCTTACGAACTTTTCCGAATGAAACCAAGTGAGTCCATCGGAGACATGTACACCAGTTTCACGGATGTCATCAATGGACTCAAAGCTCTTGGTAAAGATTTTTCTAACTTTGAACTAGTAACTAAAATCTTAAGATCCCTTCCTAAAAGTTGGGATCCAAAAGTTACTGTCATTCAAGAGGCCAAGGACCTTAAAACATTCCCTCTTGAAGAACTTATTGGGTCTCTAATGACCTACGAAATGTCATGTCAAGCTCATGACAAGCTCGAGAACCCCCTTCCAAAGAACAGGAAGGATATGGCACTCAAATCACAAGATGACCACTTGAAAGGAACATCAAGTGATGAGGACAGTGATAATGACATTGCACTTTTGACTCAAAACTTTAAAAAATTTATAAGAAAGAACAAATTTAAAAATAACACAAAAAACAAACTTGAACATAAAAAGGACCAAGTGATATGCTATGAATGCAAGAAGCCGGGGCATTTCAAAAATGAATGTCCCCAAGCCAAAAAGAGAACATTAAAGAAGAAGGCACTTAAAGCAACGTGGGATGATTCAAGCACATCCGAAGAAGAGGAGTCCAACACCGAGCAAGTTGCTCATTACACCCTAATGGCCATCGGAGAGGAGGTAACGAATTTAATTGATGCAGATTTATCTTATCATGAATTATTAAATGTCTTCCATGAGTTATTTGATGAATGCAAAAAAATTAGTAGAAAATATAAATTGTTAAAAAAGGAGCATGATAGTCTTACTTGTAATTTTGATAAATTAAAAACTGAATATCATGATAGTTTAGCTCCATGCATAAAATGTCATGATCTAGAAACTCTCCAAAAGGAGAACTTGCTACTTAAGGACACCTTGAAGAAATTCGAGGTCGGTAGCAAGTCTTTGAACATGATCCTTACAAATAAGGGTCACGTTCCTAAAAGAAGTGGAATCGGATTTGTGAGAAGTTCTCACCAAAATCCAACCACCTTCATTAAAGGTCCTATCTTACATGTTCAACACCAAAGCAATTGTAACTTTTGTTGTAAATATGGACATAAAACTTATCAATGTCCATTCAAGAAAATTAGTCCGAACAAATTGATTTGGGTTCCTAAAGGAACCATGATCAAGTCTATGCAACATGATAAATAAGTTAGATCAGTTTTTAAGGCACCCAAAAGTAAATTGGTACCTAAAAATAATCCCTTCTTGTAGAAACATACACCATCACAAGCTAGGAGCAAGAGATGGTACCTTGATAGTGGATGCTCAAGGCATATGACCAGAGATCCATCCCAATTCTCCAAGCTCACTAGCATAGACGAAGACTATGTCACCTTCGGAGACAACAACAAAGGCAAAATCATTGGCAAGGGAACTATATGTAACAAATTAAACTTTTCCATTGATAATGTATTACTAGTTGATGGATTGAAACATAATCTCTTGAGTATTAGTCAATTATGCGATAAAGGTTATATCGTTAGATTTAAATCAAATGTGTGTATTATTGAAAAACCAAACAATAACATGACTATGATTGCATTAAAATAAAATAATGTCTACACCATCAATCTTGATGAACTAGGTAATGAAATGTGCCTCTCCGCTTTAAAAGATGATGCTTGGCTTTGGCATAGGAGATTAGGCCATGCAAGCATGAAACTAATATCTAAGATCTCATCTAGAGAATTAGTACGAGGGATTCCAAATATGAAGTTTGTTAAGGACAAAGTATGTGATGCGTGTCAACTAAGTAAACAAATAAAAACTAGCTTCAAACCAAAAAATCAAATTAGCACCACTAGACCATTACAATTGATCCATTTGGACTTATTTGGACCAATTGACACGACAAGTCTAGGAGGAAGCAAATAAACTTTTGTAATTGTAGATGATTATACTAGATACACTTGGACCTATTTCTTGGCTCATAAAAGTGATTGTTTCAAATGTTTCTCTAAATTTTGTAAACTCACTCAAAACGAAAAAGGTTTCATGATTTTATCAATTCAGAGTGATCACGATGCCGAATTTCAAAACCGCGATTTTCAAAATTTTTGTGAAGTTAACAGATATAACCACAACTTCTCTACTCTAAGAAACCCTCAACAAAATGGAGTAGCAGAAAGAAAAAATAGAAATCTACAAGAAATGACAAGAACTATGTTGAATGAACATAGTCTACCGAAGTATTTTTGGGCCGAAGCCATGAATACGGCTTGCTACATCATGAATAGGGTTCTAATAATACCATCTCTATCAAAAACTCCCTATGAATTATGGAATAACAAAACACCAAATGTTTCTTATTTAAATTTTTCGGTTGCAAATGCTTTATTTTAAATGAAAATGATGCCTTAGGAAAATTTGATGCTAAATCTGATGAAGGCATCTTTCTTGGTTACACTTCCGTTTCTAAGTCTTTTCATGTTTTTAACAAAAGAACCTTAGTTATAGAAGAATCTATTCATGTAATTTTTAATGAAATTTCCGAGTTAAAGAAAAATTATTTTGATGATGATATTGGTTTTGAAAATTTGGATTTAAAGGAATCCCCTCCTCAAAATAGCAACTTGGATGCATCTTCTTCCAAAATCTCCTTACCCAAGGAATGGAAGTATGTAGATGCTCATCCAAAAGAGCAAATTATAGGAGATACATCACAAGGGGTTCAAACTCGTTCTTCTTTCAAGAATTTTTGTGCTAATGCTATCTTTCTCTCTCAAATCGAACCTAAATGCATTAACGAGGCCTTGAAAGATGATTCTTGGGTCATTGCAATGCAAGAGAAATTGAATCAATTTGAGAGGAATGAGGTATGGAAGCTTGTTCCTAGACCTAGTGACCATTTAGTCATTGGTACTAAATGGGTCTTTAGAAACAAGCAAGACGAATGTGGTATCGTGGTTAGAAACAAGGCTAGATTAGTGGCCAAAGGTTTCAACCAAGAAGAAGGTATCGACTACGAAGAAACCTTCGCTCCTATGGCAAGATTAGAAGCCATTAGGATGCTCCTTACCTATGCTAGTAGTAATAATTTTAAACTATTTCAAATGGACGTCAAAAGTGCCTTCTTGAATGGTTTTATTTCGGAAGAAGTATATGTCGAACAACCTCCTAGATTTGAAAATTCTCTTCTTCCAAATCATGTATTCAAATTAACTAAGGCTCTCTATGGTTTGAAACAAGCTCCTAGAGCTTCGTACGAAAGGCTTAGTTCCTTTCTTATTTTAAATAATTTTACTAAAGGCAAGGTTGATACTACATTGTTTATCAAACATTTTAAAAATAATTTTCTTATTGTACAAATTTATGTTGATGATATTATTTTTGGTTCTTTGGATGAATCACTATGTGAATCATTTGCCAAAAATATGAGTCATGAATTTGAAATGAGTTTAATGGGTGAATTAACATTCTTTAGGATTGCAAATCAAACAACTTAGTGACGGTATATTTCTTAACCAATCTAAATATATATTAGAATTGTTAAAACGATTTAACATGGATAATTCAAAAGCAATAAACACCCCTATGAGTACTTCAACTAAGTTAGATATGGATGAAAACAATGAAAATTTCGATCAAAAAACGTATAGGGGAATGATAGGTAGTCTACTCTACCTCACCGCGACTAGACCGGATATTATGTTTAGTGTGGGACTTTGCACTAGGTTTCAATCTAATCCTAAATTATCTCATCTCAAGAGTGTTAAAAGAATATTTAGATATCTTAAAGGAACTCCAAATTTAGGACTTTGGTATCCGAAATCAGAAAAATTCGATTTAATAGCTTATGCAGATGCCGATTTTGGCGGATGCAGGATAGATAGAAAAAGTACATCAGGAACATGTTAATTTTTGGGACATGTTCTTGCTTCTTGGTCATCTAAGAAACAAAACTCGGTTGCACTATCAACAACCGAAGCTGAGTATACTGCAGCTAGTGCGTACTGTTGCACAAGTTGTGTGGATGAAAAACACCTTAGAAGATTATAAAGTTCATCTTAAAAATATTCCCATTAAATGTGATAACACAAGTACTATATGTTTAACAAAGAATCTCATTCAATACTCAAGAACAAAACATATTGATATTAGACATCACTTTATACGAGATCATGTCATTAATCATGATGTAGTTATAGAGTTCATTGATACTAAACATTAACTAGTAGATATTTTTACAAAGCCTTTAAGTGAAGAACAATTTGATTTCATTAGAAAAGAATTAGGAATGTTAATGTATCCGAATGCTTGAACTCATTAAATTTATTTTTCGGACTTTCTTAATTCAATGATCAAATCACTTAATTGCTATGATGATTTTACATGATTACATGCCTTAATAACATATTGGAAATTATGTGTTTTGGATATAAAAATTTCCATGATAATAAGCATGTTTTATCTTCATGATTGCAAAACCTTGTCCGAATGCATGAAAGTGTTAAATTTTATTTTCGGATTTTCTTGATACCTTATTCTCTTCCGAACTTAATGTAGCTTTCATAAGCATATGTCATATCGAGTTTGATTTATATCATTGATTTTTGACACATGGAATCAATTAGCAAATGCATCTCTCATAGACTTATAATGTGAAAAATATTTTCGAGAAATGGATTTGATAAAATGATTCCTTCTTATAATTTCCTTCTTGAAAAAGGGAGATTTTTTACTTGCAAGGATATTGATTCACATACATATCTTGATCCTTATAAAAGTGAAGCATGATTTAATCTCTTATCGATTTTAACTTCATTCAAGTAAACTCACAAATGATTTTTCTCCTTCATGCAAAAAGATAATAACAAATAAAAAGGAAGAAGTATTCAAAGCTATCTCCATGTCATGATTTCCTTGAAATATTTGTATAATTGGTATCCTATCACTTATTGTTGAAAAATGACATTAACCTAGTTAAGACATGAATCATTACTGCACTTATGTTTAAAATTTGCTTATCTTGTTCTCTTTTTTGTTGATGACAAAGGGGGAGAAATATATGAATTGATGCTATGAGTGCCATATTTGAATTTGAATTATGTTAAAGAAGCTTGCATTGAAATATATGGTAAATTGATTATAGAAATGCTATGATTGCTAAACACTTGAAATATTTGCATTATGTTAAGATATCAAGAACTTGCATCACAATTTGAATTGCTACCATTACTATCATTCACGTTTGAAATATAAAACTTGAAAATGGTTGTCAAGTCTTGACATTATTTTCAGAAAGATACATCATGATAGGAATCATGATGGGAGTATTGATAAGGTTTAACTTATCAATATGTCTCTTGAATTCAAAAGCCTTGAATTCAAGAATGACTTATCTCAAGTATGGCATATAGATAGGGGGAGTTAAGGTTAACTCCGTTATCAATTGATTATCATCATCAAAAAGGGGGAGATTGTTGAATCTCAGATTTTGATGATGAAGTCAATTGTCATGTTTTATCTAATCCATATGTTGAGATAAGTATGCAGGATTAACTACGAAAGCTTGAAAACATAAAGCAAGTCTACCGGAATCAAGTTCGACAGGTGTTTGAGAGTCCGAAGATTCATCGAAGATGCTATCGGAACCAATCGAGAAGAAATCGGGGACTTGTCGGAGTTTTCGGAAGTCCGCCGAAGAGATCATTGGAGGTTCGTAGAGATCACCGAGAAGGCTCGGCTACTCGCTGATTTCGCCACAAGATCGGGAGCTAGCTGGGAGTCCATCGGAAGAAATCCAAGGGCGTATCGGAAGTCCGCCGGAAGATCGCCGGAAAGCTCGCCGGAACAAGACTTGAAGTTCGCTGGTTAAAAACTTGCTTAGGATTATGTTTTTAGTTATGTAGTTTGCATGTAATTATGGTTAGGATTAAGAAATAATCCTATATCTTGATTAGGGGCCAACAGGGCCCAAAATGAAACCTAGGTTGGGCCGGACTTAAAGCCCAACCAGTGACCATTGAGATCGGGCGGTAGAACCGTCGGTCTGGGCAGTGGCACTGCCCAGCACCCGAAGAGCCAGGTAGTGGCACCGCCCAGCACCCAAAGAGCTAGGCGGTGGCACCGCTGGACTGGGCGGTGGCACCGCCCAATACACTGTCAGTGTCAGAACTAACAGGCGGTAGCACCGCCACTGACAGGCGGTGGCATCGCTAGCTTCGGGAACCGAAGAGAATTCAAATTTTGGAGCCCAAATTTGAATCCTCTTGAGGCCTATAAATACCCCTCAATTCTCAATAGAGATTACAACTTTTGAGAAGCAATAGAGTAAAAAAAAGGTCTTAGCAAAGCCTTAGTAAGTCTTACTTTCAAATTGCTTGAGTGTTCACCTCCCTTTCTTTCTTGCTGAAATTTTGTAAGAGTGTGAACCACTTGTAAAGGTTGTAAGAGGGGTGTTTGTCCTTCCCCTTCAAAGTGATTTGCTAGTGGAAGTTGGGGGCCTCATCGAAGAAGGCTTCGCAAGTGGATGTAGGTCATTTTGACCGAACCGCTTTAAATCTATATGTTCCTTGAATGTGTGAGTTGTTATTTTTCTGCAATCATTATCTACATAGAAGCAAGTTTTTGTTCTTCACTTTACTCTAGTTACTATCTAACAAAATATCCTCGCATTTTACGGAATCAGTTTCAAACCTACTAGTTTTAATCCGCTGCCCTAATTCACCCCCCCCTCTTAGTGCCGCTCCGATCCTAACAGAGTTCTATTTCAATTAACCCTATAGATTCTACGAAACAGGAATTGTAATTTCTAACCTTTTGTTGCTTAACTACTTATAACTTTCTGCTAGGGACTCAGATTCATATAAAGTATGATTTATTGGGATTAGACTCAAAATCATTTCTGTGCTTACCTGATTTAAAAATTTGGAATACAAATGTGAACTAAAACATCTATTTTTATCAACCCTGTGGATTAAGTAAAACAAAGCTGATGTTTTCGGACCTTTTGCTACAAAACTATTTGTAACTCTCTGTTGCAAATTTCAATTCATACAAAACTTAATTTATGTAGAACTATATTAACACACCTTTCGAATGACATCTATTTTGAGTAAATTGGAGCATAATTAATAGTTTGAAGTATTTGTTCAATGTGCCTCTTGAATTCTACCAGAAATCGAGCTTTGGTCGATTTCGCATATTTTGGTTTCTTTCGTTTGGACATTGAATTCATTTAACCTTCTTATTTTAATTGAGCTATATGTGATTGATTGAAACCCTTTTATACTCTTGCTTTAATTTCCTTTCAAATCTGAAATACATTAATGAAAGATTATGTTTATATCGTATTATCACGTAAAGACACATGTACGTTTTGTTGTTCCGCATGTGCCTTCGATATGTGCTAATTTTATTGTTCATACTATCCTTTTGTACTCTGGTGTTTGTGGGATTATTTGGACCTTTACTAGAAATGGTAAAGGGATTATCTAGACCTTTGCCAGAAATGGTAAAGGGTATACACTTAGAGCCCACGATGCTCTACCGGCCCCTTTTGGCTTTATCTAGACATAGATGGATGATTCTCCCAGATGTGGGAGATTATGTTTAGGATCCCACTTCACCTTCTATCTGTTTGATATAATGTCTAGAGCCTTGGTTATATTCTTCTCTGTGTACTTTGGATAATAATGAAAAGTATACAATGTCAAATGCAATATTTAGCTTCTGTTTTGTATTTGTTCTTGGATATGTTTCAAAATGTTTCATTTATTATTGATATGCTCTGAAATGTTTCCATGCCATTGATATCCGAATTGCTCCTTACGTCTTTGATAGGCATTTGAAATATTCTATATATCATGGATACGCTTCTTATGCTAATGATATGCTCCAATTAGCCCTTACTCCATTGTTATGAACAAAATATGCTTCAAATGAAATGACATTGTAACTTTGCATTCGTTGAGTAGCTATTTTTGAAACTCTTATATCTCAACCATGTATTTTGAAACCTTATTTGTTTGAAACTATCCTCTTTGTCATGGATATATTAGTCACTTGCTGAGCTTTATATGCTTACTCCGTTACTATATAAATTTTTTTAGGATAGCTTATTGCTCGCTAAAATGTTTAAATTGGGTTGAGGTAGTGGAAAGCAAGAAGATTTTGGGACAAATCTTTCATACTTTATAGATTGATGTTGTATAAGTTCCTTTTGTGTATAATGAAATATCAACGATAACTCTAGATTGATGTATCTTGTAAATATTTGAAAAGTACCTCTCATATCGAGATTTTGAGAATGTTAAGTTTAAATTGTATAATGATATAAACATGTGGTACTTGTTGGGTTTGTGATTGTGTGGATTCTCATGCTTATGGATTTATGATGTGGTTATGGTTTAGTTGAGCTGGCTTTGGATTTTGTGAATCATTACGTGATATGATGGTATGATTATAAACTGCACAGGTTTTATAAATTGTGGATTATAGAGGTAAATTTTGACTTGAGTGTTTTCTTAGTGACCTTAAATGTGTGTTTGGATCCTGGTTCATTGATGAAAATTTTAAATATTATTGATTATTTTTTAAAGGCATGACAGAAGCCCTATAAATAGTCATATATTCATCCTCTTTTTTAAAGTAATGATGAATTTTTTTTGCAACCTTTAAGCAGCAATTTGGAGGAAGGAACCCCTATATAGTTCCAAGGATGTCGATCCCCTAAAGAAATCAACATCAAGCTTAGAATCTACAAGGGTTATAACACCTGGTATCAGAGCAGTATTCTTGGCGTCTCGCTGCCCTTCCACAACCATCCATTAGCCCTCTACTACCGCCCAAAGCAATTCCCACAATTGTTTAAAAGATCATCGTCAAATTTCACCATCATCTCCACCACCACGGATCATCCTTTGATCTCCCTGTGAATTACAACAGGTTCTAATTTCATACCTTACTGCTACTGCAATATAGTTATCCTTATTCAAAAATCCAAAAAAAAGTCATTCCTATATTGTTGCAAATTTCTTTCATCGCAAAAGTTATCATATTGCGAACGAAAGATTGCTGTAGAAAATTTTAGTCGAATATTGTTGCCTTAACCAATCTATTTGCAATCCTTTCTGAATGAAATTTCTTATACACTTTATAGATCATCTTGGCTTCTATCTAAGATTGATCTATTAAGGAATTCATCTCTAAAAACATTCTTGTGTTGCTGTAAATTTTTGTCGCAAACCGTTGAAATTATTCGACGAGAATTTTGTTATCGCAACTTGCACCAATTTCCTTGCTATTATACTATCAAAATTTTCTTGATTAAATTGGTTATCCTTGCTGTTATATAAATTGAGATTTTGCTATCAAATTCCCTCCTCAAATCTCTTGGTTTTTGCTAGAAATTTCATCGAGAAACTGTTGTTTCTTCGACGACAATTCTACTCTTACAAGACAAAACATACCTGCAGCAACTTCCACTGATTTCTATCAAACCTTTGCTGCCATCTACCATAATTCTAAACCTCTTTCGTAACCTTCATCTACTACCATAGCCCTAAAACTCCACCAAACCACACCCTCAAACTGCACCCAAAACAGCCACAAAACAAGCCTAAATCGTAGCCTACATCCACCAATCCACCAACGCTTTCAACCATCACTTCTCTCAACCTGTACATGCCTTTAACTTGATAACAAAAGAGAGATCTTAATATTATAAATTTGGAGGCATATACTATGGCATCTGAGGAGGCAATCAATGCTAAAATCAAAACCTTCGAGGTGCGAATAGAGGATAAGATTTAGACTCTCTTTACCGAACTCAGTTTAGGCCGACCACCAAGCCCGAAGAAATCACATCAAGGAGAGAGCTCTGACCAATCACACCAAGCCCGAAAAGATGACTTCAAAGAGAGGGGAGGCTCTATGACCGATCTCGACTATTACGCATGAGGGTGGACTTCCCTAGATGGGAAGAAGGAGACCCAATTGGTTAGATCTCGCACGTGGAGCGATATTTTTGGTACCACAAAATCACGGACACATCAATAGTAGAAATTATGGCTATATATCTTAAAGGGGATGCCATACAGTGGTTTGACTAGTTTGAACACACTCATGGAGTCCTCTCATAGCAACAATTCAAAGAGGGACTAATGATCCGCTTCGGACCAACCGATTATGAGAACATTGACAGACAACTAATCCAACAAACCTCCACCATTCAGGAGTACCAAACCAAGTTTGAAAGGTTATCTAATCAAACTCATGATTAGCCTGAAAAATAACTATTGGGGATCTTCATTAAGGGCTTGAAGCCGGAGATCCGGGGAGAAGTTAAAGCGCGACAACCATACACGCTTATGGCAACCATCTTTTTCGCACGACTTCAAGAGGAGCGATTGAACCATAAAGCCTGGAGGACTAGGGTCACTCTCCAACTAGCAATACTGAAGCCCTTAACCCCCCTCACTGTTAATCGAGTCCCTGCACCAAAAAAGTTGACAAGAGAAGAGTTTCGGGAGCGATCTGCGAAGGGTTTATGTTGGCACTACGATGAGCTGTGGAGCCGCGAGCATCACTATAGAAAAGGGTGACTTCTTATAATTGAACCAATAGAAGAAGAGGTCATTGAATATCTAAAAGAGAGCCTTGATCATGAAGAAGAAGATATGGAAGAAGAACCACAACCGACCGACGTTATAGTACACGCACTAGCCGGCTACTCAAACCCGCAAACGATGAAAGTTGGAGGCCTTCTCAAACAACAACTGAGCACTGTTCTCATCGACACAGGCAACACTAATAACTTTCTAAATAGTAAGGTTGCTGCTCAGATGGTACTCCACATCGAAGGTTGCAACAAGTTTGACGTAAAGGTTGCCGATGGAAGAATCCTAAAGTATAACCAAAGATGTCCGCAGGTGAAACTATTACTGCAAGACCAAGAAATTATCACCAACTTCTTCCTCCTACCAATTGATGAGTATGAGATCGTGCTTAGCATAGAATAGCTAAAGACACTTGGTGATGTCTCTTGGAACTTCTCCAAATTAATTATGAAGTTCTACTGTAAAGGCATATAGATCATCCTACTCGGTAAGGGCGGAAGCAATATAACCACCATTTCAACCCAATGAATGGAGAAAGTTTTGCACAAGGTAAATGGTGGTTTTTTGATGCATCTCTAGTAGCAACTAGAGAGAAAGAAAATAGAAATTGAAGATTAAAATCTAGCCCAATTGCTTGCTAAATTTGCCGATATTTTTGCTGAGCCGCGTGGTCTTCCTCCTACTCGGCAATATGACTATCGGATTTCAATCCTTCCAGACAAGTCATCAGTGAACACTTGGCCATACTGATATCCTCACCTCTAGAAGGATGAAATTAAAAAGATCATAAAGGTGATGTTTGAAACAGGGGTGATACGGCCAAGTTGCAGCCCCTATTCCTTACAGGTGCTACTTGTACGCAAGAAGGATGGAACTTGGCGGATGTGCATCGACTACCAAGCTTTAAATGGCATCACCATTAAAGATAAGTACCCAATACCAGTGGTGGATGAACTTCTTGATGAGTTAAAAGGAGCTCGAGTCTTCACGAAGTTGGACCTCCGATCCGGTTACCACCAAATTCGGGTATATGAAGACAACATTCCAAAAACTGCATTCCGCACATATAACGGGCATTATGAATTCTTGGTAATGCCTTTTGGACTCACTAATGCTCCTTCAACCTTTCAAAGTCTCATGAACGATATTTTTTTGAGCTTTTTTGTAAATTTGTGCTAGTATTTTTTGATAATATTCTCATTTACAGCCCTTCTCTTGAGACTCACTTTCAGCATTTACGGGTTGTTTTGATGATCCTTTGAGAGAATACTCTTTTTGTTAAGCAGCCAAAGTATAGTTTTCTCCAACAAAAAGTAGAGTATCTTGGGCACATAATATCAAAAGAAGGAGTAGTGGTAGATCCAACAAAAATTGAAACAATGCAAGGCTGGCCGAGACCTACAAACGTAAAATTACTACGTAGATTCCTTGGACAAACGATCTACTACCAAAAATTTGTTAAGGACTATGGGAAGATCAGCACACCCCTCACTTCTCTACTGAAAAAAGATGCCTTCCAATGGTCAGATAAAGCCTCTACTGCCTTCGACAAACTTAAGGTAGCCATGACAACGACACCAATGCTAGCGCTACCAAATTTCAGCAGACCCTTCATCATTGAGGCTGATGCATCTGGAGTCAGAATTGGAGCCATTCTCATGCAAGATGGTCAACCACTCACATACACCAGCAAGGCATTATCTCTCTCCCATTAAAATATGTCAATATACGATAAGGAGATGCTCGTCATTGTGCACGTAGTAACGAGGTGGAGACCGTACTTGATCGGTCGACGATTTCAAATTAAAACTGACCATAGAAGCCTCAAGTACTTTTTGGAGTAAAAGATATCATCCCTTGAGCAGCAAAATTGGGTAACCAAACTTTTTGGATTTGATTATCAAATTATTTATAAAAGGGGGAAAGAAAACGTTGTTATGGATGCACTCTCACGGCTACCTGAGCAAGCTAAGGTTTCAGCCATCTCCCTTCCTACCACCAGCTTTCTTAAGGACATTAGGGAAGAATGGAAGAAGGATCTAGAGATCAGCAACATCACAAAAAAATTGGAGGATCCAAGTGCAATAGCCCACTACACTTGGGATTCAAGGGTTCTACACTATAAAAGTCGCATTGTGCTTATACCTGACTCCCCTTGCATCAAAATCATCCTGCATAAAATACACCCCACACCTTCAGCAGAGCATTCCAGATTCCTAAGAACTTACAAAAGAGTGAAGCAAAATTTTTATTGGAGAGGGATAAAAAAAATTATTGTGGAATATGTAGCACAATGTGTTGTATGTCAATAACACAAGGGTGAAACAGTGGCAAGTCCAAGGAAGCTACAACCACTACCCATACCAGACTCGGTGTGGACTGACATCTCCATGAAGTTATCCTCATGTTTTTATGGGCCCTATCAGATCACAAAGTGTATTGGAGCCGTGGCATACAGACTTAAATTGCCTGAGGATGCCAGAACTCACCCTGTCTTCCATGTGTCATGCTTAAAGCCCAAGTTGGGAGAACACGAGTCACCCCAGATCTAACTATCCAACACCATTGAGGATAGAGTTATTCAAGCCCAACCACAAGCCATCCTCGACCGCAGGATCGTGATGCATCGCCGACATCCCTCTATTGAAGTACTAGTGCATTGGAACAATTTACCACTTGAAGATGCCACATTGGAATTATATGAAGAGCTGAATACCCAGTTCCCCGAGTTCATAGAATCTCAGCCTCGAGGACAAAGCTGATTTGAAGAGGGCGGGTCTATTAGGACTCTAGCTAGGAGAGTCCTAAATTGAGTTTCATTGAAAGGGGCATTCATGTAAAACCTACCTAGTCGACCCCTATTAAAGAGGTGAAGAGGCCGACTAGGGTTAGGAGAGTGTTTCTTAGAGAAGCATTAGGAGTTGTAGTGGAATAGGAATTTTGAGTAGGAGTCCTAATTGAGTAGAAGTCTTGAGTAGTAATCCTATTAGGAGTTGGGGTTTAGAAGCCCTATAAATAGTCATATATTCATCATCTTTTCTAAAGCAATAGATGAATCTTTTCTACTACCTTTGAGTAGCAATTTGGAGGAAGGAACCCCTATAGAGTTCCAACGAGGTCGATCCCCTAAAGAGATCAACCCTAAGCTTAGAATCTGCAAGGGTTCTAACACCTCAGTTACCATGTACCTATAGTCCCTCATTCATCTAATATCCCAGAGACCATATACCGAATATGGTGTTGTCAGACCCATATGGTTTCTACTCGAGTCTCGCTCTAATCGGATTCTCCTAGAAAACTCTTTCTCTCTCAATCCGAATGACCCTAGCCAGGAATTTGTTTGAGTAAGAACACATAAGACATTCCTCTCATAATACCGAGAGTGGATGATCCTCTATCGATACTTAATATCCCTCGTAAGGTTGACTGCCACTCCCGATGACCGGCTGTGCTAAATCTAGGACATTCAAACCTATAAGTCCGGTATCACAGAGTGGAGCACTCATAAATAACATCCTTAGTGTCTCAAGTCTAAGGACCAGATACACCACTAGGACTACGGAATCGCTATCTGATAATAAGGCATCATCAACCATCCAGCATTCCGTAAGCGGATCAATTAGTGAACTCATTCTCCAATGAGCATCTGTACTGTATCTATAGTGTCCTCACACAAGCAACTATGAGACCAGCTGCATCCATCATATGGATAAGTATGCAGCACACCAGTTTGTCTAGTTATCTCGATGTCACTCTCGAGTAACATATGACCAGGATTATTTTGAATCTATGTTTAAAGGTGAATCGATCTCATTATCATGATCTCATCATGATTCGATTCTCATTGCATAGATCCAAGGACATCACTATATATGTATTATATATACATATATGTACATATACATATTTATATATATACATATGTATACATATGTATATATATACACATATATATACACACACAACAAGCAATATAAAGTAATAAATATCAAAATATAATAAGCAAAAAGACTGCGTGTCAAATCACATATGTCATCACTCACGTGATTAGCTTGCAGGGCATATATAATTAGCTTGCAGGGCATATATGACTAGCAAACTGTCGGTGGTACCACAGCCCAATACCACTCATACTCCTTAATGACAAAAACGGGGTGAAGAAGTAAATTATATTTTTTGCTAATAACAAGGAGGAGAAGTAGTGATTTATATCTAGCTTATATGTTGAATAAAAAGACTTATGATGCATTTATAACTTTTTGTTAGTAGTGACTCATAACGAACTTTTGTTAATTATTTTTGAAATTTGAAACTTAATTGAATATTTGAGTTTATAATGATAATATTAATAATATCGAATTTGACTCAACTTAAATTCAAGACTACCATTAAAAGCATATTATTTTGAATTCAAGTTTATCATACTTTTAAGAAAACATATAGATAGAAGGGGTTTTGTTAAGACCCTATCATCAATTGACTTTTCGGTATTTGTAACTTGAACTTATCATTGATGACTCAATATTGAGATCTTTCATGTACCATGATGTTAAAGTAATTTTTTATTTATATAATTTGATCATTGATATACTTTCTTTTTTTTGTTGATGACATAGATGGAGAAGTAGTAACTCATGATTTTTGTTATTAATAAAGGGGAAAAAGAGGTAACTAATGCATAAACAAGGAGAATCATGATGTCTTAGGGTTTTTTTTGTTATTTTGCAACTTATGTTTGATTTATGCAAATGGTTAACTTATAGTTATATTTTGATTAGCATTACACATTGATAATGGTTGAAATTTAAAATTTAAAATTATTATAATTATAAGTTAATATTTAAAACTTGGTCAAATATTAATTTTTAGGCTTGAATGATAGAATCATAATAACAAAAAGATGAAATTATTTTAATTTTAATTCAAAATTAGCATTGGAAGATTATTATTTATTCATAGGAATTAGTCGGTACTAAGAGGGGGGGTGAATTAGTGCAATGGTAAAAACATCGATTTTGAAAAATATTTCATTTTGATTAAACCCATTTCATAAAGATACTTAAATTAAAAGTGTACGAAAGAGTATAGCAAGTAAGGTTGTTTACAGTTAAAGTAAATTACTCAAAAGAAATACAAACCAAATTTTTATAGTGGTTCGGTTGTCGTGACATATATCCACTCCACCGATTCCTCTACTAAAGAGGCCACCGGCATCCACTAATGATCTTCCTTCATTCTCTCTTACGACCTATTGCCCAATCGATCAATTGACTTCCACAACTCTGATTTCCTTAGCGCAATTTCTGCTCTTCTTATCCCAATGCCTGAACCCATGGCCCGAAGCCTTCTGTCAATACGTCAACCGATCCTTCGGCTCGATATCCAATCTTTTGACATATTTTTCTCTGGCCCAATATGATTCTTCCTACTTTAATTGTCTCTCCTTGATCGAAGCTTCCTGCATCACTCAAAACACAGATCAAATCATAAACACTATCAATTGGTTTCATCATCAAAATCTAAGATTTAACACATCATACTTTTAAGGATGACATATAATAAGGGGAGCCTAGTAAAGACTCTATCACCAATTGATTGTCATCATAAAAAATAAAAAGATTATTGAATCTCAGATTTTGATGATGAAACTAACTGATGAGTTTATTGGATTAATATGATTTTAAGATAAATGACATAAAAAATACTTCGATCACAAACTCGAATCACCGAAGGGCCAACCGTTGAAGTAGAAGAGTCAGATATTGTGCTAAAAAAATTATCGCATTAAAAATTAGATATCGAGTCGAAGGATTGATAGACATACTAGAGATTAGACTTCATATTATAGGTTTGGGCATCATGTTAAAAGGATAGGATATTGTGTTAGAAGATTAGATGTCATGGAAAATTCGATACGCCGGTGGAATGGTCAATATGTCAAATAAAAGGGCCACGTGACAAAGGTTCGGATGAAGTGTCAGAAGATCGGATGATATATCAAAAGAACATACAACATGCCAAAAGTTTCATGAAGGTGCTGGAGGTGTGGTTGATTTGTTAAGGTCTTAATCAAAGTTTTTTAGGTAAATTTAAGTTGGTATTAAGTCGAAATGAAGCTCATTTATTATGAAAATCATTGGACTTGATGTTAGGTCGAATTGAAAATGTCATTAAGATCCTAACAATTGGTATCAGAGTAGAGCAAGAATCTCTCATTTGGATTAGCACCCAAGAAAGAATAAATGATGTTCTCAAATAATTAAGATGGACACTCATCACATGTCCTCTCATGTTCAATGGGATGAATTACACCTATTGGAAAACACAAATATTTTTTTTATTTTCTATGGATTTGATTTATAGAATATTGTGAGTTTGGATTTCAAAAATCTTTTAAACCAATGGAGGAATAGAATGATTTTAAAAAGAGAATATTTTGTTTAAATGTTAAAGCTATGAATGTTTTATTTTGTGCTTCAGATAAAAATAAGTTTCAACTTGTGACATTACACATGATATATGGCACACATTTAAAGTCATTCACGAAGGCACAAGTTGAGTAAAAAAATCTAAAATTAATCTTTTGTTCATAATTATGAATTATTTAAAATGAATCAAGAGAATCTATTAGTGATATGTACACCTATTTTACAGATGTTGTTAATAGATTAAAAGTTCTTGGTAAAAACTATACTAATTTTGAATTGATGAGTAAGATTTTATGATCTCTTCTGAAAAATTGAGACTGAAAGATAATGACAATCTAAAAAACTAAAGACTTAAATAATATTCCTCTTGGAGAAATCAAAAAATCTTTAATGATTGATGAAATGATATACGAAAAACATGATGAAGAAAAAAAAATCTTCTAAAGAAAAAAATATATATTGCTCTTAAATCCAAAAATGATTACTTGAACAAAGGCTCAAGTGATAACAATAAAGACATGATACTTCTTATAAAAGGATTCAAAAAGTTAATATGAAGATTTTGAATCATCTAATCTTAAACTTAAAAATGAGTTATTTAAAAAATCATTAGAATTATATGCTTTGAAAAATACAAAGAATGACTTGCCATGAATGAAAAACTAGAATTTTGCTTAAAAGAGTCTATTAATAGTAATGATGTAATAGAATCTCTTAAAAAGGAAAACATATTACTACAATAAACATTAAAAAAATTAAAATTAAAACAACCCACTTGATATGATTCCGATTCTTGCTAAACAAGGTTGTATATCAAGTAAAGAAGGCAACGGCTTCACGAGTAATAACACTCATCAAAAGTCAATCAAATTTGTAAAATGACCAATATTGCATACTCATACACATCAGAAAGTTCAATGTAACTATTGTAAAAAGTTTGATCACTATGCATACACATGCTTTTTTAAAAAATATAATTATCTTCAATTAATTTGGATTTCTAAAGGAACTATAAGTAATTTAGAGCCAAAAGATAAGAAAGGTAGATCTAACTATGAAAAACTAAAAATTAAATGGGTACATAAAGCAAACTCATTTTTCTTGTAAGTATGTCTCTAAATAAGAGTAAGTTGAAAAAAATGGTATCTTGATAGTGAAAGCTCAATACACATGACCGAAGATTCAACAAACTTTTCAAAACTCACTAGTTGAGATAGAGGATATGTTACCTTCAAAGACAACAACAAATAGAAAATTGTTAATATTAGAAATATTTATAATATTTTAGAGATTGATACTTCTTTATCATTGAAAACTTCTCAAATCTCAAAATTTAATCATAATATTGAGAAAATACAAGTTAAAACTCTTTTATTAATTTAGATATTGTTGTTCTCATGTCATCAAAAGAATTGATAAGGATGAATAATAAAATAATATTAATAAACTCTCACATAATATTGATATCATTGCTAATAATCTTGTAGAAGAACCACAATCGATAGTTTTGATAAGATCTCAAAGGGATAAAAGATCTATCATTTTTTATTATATATGGTATATATACAATAATCAAATTATGAAAAGGACCCTCATTGTTATCACAAGTTATGGAAAATAACGATTTTAAAAAATGATATGATGTAATAAAGGAAGAGTTGAAGACAATGGACTAGAAGGATATTTGAGAACTCATCGAATTACCAAATAATTGTAGAAGAGTCTGTTATATAGATATGACTCAAAAGATGATATAAAATTAGATTATAGCTAAAGATATTACTTATAAAGAAAGCATTAACCTAATAGACTTGTTAAAAATCATCATGCCATTATGGTTTTAAGTTACATTGATGTAAAAATAACATTTTTGAAAGAAGATCTAGATGTAAATTTTGGTATATAAATTTGAAAAATTCGTTTATGATCTTAAATATGCCTTAGATAATGATATATAAAGTTTTATAATACTATTATTTCTATCATATTTAAGAAAAATACTATTGATCAATACTTATATCTAAAGGTTAATTAGAGTAAGTTTATTATATTGGTCTTACATGTGAATAAAATTTTAATTGTTAGCTGTGATATTGGTCTATTGTATGAAACTAAAATATTTCTCACTAAAAATTTGAAGGTGGTTGATATGAATGAGGCATCTTATGTTATTGGTATTAAGATATTTATGAATAGATTTCAAGGATTACTAAGGTTATCTCAAAAAAGATATATTAAATAAGTTTTCAAGAGGTTTAATATACATCTTTGTTCAACAAATGACAAAAATAATAAATTTCAATCAAAGCAATTATTTTTAAAATGGCTTGAAAAAATATCAAATGAAAGAAAATTATTTCTTATATATATGTAATTGAAATTTTATTATATGCTTAAATAGACCAATTTTGTAGTTAAAATATTATGTAGATATTAGAGTTATCTAAAGATAAAACACTAAGATATTGTAAAGAAAATAATAAGATATCTAGAAAGAATGAAAAAATCATATTTCCATGCCCACATATATGAAATTATATTAGGTTGAAATTATTGTATTTTCATATGTTAATTTTATAAGTTGACTCGATAGTAAGAAGTCCAATTACATTTTTATATTTATTAGTGAGAGATATATTTTATAAGAAAAACTATAAAATAATATATTATTATATTATCAAGAATAAAAGTTAATTTAGTGGTATAATTTGAGGCCATTAATCAAGCTTTATAATCGTGAAATTTTATCTTATGACTTAGTGTGGTTAGACTCAATTGTCAAGTACTGGATATACTTTATAATATATCATAATAGTTTTCTTCTTGAATGATAAGTATTCTAATAATTCTATGCATTATGATATAAAGTATTTGAAGAAAAAATATAAAAATAATTAATGTCAATTAAGAATCTAAGTTTCACTATATCAATTACTGATCGATTCACTTAAGATTTACAGTCTAAAATATTTAAAAGAATATATTCTTCTAATTAGATTTGTGAATAATCCATAAAAGATATGATGATATATGTTTGAGTAGATATTATAATTGATATTCTTGTTCACACAATTAAGGTTATTTGTTTCTGCTATCCTTGATATTTATGTATATACTTATATAATGGTTGAATATATATATATATATATATATATATATATATATATATATATATATATATATATATATATATATATATAATAATATATCTTAATAAGATAAATTACAATGGTTGTTTTGGACTACAGTAAAAAGATTGATTAATAGTGTTATAATACATAAAAAAAAAACATGATATTGATGACGTATAATAACTATGACATGCATTGATAATCAAACTTAGTGTGATATTATTATTTTTATTTGATTTATTAGCCTATTTTATAAAATTCATACACATGTGTAAAATTTTTTTTAAAGTTTTAAAATATAATTAATCAAAATTATTTTTAAATAATTTTTTATTTCATTCATTTTAATCTTAATTTTTATATCTTATCAATTAATAAATTATACAATGTTATCTAATTATATAATATATATTATAGATTTGATTAGATTCTAATTATGATTATTGATTAATAAAAAAATTAATTATAATAGGATTCGTTAGGAGATGCCGTTGATGAAAAGAAATTTTCTAATTATCATTCTAAACCCTTTACTCTCATTATATCATATTACAAATTTATTCTCAATCTCCCTTGATCCTTAATCAATCGTTCATATCGATTCTGATAAAAATATTAAAAAAATACGAGTCTCATTTTTCTTGTAAATCAATGTTTTCAAATTTCATGACAATATATTTATATATCAAATAAATATTTTAAAAATAATATCGAAAGATACATATCATAAATTTAATATATTATTATTTATTTTTTAAATAATAATAATATAATTTTTATGGTTAATACTTTTTCTGTGCTCCCAGACATCCTCCTCCCAAACATCCTACCCACTCATTCTTTGAGGAGTTCTGACATCATCAACGGCACGCGTTCCGTTCAGTAGCAAAAGATTCCATCTTTACTTCACGATTGTTGCTCATTCGTGCATCAAACGGAGAACTCAATCCCAACTTAGATTCACGAGTGTCTACTTAAGTACCGCTAACATTCCCCCGAACCCAAATCGCTCTTTCTACTGCTTCGCCAAGGCTAAGACGACAAAGCCAAAGAAGAAGAGAAGCAGATGCGGGTCCCTTTTCAGCCTTAGCCGGTCAGCATTGACCTCTGAAGACGACTTCAGCATTGAAGGCTCTGTCCCGTCTCAGCCTGCTTTAATCACATGCCAACAGATGGGAAGCAATGTTGCAACATCCATTTGGTTCTCGCTTTGACAAAGACCCTACCATGACTGTTCTTTCTCCTTCAACCCAGCCACTTTCCATGATGGTGGTGGTATCCGTGGGGGCTCCTTGAGGTCTCCGACTGCCTCCTCTTTTCCATCACACACACCATAGTTAATCTCTCTATCTCTCCCGTATCAGCATAGTCTACTCTTGTAGTGTACAGCTCTCTTGTGGCTCTCAGTCGATCGCTACCAAATAGGGATCCAATGTGTGGGGTATCTTACTTGGATTTTGTTTGGGTTTTGTGCTACGCACTATTATTGTACGGTAGCAGAAGCTTTATCTCCGTCTTATCTTGAGAGAGTCGCATTAATTCCACAGTAGTACTGGTCATTTCTCTGTCCCCATCCGAGCTTCTTCCGACTCTCAAGTACCAGAAGATGCAGTATGAACTGTCAAATCATTTGTTTGTACCGCAGCCTCTCCATCTCGTGTACTTCAAGCGAAATGCTTCTTTGTCTCCGCACCGGAGTCCCCATTTGGCATCAGTCCGGTCTCAGCACTCTCTCCTTCAGAAAGAAGAGACATCAGGTTGGATCATGAAACC
This sequence comes from Musa balbisiana, assembly GCA_004837865.1. Lineage (NCBI taxonomy): Eukaryota > Viridiplantae > Streptophyta > Magnoliopsida > Zingiberales > Musaceae > Musa > Musa balbisiana. Next base: position 23,743,497 of record CM017190.1, on the reverse strand, counting down.
TCCTCCGTTGGAATCAATCAGGCATTGTGCTGAACCAGTCGGTGTGCTGTTTCGAGGATGAACAGAATGGCAGTAGATGAGAATCAAAGTGGCAGTATCTAAATTGACATAGTGAAAGATAAACTTCACAGACCACAGACCTGTATGCATCCTTATTGAGGCTCGGTCATCAACCTGCAACATCTTTACTTCGAACTCAAACCAAAAGTGTCCCCTTCTTATGATCTGCTTCTGTCAGTTTGGCCATGATCATTTCTGGTTTCAACTGTAGATTCTCACAGCAGCAAAGGCAAATGAGTCCAAGGGGAAGAGGCAACTTGCTCTATAGTTTTTGAGGTGGGGGAGAAGAGTGTGGTGACACGGTCATCATTGCAGTAATCAGAAAGGAGATGGGTATAAGGATACATGGATGTTGACATCTGTACCCTGGAATCTCTGTACCTCATACTCCTCCGGTACCAAATCATTCCCTCATGAAAACTGTGTCCCTAAGAAGGCCATGCACATATGCATACATCACAGGAAAGCCTTTGCAGGAACTCTTTGGAGATCTTTTAGCTTCTGTAATAGCAGTGAATTAGGGTTGTAAATCTATGCAAATGGAGGTCACGTTGAGGACAAACAGGATTCATGGATTGCACTGCGTTTAGTACGGAAAGTATTGTTGTGAAGTGACTACTTGGACAGTCGTCTTTCCCTGTCACACAGTCTCCTGGCCATTACACTGTGAAGGTAGCAGCCTTGCTTGGGTATCTGATGGTGATAATATAAAGAATGGAAGGGGGCTTCTCCCCGTTAGCAGCGTCGCCATAAAAACGAAAAACTACAACACTATCCCCCTTCTCAGACCACAAATCCCCACTGTTTATTGTTGTCGAGCACTTGCCTGTTGGAGCTCTTTCTTTTTGCTTAGATTGAATGATCTTATTTGGTTCTCCTCGCGTTAGTGCAGTGTTAGGAGAATGGAATCCATGAGCAGCAACAACTGGTTGGGCTTCTCTCTCTCCACTCACATGAACACGGAGGTGTCTTCAGAGCCACCTCATCGCCAAACTCGACCGGCTCTTGCCGCTGCTTCGACTGCAGTAGCATGCAACTCCGGTGTATGCTACGGGATGGAAGATGAAAATGGTGGACTTTACTCTCAGCTATCCATCATGCCATTGAAGTCCGATGGGTCTCTCTGCATCATGGAAACACTCAGGAGATCACAGCAGGAAGGTCTGCCCGGAAGCCTTCGCGTCGGTAATACATTCCAGAAATGCTTGTTCTTATTCATGTTTCAATGTGATGAAGGAATGATGATGCCATCTCCATCACCAAAACTAGCAGACTTTCTCAGTGGCGGACAGCATATGGGGATCCATCACGAGTATGAGAACAATGACAGAGCAGCAATCGCTCGAAGCTTAGACAGCATGCACCGCAACGAGGAATCTGAGACCGGAGGCCATGTCAACCAGATGCAAGTGCAACAACAACTGTGCTTTGGGCCATCGCAGGAAGGGATGTGCTCTGAGGTGACAAGCCATGAAATGGACGTGGACGCCATTCCCGGACTGCGAAATTGGGTGCACTGGCACCACAATGCTTGCGACAACGGATCGTGCGAGGAAGGAGGTCTTGGAGCTGGTAACCCTGTTGGTGCAATGGGATATGGTCATCTGCAATCTTTGAGCTTGTCCATGAGCCCTGGGGCTCAGTCCAGCTATGTCACAGCTCCATTGCAGACCTCTGCTGTTGTTGCAACCGAGTGCATGGCTTCAGATGCACCAAGAAAGAGGAGGACCGGCAAAGGGGGCCGGAAGCAACCAGTTCATAGGAAAAGCGTTGACACATTTGGGCAGAGAACGTCTCAGTATAGAGGTGTTACCCGGTCAGTGGTCATGGTGGTGATTCTTACTAGGGCCGTCATTTAGTATATCTTCTCATTTTCTTCTGTAGGATACTGCAAACATTTCATGCTTTTCGCCATGAATCAAATCAATGTTCTTTTTTCTGGTAATCTTCTTTCTGGCAAAAAAAATATACGATGAGTTATTTTCATGCATCAGGCATCGGTGGACTGGTAGATACGAAGCACATCTCTGGGACAACACCTGCAAGCAACAAGGCCAGACAAGGAAAGGAAGGCAAGGTGAGCAGAGCAAATAGATTCTGTTCCAAGAACCTCTTCTCTAGATGTTTCCGACTGAAAACTAAACCACGCTAACTACAAATGAAATCTTGTCTGCCATGTTCTTGCTTTGGGAGATCTGTCATAAAGCATCATGAGCTTCTGCAGTTTATCTTGGTAACCTTTCCCTGAACTCAGATATCCACTTCATTTCCACCTGTCAACTTCTTCATGAGTGAGCTCAGATATACCACTCACATTTCAATCTTTCAGGGGGTTACGATATGGAGGAGAAAGCTGCCAGAACATATGACTTGGCTGCATTGAAGTACTGGGGTTCATCAACACACATCAACTTCCCGGTATGTTTGATCAGTTCAAATCTTCTTCATACTTGCAATACTGTGATGGGAATTCATGCAGTCGGAGAATTACCAACAAGAGCTTGACGAGATGAAGAGCATGACCAGGCAAGAGTACGTTGCCCACTTAAGAAGGTGAATCTCCGTCTACACTAATCCTAAATGGGACTGGTGGAGGTCTCATCTATCTCTGCTTCGATTTGCTTACAGAAGGAGCAGTGGGTTCTCACGAGGTGCTTCAATGTACCGGGGAGTCACAAGGTGACTTGGAGTTATAAGAGATCGAGCATCCACATTTCTCAGCTTTGATATCATCTGCTTATTCCTTGCCATTTAATGTTGCTCTTCAGGCATCACCAGCATGGAAGGTGGCAAGCTCGGATCGGTCGAGTTGCTGGGAACAAAGATCTCTACCTTGGAACCTTCAGTAAGTTTCTGATGTCTGCCACCTTCAATAAGATCACTGTTGCATCATCATCATCAGCCTTTCAGGTACACAAGAGGAAGCAGCCGAAGCCTATGACATTGCAGCAATTAGATTTCGTGGGGTAAATGCAGTTACTAACTTTGACATGGCAAGATACGATGTGGAGAAGATAATGGCGAGCAGTACCTTGTTGTCGGGAGAGCTTGCCAGGAGATCAAACAAGGCAACTGATGCGGGAAAAGAGCCACCTCCAGCACAGGATAGCTGCAGAGATGTTGCAGAAGAAAGCAGCTCTGGTACGGGGTGGAAGATGGACTTCCAACAGCAAACTCCTCCCGAGTACAGGAGCCCCATGGAATTCTCACCTGTTCTTCATGGGTTGGTCGTGGGAAGCTCGAGGTCAATGCAAGGGGTCGGTGATACGGACAGGTTAGGGAAGAGCTTGAGCAGCTCCGTGGATAGAACTGAGCTCTCGCTGTTGTATGCCAAGGGATCATCCCCAGAGTTCACTGGTTCTACTTGGGCTCCATCAGCGCCTCACATGCCAGTGTTTGCTGCATGGGGCGATGCTTAATCTTCTGCGGGTTGGTAATACATTTCAGGTTCATGAGCAAGTCACCGAAGAGAGGAATTGCTGTGCTATTTTGGTGGAAAATACTGCAGACATGAAATTGGAGAAAGATGATGATGGTTTTTTCGTTGGTCGTTCTCTCACAGCAGAAGCAGTGTAAACTTTTGATCAATCTTTGATCCTTTTCGTTGTCACCACCAACATTCTCTTTATTTGTCTTGGCTGTGATCTGCTGCTCTCATCAGGTCTGCATGTCTAAATTGACGATGGATCTGTGCGAATTATCATTACATCGAAGCCATTTAGGGATGTATACATATAAGAATGAATATGCATTAATCAAATTTGAGATAATAGGATACAGATTCGGATACGATAAGATTTATAGTTACCCAATTCTACCAATTGACATTCTAATGCCTCATTTCCGTAACATCAGTGGCTTTAATGCAACTGTTAACATAATTAAAATCCTGACTACTTAGTTGTAGTTTAGCCTTGAGAAAAGCTGATGATACCATCAACAAAGACAGATAGAGAAGTTGTTTCCAGGACTGCAACTCTAATCTACTATGCTTCTTGTCCCGAATGAAGCAACTTGGGATTTGTCCTGTGACCTTGCTTCTCATCAAAGGCAATTAGTACACGAATCAGTATGTTCTAAATCATTACCGTCATCATAATTTGAAGACAGCATAAATTAAAATCTTAATAATATAGGCAGGACATGATAGTAAGGATTAGTTTTTAAGTTCCAATAAATCTCAAGGAGGTGAAACAAAGAATACCTGTAGCCCTCAGGTAATAAGCCACTCTATCCAAGCAGTTTCATGGACTTTGCACATGTAGATGAACATAATCTGCAGTAATGGTGAAAAAGGCGAGTGAGTGCGCAGTTGGGGAACAACAAATGCCCATCAATGGTGACCAAATCCACAATGCTCACCCGGTTATTGCACACATGATGTTGAAGATAACACCCAGATCACAGAAGAAAATTGAAGCACAGCATCATCTGTAGATTTGGAGATTGGAAAATAACACCCAGATCACAGAAGAAAATTGAAGCACAGCATCATATGTAGATTTGGAGATTGTTAGAGCAGTAATCCAAGAACAAACCTTCTGCCGTTGGGGATCAGTGCCTCAGTTGAACCTGTCTCAGTCATCTACTTAATTCACATGCATGGTAGGGAGTACAACCTATCTTGATAAATTTTGAAAACAATGCTAAATAAATACATGTAAGATGCAGGGGTCAACTCACTACTGATAGATCTTACAGGATGCAGAACTAGGTAAAAAGTTGATTGATTTCTCTGAGCCACTATCGTATGTTGAGTACAATAACCTCCTCAATCCATAAATCACATAACAAAGAACAACAATCTTGTTCTTGTTGTCAAACTCAAGAGAGCATTTTTCTCAAAGAACAGGCTTGTAGGTATTATTAATTAAACTGGTAGGGACCATTGACCGACGGTGCATTCTGATTCTTGATATCAGCTGTCTGCTGCAACTTTCTCACCAACCACAGAACTTGCATCAGTCGACAGTGCGTTCTGATTCTTGATATCATCTGTCTGCTGCAACTTTCTCGCCAACCACAGAACTTGCATCAGTCCACCATTGCCAATATGCGAAAGAAGCACCTTACCTTGCAGTTTGAAGCACAAAGAAACAAACACAAAAAATGATCCAATGCCCAGAAGATATGTATTAGGGTCTCCATCCTGTTCAAAAGCAGTAAGAAATGCAAGGGTATGATCACAAATTTGAACAGAAATAGAATAATCAAAATAAATCATGAGTAAATCACAAATTATACCTCTATGCGACTTTTCAAAAACTCTTGCAAGGATTCCTTTATGAAATCTGCCAATGCTACACCAACAAACAGGCCAATTGGTACAAGAAGTTCTCTATCTCTTGAGATAGCAAGAGATATGTCCGATAAAAAGCTTATAGCATACAGCACAATGAAGGACCACCTGAGAGCCTTTTTTCCAAGAAAGAACAATTGGCGAACAACCATATCTTTAGCTTCCTCCCAAGGAAACTCTTTGAGCAATTTAGGAGAGGCCTCCCATATCCTATCTGCCAAATCTTTGAAATAACTAGTAGCTTTGTTTGGTTCAGCAAACTTTCCAGCAGCTTGCAATTTCATTATTGAATGTCTTATAGGTTGCCGCCTTAAGTGGTATTTTGAAGAAGGATAGAAGCCATGATGGTCAAAGGTTCTACAGCTACAGTGAGTTATAATCTGCCAAATGAAAAGCAAGAATGTTAAAGAATCCAGTAAGAAATTATTATTCACAATGCTATGCCTAGTGCAGTTTAAATCTATATTTATTAGGGAAAACATGATAAACCTAAAAGGAACAAAATAACATATTATCTCAGAAGATGGAAAAACACAAACAAGTCATATAATGCATTTCAACACAGCATTCTACAATCAACTTATACTAAATCTGGTTTTAAAAAAGAAACAAGAGATGGCTATTTTAATCAAATTCACTAGGTCGATTAAATTAATCTGGGTTATCTGGATCAAAGTACCTTAACCAGGTTTCTTTGATGCTTCATGACTTTATTGTGGCTGGCAGGCTGGAGCCTCCAGTCAATGGCTTAATGAATCTCCTCCATTCAGTACCAGACAATACCTTAAGGTATCTAATCTCTTCTCATCCTTAATAATTCTCATCTTCCCTCTGATGTCATGCAAAACTCTTATAGTTATGGCAGTCTGCAAATGACCAACTTAGATGATCTATAAGTATGGAAACACAGACGATGGTACGGCTCTAAGATTTCATAACTTTGCCCTTGCAATTCGATGGCACATCCTTCAGGGATCTTTAGAATGATGGAAGCATACAACAAGCTAATCAAAGGTATGACCAGTGACAATTCTAGTGAAAGATATGGCATTAATTTCAAGAACTTCTCAAACACAAGAGCACCATAGCTAGGGTTGATAAAATAAAAGAATCACCACAGTGGCTGAAACTAAGATGTCTGTTTGTCATGAGTTATACACGACTAGAATCCTCAACAGTCCACCAAAATTAGTACCTCAGCTTGATATAAAGCAATCCAATTTTATCAAGTTAAACACTTTTACAGTCTAAACCTTTTTCCATCAAAACAAACCAGCATCATCTAAATTCGATATCAGTATGCAATATGTACAAGCAGACATGAAGAACATCACGATTCTCATGTGAATGTGTCGTTAGAAGTCGAACAATCTCCTTGAAGGATCTCAACGTTTCGGACATGACCACAAGCACATCACCATCGTCTGGAAATAACCTTCGGTCACAATAGTTAGATTAGCTCGGAGGAATGTCCAAATAATTAGGAATTCCCTCAAAGTTCGACCTAAAAGATCGTCGAGGGACTTAGGTAAAAGAAAGTGCATTATTGGTGAATTCCCGAACCTTCATTTCTCTTACCTCGTCCCCATTTCCCCATCAACGAAACCCACCGATCCTCACAAAATAACGCACAGAGAATTGTACAGCGACTTGAAAGAGGTTCGAACTTACTTTACTTCTGACCAGGTACATCGAACCGGAAGAAGCCGTGATCACCGAAGCCATCATCCGTGGTGCCGACGGTCGAATCCTCTCTTTCCGCCTCGGTTAGGGTTTTCTCGTCAGCATCACTTTCGACTGCTTCCGCATGCCTCGCAAGCATCCAACCCCAGCGATGATGAAGCCGATGGGTAAAGAAGGCCAGAGACTGTAGGATTCGTGTTCACGATAATACCGTCCGTCCGTTTTGGTTGGGCCTGATTGATCATCGTGGGCCAGGTCGAAAATTGTTAGGCCTTTTTTAGCACTGCACTATATATATATATATATATATATATATATATATATATATATATATATATATATATATATATATATATATATATATATATATATATATATATATATATATATATATATATATCTTAACTCAATTGTCACTAGAAAATGACAAGCTTAATTTTACATAAAATGGCGTTTTATAGCCAATAATTAAAATAATAAAAACAATAATATAATAATACATGCAGTTTCATAGGCTATGTAAAAATTCATTAGTAATTCTCAGTATAAAGATAAACGCTAACTTTATTTGTACACAAGAAAAGGTGATCTAGCAAACCTAATAATTAAAAGGATACGCTTGCCTCACCATATGATGGCAAACCATTAGATGCATAATGTTGGACTGTGAGCTCCCAACATGGTCATAATCAATGTTTAAATACACTTTCCTTTCAGATTCATAATTTGTTTACGCACGATTCTCATGCATGTATACAAAAAGTTTGGGACTCAATCAATTTCAAGCATCCATCTTTTCTTGTCTTCTGCCCGCCCCATTTGAATTGCGGTGAGGATATCATATAGCTTTCGAGTGACAGTTGCAGCTCCTGTTTTATATTCAAACCTGCACAGGCAAAGAAATATTCCATGATCAAGAACTGAAAAGCAAAAGAAGATAGGAGAAGAGCAAATTCTTTTTTTTTTTTCTTGCAGCTTACAACAGTGCTTATAGGCACCGATGGTTTCTATTTTAATGTAAAATAATTTTAGAGCAGCTTTAAAGCATTGTTAATCTACAACAATCATCAGTGGATCTTATGCTGATTCTCGGTTCCCTGTTGATCTTGCCAAGAAGAAGATTTAAGAGCTCGGTCATTCTTTTTCATATTAAGCTCTAATATTTCACTGTTTTAGTGGCAGATATTTTTGAAACAATGCCATATGAATGATCTACACAAAAATAAGGGAAAACATTTATCAGTACCTTTGGCCTTGATAAGTAATACTGCCTACTGGAGCAACAACCACAGCGGTTCCCGTGCAAAATACTTCATCAGCATCCATCAGATCCTCAACAGAGACAAGCTGTTCCTCCACCTGATTGGTACAGAAATAAGAAAATTAAAATAAATGAAGTGAAGGTAGGAGAAAATAGATTATGCAACGTTTTGTTTTTGAACTAAGGGAATCTGACTTTTTATGGATGTATAACCCAACCAACCAGTACTAACACATATGTGGCTAACTCACTTTAGGTCATATTTTTCAAATACTCTTCATGAATGTTTTGCTATATTTTTCAATCCTTTACCTCTAGCAAAAATGAAAAATAAATTCATGTCTGTATTATTTTGGTATCTCTGACTCAAGATGCACCTTCGGTACAACTTATGATGTCTCGCAGTTTTTCATTACTAGCTCAATAATTATCACTTCAATTTGATGGATTAGCATGATATAAGTTCTACATAGTTTTCTCAGATTAGTATTAAAATTATGTCATATTGTAAATCTTTAAGCACTAAATGTATCATGAGGGCCTTCATCTTTGGTCTTTCTTCTGAAAGAACTATGAAATGTCTTCGGATTCGGTAAAGTTGAACCTTACTAATGTCAATACCGGCGAGTTGCCTTACAAAAGAACAGATAACAACAGTTCTTGTAATGATAAATTTCTGACCTGGTATCCATAATCACGAGCTATTTCAATGATGCTTTTGCGGGTGATTCCTGGTAAAATGGTTCCCATAGTAACTGGTGTTGAAATGACATCATTCTGCAAGAGAAAATCTTGTAAATATTCACATGTTAACTGAACATTAGTTTTCCCTTTTTTTATTTCTGGTAAGAACAGATTATAAAAGCAGAGTTTTTTTTTTTATTTTGTGAGATTACTTGTTTGTTAGCGAAAGAGATTCCCCAAAAAAGAGGCACAAGCATACCTTCACAATGAACAAATTGCATGAAGAGGCCTCCTCCAAATATTTTTTCTTAATAGAATCAAGATATATAACATCCGTAAATCCTTTAGCCTTAGCTTGTGTCTGTGCCTTCAGAACCTGCAAAATGGAGCAAGACTGAAAACCCTTGACGTTGTTGCCTTGCATTGAAAACATGAAAGGAGTATCTTTGGATGCAGTGGGGGATTTAAAATGTTTGTTAGATTTCTCCAACAGAACCAGTAATTCTTTAGGCAAATATATTCTTTGGGTCTATTGGAATTACAAAATCATAGGACTTGTCTAGAAGGACAGAAGGACAAAATTAACTCTGGGAAACATTTTGAAGATTAATCTCACAGAGAAGCAACTTCGTAAACATGTCCAATCGTATAGGATAGTGTCAGCCATGTCAACTTGTATCATGTAGTGAGCACTTCACCAAGTATAGAGTGTTCAAGATTGCAAAATTAAGGCATAATTTACTGCCAATATCATGTCTCTCATTTTAAACCAATTACCTCTAAGATTTAAAAAATGAGACTTTGATAATTCCTTATTAGGAAAACTATCTCAATATATCAATTAATTATTATTGGAACCAGTCCTGTTGAGTCACATGCAAATACAGACTAGTACTTCTATGGCCCATAACTAAATGCAACAATATAAATTTGACACTTCCATGGTGACCTTATCATTAGAAGAATGATATTCTTCAAAAAAAAAGTTAAACATCCTTGCAATCATTAGAGTAGAAGAGAATCATCTTACTAAAAAAAATTAGGAAATATTTCTTGGAGTATCTCACTATTCAACAAATATCTGAAGGTTCTGTGCATCCGATAAAATGGTTTAATATAAATTAGTGCTTAAACATTATTTCAATATAAATTTGTCAAGAGTAGTGAAGTGGTGTAGTACCGAGGTAAGTTCTTGATTTTTAGATTTATTTTTTCCCTAAATCCTTATGAGTAACCTTTACAAAATAGTAGGACTAACACTATCCTTGCAACCAAGAAGTGCAACAAAGGAACTGTTCTAACATCTGAAAAACATATATATCGATATCATCTTCGGTAAAATAATCATATATGAGACATTTGCTTCTCAGAAGAATTATTCTTGCAGATGGAGATTGCAAGCCCATGAACCTCATATTATACTAAATAAGGTAAAAAGAAATAGAAAAATACCGGTGCATAATTGGTAATTGTCTTCACACCACCAGTCCCGCCAGGAGTGGCACGATGAGTGTTATCGTCTATTACTAGATTGATTGGAGCCAAACCCTTCTGCAAGTGAAGGAAGATTATATAACACTCACAGAAGAGTGATGCAAGAAATACTAATGCAGATCAGGAAAATTAGGTAAATATGCAACATATATGAGATGCACGTAAAAGAGGGACCTCAAAACACACATCTACTTAACCCTCCATTTGAGCATGACCAAGTAACAAGTGAAAATACAATGCATCAACGATAGATACCGAATTAGCTCTTTATTATAAGCAACAGCCAACATGCGAGGAAAATTATCTTTGGTTGCAAAAACAGAAATAATTTGGTGGTAAAATAAGAAAGGACAATCATTAAGCATCAGTTACCTTAAAATATGTACCCACAGGAGCAGCATAGACTAGAAACATGTAATCTGGTGCTGGAGCCAAACCAAGCACCGGTCCACTCCCTATTAGTAGTGGTCTGATATAGAGTGAACCTTTTCCTTGAGGAGGCACCTGTTTCAGAAACCATGATCTAGATGGATCTCGTGTGAACTATTCAGAGCTGAATGAGCCCTTTTCTCACAGATAACAGAATCTCAGTATATGAGCCTAAGAACATACCCATCGTTTATTGGCAAATATTGTCTCTTTGATGGCATGAATGAACTGTTTAACTGATGGAGATGGCATGCACATTCTCTCTGCACCCATTTGCATTCGACGTGCATTCTCTTCTGGCCTAAAGAGCAAGAAACCACCATTATCTACTTTCCGATATGCTTTCAGACCTTCAAATAGACCCTGATCAAGACAATGATTTCACAATTTACCGAAAATGTTCGAACAAGTTTTCTAAACATACATATGTTTAAACAGCATCACCTACTGAATGTATATGTACAATTTAGGAATTTCGAAAGTCCTTTAGTTTAGATTGGTGGAATAATATGAAGGTCCCTGTAGGTTACAGATTAAGGAGAAGAGCTACAGAACTAACACTATATAGAACTGCAAGAAACATAATAAATATTCTTGACAGATGTATGCCATAAATCTGCAAACCTGCCCATAATTTAGGACTCCTGATGATGGGCTCAACTCAATGTTTCCATACCGACTAAGCACTCCGGACGAGAATTTTTCATCTCGAGCACATCTCATTACATACATGTAGTCGGTCTGTACAAGACCAAACCCAAGGTCATCCCAGTTAATATCAGCATCTTCTTCATCACTCCTGCGGATTTCACAAGTGAAAAAAGTTCATGTCAATCCGCAACTCAACATGCTGCTAAAATTTCAGGTGAGGACACAACTTATGAAAATGATATCCTACAAAAAAAAAAAAGAGAAAAACAAAATTCAACATAGCTAACTTTTCTTATTTTCTTTCAATCCCTCCTCCCCAAAAGAAAAAAAGAAAAAAGGTAAAAGAAAAGACATGCCCCCTTTCTTGCAAGTTCTCCACCGGTAAAGGTAGTAATTCCAGAGTCTCTCTTTTTACTCGTTCAGTAGGAACCAAAATAAATACTCTTTTTTGTAACCAGATGCTGGGGAATGTAATCAGACTTAAGGATAGAGGATACTTAAAGTCTTCAACATTTATCTTTTCCTTCCAATCACCAAGGTATATTTCTATTAATCTAAAATCTTAGACAAAAACTATTAACCATACTAAAATAGATTAAAAGATACTAGAAGAACACAAAGAAACAAGAATTATCAGTTAGGATTTAGTACATCGCATAGCATAGGCTAAAATCAAGGAAACAACTGTTTGGGTTACCTTGGTTAGAATAATCTGAAGATGAACACAATTATCCATAAGTAAGAACTATAACATATAAAATGGTTTGACGACAAACTACTAACTTTATAGAACAGATGATTAATTTCTTTTCCTCTTTTAAGTCCAAGGAGGTTGCAGTTAAAAAACCTTGCACAACTTAAAAAGGATGAGATCTACACGCCAAAAAGAATTTACTCAAAAGCCTCTAAACGAGGCAATCCGACGCTCCAACCAATTTGGAGCAACTGCAAGCATGATGAGAATATGTCACAAGAAAAAAGTGATACGAGGTTTAATAAAAATGTGTGAATACTCAAAAAGAAAAAGGAGGACAGAATAAATACATGGTAGTCATCAGAATAAGCATATACGATCGTGTCTATCTCACCTGATGGTGTCAAGGCATGCCTGTTGCAAGGATGAAGCGGACCGCGACGCAAAGGATCGCCGGCCTGCAAGCTGCAGCAACACCTCTTGATGGTGACACATGACCATAAGACACTATGGCACAGGTAAAATAAGAGTGCAAAAATCACCAAAGGACGAACACAAACTGACCCACCCTGTAAAGCACGCTCGACGAAGCAGGCACGAGAGCTCGCCTCACTAACATAGCTTCTTCTGAATCAGACACAACGCCCCAGTCTTGATCCGTTTAAGATCCAAGAAAAGCAGGAAGACGAGCTCGTTTTATTGGGTACCGATACCTTCAGCCTCAGCCTCGTCAAACTCCGGAAGATTTTCTTTGGAAAAGGCCAGAAAGAAAGTACCCAAATAACAGCGTCCGGAGACAAATCAGTAAATAAGGAGGAGGACGGCTTAAGAGTGATAAACTTGGGACGAAACCAGAGGTGACGAGTCCTACGACTAATACATTAGAAGAAGAGAGAACCGCAGAATCAGAGAGGAGGATAGATAAATAAAGCCGGATAGTCGGAGATAATTAATACACGTACGAAATAGGTGGCGAGGGAGTCTATCTGTAATGGTTCCTTCCGCACACGCCTCTTACCATGCCTGCTTTTGACAAAGGCCGCAGCATTGCGCTCTGGCCCGTGAAAGTGTCCATCAGCAACGATTCCGCACACGCCTCTGTCGATGTCCGCTTTCACAAAGGCCGCTGCATTGTGCTCAGCCCCCTATTTCTATGATCAATCCTGTCAGGTTTTCCAGCCACTTTTAACCTACACCATTGTCGATCAAGTTATATCCATGGCCATCGAAAATTTGCGTGTTCTTTTCAGGATTTACGAATGAATTCAACCTGCTAAAATATACGCACGCTGCCCTCGTGAAGCAAGGCCAAAGAGAGCCATCGACACCTTCCATGAGTACAGCTGCTGCTGTCAGTGTCACTTGCAGAGGCGTCTAAAGTCGACCATCTCTTTGACGTGGCGTCGGCAAAGGTGCATGTTGATGGATTTCTCGGTCAGATATCCTGTGGAACTCGAAGCAAATCATTTCCCAACCACTTGGCAAGAAAAAGAAAAAAAAAAAGAAGGAATAGGGAGAAAAATGGAAGACCATACCGTGTGATGGTGAAAGCTACCGTGTGATGGTGGAAGCTACAGTGAAAAGGCACGGCCTCGTCGCCAACTCCTTTGTCCAAATCTGTCCAGAGAGAGAGAGAGATAAGGACACATATTAGATGGGGAGGCATCGTCGTCACAATCCAACCTTGCGTGTCGCCTACGAGTCCTTGGCGCGTTCCATGTGGAACCCAATCCTCACGGCAACGACGCGCGTGATGAAACATGCATCTTTGGACGCTTCCTTGACCCGAGGAGTTGGTTTTGTGGCCTCCCTCCGACGCCCGCCTACGAGACGATAAAGTTGTGCTCCGTGGAATTCTTACCCCATATGCACAAACTACCAGAAAATGATAGGAGAAGAAGAGACGGTTTACCTTAAAACAGGAAGACACGTCGTCTCCGAAAACCTAAGATAAAGCAGCCGCAACAGAAGGGGTAAAAGCTTAAACAAATGGCAACTCGAGCGTATAATATGTTAGAGACGATACCATAACCTGGATAAGTTCGAAGCATATGCTTATGGCCCATGACCTCAAAGAAACAAGTATCATGCTTCCCCACTCCAACGACTTGTTTGTAGCACATCGAGGAGGCTGCTTCATAAGCTTCCGACTTTGACTAAATACTCTTTTTTTTATTATTATTATTAATCTCAGCATAATCAGTGAAATAATGATGACAAAAAGGCACATATTATATATATCCATGAACAGAGACATTTGAATGCTCCAAATTCACATCTTCAACTCTATTATCTCAGATCAAAATCCAAATGACCCAACTTCCAAGTAAAACTAGGACCCGAGCATTGGGTAAAAAGTGTTCGTTAACAAACTAGAGAGAGTGCAAGGGGTCTCAAACAATGCAATTACAGTAAATGCAGGTTGAAGAATCATACAGGTTGCAGATTATAAAAAAAAAAAAAAAAAAAAAAAGTCTAAAAAGAGCAAAACACAGGTATAACTAAACTGGTTGCAGATAAAAAGCATATGTATTTATCATTCGGAGTTACAATGTAGTCTCCTACTCTAACTGCATTGTCCACCCCATCTTGTCCTCTGAAAGGCCCATCTGTAGTCTCGTAAGTGAAGAATAAAGTTGTTGAGATACAACCCCAATACCTTTGTTCCCATACTCAACCCTGCAACAACTTGAAACCAGCAAAGATGAGAAAACCATACCTCTGACTCATCAACAACTTGCGTAAGACCACTGGCAATATTTTTTTTGTAATGAATATAAGCAAAATTAAAGAACAGGCAAAGATAAAATTACTGGAATTTAATTGGTGAAAAGTGACCCCAAAAAAAAAATTGCTTTCCAGGATACAACAAACATTTATTGAGGCAGAAAGAATGACCAGAAAGATGCATCACAGCAAATTCAAGTGATCAGGCAAAGCTTGACAAACATTTTGTTATTACCAATGGATTTAACCATCACAATTCGCACTTATTAATGCACTTCAAGAATTACTGCCAAGTTACTACACAAGTGACAACCCAACAGGATGACCGAAACAAAAGAAACAAAACTCTTAAATGCGTCTTTTGCAAATAAGGCTACAAGGAAAACATGAGAACGGGAAATAAGACAAAACTATCAGCTCAAGTGCTCAACCCTTCGGAATTATGAGCTCTCCATATATGGCCAAATCAGTTGATGCTGAAGAACATTAGATTGATAACTTACAGAACAAATAGAATATAATCTTCTAGAGGATCCTGTTCCAGAACTTTAAACACCAAACTAAATAGCAGCCACTAATTTCAATTTTCTCCACCAATGGGTAAAACGTATGACTTATGTAGCATCGAAAGAGAAATGGAACTAAGAACAGTGAGAAAACTTGCCTTCTTTCCAGGTATGTTATGCTTCCCACAGGGGCTACAACAACAGCAGTACCTGTACAAAATACTTCATCAGCATCAAGCAGTTCTTCAACTGACACAGGGCGCTCTTCAACCTGCACAGTTTCACGATTATTATGAAGAGAAAAAAATTATGAAAGGAAAAGACTAGTCTTGGTTCAGAAATTTTCATTAAAAATTTTATCCTGACATGTAAAAATTTAGCAGGAAAATAATATCAAAAAGTATTCACAAGTATAAATGATCAATTATGAACCCCAAACATGCCAGATCAAATTAAATACCTTAATGCTCACTGGATGCAGTCGGAAGAAAAGAAGAGGATAAAATTTAACATGAGATTATTAAATAATAAGCAAAACTATGCATCTACTTTTTAGCAATCTAAAAATAGTTTAACACCACAGCAAAGTCTGTACCTGATAGCCTTGACCACGAGCAACATCAATTATACTCTTCCTTGTAATGCCAGGCAATATCGTCCCTTTTACTTCTGGTGTTGAAATAACTTTGTTCTGTCAAAAATAAAGTCAATTTAATGTCTATAAATAATGACAATTAGTAGTATAAACTGTACGCAAGTGATGCAACAATAGTGCCTGAATATGCAAGGACAAGGAGTCCAAAAACACTTGTTAAGAGATTCTATATTGGACCAAAATACATGCACAACAAAAAATGATATATATCATGATAACATTTACAAAGCTAAGTTCAAAAGAAAAAGACACAAGGTTCTAAAATTAGAATCTCCAAAACGACAGAGAGTTTAAGATTACAGCAACTCTCAAAAAGAAATAATATGAAACCCACAAAATCTGAGTTAAACAAGCTCCATGTCTGTTGTTTTCATTTAACCAAGAAAGTGGAAACTCTCAAACATGATGCAGAAACATATGAAAACAAACACTGAAAAGGCTAAAAACATCAGAAATTGCTTTAATCCTACTTCATTTATGAAATGGTTAAGCACTACAAGATCAAATAACCTGAAAAGGCAAGCTTTTTATTTATTTATTTTGTGCCAGATATAAACATGACTGAATGCAATAGTTCAGGTTCACACTTGAAAAGCAACATAGTGAAATGACGAGAAAAATCATTAACATCCATACCTTCACAACAAAAATATTACAAGATGAAACTTCCTCCAGATACTTCTTATGAATACAATCAAGATATAAGACATCAGAATAGCCATTCTCCTTTGCCTTTTTTAGCGCTCTCAGGACCTATACAGATGAAAACACAAAAGAATCTAATCACCTGGACTGTCAGTATATGTGTTTAGAGAAAAAAACATTCACTACTATATGCAACAGCAACAAGAAAAAGAAAATTATGCCCTCGGTAACACACTAAATTATTGTGTACCACATCAAAATTACCTTTACTCAATATAACCCTGCATGTTTCTTGATTTACAACTCAGAATAACTGTGCATATCTTTGTGGTTGATGATATTTTCACTTCTTTCTATGTTGCTGACATACTCAAGAAACATGCAGGGTTATATTGCTGAGGACTATGTAGTTCCTTATCCAAACAGAGCATGACTAGGATGAAAAACCAGAAAAAGTACTAGTTCTATGAAACATGAGGCAACTTGCAAAGCATTTTATCACTTTAACAAGCTCGCTTACTGATGCATAATTTCCAATAGTCTTTACACCTCCAGTTCCACCGGGTCCTGCACGATGATACTCATTCTCGACTATCAAGTTTATTGGCGCCAAGCCCTCCTGAAAGGTATAGCTCCATTTGTCAGCTAGATTTTTGCAATTGAAACTATTTCTCCAGTATTTGTAACAAGAAAATTTGGATGAAAAGATGCAAAAATTACAAAATCAGGAGACAGAAAAGAAAAATGTTAGTCTCATGGTACAAGAGGTAGTCTAATTAACATTTTTAATGCATGAATATATTTTCTTTCGCTCACTCTTTAACTGTCTGATGAAATCATGTTCATTGAAATCAACCGTCAATTGATCAAATACTCTTTGGAGTGATTAATCTCAAATAATCAGTATCTTAGTAAATGGCAATAAATAGTGCAAAAGAAGCTATTCAGCTTAACCTCCAGTAGATTCAGTTGCTGTGCAGAACTTAAGCAATTATTTGTTCCGACTTCAAACCATCAATGATTTCACATACATATTTAAGCCATATCAGACACAGAGTATCACACCAAGATTTGATGGCTTGCATATATATTTTATTTTTGATAATTAATTTTGGTATCCTCATCTTGATATTTTTCATGCCCTAATCAAGAGCAGGTTATCTTTAGGGTTTCAAAGATGTTGCTTTTTTGCCTTCTTCTGATGCTGATAAAAAAATTAGTCTTACATATATGCTACATTTTTCATGCTGTATGGAGTAGAAATTGATCACCCTTATTTTGAGACAAGAAAACGAAAATAAAAAGCAACTTCAAAAACTTGAAACTGACCAACCTTGAAATAGTTTCCAACAGGTGAGACAAAAACAAGAAATGTATACTCAGGGGCTGGTGAAACACCAAGAACAGCACCACTCCCAATAAGGAGTGGTCTAATGTACAAAGAGCCTTTACCAGTTGGTGGTACCTGCATTGCATAAAGGATATCAGACAACTTATAATCCACATAGAAATGCTATAACTTAAACCATGATAGTGGAGTTGCAAGCTACCCATCGTTTATTTGCCAAAACAGTTAACCTTATAGCATCAACAAATTGGTCAATTGTCGGTGAAGGCATACACATCCGGTCTGCACCAATTCTCATTCGCAGGGCATTTTCTTGAGGTCGAAAAAGTAGAACAGATCCATCTTCCTTCCTGTATGCTTTTAAACCTTCAAATAATCCCTGAAATAAAACCATATATATTACTATAGACTTTTTGTCATGGACATATTTCTTCTATACACATGCAACAGCTCCATTAACAACAATTAATACATTATGATATATCACTTTGAATTTCAACTTAGATGATCTTCAGGTATGCATGCAACATACTATTTTGTTCACATCATGCTAAAGGCCAGCTCTTGTGATAAGTGGTAATTGTAAGAAGTTGACCATCAAAAGACATCAAAAAATTAGACCAAAGTACAAATCAAATAAGACAAATTATATCTTTGGCTTTTCCATTTCTTTAAAAAAATGGTTGGTCCACTGATATGCCATGGTGCAACACAGAGTTTTGACATGAATACCTTTTTCTCCTCGTCCTAATCCAAATGCCACCCTAGAAATGATCAACTTTGTCGTGTACCACTTGGCCTTTTGAGGAAATTATTGCATAGCAGTTCGCCATGCACAGCATTATCCATGTCAGAGATTCCTCTCAAATGATCGTCCAAAGGTGTGCTAAAAACTTCCGATTTCAGTGTTGAAGTTAACAAAACAAAAAGTTCCAGCTCCCAAAGCATAGAAAAAACAAGGAAGGCAAACCAAAATGCTTTCGGTTGAGTATTTATCAACAAAATTGGAAGAAAATACAGCCTTTTAACAAATATTATTTCCAACAATTTAAAGTCTTTCTCCCAGTGTTTTATATTCAAAAAACATGTCGAGTGCACATTATGCTTTGAGAAGGAAAATGGACATACCGGATATGAGTAACTACAATTATACACAAGCTTAATTTCATAAATTGCTGCTATGTCTATGAAATTTAAATACAAAAGAGTCCTGAATGTAATTCTTTGCTAACCTGTCCATAATGTAATACTCCAGAGGATGGACTCAATTCAAGGGGTCCATAACGCAGCAATTCGCCTTTTGAAAACATTCCATTTTGAGAACATTTCATCATGTACATATAATCAGTGGGCAACAGTGCAAATCCAAGATTATCCCAGTCCAAGTCAATTATTTCAACAGTTTGCCTGCTGAAACACAGATTACTATCAACCTTTGCCAAAAAAACAAATCGGAACATAAATTATAACAATGTAAATAAACTTATTTGTTCTATCCAACACGGTGAAGAAGTGACGAATAAAAAATATTTATAATGTGATCCAATAGGTAAAAGAAAAAAAAGGAACAGCTACAACAGAAAAACGAAAGCTTCATCAGCCGCAAATACAGGAAGTCAAATGCATTAAGATGACCAAATAGCTTCATATCAACTTGTTCAGAAAAAAAATGAAATTTCAAAACGAATTAGATAAAAAATTAGATCTTACCTCAACTGCCAATGTAAACTGACAACAGACCACAGAATTTCTCACAAGTTGCATGACGAAAAATTAAATAGTTGGCTTCCTTTTTTAATGTTATTATGCTTAGTTGCAGTTGCAAGCATGAAACTTTCCATACTAATATATTCACATGATGATACAAGTTACTTGGGTAGATCAAGAGATAGATTCTCCTTCCTAATATGGAAGCATACTCTAATTGATTTAATAGAATTGACGGCATCTCCTCTTTAATGATAAATTTTGGAATTACTTGTGGAACAAATGCAAGGAGACACAGATTTGCTATTCAAATTCTAAATTCATATATTCCAAGCACAACCTTGCTAATACAGCATGCCTTTGCTACCAATAAAAAAATTCAAAATTTAACCCCAGAAGAGTGTTTAGCAAGCTTTGAGAAGAGATATATATCATCTTAATCAGCACATTATACAGAAGGTAATCTATGAATTTTATTTTGGGTGGCAGTGCCATCTCCTAACTAATATCAAAAAATCTTATATTAATCATCTAATCTATTATAGATACAATTAGATGCTTAGATCTACAAAATTTTTGCTAACAGCAAACCCTTTGGGTTATCATTTGTCCAATTGATGAGCCACATGTTCTATACGACTGGACATAGGAAGTTCATGGTAGTAAATAGTTATTAATCTCATGAGATATGGTGATATATCACATGATGATTCAGATGACAACCACCATAAAGCTAAAGTGTAATAAAATTTTATTTAGAACAAATGGTGCATAAACAAACACAAAACATGGTAAAAAATAGAATATATGAAAGTGATGGAGAATAAACAAAATCATACGTCAAATTTGTGATATGAAACACACAAGTGAGGAACAAGCACAGCAGAATTCATAAAACAAAAAACTGGAAGTGTGTTGATTAGCAATAATCAATAACTTCTACGGGATCACAGTTTAGCCAAACAAGATTAGGCTAACTTGAGTTCATGACCTTCATTCAAATCTCACAGTTGTCTCTATGTTCATGCAAAATTCATGTCAACAACAATAGAGCATTCTCAATCCTTAAACTGTTTGAGTCAAGCCCATAAAAATTGATAAATGAAATTAGCTTCATGATAAGTAAAATGACAAGAAAAATATAGCTCAAAAAACTCAAGAATATAAAGAAAGGGTTGAATAGAGGTTCCATTCAACAATATCATAGCACATAAAAATGGGAGAAAGATGCCTATATACATACTTGTACATGCTTGCTTCACATCTTACTGTGCTAGAGGCTCCTAAAACAAGAGACGATATGGAATGAAGCTGATTTTGAATCTGGAAATTGTAAGTACAAAGTATAAGTTCTTTTTGGATAATATATCATAAACAAAATAAACGAACCATGAATTTCAAATTGAAGAACATTTTATATAATTTTATGAATGCAATTAATCGGACAGATGAAGCTACAGCATGAACAACTATTCTGGATGTTCCACAATTAGACAAGAGATGCATTAGGAGGGGAATAGGAGTTACCAATAAATTCTTCAGTGAAATTATCTGGTCTTACCAATAAATGATGCTTTGTTATATTCTGTATAAGAAGCATTACGAACCAGGATAGTCAGCCACTAAGGATTTCAATTATTGTACCGACCAAAACGCCAAGTTGCCCAGACTATACTGATCCAGCCCAAAACACTCGTAAGGAAGTACGATGGCTCCTCTCGACAAACCAGAGATTACCAGAAATTTGGTTTTTATCGTTCAATAGGGAGATATTTGCCAACATTACTATTGCAAACCCTTTTGGTTTCTGAAGATAACGGCACTGGCAGAACCCTCAAATAGCACAAAAAAAGGGGGAAAAGATATTTCTCTCAGCGGCTAAAATCCTGACACAGCACGATAGATTCACTTGGAAACCAAAAAAGCAGAACCAAGATGAAGTTAAGGATTCGACTAAGGGGAATCTTATACGAAACCAGGAAAATTCCACAAAGAGAAGTCTATATCAAACCACCTCGACCCTATCATCTCAACAATCGACAAAGCCCTCCATCATCAAGCTAAGATCATCAACCAGCACGGCCCTAGTCGAAAGAACGGGGAGGAGAGGGGAAAAGAGGTACCTTGAGGGATGAGTCGTGAGGGAGGAAACGGCGCCTCCGGAAGGCGGTCAGGGAGGCAGCGGAGAAGGGGGAGGCGAGAAGCGCCCCATGGTCGGTGGAAGGTCTAGAGAGGAAGAGGCTGCGCTCCATTCGAGCTCCGCTTCGTCTCCCTCGCTGTCGCTCTCGCTCCCGTTCTCGTTCTGGGAACAGTCGTCGAGGACTAACCTCTCTTCGGTTTATAGAAGTGGATCCTCTCCGATGACGCTTGCATCAAGAACCATCCAATTCTCTCATCCACTCGCCACAACCAAACACAGGAGAAATTTTCCCAGTCGCGGGGCCCACTAGATTGCTCCACGCTGGCGGCAACGGTAATGTAAGAACCAACGTGGGATAGGGGAACGATGTCCCGGGTTGGCGTCTTGGACAGGACACAACACGGTGGGCACCAGGGGAGGCCCACGGACTAGTAACCGAAGGGATTGGATTACTTTGACGAACGGTGGCAACTCGACACGTCTCCGTCAAGCAGAGCAGACGAGGCATGTGGAAAATGGTGTGTGATTGATTCATGGCTGGTATGCAACTCGATGGAGAAGATCGTTGACCAGACTCCGATGCCGTGCGACGCCGAATCGATTTGGTGTGCGGAAGGAGTCGTGTCAACATAAATCTATTTAGGGATTTAGGACTGTGATTGCAAAGCAGAGATGCATGAATTGCGATTAAAAAGATTTGAAGTAATGAACAAGGGATTTGAATACTTGGATAGGCATAGTCAGAGAAGATACAGAATGAACTGGATAGGGTTAA
Organism: Musa balbisiana; assembly: GCA_004837865.1. NCBI lineage: Eukaryota > Viridiplantae > Streptophyta > Magnoliopsida > Zingiberales > Musaceae > Musa > Musa balbisiana. The sequence goes on along the minus strand of CM017190.1, from coordinate 23,720,739 downwards.
TCAACTGCTCACATTTAGGATGAATCAAACTAATACCAAGTCCATCCAACATATTTAAATTGATTTCGAATACTCTGTTTTGATTGATGATGTATTTGGATACAAATATCAGTATCGGAATTGGGTCAAATCTTGTAGTGCAGAAAAAATATATTAGGTAAATTTTTTATCCAGCATAATTCAACAATATGATATTTTCTTGTAGAAAAGCAATTGATCATAGCCACTAGCAAGGGAGTAATTGATAAACATCAACACCAAGAAAGATGAGAATTTTAGTGGAAGTAACCAATGCCTTCCACCAACAAATTAGCTGCTAGAACGAATTAGACCAAACTTCTCCGTAAAAAACATATTAAGATTCATTATTGGTAGATGGTAAGTAGATTGTCTAAAATGGATGTGAGACAACTGAAGTCTTACTTCCATACTAATATCAAGTTGTCCAATTTTGATAGTATCAAACCTTGCCAAACTACGTCGAAAGCATTCTCGACGATACTCCTCCGATGTCTAAGTCAGTATGGGTTTAAAAGATTCAGGCTTGAATGTTTGTGTCGTATTGATGGAGATAAAAAGATCTACAAGAATGTACCTACGCAACCTTTTTATAATGAGCTCCTATTACCATTACCTCTATGCGGTCAACGTCAATTATGAGGAATGTGTTATGCTCTCTCCCGAACTTAATCGCAATCCTAATGCATCAAATCTGGAATACGACAAAAGATATAAGAAAGAAAAAAATAGAACTCAAAACATATAACAACACAATATATATGTGTGTGTGTGATTTACAGTTCATGTACTGTGTACTGTGTCCATTGGTACTATTATAGAATCAACAGAAGAACTAAATGATCTAGAATACATCACCTGTACAGCAATTATAACACAATAGCCAATGCATAATTAAACTATCCTCCATTACTGGTCCTTAACAAACAGTAGCAGCAAGCAGCAAGCAGGAATCTTTGGAAGCGATGACATGAGCTGTGATATGAATGAGCTTCCCATTTTGAGCATGCAATAACAGATCCATCGAATTTTATGTTTCTCTTAATACTTCTATCCAAAGGCACAAGCTATGTCATTCGGTAACCAATCTAAAGCATCACACTGAAAAGAAATTATCCATGAGATAATTCTCTTTAAACAAATTACAGATACCCTTGCCATTTTCTATATATATCACTTGACAAATCCCATCAACTCCATGGGCATCTCACAGAGATGTTAATTCATAAGCTGCCACAGCTTGTAGTTTCATGACAAGTGAAATGCAAAAACTCAAAACTGATGGTAAACACAAAGAAGCACATAGCCCTCTCCAGTAATTGAAGAAGAGTAGCATCACTCTAGCCCAAATATGTCTTATATGCTCATATGTAATGAAACAGTAACCAGTTCTAGCTCACCTCAGGGACAATTGATGATTTAAGTTCTTGCAACTCATTTCCAGAAGATAATTTTCATGCATTCTCGAGAAAGACTGTGTTTCATCTAGAGGCTGATCATCATAATCTCCATGTTTCATCTAGAGACTGACTGATGAAGTAATACTTCACAATCTCCATTGTCTTGTCATCCTGGCCTCACTTGTTTCATTGGCACAAGATGCTTAAAGTTTGTCCTTTGCCACCATTATATCTGATTCTTCTTCTTTTTTTTTTGTCTTTTTTCTCAAAGGGGCAGCATGCTCTTCCTTGAAGTTAGCAATTGAAGTCCTTAAGACAGCAATGGACATGTGTGTTGTGAACATAATCAAGTCAAAGAGGTTATTGAGATCCCAACAGAAAATATAATGATCTTTTCTTTTGCAAACATTACAGAGCAAATGAATGGATGTTGAAATAATATAATGGCATTCAACTGGACATGTTTTCTGCAATTCTACATCTTTTCTGTGGCAGGAAATTAGCAGCATTCAATTGGACTTGTTCTTTTACAAGTCAAAATTGTCTTTTGGCAGACTATACTCAGAATCTATATATATATATATATATATATATATATATATATATATATATATATATATATATATATATATATATATATATATATATATATATATATATATATATATGCAACGATAAACGACGACCACCAGAAGAAGCAAAGGTGCGATTTTTGTCGATGCACGCGACACCAAGCGCCAGAACGAACCAAAGGGGCTTAAGGGCATCGAACATTAGAAACCATAGACGGGTACCTGCGCTTTGTTGAAGACAACATAGCCCCAGGGAGCAAAAGGACCTCCGCCTCCCCTTCCTTCCGATCTTGCAGTTCTCGACCGCGTCTCCTTGCGTCGCCTATGACGCCGGCGAGGCAAGAATACCCTCGATTGGTTGGATTCCCTCCAACTTCACCATTCCCTTGCGGAACTGAGCACGAACGGACCTTTGGAGCCCTTAAACCTCACTGGTTCGGATCCTGCGTCTGATCCGAGCAACCAAACGCCGCAGCATTCTCTCTCAATTCTTATATCAAGTGGGCCCCTGCACTTCTAACAAATGAGAGGGCGTCTCTTATGTTGCATAGTTCGGTGCCTGCACGCGGAATCTAATTTCATATTCTGCGCGCGCGATGTTTCGTAGGTCGAAACAAAAGATGGTATTTAGGCCCAATATAACACACGTCTGATTGGCCCAGTAGATATATATATATATATATATATAGTTTTTTATCAAATGATGCTCCTATATTTGATTATACTAAGAGGCATCATATTTTTCAAAAATATAAATAATACATTTGAATAAGATGGTTTCAAGTCGATTCGATTTAATCTAGGTCAAGTCAATTTGGGTTACATTTCTTCTAATCGAGTTGGACCTTTACATTAAGTTATAATCATGATAGATTTATTCACAAAACTTATTTAAAATATATTTTTTATATAAATTTATTTTAAATTTATCATAAAATGAAAAATAGTATAATTTTTTTACTAAAATCATATTCAAGCAAAATTCTTAAAGTTTTGACAATTAATTATTATATATATTGATTTTAAAATAAACTACACAATCAAGTTTAACTTATTTCAATTTTGTGTATAACTAAGTTAATATTGAAAATATAAAATATAAAATATAGGATTTTGTTATTAATTTTATGATGAACTGATGATAATTTTATATAAAAATTAATATATCTTTTATCATATTTTGGAATGAGTGTAATCCGAGTGTGTAATTATTTTTTCAAATTATTTAGGATAATTTTATATAAAAATTAATATATGTTTTAGGATAACTCAATTTTTTTATGAATTTAGGATAATTTTATATAAAATTATTTTTTAATAATTTTTATGAATGAGTATAACTCGAGTGTAATAATATTTTATGAATAGTTTTATATAAATATTAATATATTTTTTAAGATAACTGAGAAGTTTTATGTTAATGATAATTTTAAGATATCTTTTATATAAAAATAATATATTATTTTTGAATATTTTCTACGAATGAGTGTAATTGCAGTATAACATATTTTCTAGGTAAACCATAAGGAGGAGTAGGGGAGAGAGAGAGAGAGAGAGAGAGAGAGAGAGAAAAGTGATAGGGAGTAGAAGGAAAAAAAAGAAGCGGATGAGAAGATGAGGTGGATAAGGGACAGGGGGAAGAAACAAAGGTGGAGGAAGTCAAGGGGAGAGAGAGAGGCGACACTTCAATGAGAGAGAGAGAATGAGGCAACGGTGGAGGTTGAGTGGGAGGAGGATATAGAGTAAGAGGATGAGAAAATAAAAAAAGATGGTGAAGGTGGAGAGAACAAAGATGTCGTGGAGTGGGAGGAGAAGTGGTAGAGATCGAGAGAGGAGACGAGGGTAATTTTAAAAAAAATTAATGGGTAATCTAGTATTTAATTAAATCAATTAAGTAGTTAAAGTTTAGTTGAATTCATTTAATCCAGTTGACCTCAAAAGAACCGATTAATTTCAAAAAAATCAAGTGAAAACTACTTAATCATCATCCTTTTATAATTTTATTATTATAAAGCTTTCTTAAAAATCCGTAAGCTTGAGAATTTCTTCATGGAGAATTTCTTCATTTGTGAGCGAGTCCCTCCGTCAGATTCCATTAAACATAGTGATGGAGACATAGCCTCCCTAGCTTTTATCATCACCTGTAATCATTCTCGTCGTTAACCACAAGTGAAGGATGAGAGATAATCCACCCTTGCTCATAGTCTTTGTTATTGGTTGTGTAGTATCCTAGTGCCTCTTTCTCACTGTTGATCATTGAGTGAGGAAAGAGGGGACACACCCTAACCATTAATCACGAGGAAGGAAAAAGGGGGAGTAACTTGTCTTGTCTGTAGCCTTCGTCGTTGGTCTCACGAGAACCACTATGCCTCCTAAGTGGGTTTGATAAAAAGAGGGGTCGATAAAAAGAGAAGAGGGGGAGGACGAGCTAGACAGAGAGTGACGGTCGAGGTAAAATGGTCAAGTTGAAAAAAGGCATTGTGCGAAATTTTTTAAAATTAGAATGTTATCTAAGAAATTCTCAAACTTAATTTTTTTAATAAAATTTACTATATATATATATATATGAGTGAGCTAAGGAAGAAGGCTTCATGGGTGACCAAGGTTCTATTAGAATGGATCACGTTAAAAGAAGTCGTTGACGTTACAAATGAAAACTTTATGGGATAGTAGCAGAGTAAGGTAGTCACAAGAAGGTAACAAGACGGAGTCAACGAGTGGTATTTAGAATATTAGAGGAAAAAAGAACGGTAATGAGAAAACTAAGGGCATCTTTCAGTAAAAACCTAAAAAAAAAGTTTTTTTTTCAGAAAATCATATATATATATAAATATATATAAATGAAATAATTATTAACATGAAAAGTCTGACAATAAAAATGAACAAGAACAGAACCGGGCGAGGTTTTGTTTGGTCAAACTCTTGACTACGAATTGGTCAAAGCCTTGACGTAATTAATAAACACATGAGTCAGAAAAGACAGCACATTGTCATGATCGATACACTGTGTTGATGGAATTAATAAACACAAAGTTGGATTTCGATCGAGAGCAAGTGTGCATGCCACCAAACAGTCGTTATTGGCCGGCAGGATCCAAACATTGACCGACAACCGTAATTACATGCGGTCAACCTGTTACTATTATTTGTTGTTGCAATGACCGATAGAGTCAGTCAGCTTGACCACCAATCCATCCTGACTTCACCAACCACAAATCTGATCCACTCAACAAGATCATCCATTCGTACAAAGTCGATCCTTGAAACGTTTTGCTTGTGACCAATTACGCAGCTGTGGTATGAAGAATTTGACGTGTTGTTCATGATTTATGGTTATGAAGGACACCGTCAAGAATTAATTCCATCATACAGTTTGGAGAAAGCTTTCACCCAACTGGGCTTTCTATTTCCTTCTTCTTTTTTCTGGTTGTGCCCATACATCATCAAATGGAACATTTGGTTAACCATCGGAACAACACAGGTCAGGTAGGAATGGAACACACAGTGACATGATAGGAGGAGGGCCTTAGTCGATCACCTTTGATGGTTCATCACCTTTTTCTATCGTGACTGACTGATCCACTTGAGAAAGCACAAGTAGTGGTGGCTTTGAGTTGCTTTGCATGGGACACATTCTTTGGGATAAATGCCAACTAGTTGTCACGGCTGCCCAAACTCCCTCTCCTTCCTCCTGGAACGAGCATAGGCTATGTTGGACCATTGCACCACCAACATGGTCAGGAATAAAATGCCTCCGAGTGAAAAAGAGATGATGCATTAGTGCCATGTGTTGGGATGTGGAAGAGGGGAGTTTGCAGGTCAGTTTCTCAGGGGTGGATGCAATTTGATTATTACTATGTTGACTAGTTTGAGCAAGTTGGTGGAGATGAGAGAGGTGGGGAAGAGGAGTGCAACCCAGAAGAGCTGGGTGAGGCAAAAAGGGGTCCACCAAAGATATGGGGGATCATATTGTGATGGTGATTGGAAATGAATTTGATGGGGCTAATCAACAATGGGTTTGGATCTTTGACATGGTTACTGGATGATGTGTGACGGAACCACCTCACCTTTTGGTAGATATGCACCTCAAATTTGACTTTGCAACTTTCGACATTAATCGATCGACGAGGAGGTTGTTTTCTTCTTCTTCTTCTTCTTTCCGGTAAATAAACGAGGAAGAGAAGGATGGATAAATTTCTATTAAGGCATGTAGACTTGTTTCTTCTCTTTAAGAGTTAAAGAAGAGAGGAGAGAGGAGAGAGGAAGTGGATGAATTGATTTCACTTGTTGTACGCCTTGTCGCTCGATGCACCTCTATATTCCATGACATGCTTACAGCAAATTCCAAGCTATCATGATCGTATGCGTTGTACTGAACAAGGACAAGGAACAGAAGAAGCCTGCAGGTGCATATGGCAAGTAGTCGATGGCTCACACAAACGGACGCTGCGTAGGGCGTGTGCTATCTGCTTCACTAGTAGCTCCGCGATTCTTGTCCTCCCCACTGCTCTTGTCCCCGAGGAATCTCAAGTGACACATGATCGGCGGGGCCACAACCTTACGATGATGCATGTTGGTCGGTGGTGTATGGAAGCTTTATCCACCAGCACGCAACTTGGTGCGACGGTGGGGGGATGGTGTTCGACGAAATGCCTCCACTGGGATATTAATTATGGTGCCGTTCGGTTTGATTTGGGAGATGAGACACTTAGTCTCCAGCTTGGAGTCGATGCTTATCCGAGATAATCATCACAACACTATCTTCTATGGGTTACAAGGAGTTGGTGGGGAGAAAGTGTTTGGTAGTCATCTCACGCAACCATTTGAGAGAAAAGGTTTGGTTTGTCTCGTGGATCAGGAGAACTGCGGACATCTCATGGCGTTGAAATAGGCGACGTCTGTTTCTTTTCCCCTTGGGAGCAAGACATGGTGCAGTTAACCCTTGCTTCGATCAGTAGTTCCTCTGTTCGTCTCACCTCCACCATCAGAGGACCGAGAAAGAGCAGACAAGCGGAGGGGAGAGGGCAGGCGACATGAGCCCCATATCTATCGGTGTGTTGTAACATGGCAACCACTCCAACGAGGAGGAGTTCTCGCACTTGGTATGATTAGCTCAACAACGAAGAATACGTAACGCATTACGTGGGGTACAAGTTGCAGTGGGACAAAGCTTATAAGCCAAGCGTAGTGGTGGAGGGAGGTGTATGAACTCCAACCCGTATGTGTAGTTAACGAGACCTTCGAGTAGATGGAGTGGGTGGGTGGGCTGTGGCAGCGGAGGCAAAGGTCACGCACCCTTTCCCATGTGAATCCACGCGGTCATCTCTCCCCAAGCACCTTCCCATTCTGAGAGCTCGTCTTTGGTCCTCCTTTATTCATTGGTAAGTAGCGAGGTAAGTCGACTCCGTCGTCAACCCTGTTAGCTTGTGGCAGATAATTCTATCCCCATCTCCCATACTCTCTTCCTGATTCCCTTCTCGGTTCCTTCATCGATTTATTTCCCTCACGTATTCTATTTCCTTCACCAAAGCTTCTCTCTCTCTCTCTCTCTCTCTCTCTCTCTCTCTCTCTCTCTCTCTGTGTTGAAGAGGAGGATACAGGGGGATACTGGGAGTAGCGGGTTGAGGAGATAAAAGAAACAAAGCAGAGATTGGACAGGAGCCGAGGAATGGATGTGTGCGACACCAGCCTTGCTCTCGGGCTGGGCGTCGGGGGAAGGAGCACGGCGCCGTCGAGCGGTACTACTCGTCGCAGGCACGAAGTGCCCTGCTCGCCTCTCAGGAGCTTGATGGCACAGAAGCAGCCATCACTGATGTTAAGCCTTCCGCACGATGTCTACAACGGGGAAGCGAACAAGGGGAGCGAGGAGGGGCGGCAAGCGCGGCCGTCGTCTCCTCACAGCACGGTCTCATCCTTTTCGACTGCCTACACTCCGACGACGATGAAGAAGGAGAAAGGCGACGGCGGCGGCGGCGGGGTCGAGGAAGCAGATACAGGGAGGGCCGACTCCCGCGGCGGTAGCTACGACGATAACGACGACGGCAGTCCTAGGAAGAAGCTTAGGCTCACAAAGGAGCAGTCGGCCCTGTTGGAAGACAGGTTCAAGGAGCACAGCACCCTCAATCCTGTGAGTAGTACCCGAAAAAATCTCCTCTGCGTACCTTTCTTTCTCATCTATCTTTCTCCTCATTATTTTTGGTTCGATGAACAGAAACAGAAGCATGCCTTGGCCAAGCAATTGAATCTGCGGCCACGACAAGTCGAAGTATGGTTCCAAAATAGGAGGGCAAGGTTTGTCTCTAATTCTTTCAGACGTGTGTGCATATACATACGTATATTTCATATCTATGATGTCAAATGTTGTGTATATATCTACTACCTATACATACTGGAATTGCATGCACTACGGTTGCAACATCAAGGCTTCGATTGATGTGATGACAGGACCAAGCTCAAGCAGACCGAAGTCGACTGTGAGTTTCTGAAGAGGTGCTGCGAGTCGCTGACCGACGAGAACCGGCGACTGCACAAGGAGCTACAGGAGCTGAAGGCCCTCAAACTCGCGCCGCCGCCGGTTTGCATGCAGTTCCCGGCTGCCACCCTCACCGTGTGCCCTTCCTGCAAGACCATAAGAGCCGCCGCCGACGGCCCCAAAGGCGGCGGCGGCGGCGGCGGCGAGCCTTTTGTGGTCGCACCAGCAAAACATCACTTCTTCCACCCTTTCATCCATTCAGCATCATGTTAGCTGGGGAAGACGAACTCCTCCCACCCCCTCTTTTGTTTTTTTTTAATCTAGGGCTTGGGAATTACACTCGATACTTAGCATCACTCGACTGGTTATGGTCGACGAAGAAGCAATTGCATCTGGTACCGCCAAGTATTATCGACAGACCATTGCTTTTATGTTCCTTACAAGTTATCTTTGTCCGCTGTACAGAAGACATGATTCTTATATGTGTAATCTCCTCCGTTTCATGCGATTAAATGAAAGGTGTGTGTTAATTCTGTATGTCACGCCAAAAAGAATGGGGAGGACACAAGAGGCCATTTTGTGGAGGCATACGCTGATTGAGATGGTACACGTGAAGGTGTAGGAAAGATGTGAAGGAAAGGGGAGGAGAGGAAAGCGTGTGGGGAGGAGGACAAGGAAGAAGGATATGATTGACAGAAGGATAGATCATACACGACACGAACCCACTAATTCATGGAGAACTATTTGGTGGGCCATACCCATGTGAAGTATCGGGCCCACGTAACATAAGTATTTGCATACATTTAGGAATAAGGACAAAAGAGGTCTGTCCACACTGATCTTTATGCTTCGGCTTTATCTATGGAGGTGACCGAGTCCTACTTGATTGGAAGCGGGGACTACAGTCACGTCAACTTGTGTAATTAGAATAAGCTTCTTCTTTTTCTTTCTTTTTCGTCACTCTCACATCACAGTCTTCTGCAAAGGATTACAAGCATGTATATAAATTCGAAGGGACTACATATGCAGCTGTATAAGATCCAAACGCAACAGCGTATCAAGGGCGTGCATTATAAAAGCATGTAATCTTAAAGGAAACGAAAGAATTTCACGTCAAAGCTGCATTATCTGCTATTAAAATTGTTCGGTTGAATAATGTTCTTAAACCTCCTATAAAAATCATACAAAAAGGAGAGTTTTAGCCACTAACGTCGTAGATTTGATTCCTCACACCACAAAGCACACTGTTCGGAAACTGGAATTACATTGATCATCCATTAGAACATGAACAAGGAACGAACCACGAAAGATTAAAGAGGGGTGTTTTGGTGGGGGTGTGTGATTAGACTTCACAGAAGGCTTGCTTGTAACATGAATCAGTAACCAGAGAAGAGGGAAGCAGTAGCACTTATCTGCACAATGCCACCATCTCGGAATAAAGCTCCAGATTATTGTGGGTCTCCGAGCTTATGCACATTGAGCATCTGGCTGGGACTTGGTATCCGGCAAGTGCTTCGTGCCGTCGAGCAGCATCCTCAAGCTAGGCTAGATGATCAGTTGCCACTTAGTCGCCTTTTGAACTTGCTCTGTACCACGCTCAGAAGGAAGTCGGTAAATATGTGTTCATAGCCTGGCATTTTACTATAACCTGCAAAGGTTACCAACTGTTCTACTTTAAGAAGATGTTTTGTTTGTTCATTCAAATAATGTCAGGAAGTAAAAATCAATTATATACCAGCTCATAAGAATCCTGCTAAATACTGCTTATAGTTCATAATTCTGACAAATCTGTATACTTCAAAATTATGATATTATTTCCCTAAAAAATTAAGGACTTTTGGTTTTCCTTTTTTTTTTATTTTTTTATTTTAACAAAAGATAAATAACGAAGTCCTATCAACAATCAAATAGATTTGATCCCAGGAACTTCCAATGTGAGACCTCTCAATAGAAAAATTAATATATTACTCTATATATCCAAATTAATGGTGGTACACCCATCTTTCCTTCATACATTAATATTTATTCATCCACTTCCATTGTGCGTCATTTGTGGCTATCACAACTTTGTATCAAAATGTCTATTGTAATTTCCTCCCACTAGATTGTTCCTGAAATGCCCTTCTTGTCCTGTTCAATTGGCACTTCAAAGTTAAATCTAAACACGAACCAACAACCAACCAAAGAAACAGATGCATACACCCTGCGGTTAAGGAACTTGCACACCTAAGAAGCACCTGATGTTCTTGCTCTTTATTTTTGGTACAATGGATGTTTGCCTATTGTTCTGATTCATCAACGCATAGAAATGTACTCCCATAAGTACCATCTATCCTTGGTCTCCTCTACTCTTTCTGATCATTCTCTACCATTCTGCCAAAACCCCAGGATTGACCAAGGTACGTTGCTTCCACTAAGAAATCAAGTTTTCCAACCAATTATCTTCAGTGTGTTTGTATAACTACAGCAAAGAGCCTTTTCTATATGAATGTTCTTGTAACCAAACTCATTTCTTCATGTTAAATGATGTTTCAATTACTTGGCATATCTCTACAAGTTTGACAAGAAAAATCTTGACAAAAAATTAAAGCAAACCTGACACATGATGGAAAGAAAAGAATGAGAAAGGAGATATAAACTGCACTTCATCAGCTTAAAAGGATGAGAATATTGAATAAATAATAGGCTCCACTTGCCAGGAAAATAATTGATATCAATGACATAAAACCGGTCCCTTGTTCCGTGCTCTCTGATTATATCTATGTTGAATAATCGAAGACCCTAAAGCCAACGAAAATGCAAGATAAGAACCAGTGCAAACCTACAAAATAAGTATTCGAGTAAAGCACACATACAACAAACCATCTCACCAATCGAAGACGGAGCTCCCTAGCGAGCTTCTCAAGCAATGGCCTTGGAGGAAGTTCTACAGGAAAATAATATGAAAGAAAGAGGCACTCACTCTTCACATCATACAGCATACTTTTTTGTCATCATAAACAAATCAAAATCCACGTATCCTGCAAAGACCTTACCAGCAATACTAGGGTCCAGGTCTGCATCATCTGCAGATGCTGCAGCACAAGAAACCCTGGGGAACCGAAAGACACCAGTATTGTTCAAGAGTTCGCGCTTACTAACATCAGGAAGGGAAAATCGACGAACAACCTTTATTGCCTCTCCAACAATATAGACCTTAAAGAGAACACCGCCTAGAAGAGGACAAGAAAATAAATTAAGATGAAGACTATAATAACATGAAGTTGCCTGACACAACAGCAATCGAGAACAGATTACCATGATTAACAAACTCTTGGAGAACCAAGGGAGGATCAAGCTTTGATAAGGAGAACTCATCATAGGCAAGTGATAATTCATGTGACTTTGCACTTCCATCAACCACCAAGGGTTTGGCAACTGCAAACGAAGAACATTTTGTGAACATTTTCAATGAGTAAATCACCAACTAGATCTGTAGTGCATTATCAAATTCAAACACGTTTCTATTGCACTAGACATAACAACAGATTATGTAGACTTAATGAAGGTAAGCCAAAAAGTACTAGCCTTACCCAAATAAAAATTTGAATGCTCTTTATTTAACTAAGGATTTTTCCTCACATAGAGCTCAATGGTGGGAAAAGTTCAATGTAGCCCCACAATTGTAATATATGATGTACTAGCCTTAACTAAAATAGGAAGTTACGAGAAGTAAGGAAGTCAGCCAACCTAGGCCGACAAAGAGGGTGCTCAGGGACTTCTAAGAGCACTTCTTTATATAAACTAAAATGCATTGCCCTCGTTGGCTGGGAATGCACATGGGCTCTTCCTCTGAGTGTGAGCTTGTCATGTGGTCTTGTGTTACATGGGCCCTGATCCTTAATGAAACTTCCCGTTTTCTCCAATCTACATCCAGCCCAAAACATATTTCACCAAAAATTAACATAAGATATTGCTTTCATCAATAGATAGAGATCAAACTTCACCATTATGCTATGGTGTGTCTGCTTGTAGGCTTTGGACATAACATTTTCCAATTAGCAATCTAGTGATAACAGCAATCTAAGTTTTATTCTAACATTTGTCCACGTGTGTGATTCGTTCCACAGATTATCTTATCCTTTTAGTCAAATCTGATGGTTATAAATCACTTTACAAATTTTACTTAAGTAAATATTTTGACAAATGTTACGTCGGTGTACCACATTTCCATTTTAGCTATGAGATATCATCATATTCACATGTGCTCTCTAAGCATCTATGTTGCTATGACACTATTTTTCAATTAATTGGTACAAAAATTTTCATCTCAATTGTTGATGCTGACAGCCCTGAATACAATCATAAGTCAGCCTATGCTACCAACCAAAATATGACACAAGAAAAGATCCTTAATTGCAAACCTTCTGGTGTAAGATGATTTCTATGTCAAATATGTTCAACATAAGTAATTACCACTCCACATGTCTCCTTGTTACCAAAGACCACTTGGATATTGGAGACAGAGCTGGCGATTAGTCAATATAAACAAGCTTCAAGATGCCTAGGTGACAGACACTAAACTAAAATACCTAAGATACATGTACAGAATCATACATAATCAAATGTAAAGTAGAGGAAAGACAGCTCAGTATCCCAGACAGAAAAACAATTAAAACCAGCTTTTTTTTCTTCATTTGTGCTTACATGGAGTATACAGTTAGATCATTCTCAACTCATGATGCAACTAATGTATAACACCTGAAACTTGAGCAGTATATTTCACCAGAATCAATCCCTCCATACAGTGGATCCATGCTGCTCTGTACATCAATTTAGAACTAGATGGAATAGGCGGTGAAAAATACTAAGAATCAATCTTCGCCAGTGATGTTAATTATGAGTTAGACATTATCATTTCTCTCCACCAACATCAGTTGCAATCTTCTTATGTATCAAGGATCATAGAAAGATTTTGACAGAGATGTCATACGAATTTACCTAATGGAAGAGTTAACCTAGCCTTGCTAACTGCATCTGGAATTGATGATGGGTCTTTGGTGATAACTAGCTGCCTAGGAGTGCCAACTTTACCTGCAATTGATAGTTGAAGACGAGGGTTCAAAATGGACAGCCAAGTAGATAGTCAAACAAAAAAGAATCTGGAACTTACAACAATTTACCTATTTTTCCTTATGAAAATTACATCAGAATATTATGCAATTCTAGTGACATCAGACTCTTCTGAAATAGAGAAGATAAATTAGGAAAAATTGTTTTCAGTCTTATGAGCATTCTATAAGGTGAGAAATTGCCAAGTATTTCCAAAATATTTGTAAGGCAAGCTATTATAATAATCACCAGCAGATCTGGTAGAGGTAACTAAAGCAAATCTCCAACAACAACAAATCACAAGATGAATATAAAGACAGTCTTATTACTACCTAATGGTGCCTCAAGATATATAGTAAGTTTCACTTTGGTACAGAGCAGAGAGAGGAAAAAAGATAAAAAAAAAAGACAACACTAACCAGGCACTGAACCCATTTGTTGAATGGAATTAGAATTAAGCAATGACAACATTTACCATAGCAGTCAGACAAATTCAAATTAGCTACATCCTGGAGCATTGATTGGCGATTGTACAGATGTTGTATGGCAGCAGGTGGATCAAGGACAGTAACTTCTGGATGTTTTTCCCAATAATCCTACAAAGAACAAAGAAAATAAGGCAAAGAAAACAGCAGGTATTGCAAATTCAAAAATAAAGTCTCATATGTGTTCAACTGGAATTTGAAGAAATAGAAATAATGGATGTATACTTGAGAAATCACAGTAGAAATATCACAATAAAACTTGTTTTAGCCTTTTATCAATCAACAGGAGAAACTTATTAAACTTGTAAAACATTCAAATAGTTTGCTTGCCATATAAAGGTTTAGGGTCAATATATTTAGAAAATAAAAGATCTAAACTTTGCAAAAAGAAAATTAATTTCTCAAACTGCAACTGTAAGGCTACATCCCAAAACTCCCATTGGCAGAAGACTCATGCACTGATCTGATACCTAGAAAAACTACAACCACAATGCTTCTCTATAAAGGATCTTTCAGAACTAACAACAGAAGGGCCCATTTCTTGTAAATAAACAAAATCTAAAGCAGCTAATTTTAGTAATACCTAGGATCAGCTAGCAACAATACGAGGCTAGAATAGCTGATCAGATGAAGTAGAATCCTCAACCCATGGAAGTGGAGGCTTCAACTTCCACGGGTTACGAAAATATTCCAGATAAAGATACACCTTGAACTTTAACACATTTCTCTCGTTACTAGTCAATGTTACTGATCAGATTATAAATTGGTCAAAATTTTGCATGATGCAGAAGTTTCGTACCATCACAGTATCTGATTTCAAGCATAATATACCTTACAGAAGATGAGGTACTTCTAGAAGGTCTAGAATTACCAACCTGCAGAATTTGTTGCCACTCTTTTCCAGTCAACTGTGAAAAAAAAAAAAAAGTAAAAAAGAAAAGCTTATCTGTCAGCATGTTTAAAATCATTAGGAAGAGTTGAATTGATAAATTCTCTATCATATTTATGCAAAGCACCAATAAACTGAATTTAAGATGAGAACCAACAGCAGTTGGCTTCCTTTCTACTTTTCATGGCAAAATCATTGGTTTTTCCACCAAAATTGAGCATCATTATGGTCATCGTTAGACAAGTTAGCCTTAATGTTCCATAAGAAAAACTCCAAGCATTAGGGGTGACCGATGGACCTTGTGAAGAACAATGTCAAAAGGACCTTGGTCTACAAGTGGTTGGCTCTGGTCAATGGCAACAAATACAATTCCTTTCGTCCTGCACAACACATCACAAGGTCTATTTAAATTAGATTCCGAAACCCAAACTTAGACACGTCAGGTGGTATCTGAGATGAAAACAATTTTACCAAACATGTCTGATGCAATATACATGAACATCACTAACGACAGAAAATTAATTAAAAATACATAGGAAAAAAATGTGTCAGTCTTTATCACATCAGAAAAGAGCAGAATTATCTTGATCTTATATAAAGAAATTTACTGTAAGGATATGTTATCAGCTTACCTTGTTTAGAACAATCACCATAACATTTACCAACATAATGCATAATTGTTTGATCAAATGCATCTTAGATATAATAGAGATCTCTGATCAAATACAGCTTAGATATAATAGAGATCTCATATAATTCAAAGTCATCAAGATAATCATACGATTGCCATCACTGAGAAACGGTAATCTAGTCAAATTCCACTAAGAAAATAAATATCAAGAATAAGCAGGAAACTTCGTCTTAAAATAAGACCGTTACAAAAAATAAAAATAATGATGACATAAAGAGAATATCATTTGATACTGAAATTTATAATATATATAGTTTGCTTTCAAAGTAGATTATTAAGTGTTAAAGCATGGTATATAAGAGAGCCAAGTTGGGTTCCCAAAGATATATATATATATATATATATATATATATGTAATATTTAAGAAAAATAATCTATCCGAAGGAGCAAAGTTGAGAGGAATGAGATTACAAAAAAAACAACAAACACGTTAGTAGCACAATTCAAAGTGAAAAGACGAAAGAAAATGTAGGACGAAAAGCGGAACACCACCACGACTAATCAAGAGTCGCCTAGAACAACTCAAAACATACTTGTTTACACACAAAAGATATGCATCGGACGGCGGAAAAGAAACACAAATTTGTATCAACCATCAGTTTCCAAAGATATTTTTCTTTGGTTCCCTCTTTTTGAAGGGGACGACTCACTTTGCCAACCCTTCCAGCTTCGGCTGCAAGAAGCTCTTGACCTTCTTGGAGGTCAGAGCATAACCTACGACGAGCTTCTGCAGCGTCGGCGGCGGCGGCGGCGGCGGAAGCGATATCAGGGCGACGCTATCGTTCTCATTCTCCCCCTCATTTCGTAGGTACGAGATTTCCCCGTTCAACCTCATCACCGCCTCCCTCCTCCGCCTTTCGTCCTCCTAGACCAGACCTTAAGTCACCAACAAAACCCTCCAGAGCTCGACACGAACCACACGGTCGAAACCCTAGAAACCCTCCGTCGTGCCCGATCAACCGGCGTTCAAGAGCAAACGAAGGGGATGTTGCTTCGATCCTAGGGGGTGAGCGGAAGCAGGGGATTCGAATCGGGGATACGACAGCCTTCGAGATTACTCCAAACGGAGAGCGATCGAGGGAGCGAGACGAAGAGGTTCTGGGAAGCGCTTCGTGAGAGTCGGAAGGAAGCAGGCTAGCGAGCGAGATTGGCGTGATCGGGTATTTGTAGCAGAGCTCGAGCACAATTCCATTGAGCGCAAGTACCAAGTTAGGCTTCTTATGTCCCGTTATTTACTTGACTGCCATCGAGCCGGATTACATTAGAATACTATAGGAAGGCTGTTTAAAGCGGAGCACAGAGAACAATGTTTTATGGCTCTCACGTGATTTTTGACGCGTGTCACCCCGAAGGGGCCCACCGAGCGCACCATGCGAAACGTTACGCCTCCCAAGTCTCTGTCACGCTCGGGTGTCTCGGTCGAGCTGCCAGACACGAGAAGACCGGATCCCATCTCGTTGAGATCAACACCCGTGAGGGATCGTTTGGGACAAGCCAATGGAAGATGGAAGTCGTATGTATGGTTGCTCGACCGAGACACAGGATCCGCAAGAGCCCGTACCCACTTGAAACTATCACTAACATCGATATTATTTGTATAATGCCGCATATCCATTTTTATTATATATTATATATACCAACATGCGGTCGAATAAAGATATGTTTCGAATCTGACTATATATATATATATATATATATATATATATATATATATATATATATATATATATATATATATATATATATATATATATATATATACATTTGAACCTACTTCATATGCAAACTTCTTATGTGGTGCTAAAGTCAATGGAATCACAGCCACAGGTGGCAAATAGTGTTGTAGGTTATATTTAGATCACTGATTCGTTCATGAAAAAGGGGTTTGACATGAATATGTTGACCCCTCTTATCAGACACTTAGTGGTGAAAGAATGGATAGCCAACAAAGAGAAACATAATAGCGTTATTGCTCTCTCCCCATCAGATGTAAGAGCACTAACACGAATGCCAACGTAGCATCCGACTCAGCCTTCTGCACTAACCACGATTAGTGACATGGGCAACGTATGTTTTGAAATTCGTGCGGAATCCTTGATCGGCGGCGTTGAGATTCGTGCGAGCTTTCACTTTGCATGACATCGTGCGGCCATCATGTTGGTAGTGGAAGTACGTCTTCATGGATAGAATACAGGTTGGTTGGACTTTTCGGCACCACAATGGTGGTGGGGAGAACAGTAGTGGCCACTCATCGGAGGCGGTGGGGGCCTGAAACACGTGGAGAGGATCCGGTGAACGGCGTCCACTCGAACAATGCTCTTCTCCACCAATCACCTCGTCGACCGGCCGTGGAAAGCGCGGTTGGGGGGCTCGTGTTCCGCTCCGGTCGAAGTTTCAAGGCAGCGGTTTAGAGAGGGTCGCGCATCCGATCCACTACCGACATGGGCGGCTTCCCCAACTTTGAGGTTAACAAAGCATGCGAAGGAGACGGGCAGACAACCACTGATGTGATGCGCCCTTCGGAAGTGGAAAGCGGGAGCTGTTGGTCAACCACGGGAAGAGGAGGGCAGTTTCGAGATATAGGGACGGATTGATGGGCGTTGTTGCGTGTGTTTTCTACTACTGTTCACGTAGCTATCTTCTCCGGCGCTCTGAATCAGATTGTTTATTGCAGCGACTGCTCGGTGCCGAAACGCTGCTTTAATGGCCACCCCGAAGCAGCAAAAAGGAAGACGCCAGCAGAGACGGGGCTTGGAAAACTCGAGGATGATCATCTTTCAACCAACAGCTAACATATGGAAGAGAATATACATCAATTGAATGAAGGAATGTGAAGATCACATCTCTATCACTGCACCATCCAAGTCTTCTGTGGCTCGGGGGAAAAGTTCCACCAGCGACGTCCATCACTAACATCAAAAGGAGTTGAGCATGTGAATGTGACGACATGAATAATTAATCCTGATGATTAACTGTTCATAACATGTCGATCGGTTGATGCATGAGTTCAACTTCTGTGACGCTTTTGTTGTCACCTTCATATAGAGATACTTCTCAAGAGTCGCAGTTTTCAAAGGAGGATATGGAGATCTCATTGTTTGGCCAGGAAAGAACGGAAAGTAGGCTCCCCCATATGCTACTCATGTGTAGCTTTCATCAACAAAGATACCATCCCTCCCTTGTTTCCCACCATCTACTGTGGTGCATATGGATGCATGGTAGGGATGAGATGTTTTGTCAAGAATCCAAATGAACCCTATATCATGCAATATCTTGAAGATCTTTGTCATTTTCATTTTTTTTTTATCTTTCTGGTGCTGCAAAAGGAGTTGTTTCCAAAGAATGATTTCATTGATATGGACAATTCCGATCTTTGATGTTAAGTAAACATATCCAAACTCAGATATATAAAGACCATTAAAGAATAGAAGCTTTCTTCGTATCTAAGATAGCTTTTGCCTCTTTATCAATTCTCCAATGGGTTATACATGTGCTTCATTCTCCTGGTCATAGTACATATATTCTAAAAACACTGGATGCGATCATATATTCTTATACATGGATTCTAGTCGATCTGCAATATGCTGAAGGGGATAATGCAGCATCTTCAGTTTATGGAGAGTTGCTTGCATTCCACAGTACTACAAGGTTATTTGGTGCCAGAACAATTTGGGTGATTTTGACTCTTGGTCTGACTTACCCATATATAACATAATATTATTATACTTGAATCAAGATTTTGTCTGGGAACATTGACATTGATATACAGGGATGTGACATTTCCTATTCACTGGTTCCTTCTTTAGGTGGACAGACAGACCAGGTGAAAGTTACACCACTAAAGAAGAACAGCTTGTCAAAGCACCACAAGAAGCATTCTGAAGATGCACTTCAACTATATATATATATATATATGCTGTTTTAATGACTGTGGAGGTTGATGCTTCTCCACAATAGTTCTTTGGTGAGCTGAAAAGGTTGGATGAGGGCAGGAGGACCAGCGCAACTGGAGGTATGTATGCGGGTACTGATGACTCCATGAAGTTGCAAATCAATCAGTGGCACTGACGATGAGGCTCGGCAGCTTTACAGCACGGCTTGAGGAAAGCACTCCGCTGCTTTTTATCAGATGCGACCGGGAGAAAATATTGCTCTAGTGTGAGCATCTTTGTCAAAAAGCAAACTACACATGAGAGCATAGCATTGAATATAGAATCCACACCCAGTTTGAGAGAAAGTGTGTGATTATTATAGATCTTGGTGATAACTCTTGGTGAACTGGAGAAGCTTACATAAGCTGGAATACATGCAGCAATCATACAAGACCAATTGCGTACCCATGTCCTTTGACTTCACATAACATTTGAGCCTCATCTGAAAGGTTTGCCTACTAAATAATTTGGGACCTTTGGTAGGATAGGAAGCCTAATTTACATAGTGTTTGAGTTCAGCATTCAAATGGATTTGATATGATAACTGACTTATTAATTTAATCGAGTTTGAATTGTCTATTAAACTCTACTTTTGAAGATCACTCTTTCTTCTCCCTAACAAAATCTGTCATATATATATATCGATTTTCAAATCGAAATTAGAATCATTTCTGATTTTCAAAAACTAGAAACAATAATAAAATCAGAACCAGTTTTGATTCGATTTAAAACGGGGAACCATCAACCCAGTCATATTTCGGTTCAACTTAGAATTCCCTACTAGGCCAATCTGATTTTGACTCGAATCAGTTCAGATTCGCTTAGAACCAAACCCTGCTCAGAGCTATCCTTGACTAACCCTTGTACGGCTATTAAGCAACTGCATCATCATATCCATACGACTTCTGGCTGTAGGTCTGCTGCTTGCTATGATTTCCAAAAGAACAGAAAATGAATCGAAATGATATTAGCAGATCCACCATGATGATACCGAATCTTTCTCTATTATTAATTGAAAGCAAGTGGAAAAGCTTGAATTTAATTTATTTTTTTATAATTGATCAGGAATTCAATGTATTTAGTATTACAGAAGTTACCACAGAAGAGTACAAAGAAAGAGAGCATCAATTGATTTACATGTGGATACTTAACGATAAATTTTTTTTTATTGAACTTCTAAAAATAGAAAAACGACCCTTAAACTTTACTTGAATATTTGAAAATTCAATTGATTTATATATAGATACCACTTATTTATAGATATAAAATACAAGAGTTCTTATTCTACAACTCTAATTAATAATCTTCTAAAATGTATTTTAAACTAAGAATTTCTTATCCTTAAAACTCTATCTAATCTCATTTAAAATATAAAATATTAATATATGATCTTTTAAAATATACTTTAATTTCTTAATATTTCCCCTTAAAATATACTTTTAGAGATAAGTCCTAACTTGATATGTAAAGTCATGACCATAATTACCTCCAAGAATGAAATAATATGTAGAGATACGATCTCGATCAAAATGTTCTCTAGGGTGCATGTGAATATTACCATCCAAATCCTTTCTTATACTGCATGGAAAACTTCTTGAATTAAGTTGTTTCATCCGAAAACTTTTAGGATCATCTGGAATACCTCTTTACCTAGAGCCTAATCCAAACTTTGTGCAGAAGGCACAATATTCATATGATGGCCGAATTCAAGAATAGACTTGTACAAATTAAAAATAGTACTAAATTCCTCACGGAAACTAATAGGCAATGATCCGAATCTTTCATCTAGTAAAGGCCTAAATCTGTCTTTAGGCAATCCATAAGCAAAAGCATAGTCATGCATGCCATCAACTTGAACTTAGGCATAATATCACCAATTGATTAAGAAAAGAAACAATGACATATGTTTACATTGTCTCCATCTCTGTAATGGTTTGACAATTGTTTTTTTGATCTTTTCAATGTTGGAATTTCCTTTTTATGAACATCATTACTCCCCCTATCGCTTTGCTTCATCATCGTTGATGATAAAATAATAGGTGTAGACATAGATGAGGAAGAAGATGAGCCAAAATCCATAGAAGCATTAGATGGTAAAGAAATCTCAACCATAGGCTTTAAATATGTATCACTTTCATTATTATGATTGATATTCTCAAAAGAAATTATTTGTGAAGGATAATAACAAGAAACTTCAACATACATAATATCTTGAGATATCACGTACCTATGAGTTTATGGATCATTTTCAACCTTTTTTTCTTTCATTATAGCCAATAAAGATGCATTTTTTAGCCTTAGCATCAAGCGTTTTGAGTATACTATGTGAACAAAACATGAAGAACTAAATATTCTGAAATATTTGGTTTCCCATCAAACATGAGCTCATATAGAGACTTTAGATTAATTGGACTAAGAGGAATTTGATTAATAACCTAAGTTACACATGCTATTCCTTTGCCCACAAGGCTTTGGATAAATTCTTAGCATGAAACCAATATTTATAAGTCTTTATGAGATGTTGAATCTTTCGTTCAACTACACCATTTTGTTGTGATGCATTTGCATATGTAAATTTCTTTTTGATGTCTTGCTTTTATAAAAAGAGAAAAATCTATCAAAAATAAACTCTCCGCCATTATTAGTGTGTAATATTTTAATTTGTCTTCCAAGAGCACTTTGAACTGTTAAACTCTTGACATTTTGAAAAAAAACTTTTAATTTTTTCTTCACAAAATAGACCCAAGTGAACCTTATAAAATTATTAGTAAAGAGAAGCGAGAATCTAAATAAGCTGGTGTTTGAGTAGAGCCTAATAGATCATTATGAATAAACTTTAATGAAAATTTATATCTTGAAAGTGATATATTAAAAGGTTGTTTGTATCCTTTGCCATATCAACATCCTTCACAAACTTCATTACAACTAAAAGTAGTAATATTAGGAAGACCACTCACTAAATTTTTTTACATCATAATCTTCAATTTAAGAAAATTTACATGACCAACTCTAGCATGCTAAATTGATGCTATTGGGAAACCTCACAAAGTATCACATACATAGCAGAAAATAAAAATAAAAAATCATTTCCTAAAAGAAAGACATCAGATCGCCATGTGATAATCGGGAGCAAAGAACTCAAAACAACAAAATTCGTGTTATATGATTGAGACGTTCTCACTTAGGGAAGATTATATATATCCTAAATTACAGATATCAGTTTGTGCATGAAGGAGCTCTCGTAAACTCCTCTCTAGTAGTGATCCATACAACGAATGCAGCGATGATGCACCACCTCACGCAGTGGATTCTCTTCTCGTGTTTGCGCACCACCACATAGTAGTAGACAAGAGAGGGAGCAGCTCTCTTGCATTCCTCTCCCACCAAAGAAAGACTCACAACTGAAGGAGATATAGGGAGGAGGAGATAGGTGGTTGGCGAGTATAGGGTCTAGCCCATGATCCTTTTAAGCTTTAACTTCTATTTATATAGAGCCTCCTTTATTAAACCCTAATGGATCATTCTTAGTAAGTATTGAATCCTCATCTAATAACCATTTTATCATATATCTAATCCTCTATTCGTTATATTATCTACCATATATGTGTGACTTTGTAGGCCTAAAACTAAGCTGGCCGTGAGTTATATTTGTTAGAACTCCTCCTGACTTAGTGAATTATTATTCTCATAATAATTCACTCAACTCATTGACTATGGATGTACTAGGCCACTATGCCATAGTTCCCAAACGGTATAGGGGGATATAATCCATTGGACTTGTCTGCCCTCAATTACCGCGTATCTATAATCCCTCATCCATCTAATATCCTAGAGATCGTATATCGAGTATGGTATTATTAGGCCCAAATGGAATCGATCTGAGTCTTAGTCTTGTTAGATTCTCTCAGAAAACTCATTCTCTCTCAATCTGAGTCTTGCTCTTATCAAATTCTCTCAATCCGATTGACCCTATCAAAGGATTTGCTTGAGTAAGAAAATATGAGATATTCTTCTCATGATACCGAGAGTAGATGATCATCTATTAACACCCAATTATCTACGTAAGGTTGACTGCCATTCCCAATGACTGTCTATACTAGATCTGGAATCTCTAGACCTATAAGTCCGATACTAAAGAATGGAGTACTGAAATAAAGCATCCTTAGTATCTCAAGTCTAAGGACCAGATATATAATTGAGATTATGAAATCACTATCTAACTATAAGGTATCATTAACCATCTAGCATTCTATAAATGGATCATTCTTAGTAAGTATTGAATCCTCATCTAATAACCATTTTTATCATATATCTAATCCTCTATTCGTTATATTATCTACCATATATGTGTGACTTTGTAGGCCTAAAACTAAGCTGGCCGTGAGTTATATTTGTAGAACTCCTCCTGACTTAGTGAATTATTATTCTCATAATAATTCACTCAACTCATTGACTATGGATGTACTAGGCCACTATGCCATAGTTCCCAAACGGTATAGGGGGATATAATCCATTGGACTTGTCTGCCCTCAATTACCGCGTATCTATAATCCCTCATCCATCTAATATCCTAGAGATCGTATATCGAGTATGGTATTATTAGGCCCAAATGGAATCGATCTGAGTCTTAGTCTTGTTAGATTCTCTCAGAAAACTCATTCTCTCTCAATCTGAGTCTTGCTCTTATCAAATTCTCTCAATCCGATTGACCCTATCAAAGGATTGCTTGAGTAAGAAAATATGAGATATTCTTCTCATGATACCGAGAGTAGATGATCATCTATTAACACCCAATTATCTACGTAAGGTTGACTGCCATTCCCAATGACTGTCTATACTAGATCTGGAATCTCTAGACCTATAAGTCCGATACTAAAGAATGGAGTACTGAAATAAAGCATCCTTAGTATCTCAAGTCTAAGGACCAGATATATAATTGAGATTATGAAATCACTATCTAACTATAAGGTATCATTAACCATCTAGCATTCTATAAATGGATCATTCAGTGAACTTATTCTCTAATGAGCACTTGCACTATATCCCTAGTGTCCCTACATAAGTAGTTATAAGACTAGATGCCTCCATCATATAGACGAGTATAAAGTACACCGGTCTGTTCAGTTATCTCGATATCCTTCTCGAGTAACTTATGACCAGAAATATTTAGGATATACGTTAAAGGTAAATTAGTCTCATTATCATGATCTTATCATAATCTAATTCCTATTATATAGATATAAGGATATCATTATATATATATATATATATATATATATATATATATATATATATATATATATATATATATATATATATATATATATATATATATATATATATATATATATATATATATATATATATATATATATATATATATATATATATATATATATATATATATATATATATATATATATATATATATATATATATATATATATATATATATATATATATATATATATATATATATATATATATATATATATATATATATATATATATATATATATATATATATATATATATATATATATATATATATATATATATATATATATATATATATATATATATATATATATATATATATATATATATATATATATATATATATATATATATATATATATATATATATATATATATATATATATATATATATATATATATATATATATATATATATATATATATATATATATATATATATATATATATATATATATATATATATATATATATATATATATATATATATATATATATATATATATATATATATATATATATATATATATATATATATATATATATATATATATATATATATATATATATATATATATATATATATATATATATATATATATATATATATATATATATATATATATATATATATATATATATATATATATATATATATATATATATATATATATATATATATATATATATATATATATATATATATATATATATATATATATATATATATATATATATATATATATATATATATATATATATATATATATATATATATATATATATATATATATATATATATATATATATATATATATATATATATATATATATATATATATATATATATATATATATATATATATATATATATATATATATATATATATATATATATATATATATATATATATATATATATATATATATATATATATATATATATATATATATATATATATATATATATATATATATATATAATATCACATGTGCCATCACTCATATAATTAGTTTGTAAGGCACTTGTAACTAGTATTCTCCCACTTAACCTAAAACTAATCATTCACATGCTTGATCCCCACCAGGTCATGGTAACGCTTGAAAACAATATGAGATAACGATTTTATCAGTGGATCTGTAATGTTATCTTTGGATGAAACTCTTTCTACTATTACATCACTATGGGCTATAATTTCTCTGATCAAGTGGAACATTCTCATAATGTGCTTGGACTTCTAATGAGACTTGGGTTCTTTTGCTTAAGCAATCACCTTGTTGTTATTGTAACATAAGGAAATCAACTCATCGCTGCTCGGTATGGCTCCTAGATCTACGATGAACTTATTGTTAGAACCAAAATTGGCACTTAGAGGGGGGAAGGCTGGGGGTGGGGGGCTGGTGTGAATTAGTGATTTTGTAAAATCACGTAGATTTGAAAACTTCATTCGATGAAATCATATCAAAATATGTTTAACTTAAAAACATACGAAAACGTAGGGAGAGTAAGAAATCAATTTACAATGTAAATGAAAAGCATAAAGTAAATGTAAACCATATTTATAGTGGTTCGATCATCATGACCTATGTCCACTCCTGATTCCCCTTCACTCGAGACCACCGACTTTCACTATTGATCTTCTTTCAACGGGCGAAGATTAACTACCTTTATAACTCTTTTCTCCTTTTTACAAGCTTAGGAGAGTACCTTTACAAGTTTCACACCTCTCTTAGAATGAACTCTAAACTCTAAGAGGTGAAGGGAAACACTTAATACTTTTTAAGTTTTTAAAACTTTTCTTCGTCAAGGATTCTTTCCCCCTTTCTACCCTTTTTTCTTCTTACCCAAGCATGAAAGAGTGGGGTATTTCTAGGCCCCAAATAGCTTCAGAGCTTTAGAAGGTTTCATCCTAGGTTTCCCAAGTCATGACAACCATAGTTTGTGCTAGGTGGTACTACCGCTTGCAGCACTACCACTAGGTGGTACCACCGCTTAGTCTGATGGTACCATCACTTGATATAGTTTGGGAGACTATGTCTAGGCAGTACCACCACCCAATTTGAAGGTGCCACCACTTGGCCTTTTTATGGGTGACCGAATGAGCCTTCAACTTGACCCAAAATAGCCTCAACTCAAGTCCAATTGGCCCCCTAATTGAGTTGACATTGTTTCACATCAAAATTGACTTAATTAGACCTAAACTTACTTGATCTAACTAAATAAACGATTACAAGCATGAATCTTATGTTGTCCGATATGTCATTGGTTCATCTAGTACTTCGTCCGATCCTTTGGCATATTGTCCTCTCCTTCGGCGTATTGCCCAATCGACATGTTGACTTTCGCAACTTCTGATCTCCTTAGCGTAATGTTTGATCCTTTAGCCTGATGCCTGAACTCATAGCACAAAGTCCTTCCGGCATGTCGACTATTCCTTTGGCTCGACATCCAATCTTTTAATATATTCCACTCTAGCTCAATGTTTGATTCTTCTTGCTTTAATCGAATTACCTTTTCTTGATCGATGTTAGTCCTGCGTTACTTATAATGCAGATTAGATCATAAACTCATCAATTGATTTCATTATTAAAATATGAGATTCAATAATCTCCCTATTTTTGATGATGACAACCAATTGATGATGAAGTTTAAACTAAACTCCCCCTATCAATATGCCATAATTTCAATCATGAATTATATGCAATACATCATATCATTACTTATATCATAAGTTCAAGTATTGCATCCAAACCATCATATATAAAAAAAATTCATTATACTATGCATGATCATTATTGTACATTGTCTTAAAAAAAGAAGAAGTGCAAATAGCAAGTTTTTGAGATATAATTTCAAATCATTGCATTATAACATAATTTCTGTTAAGAAAGTAGTCAGCACTAAGAGAGGGGGGGGGGGGGGGGGGGGAGGGGGGTGAATTAGTGCAGCGGTAAAAACGTCGGTTCAAATCCTTTCGTTTTGATTAAAACCGATTCCGACGAAAATTGTTTCGTAAATACCTTAACTTAAAAGCATATGCGAGCATAGGTGTAGTAAAAGCATAGTAAGGAGGAGAGGCAGTTTGCTATAAAAGTAAATTGCTCAAATATAAATGCAAACCGAGTTTTATAGTGGTTCGGTCATCGTGACCTACATACACTACCGATTCCTTCTCCGTCGAGGCCACCGGCATCCACTATCGATCTTCTTTCAACGGGTGAAGATCAACTATCCTTTTACACCTCTCTTCTCCTTTTCATGAGTTTAGGAGATAACCCTTACAAGCACTCACTTCTCTCTCAAACTATTCTAACACTTAAACTAGAAGAGGAGGATTCTCACAAGAGATTATAATAGCGTTTTTCCCTTTTTAATTACTTGTATATATTAACCAAGGATGAGAGGGGTATTTATAAGTCTTAAGTTGATTCAAACTTGGAGCCTAAAAATTTCTCATCCCGGGTTTCCTGGGTACGGGCGGTACCACCACCTGTGTCAGTCTGACACTGACATTGCACTGGGCGGTACCACCGCTTGGCACCCTGCCATTGGGTGGTACCATCGCCTGGGAGGCTGTGCTGGGTGGTACCATCGCCCAGATCGACGGTACCACCGCTTGACACAATCTCAGAGATTATGCCATGACGGTGCCACCTCTTGGGTAACTGTTTGGGCCTTTCACTTGGCCCAACATAGCCCAAACTTGGTTCACTGAATGGGCCTTTCTCTTGGCCCAAAATAGCCCTATTTTGGGCCTAGTTGGCCCATAATTGAGTTGGTCTAATTACATTATAAACCGACTCAATTGGACTCTAAAACCTAACTCGATCTAGGCAAATTATTACAAGCACTAATCATGTGTTGTCCGACATGTCATTAGTTTTTCTAGCCCTTCGTCCGATCCTTCGATGCATCATTCTCTTTTGTGGCTTTTGCCTAATCGGCATATTGACCTTCGTAACTTCGATCTCCTTGGTGCAATGTTCGCTCTTCTAGGCTTAATGCCCAAATTCTCGGCCCGAAGTCTTCTGTCGACACGTCGACCATTCCTTCGGCCCGACGTCTAATATTCTGACATATTCACTCCGGCCTAATGTCTGATTCCTCTTGCTTTAATCAATTTGCCTCTCTTGATCGACGTTAGCCCTGCATCACTCAAACGCATATTAGAACAATACTATAATTGGTTTCATTATCAAAATCCAAGATTCAACAATTTCAAGTTTTTGAAACATCATTACATATATCATCATTTTAGAACTTGCAAGCTAGCAAGTTTATGTGTAAGTTTAGCAATTTTTCTTTTCTTTGCAATGTTCAAGCTAGCAAGTTTTTGAAAAAGAATGCAAGATAGTAAATAGCAAGTTTTACATCATTTTACAACATGTAAGCTAGCAAATTTTGGAGATGTGTAAGTTTAGCAATTCTTTGCTTCTTGAGATGGGCAAGATAGAACTTTTGTTTCTCTTGAAATTACAAGCTAGTAATTCTTGCTTCTCTTTTGAGATAAGTTTACAAGTTTTGCTTCTTGAAATGCACAAGATAGTAATTTTTACTTTCTTTTGCAATGTGCAAGCTAGCAATTTTTCTTTTCTTTACGATGTGCAAGCTAGTAAGACTTTCTCCCCTTTTGTTATTATCAAAGAGAAGGGAAGAATAAAATAGTATAATTTTTTTTTTCCTTTTTTACATCAATGATTCAATCATATCATGAGATATACAAATCATAAATATAATACAATTATACACAATAAAATTCAAGTCATAAATATCAAAAAGTCAAGTGATTTATCATGGTTAATTTGAATACATCTCTTCTTTAGTGAAAGAAAAAATCTTGATTTATAGAAAACTTTCAAGTCATAATCAAAAGAACAATCATGATTCATTTGGATAATTTTCCTCTTTGGTAAATGTCAAAGAGATACAAGAGATCAAATAAGAGATCTTGATTCACAAAAAAATCTCAAGTATCTAGTATCGAGAAATCAAGGACATGTTTAGGATAAAAACTTCTCTATATAAAAAAGAAACATAGGAGAACTTGATTCATGCATAAGAAATCTCAAGTCATCAAAATTGAGAAATCAAGAGAAAAATCATAATTCATATAGATAAATATTCTCTTTAATAAAATACAAGAATTATACAAGAATAAAAAGTAAGAAGTCTTGATTCATATAAAGAAAATCTCAAGTTATAATTTTGAGAATTCAAGATCATGATTAGGATAAAAACTCATTCAAATTTAAATCATCAAATCATCAAAA
Source organism: Musa balbisiana (assembly GCA_004837865.1). Lineage (NCBI taxonomy): Eukaryota > Viridiplantae > Streptophyta > Magnoliopsida > Zingiberales > Musaceae > Musa > Musa balbisiana. The sequence goes on along the minus strand of CM017190.1, from coordinate 23,690,641 downwards.
TCACGTTCTTAATTCAATTAATAACATAAATATATTTATTAATTTCTTATTAAAAAATTGATAAGATAGAGAAATTTTCAAGAAAAATGCATCCCTTTTTTATTTTATATAAGCATGTCTTTGTTTTTTATATCAAATAAAAACATGCATCATCGTTTAAAACTGGAAAAGCAAATTTCATCATAAAAATCAACAAGATCAATAAACCATAAATCATAAAAATCATCATTACTTCAAATCATCATGCATAATTAAATCATTAAATCATCAAACATGATTTTATTAAACATAAAGTATTTTCAATAATCATTTTGTTTTGGCTAGTAAGCTTTGTGAAGTGTGTTGGATCTCTAGTCATAAGCCTTGAGCATCTACTATCAAAATTTTATTTTTGCCCTTAGCTTTTGATCGTAGATATTTTTATAAGAAGGGTGAGTTTGTTCTAGGTACCCATTTAATTTTGGGTCCATCATGGTTAGATTTATCTATTTTGATTTTTAGCATAAGGTCATTTATGGTTCCTTTAGAAACTCAAACCAATTTAAGCAAGTCATATCTTTTAAATGAACATTTAAATGTAAAATGACCATGTCTATCATAAAAATTATATTTATTTTCAAGAGAAATATGTAATGTAGGTCCTTTAACAAAAGTGATTGGCTTTTGTTGAGTGTTACTTACAAAGCCGATTCCTTCTTTTCTACAAATATGACTCTTATTGGTAAGAATCATGTTTAAATATTTGCTATCAATTTTAAATTTATTTAATATTTATTGTAAAAATAAAATTTCCTTTTTAAGTAAGTCTAACTCTTCACACTTAGTGCAAGGAGTTAATATGCAATTATCATGCTCATTTTTTAATTTTTTAAATTCACTAGCAAGAGAAACATGATAATTTTTTAACAACTTATATTTTTTACCAACTGGCTTACATTCATCAAATAAATCATGGAAAGCATCAAGTAATTTATTATAAGATAAATGAGATTCGATTGAGTCATTTACCTCGTTGTCAAAAGCCATTAAGGCGTAATTAGCCACCTCGCCTTTGATGGTTTGATCCTCATCTTTGGATGTACTTGATTCATCCCATGTTACCTTGAATGCTTTCTTTTTCTTGTTGAATCTCAAATTTTGATAATAAAACTAATTGATAGAGTTTATTATCTTTGCATTTTGAGTGATAAAAGACTAGCTTCAATCATGAAGAGATAATTAAAACAGGAAGAATTAATGTTGGGTTGGAGTGGAACATGTCAGAAGATTGGACATCGAGCCGCAGGATCGATCGACGTGTCGGCAGAAGGCCATGAATTCGGGCATCGAACCTAGAAGAGCAGACATTGCGCCAAGGAGATCGGGGTTGCGGAGGTCAACATGCCGGTTGAGAAAAATGTCACAAAAGAGGACGATGCACTGAAAAATTGGATGAAGCACTGATGAACTAATGACATACAGAAAAATGTGATTAATGCTTTATAATAATTATCTAAATCGAAGTAATTTTAAGTTATAATTGTGTTGGAATTAGGCCAACTCAATTAGGGGGCCATTGGGCCTAAGTTAAGGCTAAGTTGGGCCGGATGGCTGGTCCACTCGGCCACTTGGAGCTATGCCAGGTGGTGGCACCACCCAGGGTGGGCAGTGGAACCACTTGAGGCTCAGCCTCCCACGTGGTTTGGGCAGTGGTACCACCAACAGTTAATGCTGTCAAGCGGTGGTACCATCATAGCCCAGTCTCCAAGGCTCTATTAGGCGGTAGTACCATTAGACTAGGCAGTGGTACCACCTAATGTCAGAGTGTCAAGCAGTAGTACCACTCAGTAATGGCCGTGGTACCACTAGTATCCTGGAAACCCAAGATAAGATACTTTTTGGCTCTAATTTTGAAGCTATTGGGGCTGATAAAGACCCCACTCTTTTCTGCATGAAAGAAAACCAAAGCATGAAAAAAAATCTTAAAGTGTTGGGGTATGAAAGTATTATGAAAGTGAAGTGTCATTCTCCACTTTTTTTAGATTTGTGATCATTCTAAGAGAGGAGTGAGGTTTGTCTCCTAAACCCGAAAAAGGAGAAAGTATTGTAAGAAGGTGGTTGGTCTTTACCTATTGAAGGAAGACCATTAGTGGATGCCGGTGGCCTCAACAAGGAGGAATTGGGAGCGGATGTAAGTCACGATGACCAAACCACTATAAATCCGATGTGGTCTCTACTATGTCATTCATATTATGCTTTTTCTTATTAACTTGGCTGCTTACTCCTCTTCACACATTTTTTACGATTAATGCATTTTCAATACGGGTTTAAATTGAAATGAAAATTTTGATTCGATGGAATATTTTCATTAGTACTAATTCACCCCCCCTATTAGTATCAACTTGATTTTAACAATTAGTATTAGAGCTAGGCTACTCTCAATTTGGTTTAAAACACAAGAGAGATGATTTTTGTCAGCAATCAAGAGGGTCATTCTATCATACATCCTTCTATATTCAATGGAACGGATTATATGTATTGAAAAACTAGAATGAAAATTTTCTTAATTTCTATGGATTTCAAGTTATGGAATATAGTTGAAACGGATTTCAAAAATCTTCTCTTCCAATGAATGAATGAAATAATTTGGAGAAGAAGACTTTCTCTTTGAATGCCAGAGCTATGAATGTTGTATTTTGTGCTTTGGATAAAAATGAATTAAATTGAGTTTTTATTTGCGAAACAGCTTATGAGATTTGGCACAAACTTGAAATCATATACAAAGGCACAAAGAGAGTTAAGGAGTCAAAAATCAATCTTTTGGTTCATAGTTATGAATTATTTCACATATAACCAAGCAAGACCATTGGAGACATGTACACTCGATTTACGGATGTCATCAATGGTCTAAAAATACTTGATAAAATTTTTTTTAATTTTGAACTTGTTAATAAGATATTAAAATCCCTTCCATAGAGTTGAGATCCTAAAATAACCGCAATTCAAGAAGTCAAGGACTTGAACAACTTTCCACTCAAAGAACTTATCGAGATTTTAACGACCTATGAAATGACTTATGTGATACATAACGAATATGAGAACAATCTTCCAAAAAACAGGAAGGATTTGACACTTAGAACAAAAGAAGATCACTCGAGTGAAAGTTCAAATGATGATGAACTTGATCTCCTAACAACAAAGTTTAAAAAAGTTCATAAAACAAGAATCAAAAAATAAAAATAAATTTAAAAAGAAAAGGTTGCCAAAGAAGAAGAAGAAACTCAAGGTGACTTAGGACAAATCGAGTACCTCTGAAGACGAGGAGCAAACCAACAAAGATAAAGTGGTGAACTATGCCTTGGTGGCTCTTGATGATGAGGTAAATGACTCACCCAAAACCACTTTACCTTACAATGAAATTACTTAAGTTGTTTAATGATTTTAAATTAATTAGTAAGAAATATAAAAAAATAAATTAAAAAAACTTGAGTATACTCATATGAAATCAATTGCCTAAATTGAAACAACTAAAAAGAGAAAAGTATTTTTTCTTTAAAAGTTCTCTATCTTTAAAGCTTTGGTGATTTTTCAATAAGAGATTGATGAATCTAGTTATATCATTTATAATCTCTTGAAAGTAATTTTGATGATTTGACAAATTAAATGAGTTAAAAAAAATAATGAATGTTTTAAAAATAAATATTTATATTATGTTTGATGATTTTACATTTTCAAATTATGTATGATGAGTTGAAGTAATGATGGTTTAAAAAATATTTATTTAATTACATAAATTGACAACCTTTTTGTCACATGAATTATGATTCCTTCACTTAATGACTCGATATTTCTTATGCATGAACCAAGTTCTCCTTTCTTCTTATCGTTTGCTAAAGAAGAAAATTTTCCAAATGAATCATGATTTTTCATAATTGTAACTTGAGATTTTCTTTATATGAATCAAGATCCCCGACTCTTTATTATCATATGACTCTTGCATTTTATTAAAAGAGAATACCTATCCAAATGAATCATGATTTTTATCTTGATTTTTTGTTTTCAGTGACTTACATTTTTCATTTGAATCATGATCGTTTATTATGATTCTTTCTTTTGCTATTTACTAAAAAGGAGATTTTCTATATAAATCATGAGATTTATTATACATTAATCAAGATATTCTACCATTATATTCTCCCATATTTCTTTTTGCCATTTACTAAAGAGGAGAATTATCTGTATGAATCATAGTTTTTCTTGATTTCTCGGAATCTTAACTTGAGAATTTTTTTTATGAATCATGATCTTGATGACTTGAGAATTCTTATGTATAAATAGAGATAATTTATTATTTGTTCTCCTATAATTCTTTTGTTGTTTACTAAAGAGGACATTTATTTAAATTAACCATGATATGTCACTTGAGTTTTTAAGATTTATGACTTAAGTTTTATTATGTATAATTCCTTTATATTCATAAATTGTATATCTCATCACCTAGTTATTTTTTCTTGATATATTTCATGTGATGATTTGAAAAATGATGTAAAGAGAAAAGTTTTACACTATTATATCATTCCCTTCCTTTTGACAATAATAAAGGGTGAGAGAAAATTACTATCTTGCATATATTAAGGAAAGCAAATTGCTAGCTTGCAAACAAAGGCAAAACTTGCAAGCTTGCATATCTTAAAAGAGAAAGTCTTGCTAGCTTACATATCACAAAAATTAGCAAAAAGATGCTAGCTTGCACATTGTAAAGAGTAGCAAAAAGTTACTATCTCAAGAGAAGCAAAAACTTTGCTAAACTTCACATTCTTAAATAACTTGCTAGCTTGTGCATTGCAAAGGAAGCAAAAATTGCTAGCTTGCACTTCTCAAAAGAGAAGAAAGAACTCACTAGCTTGCATGTTTTAAAACTGATGAAAAATTTGCTAAATTGCTCAGCTTGCATATTTTGTTGATGACGATCATGCATGGAATGATGTATTAAAATTTTGATTATGCATGATTTTATGATGACATATTTCTTTGATTCATAATTTATTTTTGAATTTATATTTATATCAACATGACATATTGATAGGGGGAGGTTGGTTTAAACTCTGTCATCAATTGGTTGTCATCATAAAAAAGGGGGAGATTATTAAATCTTAAATTTTGATGATGAAACTAAAACTAATTGATAGAGTTTATGATCTAATCTATATTTTGAATGATGCAAGACTAGCTTCGATTATAAAGATATAATTAAAGCATGAAGAATCAATGTTGGGCTAGAGTGGAACATGTTAGAAGATTGGACGTCGAGCTAGTGGATCGGTCATGTCGACAGAAGGCTTTGTGCCATGAGTTTGGGCATCGGGGCCTACAAGAGTAAACATTCTGTCAAGGAGATCGGAGTTGTGGAGGTCAACATGCCGATTAGGTAAAAGGCCATAAAAGAGGACGATGCGTTGAAGGATTGGACGAAGCACCGATGAACCAATGGTATGTTGGAAAATATATGATTAATGCTTTGTAATAATTGTCTAGATCGAACTAGTTTTAAGTTGTAATTGGGTTGGAATTAAGCCAACTCAATTAGGGGGCCATTGGCCTAAGTTAGGGCTGAGTTGAGCCGGATGGATGGGCCACTCGGCCACTTGGAGCCATGCTAGATGGTGGCACCGCCCAGGGTGGGCGATGGAACCGCCTAAGGCTCAGCCTCCCAAGTGGTCTGGGCGGTGGTATCGCTGGAAGTTAATGATGTCAAGCGGTGGTATCACTCTATCAAGCGGTAGTACTGCCAAGCCAAGTCTCCAAGGCTTTATTAGGCGATAGTACCGCCAGACTAGGTGGTGATATCGCCTAGTGTTAGAGTGTTAGGTGGTAGTACCACTCACTATTGTTAGGATCGAGCGGCACTAAGAGGGGGGGGTGAATTAGTGCAGCGGATTAAAACGTCGGTTTTGGAAACTTTTTCGTACGATAAAAACCGAACTCGGAAGTGCTTAACTTAAAAGCGTGTTCGTAAATGTGTGCAGCAAAAGTAATGAGGAAGTAAAGCACTTATAAAGATTTGCAGTAAGGTAAAGTGCAATAAGTAAATGCAAACCAGAGAACACGTCAAATTTAAAGTGGTTCAGTCAAAATGACCTACATCCACTTGCGAAGCCTTCTTCGATGAGGCTCCTAACTTCCACTAGCAAATCACTTTGAAGAGGAAGGACAAATACCCATCTTACAACCTTTTACAAGTGGTTCACACTCTTACAAAGTTTCAATGAGAAAGAAGGAGGTGAACACTCAAGCAATTTGAAAGTAAGACTTGCTAAGGCTTTGCTAAGACTTTTTTCACTCTATTGCTTCTCTAAAAGTTGTTGTCTCTGCTGAGAATTGAGGGGTATTTATAGGTCTCAAGAGGATTCAAATTTGGGCTCCAAAATTTGAATTCTCTTCGGTTCCTGAAGCTAGCGGTGCCACCGCCTGTCAGTGGCGGTGCCATCGCCTGTCAGTGGCGATGCCATCGCCTGTCAATTTTGACACTGACAGTGTACTGGGCGGTGCCACCGCCCAGACCGACGGTGCCACCGCCTAGCTCTCGGGTGCTGGGCGGTGCCACCGCCCAGACCGACGGTGCCACCGCCTAGCTCTCGGGTGCTGGGCGGTGCCACCGCCTAGCTCTCGGGTGCTGGGCGGTGCCACCGCCTAGCTCTCGGGTGCTGGGCGGTGCCACCGCCTAGCTCTCGGGTGCTGGGCGGTGCCACCGCCTAGCTCTCGGGTGCTGGGCGGTGCCACCGCCTAGCTCTCGGGTGCTGGGCGGTGCCACCGCCTAGCTCTCGGGTGCTGGGCGGTGCCACCGCCTAGCTCTCGGGTGCTGGGCGGTGCCACCGCCTAGCTCTCGGGTGCTGGGCGGTGCCACCGCCTAGCTCTCGGGTGCTGGGCGGTGCCACCGCCTAGCTCTCGGGTGCTGGGCGGTGCCACCGCCTAGCTCTCGGGTGCTGGGCGGTGCCACCGCCTAGCTCTCGGGTGCTGGGCGGTGCCACCGCCTAGCTCTCGGGTGCTGGGCGGTGCCACCGCCTAGCTCTCGGGTGCTGGGCGGTGCCACCGCCTAGCTCTCGGGTGCTGGGCGGTGCCACCGCCTAGCTCTCGGGTGCTGGGCGGTGCCACCGCCTAGCTCTCGGGTGCTGGGCGGTGCCACCGCCTAGCTCTCGGGTGCTGGGCGGTGCCACCGCCTAGCTCTCGGGTGCTGGGCGGTGCCACCGCCTAGCTCTCGGGTGCTGGGCGGTGCCACCGCCTAGCTCTCGGGTGCTGGGCGGTGCCACCGCCTAGCTCTCGGGTGCTGGGCGGTGCCACCGCCTAGCTCTCGGGTGCTGGGCGGTGCCACCGCCTAGCTCTCGGGTGCTGGGCGGTGCCACCGCCTAGCTCTCGGGTGCTGGGCGGTGCCACCGCCTAGCTCTCGGGTGCTGGGCGGTGCCACCGCCTAGCTCTCGGGTGCTGGGCGGTGCCACCGCCTGTCAGTGGCGGTGCCATCGCCTGTCAGTGGCGATGCCAGACCGACGGTGCCACGCCTTGACTCTCGGGTGATGGGCGGGCACCGCTGGCTATTTCGGCTCACTGGTTGAGCTCCAAACTGGCCCAAACCAGTCCGAACTCGGGCCCAATTGGCCCCTACTTGGGTTATAAGATGAACAACCTAATCCTAACCTAATTAATGTGCTAACTACGAATTTAAAGACATTGCCTAAGCTATTACAAAGTCCGCAAGTCAAGACTTCTTCGGCGAGCTTCCGGCGAACTTCCGGCGGTCTTTCGAAAAACTATGAACCATCTGCGGACTCCCGACAAGCTCCGAGACTTCATGATTTGATCTTGGCGAGTTTCGACGAGCTTCTTTGGCAAGCTACGATCTTTCTCGGTGAGCTCCGTGAACTTCCGACGAACCTTTCTGCGAGCTTCCGAAAAACCCTTCGGCAAGCTCCCTACTCATTCTCGGCTAGTTCCGACAGCATTCCCGATGAACCTTCGGACTTCCGTCGAACTCTCGAACTCCCAACGAATCCTTCGCGCTTGACTCTGGCACTTTGTTTCGCTTTATGTCTTCATCGTTATTGTAGTTAATCCTGCACACACAAGCCAAAACTCTACTCCGATCTAGACAATTATTACAACGCGAATTGACATTCTGTTGCCCAGCATGTTATTGGTTGGCGCTTCGTCCGATTCTTCAGCGCATCGTCCACTCTTGCGGCTTATTGCCCAATTGGCGGTTGACCTCCGCAACCCCGATATCCTTGGTGCAATTTCACTCTCCTTGGCCCGATGCCCGACGTCCGAAGCGTTCTACCGTCCAATATCCTAACGTGATCTCCTCCGGCGCAACGTCAATTCCTCCTGCGTCAACTGTCTAATCCTGATCGAGTAGACCTGCATCACTCAAAATGCAGTTAAACATCTAAACACAATCAATTAGTTTCATCGTCAAAATCTGAGATTCAACAATCTCCCCCTTTTTGATGATGACAACTAATTGATGACTACCGGAGTTAACCTTAACTCCCCGGAGTTTAAACAAACTCCCCCTATCAATATGCCATTGATAGAACACTTGGATTATCCTAAATCCAAGTAACATTCATCACATGTTATGAAAAACATTTAAACCATCATGTAAATATATAAAATATTCAATTCAATGCATGAAGTCATCAATATACTTCTCCCCCTATGTCATCAACAAAACGGAGAAGTAGCTCTAGCTATTTTAAAAGATATTCAAGTTTTTGTAACGTGAAGCTAGATTTTCATCACAACATATAAGCACAAAAGCATAGTAAAATTCTTAAGTTCAATTATGGCAATTCAACACTTGTTTCTTGTGCAAGATTGCACTTTGCTTTTCTTTGCATGTTCTAACTAGCAAAAGCTTTCTCTCCTTTGTTTTTGTCGAAAAGTAGGGAAGAGTACAAGCTAGCCAGCATTTGCCTTGAGCTAGTAATCTTTCTCTCCCTATGTCATTACCGAAAAGAAGGAGAGGAACCAATGATTTAGACTTTTACATAAATTATGAATTTGCATCAATCAATATTTCAATCATCACATGATACATACAAGACAAAAATGCAAAGAAATCATGTCATGAAAGACATCAATTGTTAAAAATAGTCTCAAAAATTCAATTTGCGATACATATGATACATTGCGATACTAAAAAATTTAATGCGATGTTTTTAAGGATATCAACCTATTTTTGATACAAAGCATGGCAAGAGCAATTATATTGCAAGTTTTCTAAGTTTTACAATTTTTGCTTCTTTTGAGATAGCAATTCTTTGCTTATTGAGATAGACAAGATAGTGATGTTCAAGAAGACAACTTTTGCTTCTTGAAATAAGCAAGTTTGCAATCTTTGCTACTTAAGATAGGCAAGCTAGCAATCAAGTTTTTGCATCTTCTTGACTTGTGCAAATTAGCTATCTCCCCCTTTGTCATTGTCAAAAGGAAGGGAGATTCAAGTCATGAATATCAAAATAATAATTTTATCAAGAATATTTCATCATTGCGTGCATCATTATCATACGTTAAAGTATTGCATGCATAATACCAAATCATCAAATTCATCAAAATCTCAACATTACTTTCAAGATATTCAAAATGGTATACATAGATTTATCATCAATTTATCATAAGATATTCAAAATGATATTCATAATTTTCAATCATCACATAAGGCATTTAAAGAATTTTTGAAACATAGGAGAATGATTAATTTAAGCATGCAATGTTTCAATCAAATTCAAGTCATGAATACCAATACTTTCATATTGTGAGTATCAATTCATGAATACCAAAAGATATTATTTGTGATTCCAATTTTGCAAGATCAAGATGATGTTTTAGATAAAACTTATTCAAATCAAATCGTTAATTTGAAACATATAATCAAGTCATCAAAATCAATTTCGAGATTCATAAAATATCTTGAAATCATTAATCTCGATCAGATGGGAAAAGAATTTTTTAAGTAATTCTTTTTCATCTAAGCATGCCTTAGTCTTTATATGCCAAATCAAGATATGCATGAAAGTTCAAGACATAAAGGCAAAATCTTATAAAACAATTCATCAAGCAAGATTTTAAACATCTATTCTCAAGCTATATAAAGAGTAAGTCAAGGATTCAATTATCTCATGTCATGAATTCCAATAGGCATCTCATCACATTAAAAAGATATTTCAAAAAGATATAACATGATTGAAGCATTGAACATGATTCATATTTAAAATGTGTCTCATGTCATAAGTATGAATCAAGCATTTGTGAAATCCGAAATCATCCTCAAAGTCACATTCAATAAATTCATCTCTATTTCATACAATTGATTTCATGTGAGGGTATTCAAGTCTTTTGTGAAAACATGTATCATCATTTAAAATCGAAAGTGTAAGATTTATTACAATAAAGATCAATAAGGCACTTTCATTTTGATAAAAATCAATAATACGTAAATCACAAGATTCATCATCATATTTTCAAATTGCACAATTTCAAAACTATACCTTTCATTTTTCATGCATGATACAAATAAATCAATCATCATTATGAGCATATTATACATGATATTCAAGCATTCATGATACATTATTTTGGCAACATGATCATAGCTTTTCAAATGATGGTATCTAAATGTCAAAGTTCATTACATCCTATCATGCATGATAATTAACTTCTCATTTGTATTTCATGCATAATTTCATTTCATCATATTAGGAATATCAAGAAGAATTAATTGGATGATGAGATGAATATTTTCATGAACACAAGCAATTGCATAAAAATCATATCATGAAGGATTAGAATATATGTATACCAAAAGGCATGATTTCTTTTTGAAGAACCTCCTCATAAATAATCAAAAGAAAATCTTAGGAGATTGATTAAAGAAAAATCTTGATTCATTATAAAATTTCATATATCAAATATCGAGAAGTCAAGATAATGATTCATAAAAAATATCACAAGTAATATTCAAGAGAAAATTCATCATTCATTTTCAATTCATTCAATTTGTCAAATCAACATTTCTTGGGTATGCATGATATCAAAACATAGTTTCAAATCTTCAACATATAACATGTATAAATTTAAAAATCGAAGGGAGAAGGGAAAGAATTCAAAGGTACAAAGATTTCAACCATCTCATAAACAAATGAAGGATCAATTCATGAATCCAAAATTCTATGAATCATTTCGACAAATCTCCTTTTAAATAATCAAAGTGATCGTCAGAGGAAATCTCATGTTATTCCAAGAAATCAAGATCATGATTTTGATAAAACTCATTTCAAATTTAAATCATCAAAATCATTTTTAAGGTTCACAAAATTCATAACATAAATAGATTCATGATTTCATTGATAATATATTTTCCCCCCTTTTTAAGTGTTTCATTTTAATTGATTGATTTCATGTTAGCATACTTTTTCATTTATGTCAAATAAAAACATGCATCAACGTTTAGGATCGAAAAATGAATTTCGTCATAAAACCATCAAGACCAATAAATCACAAAAATCATCATGTATAACTTTAAAATTTTATACATAAAATCGTTATATCATGATATCACAACTTTAATATTTTCAGTACAACATTAAGCAAGGTTTCATTGAACATAATTTTGAATGATTCTTATAGATACCTAAAACTTCTTTAGTTTTAATTTATATGATTGATTTTATAATAGCATGCTCAAATTTTTGTTCTTGTGTCAAAACCATACATCAGGTTTGAAAAACAAAGATAATGTACATAAAAAATATCAAGCCTTTCATACAAAAGCCATGCATCTTCATTGAAAAGCAATATGAAAATCATCAAAATACACATTCTTGCTTCTCAAGCACATATATAAGATTAATCTCACTAGGTTTACAATCATTAGATTTATATCTAACTTTTTATTCCATTAACATAAAACATACAATTTTCAAGAAAAATAATTATTAAAAAAAAAAGAAAACGCATCATGGAAAGCATCAAGTAATTTCAAAATAAATTAAGGGAGTTGAGTTACTTACCTTGTAGTCGAAGCCCGTCAAAGCCCAATTCGCCGTTTCACCTTTGGAAGTTCTTGATTCATCCTTGGTTTCCTTCCTCTTCTTTGGCCTCTTCCTCCGTTCAAGTTCATTGTTTATTTTAGATTTTTGTTTAATAAACTTATTAAGATTTAGTGTTCGAAGTTCAAGTTCATCATTGTCCTCATCACTTGAGTCATCGCTCAAGTGGTATTCATTTGTCCGGAGTTCCAAATCCTTCCTATTATTTGGAAGGTGGTTCAAGTGCTCATCGGGTTCAAAAAGTTCCAAAAGTGTCATTTCATAGGTCATTAATGACCCGATTAATTCTTCTAATGGAAAATCATTTAAATTTTTTGTCTCTTGTATTGCGGTTATTTTAGGATCCCACCTTTTTGGAAGGGATCTTAAGATCTTACTTACGAGATCAAAATTCGAAAAAGATTTACCAAGAACTCTTAGATTATTGACAACATCCATGAAACGGGTGTACATGTCGCCTATAGTCTCGCTTGGTTGCATTCGAAAAAGCTCAAAATCATGCAATAAAATGTTAACTTTCGAGTCTTTGACTCTACTAGTTCCCTCGTGCGTGATTTCAAGTGTTTGCCAAATATCAAAAGCCGTTTCGCACATAGAAATCCGATTGAACTCATTTTTGTCCAAAGCGCAAAATAAGGCATTCATAGCCTTTGCGTTTAAAGAAAAATGCTTCTTCTCCAAATCTGACCATTCATTCATCGGTTTAGAGGGAAGTTGAAAATTGTTTTCAACAATATTCCATAAATCCAAGTTCATAGAAATCAAGAAAACTCTCATTCGAGTTTTCCAATAAGTGTAGTCCAATCCGTTAAACAACGGTGGATGAAAAACCGAAAAGCCCTCTTGAAAGCCATGAAGAGCCATTTCTCTCGGGTGTAAATCCGAAATGAGAAATACCGTGCTCTGATACAAATTGTTAGGATCGGAGCGGCACTAAGAGGGGGGGGTGAATTAGTGCAGCGGATTAAAACGTCGGTTTTGGAAACTTTTTCGTACGATAAAAACCGAACTCGGAAGTGCTTAACTTAAAAGCGTGTTCGTAAATGTGTGCAGCAAAAGTAATGAGGAAGTAAAGCACTTATAAAGATTTGCAGTAAGGTAAAGTGCAATAAGTAAATGCAAACCAGAGAACACGCCAAATTTAAAGTGGTTCGGTCAAAATGACCTACATCCACTTGCGAAGCCTTCTTCGATGAGGCTCCCAACTTCCACTAGCAAATCACTTTGAAGAGGAAGGACAAATACCCCTCTTACAACCTTTTACAAGTGGTTCACACTCTTACAAAGTTTCAATGAGAAAGAAGGAGGTGAACACTCAAGCAATTTGAAAGTAAGACTTGCTAAGGCTTTGCTAAGACTTTTTTCACTCTATTGCTTCTCTAAAAGTTGTTGTCTCTGTTGAGAATTGAGGGGTATTTATAGGCCTCAAGAGGATTCAAATTTGGGCTCCAAAATTTGAATTCTCTTCGGTTCCCGAAGCTAGCGGTGCCACCGCCTGTCAGTGGCGGTGCCACCGCCTGTCAGTTTTGACACTGACAGTGTATTGGGCGGTGCCACCGCCCAGTCCAGCGGTGCCACCACCTAGCTCTCGGGTGCTGGGCGGTGCCACCGCCCAGACCGGCAGTGCCACCGCCTGGCTCTCGGGTGATGGGCGGTGCCACCGCCCAGACCGGCGGTGCCACCGCTTGGCTATTTCGGCTCACTGGTTGGGCTCCAAACTTGGCCCAAACCAGTCCGAACTCGGGCCCAATTGGCCCCTACTTGGGTTATAAGATTAACACCTAAGCCTAACCCTAATTAATGTGCTAACTACGAATTTAAAGACATTTCCTAAGCTATTACAAAGTCCGCAAGTCAAGACTTCTTCCGGCGAGCTTCCGGCGGTCTTTCGAAAAACTCTCGGAAACCATTCTGCGGACTCCCGACAAGCTCCGAGACTTCACGATTTGATCTTAGCGAGTTTCGACGAGCTTCTTCGGCAAGCTACGATCTTTCTCGGTGAGCTCCGCGAACTTCCGACGAACCTTTCTGCGAGCTTCCGAAAAACCCTTCGGCAAGCTCCCTACTCATTCTCGGCTAGTTCCGACAGCATTCCCGATGAACTTTCGAACTTCCGTCGAACTCTCGAACTCCCAACGAATCCTTCGCGCTTGACTCCGTCACTTTGTTTCGCTTTATGTCTTCATCGTTATCGTAGTTAATCCTGCACACACAAGCCAAAACTCTACTCCGATCTAGACAATTATTACAACACGAATTGACATTCTGTTGCCCAGCACGTTATTGGTTGGCACTTCGTCCGATTCTTCAGCGCATCGTCCACTCTTGCGGCTTATTTCCCAATCGGCGGTTGACCTCCGCAACCCCGATATCCTTGGTGCAATTCCGCTCTCCTTGGCCCGATGCTCGACGTCCGAAGCGTTCTACCGTCCAATATCCTAACGTGATCTCCTCCGGCGCAACGTCAATTCCTCCTGCGTCAACTGTCTAATCCTGATCGAGTAGACCTGCATCACTCAAAATGCAGTTAAACATCTAAACACAATCAATTAGTTTCATCATCAAAATCCGAGATTCAACAACTATTAGTGATGGTATTGCTAGTACCCCGAAAACCTAGGATGAGACACTTCTTGGCTCTAATTTTGAAACCATTGAGGCCTATAAATACCCCACTCTTTTCTATATGAAAGAGGAACAAAGTGTGAACAAAAATCTTAAAGTGTTGGGGGTGTGAAATTGTTGTAAAAGTGTTAAGTGTCCTCCTCCTCTTTCTTTAGATTTGTGATCATTCTAAGAGAGGTGTGAGGTTTGTAAGGGTTTTCTCCTAAACTCAAAAAAGGAGAAAGTATTGTAAGAAGGTGGTTGGTCTTCACCTATTGAAAGAAGACCATTAGTGGATATCGATGGCCTCAATAAGGAGGAATCGAGAGTGGATGTAGGTCACGATGATCGAATCACTATAAATTCGATGTGATCTCTACTTTTTCATTAATATTCTGCTTTTTCTTATTAACTTGGCTGCTTACTCCTCTTCATGCCTTCTTTATGATTAATGCATTTCTAATACGGGTTTAAATTGAAACAAAATTTTTGATTCGACTTAATATTTTCATTAGCACTAATTTACTCCCCCTCTTAGTACCAACATGATCCTAGCACTTCTTTGGTAGCTTCTTCGATTTATAGTAATATTTTGTGTCATTTTTAAGTTCTTTTTTTAGAATTAGTTTTTTTTGTGAATATTTTAATTTTTTTTTATCAAAAGTTCTATGTCATCATCACTTGAGCTTTCTCTGAGTGACTTTCTATTGTTCATAGTGCTAAATCCTTCCTATCTTTCGAAGGTAGTTCTCATGTTCATCATACTCAATACGAGTCATTTCGTAGGTAATCAATGAACCGATAAGTTCTTAAGTGAAAAATTATTTAGGTCATTTGCTTCTTGTATTGCCACTATTTTTAGATCCCAACTTTTTGGAAGGGATCTTAACATCTTGTTTACAAGTTCAAGAATAAAAAATATTTACCACAAGCTTTCAAACTATTGACGACATTCATAAAAGAGTTGTACATATCAATAATAGTTTCGCTTAGCTTCAGTCAAAATAGTTCAAAATTATGTATCAAAAGATTTATTTTAGACTCTTTAACTCTATTCGTGCCTTCATGAGTTACTTATAGTGTGTGCCAAATCTTATATGTAGTTTCACATAAAGAAATATGATTAAATTTATTTTTGTTCAAAGCATAAAATAGAGCATTCAAAAGTTTTATTTTTCTCCAAATCATTTCATTCATTCATTAGATTAGAAGACTTTTGAAAATCACTTTTGATAATATTTCATAAATTCAAATCCATAAAGAGCAAGAAAACTCTCATTCGAGTTTTCTAATATGTGTAGTCCGTCTCATTGAATATTGGAGGATGAATGATAGAAAGACCCTCTTGATTACTGATAAAACCCATTTCTTTTGGGTGTTAAATCAAATGAGAAAAACCTTAGCTCTGATACCAATAGTTAGGATCGAAATCAGTACTAGGGGGGTGAAATTAGTGCTTTCGTAAATTCATGTAGATTTGAAAACTTAATTCAATGAAATTATATCATAAAGATGTTTAACTTAAAAATGTACAAAAACATAGGGAGAGCAAGAAATTAGTTTACAATATAAATGAAAAGCATAAAGTAAATGCAAACTATATTTATAGTAGTTTGGTCGTCGGGACCTACGTCCACTCCCGATTCATCTTCACTCGAGGCCACCGACTTCTATTATTGATCTTCTTTTAATAAGCAAAAATCAACTATCTTTATAACTTTTTTCTCCTTTTTACAAGCTCAGGAGAGAATCTTTACAAGTTTCACACCTCTCTTAGAATGAAATCTAAACTCTAAGAGGTGGAGGGGAACACTCAAAACTTTTTATGTTTTTTAAACTCTTTTTCGTCAAGGATTCTTTCCTTCTTTCTACCCTTTTTTCTTCTTACCTAAGTAGAAAAGAGTAGGGTATTTATAGACCTCAAACAACTTCAAAAATAGAGCAAAAAAAGGTCTCATCCTAGGTTTCCTAGGTCTTGGTGGTACTACCACCTACAGCACTACCATTGGGTAGTACCACTGCCCTATCTGTCTGTACCACTACTTGACACAGTTTGGGAGACTGTGTCTGGGTGGTATCACTTGCTAGTCCAGCAGTACCACTACCTGACATAGTTGGGGAGACCGAGTCTAGGCGATACTACCACCCAATTTGGCGGTGCCACCGCCTAGCCCTTTTATGGGTGACTGAATGAGCCTTTCATTTAGCCCAAGATAGCCCAAACTTAGGCTTAATTAGCTCCTAATTGAGTTGATATTGTTTCACACAAAAACCAACTCAATTAGACCTAAACTAACTCGATTTAAATACATGATTACAAGCACAAATCCTATGTTGTCCGACATATCATTGGTTCATCCGGTACTTTGTCCGATCCTTCGGTGCATCATCCTCTCCTTCGACATATTGTCTAATCAGTATATTGACTCCCACAACTTCCGATCTCCTTAGCACAATATTCGATCCTTCGTTTCGATGCCCAAACTCATGGCATGAAGTCCTTCCGGCACGTCGACCATTCCTCCAGCCCGATGTCTAATCTTCTGATATGCTCCACTCTAGCCCAACGTTTAATTCTTCCTGCTTTAATCAAATTACCTTTTCTTGATCAAGGTTAGTCCTACGTCACTCAAAACATAGATTAGATTGTAAACTCACCAATTGATTTCATCATCAAAATATGAGATTAAACAATTATTCATCCATACTATCTCCTTTTGTACTTCTGTCACAACAATATACTTCACTTTAGTGGTTGAGTTCGTACTAGTGTCTTGTTTGGAACTCTTCCAGCTTACTGCTCCTCAATTTAGGGTAAACACATATCTTGAGTTTGAGTTGCCATTATCGACATTAGACTGGAAACTTGAGTCTATATAGCCCTCAACCTTAAGGCGATCTTCTCTATATACCCGTAAAATATCCTTAATCCTTCTTAAATATTTAAGGATATACTTTACTGCCTTCTAGTGTTTCAAACTTGGATCCGCTTGATACGTACTCGTAACACTTAAAGCATGCGCTACATCAGGCTTAGTACATAATATAGCATACATGATAGACCCTATTATTGAGGCATATGATATTCTATCCACGCTTTCCCTTTCTATAGGAGTCTTTTGGGACATACTCCTTGAAAGTGATATTCCATGTCTCATCGGTATGAGACATCTCTTCAATTTTTTTATATTAAATCTTTTGACAATAGTGTTTATGTATTGTTAGAACCTTTGCAGATTCTAAGCTTGGGGTTGATCTCTTTAGGGGATCGGTTTCCTTAGAACTCTATAGGGGTTTCTTCCTCCAAATTGCTGCTCAAAGGCTGTAGAAAATATTCATCTATTGCTTATCAAAAGAGGATGAATACATGGTTATTTAGAGGGCTTCTAAACCCCCAAATCCTAATAGAACTCCTACTCAAGACTCCTATTCCTCTACAACTCCTAATGCTTTTCTAAGAAATACTCTTCTAACCCTAGTCGGCCTCTTTGCTAGTCATATGTGCCCAGCAAGCCAATTACGTGAGTGATGACACATGTGACTTGATATGGAATCTTTTTACTTATTATATTTTGGCATTTATCACTTTATATTGACTATTACATATATGCATGTATACATTGTGATGTCCTTGGCTTTGTGCAATGGGAATCAGATCGTAATGAGATCATGATAATGAGACCGATTCACATTTAAATACAGATCCTAAATAATCCCGGTCATAGGTTACTCGAGAGGGACATCGAGATAATCGGACAGACTAGTGTGCTATATACCCATCCATATGATGGATGTTGTTGGTCTCATAGCTGCTCGTGTAGGGACACTAGGGATATAGTGCAGGTGCTCATTGGAGAATGAGTTCACTGATTGATTCGTTTATGGAATGCTGGATGGTTGATAATACCTTATTGTCAAACAGTGATTTCATAGTCTTAGTGGTGTATCTGGTCCTTAGACTTGAGATACCAAGAATGTCCTATATGAGTGCTCCATTCTTTGATACTAAACTTATAAGTTTGGATGTCCCAAATCTAGTACAACCGATCATTGGGAGTGGCAGTCGACCTTACGAGGGCTATTGAGTGTCGATAGAGGATCATCCACTCTCGACGTCATGAGAGGAATATCCCATGTATTCTTACTAGACAAATCCTTGGCTAAGGTCATTCGGATTGAGAGAGAAAGAGTTCTCCGGGAGAATCCGATTAGAGTGAGACTCGAGTAAAAACCGTATGGGTCTGACAGCACCATGCTCGATATATAGTCTTTGGGATATTAGATGGATGAGGGACTATAGGTACATGGTAATTAAGGATAGATAGGTTCAATAGATTGGATTCCCCTATATCGTTTGGGGACTATGACATAGTGGCCTAGTACGTCCGTAGTCGATGAGTCGAGTGAATTATTATGGAGATAATAATTCACTAAGCCAGAAGGAGTTCTGACAGGTATGACTCATGGCCAGCTCGATATTGGGCCTAGAGGGTCACACACATATGATAGGTATTGCGTTGAATAGAGGTTCGGATATGAGATATCTACCGAAGCCCCTGTCTTATTGGATATCCAATAAGCCCCTAAATTATTGGATCCTATGAATGAGATCCAATAAGAACCCATAAGAGATTATTGGATAGAGATTCCATAATCTAAGAGGCTTGGGTAATTTGATGCAGATCCAATACTCAATAGAGGAGGATCCATTAGGGTTTGATAGGGGACCTCTATAAATATGAGGGATTCAGTGCTTCATAGGCTAGAGCCTTTGCTTGCCTCTCCTATTCTCCTCCCCCTCTCCACCTCAGAATAGACCTGGAGTTTTGAGGAGCATCGTCGCAGCCCTACTATGTAGATCACTGCTAGAGAGGATGACGCTTGACCTCCTTCACCCTATCCTAGAGATTTGTAAGGAAACAGGGATATACGATCTCTTTAGGTAACATAATCTATTATATACATAGTTTGTTTCATGGATTTTAGCGCACCAATCTTCGCATGACGACGAACATTTTTTTGGGAAATTGGAAATTTTGTTTTCTTGTTCTTCTACTGTGCATGTGATGTCACCCCCAAAAATTTTCTAACAGTGGTATCAGAGCCAGGCTGTTCATGCATTAGATTGGTTTTGAACTGTGTGTGTTATGTTTTGGAGAAACTTTTGACATCAAAATCGTTGATGCAAAAGCAAGGAAGGACAACAATAGTTGTTGCCCTCAATCTGCGTGCTTGCAGCCACTTGCAACGACAATCGTAGCCAGGTAGCATAGCTCCAACACATGCGCAAGTGCTGTGCTTGCAGTAGTCGGCTGGCAACTCGCGGGCAGAGGTGCCACTAGGTAGCGACGCCTACGACCGCTTCTCTCGCGGGGTGAGGCGCCACTACTCCTACGAGAAAATCCCCCCACAGGGGTGGTCGCCCGTCGGGGCAGCACCGCCTACGGATAGAACCGCCCGCGGGGGCGCCCACCTGCAGGGGCAGTGCCGCCAGTGGGCCTGCAAGCGAGGGTAGGGCTCCCGCCCTCCGCCGCACAACCTACCGTCGACAGGGTGGCGATGGCGGCGGCTACAGCAAGGGAAAGGGAGAAAGGGGCTTAGGGTTTTCTAGGCAAAAGATAGTTTTGCCCCTCAAAATTTGAGAAATTTAAATTTTGTCCTTATGTCTAAATTATAAAAATGCCCCTCAGAATTTAAGAAATTTCCTACATATCTCTGATTTAAAAATATTAATTAATTAAAAGGTTTAATTGATTATTATTTTTATTATTTTCTAGTAGTCCTATATGATAATGATTTATACATGTTATTATGATGAGTGGACGGATGATCATGGACCATGTGATGTGTGTACTTGTGATTATTATTATTGGGGCCTACGAGCCTCCATTATATTTTTGTTTATTATTGGGCCTACGTGCCTATGATTAAGTTGTAATTATATGAGGAGACGCAGCAAGAGTGTGGATGCGATAGCGGGACCCACGAGACGGACGATCGTGATAAGACCCTAAAGTCTTATCGTGGAAGAAAGGAAAGAAAAGGGAATGATAATGATCACTTTGAGGGGATCGGCCTCCTTGATCGCTTCGAGGGGATCGGCCCTCCTTGATCGCTTCGAGGGGATCGGCCCTCCTTGATCGCTCGAGGGGATCGGCCCTCCTTGATCGCTTCGAGGGGATCGGCCCTCCTTGATCGCTTCGAGGGGATCGGCCCTCCTTGATCGCTTCGAGGGGATCGGCCCTCCTTGATCGCTTCGAGGGGATCGGCCCTCCTTGATCGCTTCGAGGGGATCGGCCCTCCTTGATCGCTTCGAGGGGATCGGCCCTCCTTGATCGCTTCGAGGGGATCGGCCCTCCTTGATCGCTTCGAGGGGATCGGCCCTCCTTGATCGCTTCGAGGGGATCGGCCCTCCTTGATCGCTTCGAGGGGATCGGCCCTCCTTGATCGCTTCGAGGGGATCGGCCCTCCTTGATCGCTTCGAGGGGATCGGCCCTCCTTGATCGCTTCGAGGGGATCGGCCCTCCTTGATCGCTTCGAGGGGATCGGCCCTCCTTGATCGCTTCGAGGGGATCGGCCCTCCTTGATCGCTTCGAGGGGATCGGCCCTCCTTGATCGCTTCGAGGGGATCGGCCCTCCTTGATCGCTTCGAGGGGATCGGCCCTCCTTGATCGCTTCGAGGGGATCGGCCCTCCTTGATCGCTTCGAGGGGATCGGCCCTCCTTGATCGCTTCGAGGGGATCGGCCCTCCTTGATCGCTTCGAGGGGATCGGCCCTCCTTGATCGCTTCGAGGGGATCGGCCCTCCTTGATCGCTTCGAGGGGATCGGCCCTCCTTGATCGCTTCGAGGGGATCGGCCCTCCTTGATCGCTTCGAGGGGATCGGCCCTCCTTGATCGCTTCGAGGGGATCGGCCCTCCTTGATCGCTTCGAGGGGATCGGCCCTCCTTGATCGCTTCGAGGGGATCGGCCCTCCTTGATCGCTTCGAGGGGATCGGCCCTCCTTGATCGCTTCGAGGGGATCGGCCCTCCTTGATCGCTTCGAGGGGATCGGCCCTCCTTGATCGCTTCGAGGGGATCGGCCCTCCTTGATCGCTTCGAGGGGATCGGCCCTCCTTGATCGCTTCGAGGGGATCGGCCCTCCTTGATCGCTTCGAGGGGATCGGCCCTCCTTGATCGCTTCGAGGGGATCGGCCCTCCTTGATCGCTTCGAGGGGATCGGCCCTCCTTGATCGCTTCGAGGGGATCGGCCCTCCTTGATCGCTTCGAGGGGATCGGCCCTCCTTGATCGCTTCGAGGGGATCGGCCCTCCTTGATCGCTTCGAGGGGATCGGCCCTCCTTGATCGCTTCGAGGGGATCGGCCCTCCTTGATCGCTTCGAGGGGATCGGCCCTCCTTGATCGCTTCGAGGGGATCGGCCCTCCTTGATCGCTTCGAGGGGATCGGCCCTCCTTGATCGCTTCGAGGGGATCGGCCCTCCTTGATCGCTTCGAGGGGATCGGCCCTCCTTGATCGCTTCGAGGGGATCGGCCCTCCTTGATCGCTTCGAGGGGATCGGCCCTCCTTGATCGCTTCGAGGGGATCGGCCCTCCTTGATCGCTTCGAGGGGATCGGCCCTCCTTGATCGCTTCGAGGGGATCGGCCCTCAGGATCAGCTCCTAGGGTTTGTCCACAGAGTGGAATAATATTTCATTCATTGATTTCCCAAAAAGAAGCAGTTACATCACTACTTATAGAGTTCCACCTAGAGTCCACAAGACTTGGACTCTTAATAATAAATAAATATTAAATAAACCTCTACCTGACTCTAACTGAACTAAATAGACTCAATAAACAACTGGACTAAACAGACTGAATAAATATTATTCAAAAGCTTAGAAAAAGGGTCCTAACAGTTCCTCCCTCTTCAAATCAGCCTTGTCCTCAAGGCTGAGCAGCTGCAGCAGCATCAATCACGGGGAGCTTCTCTTTAGTCATAGACTATCTGCAACGTATCACAACCCGTTGATCAAGTAAGTATGATCTCCACCTTTTGATAGTGTAAGCAACAGGTCGGTCTTTCAATGTAGTAATCATTGTAAGAAACTGCTGGCCCTGTATAATCAATTTTATCTTTGAACCATTGCTATCACAAGTGAAAATCCATCCATCAACGATATTTACTTCAAATCTGTCATAGTCTTCAATGTGGTAGACCAATCGGTCAATAGTCTCACTATCCATAAAATTGTTAGTGCTACCAGTATCAATCAAAACTATAATAGGCTGATGCTCCAGAGTTTCATCAACTTCCATAGTTTGCGGGTTAGAGTAGTCGGCTAATGTATGCATTATATGTATGGTAGGTTCAACATATTCATTAGAATTTATACCTTCATGATCGGAGTCCACATTCTTAGCTTCCGGCTCCTCTCTAATTGGTTCAATTATTAGAAGTTGCCCTTGTTTACATCGGTGCTCTATACTCCACTTTTCATCATAGCATAAACCTCTTACTGATATTTCCTTGCTAATTTTTTTCTCATGTAGATATGCGAATGAGATCGCAGCTATCATAGTGCGGGGTTGACGAGCCTTAACTTCACACCAGATCTCTGGAATAAGCCCTTCAATAAATGTACCCAGAAGTTATCGTTCCGACCAATCTCTAGCTTGATTTGATAATCTTTCAAACCTACTTTGATATTCTGACACTGTAGAAGTTTGACAAAATTTGGCAAGCTGGTCATCAACATTCTCATAATCGAATGGACTAAAGCGAACAAGAAGCCCTCTTTTGAACTGCTCCCACGAAGGAACTCCATAGCAAGTTTCATACCAATTGTACCACTGGATTGCATCTTCATCGAGCTGGATTGAGGCCACTTCTACCTTAGATTCTTCTGAGGTTCTGTAAAAATGAAAGAAATTTTCTGCCTTAGAGATCCAACTAGTTGGATCTCCATCTTTCCATCTCGGAAACTCTACCTTCATGTGTGAGTAGTTTGTGTCACAATCTTGGGGCCCTTTTCCTATATTTTCATATCTATGCAACGTAGAACTTGAGCCCCTATCTTGTTGAAACTTGCTGAGACTCTCCAGTAGGCTCTTTTTGAAATCATTAAGTGTTTCTTGCAGTCGGTTCTCAATTCTGATTTCCCATGCTTCCATTTGTGCTTTCACTGCGTTATCGGTGGCCATTGCGCAAGACTGCAAATCTGGATTCTCAACTCCTATTTTTGATGTCGGTCAAGGGCATCAGCACTGTCAATATGAAGTTGCCGAGGAGGTGGACGTCAAGGGCAGTGCTGCGGTCACTGTTTCTGTTGCTGCATGGGGTGAGAGCGCCGGGACAGGAAGGCGACTCCGTCGATATGGTTGCTGCTGTTATTGCTGCTACGACCCAAGGGGCGATCGTCGGGTAGCGGGGTTGAGGCTGCGGTGATGGCAACCTGCGGTTGTGGTAGAAGATGCTAAGCAGGGGAGGCGGCGTTGAAGCGGCCGGGGTTGAGAAGAAGAATCGGTGGTACGTGCGCTGCTGGGGTTGAGGCAGGGCAGCGTACTTGCTGTGGTTGCTGCGTGCGCTGCTAGAGGGCAGCTGCTGCAGAATGAGGGGTTGGTCGTTGGCTGGGAGCAACGGCGGTGGTTACAATCGGCGGCTGCGGCAGCAGAGGGTGCCATTGTTTTTTGTTGCTGCGTGCGGCGGTGGTTGCTGCGTGCTCTGTTTTTGTCGCACCACAGAAGGGGTTGGCGGTTGGCCGGAAGGATCACGAACGGTTGAGGAGAAGGCTGCTGTCAACAGTAGTGGTCGCTGGCCGGAGTGCAGCGACGGCGGCGGTGGAGAAATAGGCAGCGAGGGTCGTCGCTGGCCGGGAAGTTGCGATGCTGGAGAGGTGAAACAGGCTGTTTCTATTGCACCACAGCCGGAGCCGCTGGCGATGCTGGCAACGGCGGTGCGACGTTGACAAGGTCGAGAGGCAGCGGAGGGTCCGGCGGCTGCGACAGCAGAGGATGCTCTGTTGTTGATGCCGATGGAGGAGAGGAATCGGCGTCTGCGGTGGAGAAAGAGGCAGCGAGGGTCATCGCTGGCCGGGAAGTTGCGATGCTGGAGAGGTGAAACAGGGTGCTCTGTTTCTATCGCACCACAACCGGAGCCGTTGGCGATGCTGGCAACGGCGGTGCGGCGTTGACAAGGTCAAGAGGCAGCGGAGGGTCCGGCGGTTGCGGCAGCAGAGGATGCTCTGTTGTTGATGCCGATGGAGGAGAGGAATCGGCATCTCGGCTTTGATCGACGAGGGGCTGCGGCAACAAAGGAAGCTCTGTTTCTGCAACCGCTGCAAGGAGGGGCTGCGACAACTGGCGGCTGCGGCTGCGACCCGGGGGGGGGGGGGGGCGGCACGATGGCAGACTAGGGCAGCGTCGCTGACGGTATAAGCGGCGATGGGGTGATCCATTGGCTGGGAAACGGCGCCGGCAGTCCTTCGTGCTCGAGCGAGATGGGGAAGCGAGGAGGAGAGGTCGCTGGCCGGGTGGGGTCAGCGGTGGCTGCTGGCTGGGCAACAGCGGCGACAGTGGTGGTCCCTCGGCCGGGAAGCAGCGGCGGCGGGTGGGCTGGCCGAAAGCTGGGGTCCGGCAGGGGAAGCAGAGGTGACTGCGGCTTCTTCTTCTTCCCTTCTTTTTTTTTTTTTTTTTTTTAGAAGACGACGATAACTGCAAGGGGGCAGCGTGGTGGCGGCTGCTGGCTGGGCAGTAGCGACGACGGTAGAGAGGGGCAACCGTGGTTGCTGACCAAGATGCAGAGGTTCCTCCTCGGTTGAGAAGGATCGAGCGTTCGTGGCCGCCGACTTCACCCTTCTTCACACAATTTTTTTTTTATTTTTTTATACCTACAGTAATATTGTAGTGAAAATGCTAAGGATCACTGCTCTGATACCAAATGATAAGACCCTAAAATCTTATCGTGGAAGAAAGGAAAGAAAAGGGAATGATAATGATCGCTTCGAGGGGATCGACCTCCTTGATCGCTTCGAGGGGATCGGCCCTCCTTGATCGCTTCAAGGGGATCGGCCCTCTTTGATCGCTTCGAGGGGATCGACCCTCCTTGATCACTTCGAGGGGATCGGCCTCCTAGGGT
Organism: Musa balbisiana; assembly: GCA_004837865.1. Taxonomy (NCBI): domain Eukaryota; kingdom Viridiplantae; phylum Streptophyta; class Magnoliopsida; order Zingiberales; family Musaceae; genus Musa; species Musa balbisiana. Next base: position 23,664,845 of record CM017190.1, on the reverse strand, counting down.
TTGTCCACAGAGTGGAATAATATTTCATTCATTGATTTCCCAAAAAGAAGCAGTTACATCATTACTTATAGAGTTCCACCTAGAGTCCACCAAGACTTGGACTCTTAATAATAAATAAATATTAAATAAACCTCTACTTGACTCTAACTGAACTAAATAGACTCAATAAACAACTAGACTAAACAGACTCAATAAATATTATTCAAAAGCTTAGAAAAAGGGTCTTAACAGATCGTGATGCATGGAGATGCAGCCAGATGTCGACGGAACCGACGAGGACGAGATGGACGATCATAGGGCATGGAGATGCACCATTGTACATATAGATCTTGATGTGAGTGATTAGGCCTACTAGCTCAAGCCTGATCACATTAGGCTATGGTCCATGATCATCTAGTGTGATTGTTTATACGCCTACTAGATATGTATATATATTTGCATGTGATGTAGATATATATTAAATATGTATATGTGTGACATGTCATATTCGGAGACCAAATCATAGAAACCCCTCTCTCGATAATATTAAGTCGGTAAACGTGAGGCAATTTGATTGACCCACGTGGCATTCCATCGTTATAGGTAAGAACCGATTCCCGGCATAGGTTGAGTTGGTTGAGTTCCTCGAGGCTCACCTATATCATGATTTGTTATCTTGCCTACGACATAGAGATGTCATTGGTGACCTGAGGACATGGTATGCTTGGTCGAGTCCCTCGAGGGTATATCATCGAATCAGACTCATCTTGTAACGATGGTGTTGACTTAACTGAGCATCGTGGTTGGTCGAGTCCCTTGAGACCATGGTGATTCAGAGGCTGAACTAGACGGGAATCACAAGGAGTTGTGATTGGCAAGAGTTGCCTATCTTTCGGGCTAATTGGTCGAGTCCCTCGTGGTTACACTAAGACGCTAATTGGATCCTGATCCCCACTAGAAGCCCGCCGGAGACTTCCGTTTCACGTGCTGAGGGTGTCACGTGACTCGCTAGTAAAATAATGGGAGCATATTAAGATAAGAAGTTTATATCTTGATTATTTATTTCTTGCAAAATCTGCATGTTATTCATTTCTGCTACATCTTTATTTTAGAAAAGGTCGCTTTCAAATCCCTTACGTGGCATACTTGATGTCAACCGCCTCACTGGTCCAAATTATACGGATTGGCTTTGCAACTTGAGAATTGTTCTCACGGTGGAGAAAATCACGTACATCCTTGATACAGTGATGCCTACGCCCGAGGAAGGGGCAAGTGAGGATGAGATCGCTCGTTATGTAAAGTACATTGATGACTCCACTCTTGCTTAGTGTTACATGTTGGGCTCTATGACTTCTGAGTTATAGAGACAACATGAAAAGATGGATGCCAGATCTATTCTCCTATATGTCCGTAAATTATTTGAGGAATAGGGAAGGACTCATCGATATGAGATATCAAAGAGCCTCTTCTATGCTAGGATGATTGAGAGGACACCAGTTCAGAACCATATCCTAAAGATGATTGAGTGAAAAAGAAACTCACAGGTCTAGGAATGATCCTAGAGGATAACTTGTGTGTGGACATTGTGTTTCGGTCCTTACCAAATTCCTTTTCACAATTCATAATGAATTTTAATATGAACAAGCTTAAAGTGACTCTCCCATAACTCCTTAATATGTTGAGGGAGGTAGAGAGCACTATAAAAAAGGAGAAGCCAGTTCTCTACACTAGTGAGACCAGAAAGAAAAGGAAAGCAGAAAAGTCCCTTAAGAAGGGTAAGGGCAAGGGCAGATTAGGTAAAGCAAAGGTTGCTTAAAAAGACTCAGCAAAGGATAAAGGCCAGTGCTTCCACTATGGCAAAGATGAGCACTAGAAGAGGAACTGCAAAGAGTATCTTGTAGATAGGGCAAAACAGAAGCTTGAAGAAACTTCAGGTACATTCATGATTAGTCTCTATTTGTTAGATCTTATAATCACATATGGGCATTGGATACTGGTAGTGCTTATCATATATACAATTCGTTGAAGGTTTTAGCAAAACCTAGGAGACTGGAGAGAGGCGAGATGGACCTCAAGATGGACAATGGAACAAAAGTTGTTGTAGCTGTTGGTGAGGTCGCCCTACATCTGCATGGTGGAGCTATTATTGCATTAGATGCATGTTATTTTGTTCCTTTTATTATCAAAAATATTATCTCTATTTAATATTTGACAGTTAGTCGATGTAAATTAATTTTTAAGAACAATGGTTGTTCGATATTATTAGATAATGAGATTATCACGAAAGGAACATTGTATAATAATTTGTTTATACTAGACACTACTCAACATATCATGAATGCGTGTCTAAAAGGAAACAAGATGAGGTGAACAGTGCATACTTGTGGCATTGTAGGCTAGGTCATATCCATGAGGGAAGGATTCAAAAGTTACTAAAGGATGAATATCTAAATCCATTCGACTATGAGTCATATGCAACTTGCAAGCCTTGCCTTCGTGGAAAACTGACCAAATCTTCATTTAGTGGAATTGGAGAGAGAGCCAGTGAGCTGCTGGAACTCATACATAATGATGTATGTAGACCCATGTCAACTCATGCCATTGGTTGTTACTCCAACTTCATTACCTTTACTGATGATTTCTCAAGGTATGATAATATGTACTTAATAAAGTACAAGTCCGAAGCCTTTGAGAAATTCAGAGAGTATAAGAATGAAGTGAAGAACTAGACTAGAAAGAGTATCAAGACTCTTTGATCAGATCGAGGAGGTGAGTACTTAAGTACAGAGTTTACTCAGTTCCTCAAGGACCATGAGATATTATCCCAATGGACACCTCCTTATACACCTCAGCTCATTAGTGTGTTTAGAAGGAGAAATCATACGCTGTTAGACATGGTACGGTCCATGATGAGTTTCGCTGACCTACCCATCTCATTCTAGGGATATGCCTTAGAGACCGCAGCTTACCTTCTGAACAGAGTTCTAACTAAGTCGGTAGTGTCTACATCATATGAGATATGGAAAGGGAAGAAGTCTGATCTGAAGGTTGTTAAGATTTGGGGTTGCCCTACCCACATTAAAAGACACAACCTCGATAAGTTGGAATCGAGGAAAGAGCGGTGCAAGTTCGTGGGATACCCCAAGGAAACTTGTGAGTATTATTTCTATCATCTCAAGGACCAAAATGTCTTTGTAGCCAAGAGAGCAGTGTTCCTTGAGAAGGAATACATTCTTGGCAGAGATAGTAGGAGTATGATAGAGTTGAGCAAGGTTGGAGAACCTACCTCAAGCACCACTCTACAGCCCGAGTATGTTCAAATACCTAATACATAAGTTCTAACTTTACGTAGGTCCGGCAGAGTATCCTATCGTCCTAAGAGATATGTGAGACATATTAGAGGAAAGGATGTTGAGGATATTGAACCTCAGACCTATGATGAGGCTATTATGAATATAGACCCCGAGAAGTGGCAAGAAGCCATGAATTTTGAGATGGATTCTATGTACTCCAACAAGGTTTGGAACCTAGTTGAAGCGCCCGAAGGTATTGTACCCATCGGTTGCAAGTGGATCTTTAAGAAAAAGATTGGAGTAGATGAAAAAGTAGAAACCTATAAAGCAAGGCTAGTGGCTAAGGGGTATCGTCAAAGGCAAGGTGTTGGCTATGATAAAACCTTCTCACCCGTAGTAATGCTAAAATTCATCCGAATTCTATTGGCTATTGCAGCACATTATGATTATGAGATCTAGCTGATGGATGTGAAAATCGCATTCCTCAATGGGAACCTCGAGGAGAAGGTGTATATGATGTAACCCAATGGATTCGTATCCAAGGACTGCCCAGATAAGGTGTGTAAGTTGCTTAGATCTATTTATGGACTAAAGCAAGCTTCCCGAAGTTGGAACATAAGATTTGATGAGGCAATAAGATCTTATGACTTCGTTAAGAATGAAGATGAGCCTTGTGTGGTCAGGAAGGTAAGTGGGAGCGCTGTCACCTTTTTGGTATTATATATGGATGACATCTTGATTATTGGGAATGATGTAGGAATGCTATCCATAATAAAGACTTGGTTATCAAGACACTTCTCCATGAAGGACTTAGGGGAAGCATCTTATATCTTGGGGATCCGGATCTATATAGATAGATTCAAAAAGATGCTTAGCTTGTCCCAATCCAGGTACATAGAAACCATTGTCAAAAGGTTTGGCATAGAAAATTCCAAGAGAGGTCTCATACCGATGAGACATGGGATATCGCTTTCCAAGAGTATGTCCCCAAAGACTCCTAAAGAAAGGATGAACATGGATATGATACCTTATGCCTCAGCGATAGGGTCTATCATGTATGCCATGCTATGTACTAAGCATGATATAGCGCATGCTTTGAGTGTCATGAGCAGGTATCAAGCGGATCCAGGCTTAGAGCACTGGAAAGCAATAAAGTATATCCTTAAGTACTTGAGAAGGACTAAGAATCTTTTACTAGTATATGGAGGTAGTAGCCTCAGGGTTGAAGGCTACACGGACTTAAGTTTTCAGTTTGATGTCGATGATAGTAAGTCAAATTTGGTATATATGTACACCTTGAATGGAGGAGCAGTGTACTGGAAGAGTTCCAAGCAAGATACTACTGCTGACTTGACCACAGAGGTGGAGTACATTGCTACAGTAGAGGCAGTAAAGGAGAGAGTTTGGATAAATAAGTTCATCACAGATCTAGGAGTCGGGCCAACTAACGAGGAGCTGATTCCTTATATTGCGACAACTACGGGGTGATTACTCAAATAAGGGAACCCGGGTCTCATCAGAAGTATTCTAAAGAGATTCCAACCTATTAGAGAGATCATGACCCGAGGAGATGTAGTAGTGAAAAGAGTTCTATCTGAAGATAACATTACAGATCCACTAATAAAGCCATTGTCTCAAATTATCTTTGAGCGTACAGGGGTCTGATGGGGATCAGACATATAGGTGATTGGCTTTAGGTCAAGTGGGAGATTGCTAGTCATATGTGCCTAGCAAGCCAATTATGTGAGTGATGGCATGTGTGACTCGACACAAAATCTTTTTGCGTATTATATTTTGACATTTATCATTTTATATTGATTATTGCATATATGCATGTATATATTGTGATGTCCTTGGCTCTATGCAATGGGAATCAGATCATGATGAGATCATGATAATAAGACCGATTCACCTTTAAATACAAATCCTAAATAATCCCGGTCATAGGTTACTCAAGAGGGACATCGAGATAACCAGACAGACTAGTGTGCTGTATACCCGTCCATATGATAGATGCAGTTGGTCTCATAGCTACTTATGTGGGGATACTAGGGATACAATACAGGTGCTCATTGGAGAATGAATTTACTGATTGATCCACTTATAGAATGCTGGATGGTTGATGATGCCTTATTATCAAACATCGATTTCGTAGTCCTAGTGGTGTATCTGGTCCTTAGACTTGAGACACCAAAGGTATCCTATATGAGTGCTCCATTCTTTGATATCGGATTTATAGGTTTGGATGTCCCAGATCGAGTACAACCGGTCATTGGTAGTGACAGTTGACCTTACGAGGGCTATTGAGTGTTGATAGAGGATTATACACTCTCGGTTTCATGAGAGGAATATCTCATGTATTCTTGCTCAGATAAATCCTTGGCCAGGGTTATTCGGATTGAGAGAGAAAGAGTTTTCCAAGAGAATCCGATTAGAGCGAGACTTGAGTAGAAATCATATGGGTCTGACAACACCATGCCCGATATACAGTCTTTGGGATATTAGATGGATGAGAGACTATAGGTATACGATAACTAAGGATAGATAGGTCCAATGGATTATATTCTCCTATATCGTCTAGGGACTACGACGTAGTGGCCTAGTACGTCCGTAGTCGATAAGTCGATTGAATTATTATGGAGATAATAATTCACTAGGCCAGAAGGATTTCTGATAGGTATGACTCACGGCCAGCTCGATATTGGGCCTAGAGGGTCACATACATATGGTAGGCATTGCGATGAATAGAGGTTCAGATATAAGATATCCGCCGGAGCCCTTGTCTTATTGGATATCCAATAAGCCCATGAATTATTGGATCTTATGAATGAGATCCAATAAGAGCTCATAAGAGATTATTGGATAGAGATCCACTAATCTAAGAGGCTTGGGTAATTAGATGTAGATCCAAAATCTAATAGGGGAGGATCCATTAGGGTTTGATAGGGGACCTCTATAAATAGGAGGGATTTAGTGGTTCATAGGCTAGAGCCTTTGCTTGCCTCTCCTATTCTCCTCCCCCTCTCCAACTCAGAGCAGGTCTAGAGTTTTGAGGAGCATCGTCGAAGCCCTACTGTGTGGATCACCACTAGAGTGGAGGACACTTGACCTCCTTCACCTTATCCTAGGGATCTGCAAGGAAATAAGGATATATGATCTCCCTAGGTAATACAATCTATTATATATGCAGTTTGTTTCACGGATTTTTGCGTACCAATCTTCACACGACGATGAACATCATTTTGGAAAATTGGAGATTTTGTTTTCTTGTTCTTCCGCTGTGTATGTGATGTCACCCCCAAAGATTTCCCAACACTCTTCACCTCTTTAATAGGGGTCGGCTAGGTAGGTTTTACATTAATGCTCTTTTCAATGAAACTCAATTTAGGACTCTCCTAACTAGAGTCATAACAAACCCGCCCTCTTTAAATCAGCCTTGTCCTTGAGGCTGGTAATTCATGAATTCTGAGAATTTGATCTTTAAGTCGTCATAGTTCTCCCAAGTGGTATCTTTTGTTGGTAGGTTCGCCCATTGTATTAGCACTTCAGAAGTGGGTTGTCGTCGTTGAGTCATGATCCGTCGATCAATAATGACACTTGGCTAGATCTGGAGTTCTCCTTGGGTAGTCATATCTAGTATATGGCTTTGGGCTATCTCATTTTGTCCCAGCTTAAGCTTTAAACATGACATATGGAAGACTAGATTGATTCGTGAGTTGGCGGGTAAGTCTAATCTGTATGCTACCGCTCCAATGTACTCCAAAATTTAGTAGGGTCTATAGAACTGAGGTGAAAGTTTCATAGATGCTCTAGTCTGGATTGAGGTTTGCTTGCATGGCTGGAGTCATAGGAAGACCCAATCTCCTATTGAAAATTTTCTTTCACCTTTGTGTTGATCATATTGCTATTTCATCATTGCTTGACCTACAGTGAGATTATCTTTTAGTGACTTTAGAATTTTGTCTCTATCTTGTAGTTCCCTCTTAATATCCTCAAGGAAGTCGCTGGTCAGAAATGAAACGGTTGAAAATTTAGCTTACTCGGGTAGTCGTGAAAGCGCATCTGCAACACCATTCTCTTTCCCCTTTTTGCAAGTTATTTCATAATCATATCCAAGAAGCTTTTTCTAGTCATAGGTGCCTAGTAAGCCAATCACGTGAGTGATGGCATGTGTGACTTGATACAGAATCTTTTTGCTTATTATATTTTGGCTTTTATCACTTTATATTGTCTATTGCATATATGTATGTATATATTATGATGTCCTTGGATCTGTGCAATGGGAATCGGATCGTGATGAGATCATGATAATGAGACTGATTCACCTTTAAACACAGATCCTAAATAATCCCGATCATAGGTTACTCGAGAGGGACATCGTGATAACCAGACAGACTGGTGTGCTGTATACCCATCCATATGATGGATGTAGCTGGTCTCATAGTTGCTCATATGGGGACACTAGGGATACAGTACAGGTGCTCATTGGAGAATAAGTTCACTAATTGATCCGCTTATGGAATACTGGATGGTTGATGATGCCTTATTGTTAGATAGCAATTCCGTAATCCTAGTGGTGTATCTGGTCTTTAGACTTGAGACACCAAGGATGTCCTGTATGAGTGCTCCACTCTTTGATACCAGACTTATAGGTTTGGATGTCCCAGATCTAGTACAGCTGGTCATTGGGAGTGGCAATCGACCTTACGAGGGCTATTAAGTGTCGATACAGGATCATCCACTCTTGGCGTCATGAGAGGAATATCCCATATGTTCTTGCTCAGACAAATCCCTGGCTAGGGTCATTTGGGTTGAGAGAGAAAGAGTTCTCTGGGAGAATCCGATTAGAGCGAGACTCAAGTAGAAACCGTATGGGTCTGACAGCACCATGCCCGATATACGGTCTTTGGGATATTAGATGGATGAGAGACTATAAGTACACGGTAACTAAGGACAGATAGGTCCAATAGATTGGATTGCTCTGTATCGTTTAGGGACTACAATGTAGTGGCCTAATACGTCTGTAGTCGATGAGTCAAGTGAATTATTACAGAGATAATAATTCACTGAGCTAGAAGGAGTTCTGACAGTTATGACTCATGGCCAGCTCTATATTGAGCCTAGAGGATCACACACATATGGTAGGCATTGCGATGAGTAGAGGTTCGGATATGAGATATCCGTCGGAGCCCTTATCTTATTGGATATCCAATAAGCCCCTGAATTATTGGATCCTGTGGATGAGATCCAATAAGAGCTCATGAGAGATTATTGGATAGAGATCCACTAATCTAAAAGGCTTGGGTAATTGGATGTAGATCCAATACCCACTAGGGGAGGATCCATTAGGGTTTTATAGGGGGCCTCTATAAATAAGAGGGATTTAGAGTCTCATAAGCTAGAGCCTTTGCTTGTCTCTTTTATTCTCCTCCCCCTCTCCACCTCTGGAGTTTTGAGGAGCGTCGTCGCAGCCCTGCCGTGTGGATCACTGCTAGAGAGGAGGATGCTTGACCTCCTTCACCCTCTCCTAGAGATCTGCAAGGAAACAAGGATATACGATCTCCCTATGTAACACAATCTATTCTATACATAGTTTGTTTCACGGATTTTTGTGTATCAATCTTCGCATGACGACGAACATCTTTTTGGGAATAGGGGATTTTGTTTTCTTGTTCTTCCGCTGCGCATGTGATGTCGCCCCTAAGATTTCCCAATAGTGGTATCAGAGCTTGGTTGTTCGTGCAATAGATTGGTTTTGAACTACGTGTATTGTGTTTTGGAAAAACTTTTGACGTCAAAATCGTTGATGCAAAAGTGAGAAAGGGTAGCAACTGTTGTTGCCCTCAATCTACGTGCGTGCAACTGTAGGCAACGTAGCACCGACGCATGCGCATGTGCTATGCCTACAGTAGCCGGCTGGTGACTTGCATGCAGCAGGCTTGCAGTCGGCGGGGCTGGCAGCCCACGGGCGCTGCTTGTGGCCACATCGCCCACAAGGGCAGGCGATGCTGGCAAACAGGTCGCCTGTGCGCGGTAACTGTTTCTGCGCTCAATCGCAGCCGCAGGCGGCCGACCGCCTGTAGGAAGAGTCGCCTGCAGTGTGTATGCGGTGACATCTGCGGCTGCTGCCTGCATGCACAGCACTAGCAGCGGCGCTCGCCCGCGGGCAAGCGGCCAGCAGGGGCGGCGGTTGCGGGTGCAGCCCCGCGGGCTGAACCGCCCGTGGCGGCGCTCGCCCCCTGCCACACCCCCCCCCCCTCCCCCCCTTAAAGGCTGCCGCCAGCAGTGTGGCGGCGGCGGTAGAAGCAGGGGAGAGGGAGAAGGCATTAGGGTTTTCTAGGCAAAAGATAGTGAAAATTATGAAAATGCTCCTCAAAATTTCTATCCTTTGACCAAATTATGAAAATGCCCCTCAAAATTCAAAATATTTCCCATCGTTGATTTGAGAAAAATATTAATTAATTAAAAAGTTTAATTGATTATTATTATTATTTTATTATTATCTAGTAGTCCTACATGATAATGACTTATACATGTGATGTATGATGTGTGGATGGATGATCATGGACCGTGTGATGTGTGTACTTGTGATTATTATTATTAGGGCCTGCGAGCCTCCATTATATTTCTCGTTTATTTTTGGGCCTGCGTGCCTATGATTAAATTGTAATCACATGAGGAAGCGCAGCGGGAGCGTGGATGCGATAGCAGGACCCACGAGACGGATGATTGCGATGCATGGAGATGCATCGAGATGTCGACGGAACCGACGAGGACGAGATGGACGATCATAGGGCATGGAGATGCACCATTGCACACATAGATCTTGATGTGAGTGATTAGGCCTACTGGCTCGGGCCTAATCACATTAGGTCATGGTCCATGATTATCTGGTGTGATTGCTTATGCACATACTAGATATGTATATATATTTGCATGCGATGTAGATATATATTAAATATGTATATATGTGACATGTCATATTAGGAGACCAAATTATAGAAACATCTCTCTCGATAATATTAAGTCGGTAAACATGAGGCAATTAGATTGACCCACGTGGCCTTCCATCATTATGGGTAGGAATCGATTCCCGGTGTAGGTTGAGTTGGTCGAGTCCCTCGAGGCTCACCTATATCGCGATTCGCTATCTTGCTTACGACATAGAGATGTCATCGATGACCTGAGGACATGGTATGCTTGGTCGAGTCCCTCGAGGGTATATCATCAAATCAGACTCATCTTATAATGAAGGTGTTGACTTAACCGAACATCATGGTTGGTCGAGTCCCTCGAGACCACGGTGACTCGGAGGCCGAACAGGACGGGAATCTCAAAGAGTTGTGATCGACAAGAGTTGTCTACCTTTTGGGCTTAGTGTGATTGGTCGAGTCCCTTAAGGTTACACTAAGTTGTCGATTGGATCCTGATCCCCATTAGAAGTTTATCGGAGACTTTCGTTTCACGTGCTGAGGGTGTCGCGTGACTCACTAGTAAAATAGTGGGAGCATATTAAGATAGAAGTCAATATCTTGATTGTTTATTTCTTGCAAAATCTACATGTTATTCATTCCTACTACATCTTTATTTTCAGAAAATGTTGCTTTTAAATCCCTTACATAGCATACTTGATGTCAACCGCCTCACTGGTCCAAATTATACGGATTGGCTCCGCAACTTGAGAATTGTTCTCATGGCGGAGAAAATCGCATACGTCCTTGATACAATATTGCCTACGCCCAAGGAAGGGGCAAGCGAGGATGAGATCGCTCGCTACGTGAAGTACATTGATGACTCCACTCTTGCTCAGTGCTATATGTTGGGCTCTATGACTCCTGAGTTACAGAGACAACATGAAAAGATGGATGCTAGATTCATTCTCCTGCATGTCCGCAAATTGTTTGAGGAACAGGGAAGGACTCAGCGATATGAGATATCCAAAAGCCTCTTCCGTACTAAGATGACTAAGGGGACACCGGTTCAGAACCATGTCGTAAAGATGATTGAGTGGATGTAGAAACTCACAGGTCTAGGAATGGTCCTAGAGGATAACTTGTGTGTGGACATTGTGCTTCAGTCCCTACTAGATTCCTTGTCACAGCTCATAATGAATTTTAATATGAACAAGCTTAAGGTGACTCTCTCAGAGCTCCTCAATATGTTGAGGGAGGCAGAGAATACTATTAGGAAAGAGAAGCCAGTTCTCTACACTGGTGAGACCAGAAAGAAAAGGAAAGCAGAAAAGTCCCTTAAGAAGGAAAAGGGCAAGGGCAGACTAAGAAAAGCAATGGTTGCTTAGAAAGACCCAATAAAGGACAAAGGCCAGTGCTTCCATTGTGGCAAAGATGGGCACTGGAAGAGGAACTGCAAAAAGTATCTTGCAGAAAAGGCGAAACAGAAGCTTGGTGAAGCTTCAGGTACATTCATGATCAGTCTCCATTTGTCACTCTTATGATAACACATGGGTTTTGGATACCGATAGTGCTTATCATATATGCAATTCGTTATAGGTTCTGGCAAGGCCTAGGAGACTAGAGAGAGGCGAGATGGACCTTAAGATGGGCATTGGAGCAAAAGTTGCTGTAGTAGCCGTTGGCGAGGTCGCCCTACATTTTCCTGATGGAACTTTTATTGCATTAGATGTATGTTATTTTGTTCCTTCTATTATCAAAAACATTATCTCCATTTCATGTTTGATAGTTAGTGGATATAAATTAGTTTTTGAGAACAATGGTTGTTTGATATTATTAGATGATGAGATCATCATAAAAGGAACATTGCATAATGGTTTATTTATGCTAGATACTACTCCACATATCATGAATGTAAGTATGTCCAAGAGGAAACGAGATGAGATGAACAGTGCATATCTGTGGCATTGTAGGCTAGGTCACATCCATTAAGAAAGGATTTAAAAGTTGCTAAATGATGGATATCTAGATCCATTCGACTATGAGTCATATGCAACTTGCGAGCCTTGCCTTCGTGGAAAACTAACCAACTCTCCATTTAGTGGAACTGGAGAGAGAGCCACTGAGCTGTTGGAACTCATACATAGTGATGTATATGGACCCATGTCAACTCATGCCATTGGTGGTTACTCCTACTTCATTACCTTTATTGATGATTTCTCAAGGTATGGATATGTGTACTTAATGAAGTACAAATCTGAGGCCTTGGAGAAATTCAGAGAGTATAAGAATGAGGTGGAGAACTAGACTGGAAAGAGTATCAAAACTCTTTAATCAGATCGAGGAGGTGAGTTCTTAAGTATAGAGTTTACTCAGTTCCTCAAAGACCATGGGATATTATCCTAATGGACACCTCCTTATACACCTTAGCTCAATGGTGCGTTTGAAAGAAGAAATCGTACGCTGTTAGACATGGTACGGTCCATGATGAGTTTCGCTGACCTACCCATCTCATTCTGGGGATATGCCTTAGAGACCGTAGCTTACCTTCTAAATAGAGTTCCAACTAAGTTGGTAATGTCTACACCATATGAGATATGGAAAGGGAAGAAGCTCATCTTAAAGTTGTTAAGATTTGGGGTTGCCCTGCCCACGTTAAAAGACACAACCCCGATAAGTTAGAATCGAGGACAAAGCGGTGCAAGTTCGTGGGATACCCTAAGGAAACTTGTGGGTATTATTTCTATCATCTCGAGGACCAAAAGGACTTTGTAGCCAAAAGAGCAGTGTTCCTTGAGAAGGAACACATTCTTGGCGGTGATAGTGGGAGCATGATAGAGTTGAGCGAGGTTGGAGAACCAAGCTCAAGCACCACTCTACAGCTCGAGTCTATTTAGGTACCTAACACACAAGTTCCAACTTTACGTAGGTCCAGTAGAGTATCCCATTATTCTAAGAGATATGTGGGACATATTAGAGGAGAAGATGTTGAGGATATTGATCCTCAGACTTACGAGGAGGCTATTATGAGTGTAGACTCTGGGAAGTGGCAAGAAGCCATAAATTCTAAGATGGATTCTATGTACTCCAATAAGGTTTGGTACGTAGTTGATGAGCTCGAAGGTATTGTACCCATTTGTTGTAAGTGAATCTTTAAGAAAAAGATCGGAGTAGATGGAAAGGTAGAGACCTATAAAGCAAGGTAGTGGCTAAGGGGTATTGTCAAAGGCAAGGTGTTGACTATGACGAAACCTTCTTACCCGTAGCAATGCTAAAATCCATCCAAATTCTATTAGCTATTGCAACACACTATGATTGTGAGATCTGGCAGATGGATGTGAAAACTACATTCCTCAATGAGAATCTCGATGAGGAGGTGTATATGATAGCCCAAACAGTGACCCAAGAGGTGACACCATCGTAGCACAATCTCCAAGACTATGTAAGGTGGTGGTACCACCCAAACATAGTCTCCGAGAGGCTACAGGCAGTGGTACTACCCACTGCAGTGTTAGTGTCAAACTAACACAGGCGATGGTACCACTCAACATAGGCGGTGGTACCGTCTATACCTAGGAAACCCAGGATGGGAAATTTTTAGGCTCCAAGTTTGAATCAACTTGAGGCCTATAAATACCCCTCTCATTCCTGGGTAAAATACACAAGCACAAAGAGATTAAAAGTGGGAAAACGCTGTTGCAATCACTTGAGAGATCCCCTCCTCTACTCTAAAGATTAGAATTCTATTTAAGTGAGGAGTGAGTGCTTGTAAGGGTTATCTCCTAAACCCATAAAAAAGAGAAGAGGGGTGTAAAAGGGTAGTTGGTCTTCGCCCATTGAAAGAAGATTGATAGTGGATGCCGATGGCCTCGACGGAAGAGGAATCGGAGGAGTGGATGTAGGTTGATAACGACCGAACCACTATAAATCTGGTTTACTTTTTAATTGTGCAATTTACTTTAACTACAAACTGCCATACTTTATTACTCTACTTGCTTACTGCCTTCAACACACTTCCATACACTTTCAAGCTATCTTTCCGAAATCGATTTTTATTGAACGTACGAAGAATTTTTCAGAATCGTCGTGATTTTACCACTGCACTAATTCACCTCCCCTCTCTTAGTGCCAATTGCTTTCCTAACAATTGGTATCAAAGCCTCGTGATTTCTCATCTGGTTTAACTCTTAAAAGAAATGGCTCTTTTCGGCTTTTAATAGGGATTTTCTCTCATTCATCCTCCATTGTTCAATAGGACAAACTACATATATTGAAAAACTCGAATGAGAGTTTTCTTACTTTCTTTGGATTTAAATTTATGGAGTAATATGGAAAACGATTTTCGAAGGTCTTCTCTTCCAATGATCTATTGGAATGATTTGGAGAAGAAGATGTTTTCTTTAAATGCTAGAGCTATGAATGCTCTATTTTGTGCCTTAGATAAAAGCGAATTTAATCGGGTTTCTACTTGCGAAATGACTTTTGATATTTGGCACACCCTTGAAATCACACACGAAGACACGAATAGAGTTAAAGAGTCTAAAGTTAATCTTTTGATGCATAATTTTAAATTTTTTCATATGAAACTAAGCGAAACCATTGAAGATATGTATACCCGTTTTATGGATGTCGTCAATGGTTTAAAAGCTCTTGGTAAAACTTTGTCGGATTTTGAACTTGTTAACAAGATCTTAAGATCACTTTCTAAAAATTGGGAATCGAAAGTAACGACAATACACGAATCAAAAGATTTGAACCATTTTCCAATTGAAGAACTTATAGGGTCTTTGATGACTTATGAAATGATGTGCAATGTACGTAAAGAACCCAAGAACAACCTTCCAAAGAATAGAAAGGATTTGGGATATAGAACAATTGAAGACGACTCGAGCATAAGCTCAAGTGATGATGAACTTAAACTCCTCATAAATTTAAAAAATTCATGAAACAACAATCAAAAAACAAAAATAAACTTAAAAAGAATGCAACTACTTACTATGAACACAAGAAAAAGGAAGTACCTTGGGATGAATTGAGCTCATCCAAAGACGAGGAGAAAATCAACAAAGGCGAGGTGACAAACTACTCCTTAACGATTTTCGACGATGAGATAATCAAAATGCCCTTAGTTTATTTCGAAATTACATAATACTTTTCATGAATTATTTTTTAATTTAAGAAAATTATATATATTTTTTGAATTACATATGAAGTAATGAAAATGCAAAAATAAAATTGGATTATGCTTACCCTTTTAGTGATTTTAAAAATAATCATGAAAATTGCATGCTTTATGATAAAAGAATAAAATGTTAGACTTAAATATAATGCTTAAGATAAATCCTATATATGTTTTTAAGAATAATTAATGTGTATCAAATCATGATTTCTGATTTTGATTGAAAATGCTTTATGAAATCATGCTAGATGTTTTAATGATGTAATAATGTGTATCTTGATGATTTTCGTATTCCTTATGATTAAAAATGTTTCATTTTTAATGAAATCATGCTTGATAATTTAATAATGATCATGCTTAATGAGTGTATATTTTGAAATTATGCATGATGATTTTTATCTTATTGATCTTTGTCGTAATGAAAGTTTTTTTTTCGGTTATAAACAAGATGGATGGTTTTTATGACAAAATTTATTTTTCGATCCTAAACGTTGATGCATGTGTTTCTTTGGTATAAAAATACAAAGGCTTGCTTGAATGAAACAAATCACTTAAAATGAGACATATAAAATAAAAAGGGGAGAATACATTTTCCATCTCTATTGATTTTTCGATAAAAGATTAATAAATTCATGTATATTATGCTTTTGTGAATCTCATAGATTATGAAAATGATTTGAATTTAATGGGTTTTATCAAAATGATCTTGATTTCTCATGATTTATAACTTGAAATCATTTTTTAATTAAGATCTCTTCTTTATACTCCTACGATTCTATTTAGTATTTTATTTAAGAGGAGATTTACTATATAAATAATGTCTTTTGGCATTCACAAGATCTTATCCTTCATGATATGATTCATATGTATAATTCCTTATATTCATGAAGTATTTATCTCATTACCCAATTAATTTTCTTATTATTCTGTATATGATGATTTAAAAATTGATAAAAAGGAAACTGAATTGCACCATTATATTTTTATTCCCCTCTCTTTGCCTATGACAAAGGGGGAGAAAATAATGATAAATATTTTAAAAATAAATGTTTGTATCATGTTTGATGATTTTACATTTTGTGCATGATGAGTTATTGTGATTGAAATAATGATTAGAATATTATAAATGATGATTTGGAATCATGCATATAATGATGATTAGTTTGAAAATATATATGATGATTTGGTATTATGCATTCAATACTTCAACTTATGATAATGATGCATGCAATGATGAAACATTCATGATGAAAAAAATTGTTTTGACATTCATGACTCAATTTTTCATCCTTGTTATTTATCTTTGTCATGTCTTGAAAATTGTGTAAAGGGAAAAAGAGATACAAAATTATATTCTTTTCCTTCTTTTTTACTAATGACAAAAGGGGAGATAAAATTTGCTAGCTTACAAATTGCATGGAGAAAGCAGTGCTATCTTGCCTATCTCAAGAAACAAAAATATGTTACTGCACATCTAGCAAAATTACAAACTTGCATATTTCAAAAAGCAAGAGTTGCTTTCTTGAACATCTCAAAATTGCTAGCTTACAAATTGCATGGAGAAAGAAGTGCTATCTTGCCTATCTCAAGAAACAAAATATGTTACTTGCACATCTAGCAAAATTTACAAAACTTGCATATTTCAAAAAGCAAGAGTTGCTTTCTTGAACATCTCAAAATTGCTAGCTTTCATGTTCTAAAATGTTGTAAATTTTTTTGTTAGCTTGCATGATGATAAAACTCAAAATTATGTTTATTATGCAACGAGTTGAATTGTATGTCTTGAAAGTTACACTTCTCATTTTTGTTTATGACAAAGGAGGAGAAGTATGATCATGTTGTGTTGCAAATATTCATAATGAAATTTGCAATAACTTGAATTCAGCTTGAATTTAAGGTTCTATCAATATGGCATATTGATAGGGGGAGTTAAGGTTAACTCCGTCATCAATTGATTATCATCATCAAAAAGGGAGAGATTGTTGAATCTCGTATTTTGATGATGAAACCAATTGATAAGTGTTTATGATTTGATTTACGTTTTGAGTGACGCAGGATGCTTCGATCAGAATGAGACAATTAAAGCAAGGAGAATCATGTTGGGTCGGAGGAAAACATGTCAGAAGATTGGACGAGCCGGAGGATCGATCAACGTGTCGACAAAAGGCTTCCGGCCATGGATTCAGGCATCGGGCCAAGAAGAGCAGATATTGCACCAAGGATATCAGAATTGCGAAGGTCAACTGACTGATTGGGCAATAGGCCATAAGAGAGGACGATGCGCTGAAGAATCAGACGAAGCGTCGATGGACCAATGACATGCCAGACAACATGATTCGTGCTTAGTAATAATTATCTAAATCGAAGTATATTTTACATATGCAGGATTAACTATGATAGCAAGGCATAAAGCAAAATGAAGTCTCGGAATCAAGAACGCGATTTCGTTGGGAGTTCGAGAGTTCGTCGGAAGTCCAAACATTCGTCGAAAGTTCTGACGGAACCAATGGAGAAGTCCTGGAGCTTGCCAAAGAAGCTCATTAGAACTCGCCAAGCAGATTATCGTGAAGTCCAAGAGCTTGTTGGGAGTCCGTTGGAACATTGCCGAGAGATCGTCGAAAATTTGTCGGAAGATTGTCGGAAGCTCGTCGGAAGAAACCTTGACTCATAGGACTTGTTTAGATTAGTAAATGTCTTAGATTTCGTAGTTAGCACATAATTGGGATTGGAATTGGGCAGACCTAATTAGGGGCTAGTTGAGCCCATGTAAGGATTGTGTTGGGCCTAATGAAAGGCCCAAACAGTGACCCAAGAGGTGACACCATCGTGGCATAGTCTCCGAGAGGCTGCAAGCGATGGTACCGACCAGTGGCAGGGTGCTAGGCGGTGGTACCGACCAGTGGCAGGGTGCTAGGCGGTGGTACCGACCAGTGGCAGGGTGCTAGGCGGTGGTACCGACCAGTGGCAGGGTGCTAGGCGGTGGTACCGACCAGTGGCAGGGTGCTAGGCGGTGGTACCGACCAGTGGCAGGGTGCTAGGCGGTGGTACCGACCAGTGGCAGGGTGCTAGGCGGTGGTACCGACCAGTGGCAGGGTGCTAGGCGGTGGTACCGACCAGTGGCAGGGTGCTAGGCGGTGGTACCGACCAGTGGCAGGGTGCTAGGCGGTGGTACCGACCAGTGGCAGGGTGCTAGGCGGTGGTACCGACCAGTGGCAGGGTGCTAGGCGGTGGTACCGACCAGTGGCAGGGTGCTAGGCGGTGGTACCGACCAGTGGCAGGGTGCTAGGCGGTGGTACCGACCAGTGGCAGGGTGCTAGGCGGTGGTACCGACCAGTGGCAGGGTGCTAGGCGGTGGTACCGACCAGTGGCAGGGTGCTAGGCGGTGGTACCGACCAGTGGCAGGGTGCTAGGCGGTGGTACCGACCAGTGGCAGGGTGCTAGGCGGTGGTACCGACCAGTGGCAGGGTGCTAGGCGGTGGTACCGACCAGTGGCAGGGTGCTAGGCGGTGGTACCGACCAGTGGCAGGGTGCTAGGCGGTGGTACCGACCAGTGGCAGGGTGCTAGGCGGTGGTACCGACCAGTGGCAGGGTGCTAGGCGGTGGTACCGACCAGTGGCAGGGTGCTAGGCGGTGGTACCGACCAGTGGCAGGGTGCTAGGCGGTGGTACCGACCAGTGGCAGGGTGCTAGGCGGTGGTACCGACCAGTGGCAGGGTGCTAGGCGGTGGTACCGACCAGTGGCAGGGTGCTAGGCGGTGGTACCGACCAGTGGCAGGGTGCTAGGCGGTGGTACCGACCAGTGGCAGGGTGCTAGGCGGTGGTACCGACCAGTGGCAGGAGGAGAAGTATGATCATGTTGTGTTGCAAATATTCATAATGAAATTTGCAATAACTTGAATTCAGCTTGAATTTAAGGTTCTATCAATATGGCATATTGATAGGGGGAGTTAAGGTTAACTCCGTCATCAATTGATTATCATCATCAAAAAGGGAGAGATTGTTGAATCTCGTATTTTGATGATGAAACCAATTGATAAGTGTTTATGATTTGATTTACGTTTTGAGTGACGCAGGATGCTTCGATCAGAATGAGACAATTAAAGCAAGGAGAATCATGTTGGGTCGGAGGAAAACATGTCAGAAGATTGGACGAGCCGGAGGATCGATCAACGTGTCGACAAAAGGCTTCCGGCCATGGATTCAGGCATCGGGCCAAGAAGAGCAGATATTGCACCAAGGATATCAGAATTGCGAAGGTCAACTGACTGATTGGGCAATAGGCCATAAGAGAGGACGATGCGCTGAAGAATCAGACGAAGCGTCGATGGACCAATGACATGCCAGACAACATGATTCGTGCTTAGTAATAATTATCTAAATCGAAGTATATTTTACATATGCAGGATTAACTATGATAGCAAGGCATAAAGCAAAATGAAGTCTCGGAATCAAGAACGCGATTTCGTTGGGAGTTCGAGAGTTCGTCGGAAGTCCAAACATTCGTCGAAAGTTCTGACGGAACCAATGGAGAAGTCCTGGAGCTTGCCAAAGAAGCTCATTAGAACTCGCCAAGCAGATTATCGTGAAGTCCAAGAGCTTGTTGGGAGTCCGTTGGAACATTGCCGAGAGATCGTCGAAAATTTGTCGGAAGATTGTCGGAAGCTCGTCGGAAGAAACCTTGACTCATAGGACTTGTTTAGATTAGTAAATGTCTTAGATTTCGTAGTTAGCACATAATTGGGATTGGAATTGGGCAGACCTAATTAGGGCTAGTTGAGCCCATGTAAGGATTGTGTTGGGCCTAATGAAAGGCCCAAACAGTGACCCAAGAGGTGACACCATCGTGGCATAGTCTCCGAGAGGCTGCAAGCGATGGTACCGACCAGTGGCAGGGTGCTAGGCGGTGGTACCGACCAGTGGCAGGGTGCTAGGCGGTGGTACCGCCCATAGTGTTAGTGTTGTTAGAATCAAGAGCGGGTAGTAAGAGGGGGGGGGGAGGGGAGAATTAGTGCAGCAGAAAACTTTCGCTATTTCAAAAAAAAAACTTGTTTTGATTACAACCAATTCTGATGAGAATGATTTCGATTCAATCCATTTTGGAAAGAATTAGAATTTGAACTTGAAAGTTTTTGTGAAAGTGCAAGAGAAGACTAAGGTGATTTGCAGTAATATAAATTGCACAAATGAAAAGCATCGGTTTCGTAAAGTCTTCGTATGATTAACGCCGATCTCGGAAGGTGTTTACGTGAAAGCGTATGTAGACGTAGTTAAAGCACAATAAGGAGGAGAGGCAATTTGCTATAAAGAAAGTTGCTCAAAGTAAATGCAAACTAAGTTTTAGAGTGGTCGATCAATGTGACCTGAACTACCATCCACTTTTCGGATTCCCTCCTCGATGAGGTCACCGGTGTCCACTAAAGGCCTTCGTTCAATAAGTGTAAGGCCAACCACTCCTTTTATAACTTTTCTCCTTTGCCGGGTTTAGGAGACAACCCTTACAAGTCTCACTCCTTTTTCTTGGATGGTTACAAGGCTAAGAGATGAAAGAGGAGAACTCTTTACTTTTACCACACTTTAAGGCTCAAGAACTCAAGATTATGCCAATAGGTTTCGCGCCCTTTCATGTAGAAGGGTGGGGGTTTTTATAGGTCCCAATGACTTTAAAAATGGAGCCCAAAAAGGATCTCATCTCGGATTTCGATGGTACTAGTAGTACCACTGCTATTACCGGGCAGTACTACCGCCTGACACTGCTGGGCCGGTACCACCGCTTGAAAGCTCGCGAGGACCGCAACTCCTGGCGGTGCATACAAAATCATTAAGTCAATAGTGTATACGTTATTTTGTTTTAGTGCACATCATAGATGTGTTTTTGTATGATTTTTCAAGAATACAAGCATTAGATTCAAATCTAACGATATATCCTTTATCACATAATTCACTAATACTCAAAGGTTATGCTTTAAACCATCAACTAACAATACATCTTCACTAATAAGGTTGGATTTGTTACCTATGGTTCCTTGCTAATGATTTTACCCTTGTTATCTCCAAAGGTGACATATCCTTCGTCTAGGCTAGTGAGCTTAGAGAAATGGGATGGATCTCCGGTTATATGCCTTGAGCATCCATTATCAAGGTACCATCTCTTGCTCCTAGCTTGTGATGATATATTTTTCTATAAAAAAGGTAGATTTTTAGGTACCCATTTAACCTTGGGTGTCTCAAAAATCGATTTATCATGTTATATTGAGTCATTTGAGGTTTTTTTTAGGAACCCAAATCAATTTATGTGGACTATATTTCTTGAATGGACAATTGTATGCAACATGTCCAAGTTTGTAACAAAAGTTGTATTTGATGTGAGGTGCTACATGCAAGGTAGGGCTTTTAATAAAGGTGGTTGGATTTTGGTGAGAGCTACTCACAAATCCAATTCCACCTTTCCTATGAACGTGACCCTTGTTGGCAAGGATCATGTTCAAGAACTTGCTACTAACCTCAAATTTTTTTAAGGTACCTTTGAGTAGCAATTTTTCTTTTTGAAGTACTTCTAAATCATTGCATTTTGTGTAGGGAACTAAGCTATTTTCATGCTCAATCTTTACTCAATCAAAATCTCTAATAAGAGAAGCATGTTCCTTTTTCAAAAAATTATACTTTTTACTCAAAATTCTACATTCATCAAATAATTCATGAAAGTCACTTGAAAGCTCATTGAAAGTTAAATTTGCATCTAATGATTAGCGCATAGTGAGCAACTTGCTCGGTGTTGGTTGGCTCCTCTTCTTTGGAAGCACTTGAGTCGTCCCATGTAGCTTTGAGAGCCTTCTTCTTTGGTTGCCTCCTCTTTGCTTAGGGATATTCATTCTTGTAATGTCCCGGCTTCTTGCATTCATAGCATATCATTTGTTCTTTCTTTGGTTTAAATTTATTTTTAGTATCATTTTTAAATTTACTTCTTTTTATAAATTTTTTGAATTTTCTTGTTAATAGTACCAAACCTTCATCAAGGTCCTCATCACATGAGTTTTCTCTCAAGTGGTCTTCTTGTATTCTCAGTGCTATATCCTTCCTGTTCTTTAGAATGATGATATCAAGCTCTTCATGAGCTTTACATATTATTTCATAGGTCATAAGCGAACCAATTAGTTCTTCAAGAGGAAAATTATTTAGATCTTTTGCCTCTTGAATGACCATTACTTTACGATCCTGACTTTTTGGAAGAGATCTTAAAATCTTGTTAACGAGTTCAAAATATGAGAAACCTTTACCAAGTCCTTTTAGATGATTGACGATATCCATAAATCGGGTGTACATGTCTCCAATGGTCTCAATCAATTTCATTCAAAACAACTCATAAGAATGCACTAAGAGATTAATTTTTGACTCCTTCACTCTACTAGTGCCTTCATGAGTCACTTCGAGTGTGTGTCAAATATCAAATGTTGTTTCACAAATGGACATACGATTAAACTCATTTTTATCTAAGGCACAAAACAAGACATTCATAGCCTTTGCGTTTAAAGAAAAAGTCTTCTTCTCCAAATCATTACAATCATTCATTAGAAGAGAAGACTTTTGAAATCTATTTTCTATAATATTCGATAGTTCAAAATCCATTGAAATTAGAAAGATTCTTATTCTAGTCTTTCAATATGTGTAATCCGTCTTATTGAATATAGGCGGACGTGTAATTAAATGGCCCTCTAGGTTGCCGGCGAATACTGTCTCTCTTGGATTTTAAACCAAACGAGAGTGAACCTTGCTCTGATACCAATTGTTATGATTAAGAGCAGCACTGAGAGGGGGGGGGGGGGGGGGGATGTGTGAATTGGTACAGCGGAAAACTTTCGCTATTTAAAAAAAAAATTGTTTCGATTAAAACCGATTCCAATGAGAATGGTTTCAATTCAATCCGTTTTGGAAATAATTAGAATTTGAACTTGAAAGCTTTCATGAAAGTGTAAGAGAAGACTAAGGTGATTTGCAGTAATGTAAATTGCACAAATGAAAAGCATCGGTTTCATAAAGTCTTCGTATGATTAAAGCCGATCTCGAAAGGTGTTTACGTGAAAGCGTATGTAGACGTAGTTAAAGCATAGTAAGGAGGAGAGGTAGTTTGCTATAAAAGAAAGTTGCTCAAAGTAAATGCAAACTGAGTTTTAGAGTGGTTCGGTCAATATGACCTACATCCACTTTCAGATTCCTCCTCCGACAAGGTCACCAATGTCCACTAAAGGCCTTCCTTCAATAGGTGAAGGCTAACCACCTTTTACAGCTTTTCTCCTTTTGTCGGGTTTAGGAGACAACCTTTACGAGTCTTACTCCTCTTTCTTAGATGGTTACAAGGCTAAGAGATGAAGGAGGAGAACTCTTTATTTTTACAACACTTTAAGGCTCAAGAACTCAAGATTATGCCAATAGGTTTCATGCCCTTTCATGCAGAAAGGGTGGGGTTTTTATAGGCCCCAATAAATTTCAAAAATGGAGCAAAAAAGGGTTTCATCCTAGATTTCTGGGGTACTGGCGATACCACCGCCATTACTAGGTAGTACTACCGCCTGACACCTGACACTGGGTGGTACCACCATTAGCAACAATAACTGCCGACGGTACTACTACCCAGTCTGGGTGTTACCACCGCCCAGATATCTTAGGGCACTGCTTTCCAAGCGGTGCCACTGCTAGCCATCTTTTCAGCAACTTGGTTGGGCCTTGAATCCGGTCCAAACCAGCCCAACTAAGGGCCCAGTTGGCCCCCTAATTAAGTTAGTGGAATTACCTCCCAATCATAACTTAATTTACTCTCTACTACGATAACTAAGACATGATTATAGTGCATCTTGTTCCAGTGCGTCAATTTCTCTTCCAGTGAGCTTCCGACATACTTCCGGTGAACATCCGATGAACTCTCGGCAATGTTCCGATGGACTCTCGGCAAGCTCATGGACTTTACGATGATCTTCTTAGTGAGTTCCGATGAACGTCCGGAGTTCTGACGAACACTCGAATTCCCAACGTGATCTCGATCTTGACTTCGGCACAACACCTGCTTTACGTCTTTCTGAAATCATGGTTAATCCTGCACACATATCTCAGCAAAGGATTAGATCAAATATTTTACCAATTGATTTCATCATCCAAATTTGAGATTCAACAAGTGTCAGACTGACACCGACGGTGGTATCGCCCAGTACAGGCGGTGGTACCGCCCATACCTAGGAAACCCGGGATGAAAAATTTTTAGGCTACAGATTTGAATCAACTTGAGGCCTATAAATACCCCTCTCATCCTTAGGTAAAATACACAATCACAGAGAGATTAAAAGTGGGAAAACACTATTGTAATCACTTGAGAGATCCCCTCCTCTACTCTAAAGATTAGAATTCTGTTTAAGTAAGGAGTGCTTGTAAGGGTTATCTCCTAAACCCGTGAAAAGGAGAAGAGGGGTGTAAAAGGGTAGTTGGTATTCGCCCATTAAAGGAAGACCGATAATGGATGCCGATGGCCTCGATGGAAGAGGAATCGAAGGAGTGGATGTAGGTCGACGATGACCGAACCACTATAAATCTGGTTTGCTTTTCAATTATGCAATTTACTTTAACTACAAACTATCATACTTCATTACTCTACTTGGTTACTGCCTTCAACACTCCTCCGTACGCTTTCAAGCTATCTTTTGGAAATCAGTTTTCATTGAACGTACGAAGAATTTTTCAAAACCGTCGTGATTTTACCGCTACACTAATTTACCCCCCCCCTCCCCCTCTCTTAATGCTGATTGCTTTCCTAAAAAAAACCTTCTCTATGTTAGAAAACAAATAGATAAACAAGTTGTAGAAGAAGTTGATTGTTATTAACATGTCCCTCTCCTATTTATACAGGTTAGAATGGAGAATTTTTCTCAACAGTTTAGAGGATTTCCCTCAACAGAGTAGAGAGATTTCCTCAAATAGTGAGGGAAATCTCATCTACTATCATGCCCCCGCAAGATGGTGCTCATATCAAAAAGGCCAATCTTGGACTAATGTAATGCAAAAAGTTTACGAGCTAGAGGCTTTGTGAGTGAGTCTGCCAATTGATCAGTCGTATGAACATGAGAAACTCAAAGTTGACGGCGGACAACTTGATCGCGTACAAAGTGGAAGTTGATAGCAATATGTTTCATGCGGGAGTGAAATACCGGATTAGCGCAGAGATAAGTAGCTCCAACATTATCACAATATATTGTAGGAGTGGAATTGATGTTGAGTTCCTAGAGTAGATTCATGATCTAATTGAGTTCTGCAATGGTAGCGGCAATGGCATGATATTCAGCTTCAATTGTAGACCGGGCGATTGTCTTTTGCTTCTTAGAACTTCAACTGATTGGATGAGCACCAAGGAAGATAATATACCCCGATGTGGATGTTCTATCATCAAGGTTGCCTGCCTAATCAGCATCGGAAAAGGCATGAAGATGAAGTGGAGAGTGTTTACGAAGAAAGAGTCCATGATTGAGGGTCCCTTTAAGATATCGTAGAAGTCTCTTGACCGCAGACCAGTGTAGAGTAGATGGTTGCTGCATAAACTGTGATAATTTGTTGATAGCAAATGAGATGTCTGGACGTGTGAGAGCTAAGTATTGTAAAGAGCCAACAACTTGGCGGTATTGAGTGGGTTCCGTAACAGGACTTCCATCTGATAATTTGAGAGAACCATTGGTAGAGATAGGGGTTATAACTGCATTTGCATCCTGCATGTTTGTCTTTAATAACAAATCTTGAACGTACTTTCGTTGTGATAAAAAGAGACCGAAAGATGTGAAGGTAGCTTCGACACCCAGAAAGTAGTTCAAGGGTCCGAGATCTTTAAGCGAGAATCGAGCTGCCAGCTGTTTGATGAACGCTTGGATTCTGATAGGATTGTTGCCTGTGACAATAATGTCATCCACATATACCAGAATATATATTGTGTTTCCATGATGACGTCGTAGAAACAACGAAGTGTCAGATTTGGAGTTAAAAAAGCCGACGGAAGTAAAAAATGAGCTAAGTTCAGTGTACCAAGCTCTTGGAGCCTAACAAAGTCCATAAATGGCTTTCCAAAGTTTGCAAACATACTGTGGATATTGAGGATGAGTAAAGCCTGGAGGTTGTTGCATAAAAACATCTTTGGTTAGAGATCCCTATAGAAATGCATTATTAACATCCAATTGTCGTAATTGCTAACCTTTAGTGGTAGCCAGACTCAAGATAAGCCTGATTGTAGTGGGTTTAACAACAGGACTAAATGTCTCAGTGAAATCAACTCCAGGTCGTTGATGAAACCCTTTGGCGATGAGGCGTGCCTTATATCTGGCAATAGAGCCATCTGGGTTCTGCTTAATTCTAAAGACCCACTTACACCCGATGATGTTTTGTGAAGGATGAAAAGGTATGAGATCCCATGTTGAGTTATGGAGAAGGGCATTATATTCCTCACTCATGGCAGTACGCCAATGCGGAGATTTTTGGGCTTGAGTGAAGGTGGTGAGTTCAACGTTGGGGGATGAGGAATCCATCATAACTTGTAGGTTAAGTACTTGACGTGGTTTAAAAATACCACTCTTAGAGCAAGTGGTCATAGGATGGTTGGAGACTACAGGATTAGGAGGTGATGTTGGGTGAGGAACAGTGGCACAAGCTAGGTCAAGTGGAGACACGTCAGGGGCACGTGGGCGAGAAGGAGGTAAAGAGGATGGTTGTGTTTCAGAACATATTGCCCCATCAATTGGGGAAGAGTGGAGTGGAGTAGGAATAGAGGAAACGGGCAAGTGTTGAACTGGAGTGATATAGTGCGGATCAGGAGGGGAGGAAGTAGATGAAGTCATGGGAGGCTCGTATGATTGGTCCAAAGGTATACTTCAGTGAGATAGTGAAGTGGTCCATATGGCAGGATATGGAAGGTTTTGGAAAGGAAAGTAAGACTCAACAAAAACAACGTGACGTGATATGAAGATTTTGTGAGTGTGGAGATTATAGCAGCGGAAAGCATTATGTTCAAGGGAATAACCAATAAAGACGCAAGGAGTAGATCAGGATGTTAATTTATGACGTAACCAGGCATAGGGACGTAACCAAGGATAACATAAACAGCCGAACACTCGGAGTTTACGAAGGTTAGGGGGTTTGTGAAATAGTGTGTCAAAGGGGGACTGGTATTTTAGGACTGGTGTAGGCATTCGATTAATAAGGTAGACAGCAGTTTGAAAGGCTGCTGTCCAAAAAGTTGAAGGCATGGAAGCCTGATGTAGAAGTGTGAGTCTAGTTTCTACTATATGCCGATGTTTGTATTCGGCGGAACCAACTAGTTATGGAGTATGTGGGGGAGACTTGAGGTGCTAAATGCCACAAGCTGAGAGATGGGATGCCAGGGCTTGATATTCACTGTCACCATCAGAGTAGACCGTTTTAATGGTAGATTAAAAATAGTTTTCGACCAACTTCTGGAAAGCGAAAAAAAATGTGAGAAACGTCAGATTTATGATGAAAAGGATATATCCATGTGTATTTAGAGAAGTGATCTATAAAAATAAGATAAAATCGGAACTTATCAAAAGATAAAATTGGAGCAGGACCCCAAACATCGGTATATATAATTTCAAAAGGTTTAGAGGAGGAAATGGAAGATGAGCCAAAAGGCTGCCGATGACTCTTATTACTAAGACATGCATCACAATGCATCATAGAATTAGTGGACTTAAAAAGAGGAAGAGAGTGACAAGAAAATAATTTTTGCTGAATAAAGGTCGAGGGATGACCAAGCCGACGATGCCACACATCAACTGAAGCCGCAATAGAAGAATGAACAGTGGCCTGGGTTATTCAAGAAGCTGACGGCCATTCATAAATGTTGTCTTTATTCGAGCCTTGGACCAATGATGCCCCCGTGCTCAAGTCCTTAACAAGAAATGAATTAGGAAAAAATTCAATGGAAGTGTTGTTATGTTTGCAAAATTGAGAAACAGAAATGAGGTTGCGTTTAATATGAGGGGCGCATAAAACATCATCGAGGGTAAATGTAGTAGAGTCAGAATTAAGCGTTGTGGAACTAGTATGAGTTATAGGAAGTCCTTTACCATCACCGATGATGATGTCTTCATCGCCGCCATAGGGATTGTGAAGAGACAAATTCTGAAGATCAGCGGTGATGTGATGAGAGGCACCAGAGTCGACAATCCAATTAGACTGGCTAGGTGTCGGAGTAGTGAGGAGATTTTCCTGAGGCCATTGTGACGGAATAGGGAGGCGGGGATGAGACCGGCAAACTTTAGCGGAGTGGCCGAGTTTGTCACACAGTTGGCAAACGACCCGTCTTTGATGGCTCGGTAGGGCAGGATGCCAAGACGGATGATGGTTGGAGTTGCCACGTTGCGAGAAATGATGACTAGGAGCATAGGAGGGGTGTTGCATGGAACTCATAGAATCAAGAGGCGCATTAGCCAAACCTTGGGTGATGTTCGGCGAGTACCGAGTGCTCTTCTATTTAGACTTATAACTGACTTGAGCTGTGATAGTTGATCCAGGCAATTTGTCTGCACGCTTCAAGTACAACTCATAGTCAATCAGCTTGTCATAGAGATCTTCAAAGGAGACTAGCAAGTCACGTGCCCGAATTGCAGCAGCCAATTCCTTGTAGTCGGTGTCGAGACCATTGAGGGTATGAATGACAACCTCTTCGTCACAAAGGGAATGACCTATCAAAGCCAAGTCATCGATGATAACCTTGATATGTTGTAGATAATCGAGATAGTACTTCCCTCTTGTTTTGTCACCATAAGCTTGGATAGAAGACTGAGTTTGCGAGTACGCGAGTGATTTGCCAAGGTAGTTTGTAGTTTAGACCATGCATCGGCAGCTGTCACACATGAAGATATCAAAGGAGCGATGGATCCAGCAACTGAAGCTTGAATAGCTTGGAGAATGAGACGATCTTGATGCAACCATAGTTTGTGAGCTGGATTGGGTACTGGACTGGGATCTCCGGGGATGTTGAGCATGGCCGAAGGACAACTGAAAGAGCCATCAATGTAACCTAACAAGTCGTATCTAAATAAAAGATTAGAAAATTGAGCTCGCCAGGACGCATAGTTGCCACCCTTTGATAACTTAAAGGGGATCAGCGTGGCAGCATTGATGGAGATAAGCCCTGTAGAAGAACAAGAAGTGGGAGTCCTTACAGGAACTGAAACATCAGAAGAAGTGAACGAAGACTTTTTTTTTGTCTTTTTTTTTTTTTGGTAGAAGCAATACAACGAACCTTGTGTGATGCTCAGGTCACACAAGGTGGAGAATGAGGGCGGGAAGAGACCGCTGCTATAGTTTGCTGCTTGCTGCAGTAGATTGGGCAATCTACAACAGTGCCCAAAGCTATCGGGGAGAGGCTGCTGTTATAGTTTGCTGCTTGCTGTAGCAGATTAGGCAATCTACAACAGTGCCCAAAGCTATCGGGGAGAGGCTGCTGTTATAGTTTGCTGCTTGTTGTAGCAGATTAGGCAATCTACAACAGTGCCCAAAGCTATCGGGGAGAGGCTGCTGTTATAGTTTGCTGCTTGTTGTAGCAGATTAGGCAATCTACAACAGTGCCCAAAGCTATCGGGGAGAGGCTGCTGTTATAGTTTGCTGCTTGTTGTAGCAGATTAGGCAATCTACAACAGTGCCCAAAGCTATCGGGGAGAGGCTGCTGTTATAGTTTGCTGCTTGTTGTAGCAGATTAGGCAATCTACAACAGTGCCCAAAGCTATCGGGGAGAGGCTGCTGTTATAGTTTGCTGCTTGTTGTAGCAGATTAGGCAATCTACAACAGTGCCCAAAGCTATCGGGGAGAGGCTGCTGTTATAGTTTGCTGCTTGTTGTAGCAGATTAGGCAATCTACAACAGTGCCCAAAGCTATCGGGGAGAGGCTGCTGTTATAGTTTGCTGCTTGTTGTAGCAGATTAGGCAATCTACAACAGTGCCCAAAGCTATCGGGGAGAGGCTGCTGTTATAGTTTGCTGCTTGCTGCAGTAGATTGGGCAATCTACAACAGTGCCCAAAGCTATCGGGGAGAGGCTGCTGTTATAGTTTGCTGCTTGTTGTAGCAGATTAGGCAATCTACAACAGTGCCCAAAGCTATCGGGGAGAGGCTGCTGTTATAGTTTGCTGCTTGTTGTAGCAGATTAGGCAATCTACAACAGTGCCCAAAGCTATCGGGGAGAGGCTGCTGTTATAGTTTGCTGCTTGCTGCAGTAGATTGGGCAATCTACAACAGTGCCCAAAGCTATCGGGGAGAGGCTGCTGTTATAGTTTGCTGCTTGTTGTAGCAGATTAGGCAATCTACAACAGTGCCCAAAGCTATCGGGGAGAGGCTGCTGTTATAGTTTGCTGCTTGTTGTAGCAGATTAGGCAATCTACAACAGTGCCCAAAGCTATCGGGGAGAGGCTGCTGTTATAGTTTGCTGCTTGCTGCAGTAGATTGGGCAATCTACAACAGTGCCCAAAGCTATCGGGGAGAGGCTGCTGTTATAGTTTGCTGCGATACAGTTCGCAAGAAATGGCCATGAAATCTGCAGTGGTACTCAAGGAAACTGCAGTGAGAGAAATATATGAGAAATCTACAGCAATTAGGTGTATAGAGGAAAGCGACAATGATGAAGAAACGAGGAATCAATGGCAGTCGTCGCACGGTGGCTGGTAGCGGTGGTGGCTCGACAACGAAGGAGGGGGGTGGCATTGAAGTGACCAGGAAGCAGCGGTGGCAGTGGAGGCAACCGGCGCCTGCGGTAGTAGAGGAACCAGCGGCTGCTCTGTTTCTATTGCACCACAAAAACAGCGACGGTGACGGATCGTGGTGCGGCAAGGGCAGCGTCGTCGATGGTAGAAGCGGCGATGGGTGGTGGTCCGCTGGCTGGGAAACGGCGGCCGTGGCCCTTCTCGCTCGAGCAAGATGCGGGCAGCGAAAGCTGATGCGGTAAAGGAAGGAAGATGCAACAGTTATGGCTGCTGCTGGCCGGGAAGCGACTGCAATGAGGGAAGCGACAGCGAAAGCTGCTGCGATAGAGGAAGGAAGACACCATTGTTTGTCGTTCGCCGCTATTGAGGAGGAAAGACACCGCCGTTGAGGAGGCAGTGAGAGAATGTTTCCCTCCTTGGTGGCGACAAAGAGTGTCTGCTGTAGGTAGCAAATAGGAGAGAGAGCAAGGCCGGCAAAGAAGAGCAAGGCCAGCGATGAAGGAAGAGAAGGAGTGGATGAGCAGAGCCAAAACGGTGATCGTTAGCGCTGGCTCTGAATCCGTGTCTTGGTACTTCTTCAGTGACTCCGCTTGAGACAGCGTGTTGCTACGGCCGCTTGGCCAATACACAACGATACTGCTATCGCCGAGGAGGAAATCAAAAGCAACTGCTCTGATACCATGTTAGAAAACAAATAGATAAACAAGTTGTAGAAGAAGTTGATTGTTATTAACATGTCCCTCTTCTATTTATAAAAGTTAGAAGGGAGAATTTTCCTCAACAGTTTAGAGGATTTTCCTCAACAGAGTAGAGAGATTTCCTCAAACAGTGAGGGAAATCTCATCTACTATCACTCTATTCATTTTGTGCAAATTGTCATTATGTCGCCCCCACGTTTCCCGTGCAGTATCACCTATTTCTCTTTATTGTAAAATCTCATAATTAGTTTCACAAAGTTCTAGAAAATATCACTTAATGTCATCAACCATTTGATGCCGAGCACCACCTCATAATCAACAAGAGGGAGGAAGAAATATGCAATTATCTCTTGGTCCTGCAGCAACAGTTTCACCTATGGGCACCTACGATTACACTTCAAAGTCCATCCGTCGACGACCTTAACGTCAAACCTGTTGCAATTCTTGATAGGTAAGTTCATCCAGACAGCAACCTTGCTATTTATAAAATTATTAGTGCTTCCAGTGTCAATAAGAACAGTGATAGGTTGTTATTTTAGAAGTCCTCCCACTTTCATCGTTTGCAGGTTCGCATAACCTACAAGGGCATGCATTGTAATATTAACCGGCTATTGTTCTACATCCGTAACTGCTTCCTCATGCTCCTGGACCTCCTCCTCCATCTATTCAAGATGTTCAATTAGTAGGATACCACCCCTTTTATAGTGATGATCATGGTTTCACGGCTCATCGCAATGCCAACAAAGACCCTTTGGTGATCGGTCACGTAGTTCTTCTCCTGTCAATTTTTTTGGTAGCGAAGGATGGCTAGGAGCAGGAGGTTTATATGCCATGGGCCTAGATCCTTCAAGCATCTTGGTTGAGCCATTCTTCTTGTATTCGGGTGAAAGAAATCGTAGCTGTCACGGTACGGGGCTAGTGTCAAAGCTATCATAAAAATTTTGTAACAAGATCAAACAAACTGTATCTTTTGTAAAAATGTAGTAACAAGATCAAACAAACTATGCTATGTGGTTAGAATTTTACAGTGTATCTTTCGTTGTAAAGATGAAAACTTTACGACGAAAAGTTTATGCAGCAATATAGGAACAATTTTTTTTAGATTTTCGAATAAGGATAATGAAATTGCAACAGTAGTAAGGTAGGAAACTAGAACTTATTACAATTCACAGGGAGATCAAAGGATGATCCGTGGTGGTGGAGATGATGGCGGAGTTCATTGACGATCTTTTAATTGCAACAAGTTCTGGGTGGCTATGGAGGGCTAATGGATGGCTATAGAAGGGTAGCGAGATGCCAAGAATGTTGCTCTGATACCAAGTGTTAGAACCCTTGCAGATTCTAAGCTTGGGGTTGATCTCTTTAAGGGATCGACCTCCTTAGAACTCTATGGAGGTTCCTTCCTCCAAATTGCTGTCCAAAGGCTACAGAAAATATTCATCTATTACTTATCAAAAGAGGATGAATACATGGTTATTTATAGAGCTTCTAAACCCCCAACTCCTAATAGGACTCCTGCTCAAGACTTCTACTCAATTAGGACTCTTATTCAAGACTCCTATTACTTTACAACTCCTAATGCTTCTCTAAGAAACACACTCCTAACCCTAGCCGGCCTCTTCACCTCTTTAATAGGGGTTAGCTAGGTAGATTTTAAATAAATGCCCCTTTCAATGAAACTCAATTTAGGACTCTCCAAGCTAGAGTCCTAATATGTACCTAGATTGGGATAAGCCAAGCATCCTCTTAGATTCATCTTTATAGATTCAAATCACCAAAATATAGGATGCTTCCCCTAAGACCTTCATAAAGAAGTGTCTAGATAACCAAGCCTTAATCATAGAGAGCATTCCTATATCATTCCCAATGATTAGGATGTCATCCACATATAGCACCAGGAAGGTGATAACTCTCCCACTTACCTTCTTATAGACACAAGACTCATCTTTATTCTTAATAAAGTCATAAGATTTGATCGTCTCATCAAATCTTATATTCCAACTTAGGGAAGTCTACTTTAGTCCATAGATAGACTTAAGTAATCTACACACCTTATCTAACATTTCCTTGGACATAAATCCATTAGGCTATATCATATATATCTCCTCGAGGTTGCCATCAAGGAACACGATCTTCAAGTCCATCTGCCAGTTCTCATAATCAAAGTATGCTGCAATGGCCAACAGAATTCAGATGGATTTCAGCATGGTCACAAGTGAGAAGGTTTCATCATAGTCAACATATTTTCTTTGACGATACCTTTTAGCTATTAGCCTTGTCTTATAGATCTCTATCTTTTTATTTATTCCAATCTTCTTTTTGAAGATCCATTTATAACCAATGGGTACAATATCCTCAAGTGCATCAACTAGGTTCCAAACCTTGTTGGAATATATAGAATCTATTGTTAAATCTTGGATTTTGATGATGAAACTAATTGATAAGTGTTTATGATTTGATTTATATTTTGATTAAGGCAGGATACTTCAATCAGGATGAGATAATTAAAGCAGGAAGAATCATGTTGGGTCGGTAGAACATGTTAGAAAATTGGATGTCAAGCCGGAGGATCGGTCGATGCATCGACAGAAGGCTTCGGGCCATGAGTTCGAGTATAGGGCCAAGAATAATAGATATTACACCAAGGATATCAGAGTTGTAGAGGTCAACTGACCGATTGGGCAATAGGCCGTAAGAGAGGACGATGCGCTGAAGAATCGGACGAAGCGTCGATAGACCAATGACATGCCGGACAATATGATTCATGCTTAGTAATAATTGTCTAGATCAAAGTATGTTTTACATGTGCAGGATTAACTATGATAGCAAAGCATAAAGCAAAATGAAGTCCCGAGTCAAGAACGCGATTTCGTTGGGAGTTTGAGAGTTCGTCGGAAGTTCGGTCGAAACCAATCGAGAAGTCTTGGAGCTTACCAAAGAAGCTCATCGAAACTTACCAAGAAGATCATCGTAAAGTCCAGGAGCTTACCGAGAGTCCATTGGAACATTGCCGAGTGATCATCGGAAGTTCCTTGGAAGATCATCGGAAGAAACTAGACTTATGGACTTGTTTAGCTTAGTAAATGTCTTAGATTTTGTAGTTAGCACATAATTGGGATTGGAATTGGGCCAACCCAATTAAGGGCCAGTTGGGCCATGTAAGAATTGTCTTGGGCCCAATGAAAGGCCTAAATAGTGACCCAAGAGATGACACCATCATGGCACAGTCTCCGAGACTATGTCAAGCGATGGTACTGTCGGTCTGGGCGGTGGTACCACCCAGACACAACCTTTGAGAGGCTGTAGGCAATGGTACCACTAGTTTGGGCGATGGTACCGCCCAACACAACCTCCTAAGCGGTGGTACCGTCAATCTGGGCGGTGGTACCATCCAGTGGCAAGGTGCTAAGCGATGGTACCACTAAATTGGGTGGTGGTATTGCCCAGTGTAGTGTTAGTGTTAGACTGACACAAGCGGTGGTACCGCCCAACACAAGTGGTGGTCTTGCCCGTATCTAGGAAACTCGAGATGGAAAATTTTTAGGCTCCAAGTTTGAATAACTTGAGGCCTATAAATACCTCTCTCATCCCTAGTTAACATACACAAGCACAGAGAATTTAAAAAGGGAAAAACACTATTGTAATATTGTAATCTCTTGTGAGAATCCTCCTCTTCTAGTCTATAAGTGTTAGAATAGTTTGAGAGAGGAGTGAGTGCTTGTAAAAGTTGTGTCCTAAACCTGTGAAAAGAAGAAGACGTGTGCAAGAAGAAGGTTAATCTTCACCTATTAAAGGAAGATCAATAGTGGATGCCGATGGCCTCGACGGAAGAGGAATCGACGGAGTGGATGTAGGTCATGATGACCGAACCATTATAAACTAGGTTAGCATTTCCTTTGAGCAATTTACTTTAAACTGCAAACCACTTTACTTGCTGACTACTTTCAATACCTTTATGAACTCATTTTCAAGTCAAGCATATTTCGAGTTCGATTTCAGAACTGACGTAGTTTTTATCGTTGCACTAATTCACGCCCCCCCCCTCTCTTAGTGCTAACTCTTTCCTAAAAATTAGTATCAGAGCCAAGATTTTTTTTTCATTTGGTTTAACACCCAAAGAGAAATGGCTCTTTTCGACTTTTAAGAGGGTCACTCTCTCATTCGTCCTCCCTTGTTCAATGGGACAGACTAGAAAAACTCAAATGAGTGTTTTTTTGCTTTCGTTAGATTTGAATTTATGGAACATTGTTGAAAGCAGATTTCAAAGGTCTTCTCTTCCAATGAACCATTGGAATAATTTAGAGAAAAAGACTTTGTCTTTAAATGCAAAGGCTATGAATGCCTTATTTTGCGCTTTAGATAAAAACGAGTTCAATCAGATTTCTACTTACGAAACGACTTTCGATATTTGGCACACACTTCAAATCACACATGAATCACTAGTAGGACTCTAAAATTAATTTTTTGATGCATGATTTCGAGTTGTTTCATATGAAACCAAGCGAAACTATTGTTGACATGTACATCCATTTTATGGATGTCGTTAATAGTTTAAAAGTACTTGAAAAATATTTTTTAAAATTTAAAATTATTAATAAAGTTTTACAATCACTTTCTAAAAATTGGGATTCGAAAGTAACCGCAATACAAGAGGCAAAAGATCTTAATAATTTTTCACTTGGAGAATTTTTTGGTTCATTAATAACATATGAAATGGCACACAATGCACAAAACGAACTTAAGAATAACCTTCCATAGAACAGGAAGGATTTCGGATGTAGAACAATCGAAGACCACTCGAGCATAAGCTCAAGTGATGGTGAACTTGAACTCCTCACTATGAAATTTAAAAGGTTCATGAAACAAAAATTAAAGAACAAAAATAAACTTAAAAGGAATGTAACTACTTGCTTTGAACGCAAGAAGAAGGAAGCAGTTTTAGACAAATCAAGCTCATCCGAAGATGAAGAACAAACCAACAAAGGCAAGGTTGCAAACTATGCCTTAATGGCTTTCAACGACAAGGTAACCAAAATTTCTTTAATTTATTTCAAAATTACATGATACTTTTCATGATTTATTTTTAATTTAGTTTAGAAAATTATTTTTCTTGAAAATTGTATGTTTAATAATGTAATGAAAATGCTAAAAATAAAATTTTTAGAAATCATGCTTATCCCTCTAGTAATGATCATGAAAATTACATATTTTATGATAAACAAACAAAATAATTTTAAATGCCTTATGAAATCATGCTATATGTGTTTAAGAAGCAATAATTTGTATCATGTTGATTTCCGTATTGGTTCTCGTTTTATGATTTATGAAATCATGCTTGATGAAATGATGTAATGATGATTTGAGATCATGCTTAATTAGTTTATCTTTCGAAATTATGCATAATGATTCTAGCAATTTATGGACTATCAATTTTTTACCATAATGAAAATGGTTTTTTTGGTTTTAAAAATGATGCATATTTTTGTTTAGTAAAAAGATAAAAGCATACTTGTATGAAACCAAAAACTTAAAATAAAACATCTCTATCTTATTGATTTTGATGAATCTATATATATCATTTTTATGAATCACTTAAAAATGACTTTGTTGATTAAACAAGTTGAATGATTTGAAGATAAATGATGATTTTTCTCTTGATTATAACTTATGATATTTTTTATATATATAAATCATCATCTTGATTTCTCAATATTTGATACTAGAGATTTCTTATGAATCAATCAAGATATTATATCATTTTTTCTCATATGTTTCTTTTTGCCATTGCTAAAGAGAAAATAAATGATCAAAATATTGATTTAATGATGGATGTATGGGACCAACAATCATGAAGTGATAAATACTTTAGTATCATGCATAGGAGTAATGATGAAGGTTTTGAACACAAATGTTTATATCATGTTTGATGATTTTACATTTTGAAATTATGCATGATGAGTTGAAGTGATGTTGGTTTAAATGTATGAATCAACAATATGTTTGAATCATGATCTTTTGTGTGAATTCTTGAATTATGACTTGAATCTTATTTTTCAATCAAGATTATTTTCCTATCATTTCATCTATATACAAAAGAAGAGATGTGTCAAAAATCATGACTTGATCTTTCATTTTTTTATGATTGAAATAATGATTGGAATATTGATGTAATTATGAATGGTGATTTGGTATTAAACATGCAATACTTTAGCTTATGATAATGATGCATGCAATGATGAAATATTCATGATAAAAAAATTGTTTTGAGATTCGTGATTTGATTTTTCATCTTTGATATTTACCTTTGTCATGATTTGAAAATTATTGTAAAGGAAAAAAGAATTACAAAAGTATTTTCTTCCCTTTTTTTTTTACAATGACAAAGGGGGAGAAATATTGCTTGCTCAAGATGCTAGCTTGCACAATTCAAGAATGAAGCAAAATTTACTAACTTGCGCACTACAAAGAAAAGCAAAAGTTGCTAGTTTGCACATCATAAAGAGAAGCAAAAAGCTTGCTTATCTCAAAAGATGTAAAACTTTACCAACTTTCATATGTGTAAAAAATTACTAGCTTGTAATTTCAAAAAGATGCAAAAATATACTATCTTACACATTATAAAGAAAAGCAAACTTGTTAACTAACATTACCAAAAATTGTTAGCTTGCATATCTTAAGAAGAAAAAATATAAACTTGCAAAATTTGCAATCTTGCATATCTTTTATAATGATTTGGTGATTATGCATGTTGTAAAATGATAAAATATTGCTAGCTTACACTTTCTAAAATGATGAGAAAAATTTTTGCTAGCTTGTATGTTGTAGAACATGCTATCTTAGTACCTTGTATATCTAAAACTTGATAGCTTGCATGTTCTAAAATGTTGTAAGATTCACTAGCTTGCATGATGTAAAACTTGCTATATTGAATATTACCAAGAAGTGCTATCTTGCTTATCTCAAGAAGCAAAACATGCTAACTTGCAAAATTTATAAACTTGCAAAACTCATAAATTTTTTGCTAGCTTGATGATAAAACTGAAGATTACATTGCAATGATTTGAATTGTAGTATGTCTAAACACTTGAAAGTTGCACTTCTCCTTTTTGTTGATGACAAAGGGGGAGAAATATGATGTTATGTATAAGTTTATAATAACATGTTGCTTGGATTTTTGAATCCATGAGTTCTATCAATATGGCATATTGATAGGAGTTTGTTTAAACTCTAGGAGTTGAGGTTAACTTCGTCATCAATTGGTTATCATCATCAAAAAGGGGGAGATTATTGAATCTTAGATTTTGATGATGAAAACAATTGATGTATTTATGATTTGATTTACATTTTGAGTAACGCAGGATGCTTCGATCAGGATGAGACAATTAAAGCAAGAATAATCATGTTGGGCCAGCGGAACATGTCAGAAGATTAGACGTCGAGCCGGAGGATCGATCGACGTATCGATAGAAGGCTTCAGGCCAAGAAGAGTGGATATTGTGCCAAGGATATCGGAGTTATAAAGGTCAACTAGCCAATTGGGCAATAGGCCACAAGAGAGGACGATGCGTCGAAGAATTGGACGAAGCATCGATGGACCAATAACATACCAGACAACATGATTCATGCTTAGTAATAATTATGTAGATCGAAGTATGTTTTACATATGCAGGATTAACTACGATAGCAAGACATAAAGTAAAATGAAGTCTTGGAGTTAAGAACGTGATTTCGTTGGGAGTTTGAGAGTTCGTCGGAAGTTCGGACGTTCCTCGGAAGTTCTACCGGAACCAACCGAGAAGTCTTAGAGCTTGCCAAAGAAGCTCCTTGAAACTCGCCAAGAAGATCATCGTGAAGTCTAGGAGCTTGCTGGGAGTCCGCTGGAACATTATCGAGAGACCATCGGAAGTTCGCTAGAAAATTACCGGAAGCTCGTCGGAAGAAACTAGACTTACGGACTTGTTTAGCTTAATAAATGTCTTAGATTTCATAGTTAGCATATAATTGGAATTGGAATTGGGCCAACCCAATTAAGGGTTAGTTGGGCCCATGTAAGGACTGTGTTGGGCCTAATGAAAGGCCCAAACATTGACCCAAGAGGTAACACCATCATGGCACAGTCTCCGAGATTGTGTCAGGTGATGGTACTGCCCAGACATAGCCTTCGAGAGGCTGCAGGTGGTAGCACCGCCCAGTGTCAGGGTGCTAGGCAGTGGTACCACCAGACTGGGCGGTGGTACCACCTAGTGCAGTGTCAATGTTAGATTGACATAAGCGGTGGTACCGCCCGTACCTAGGAAACTCGGGATGAAAAATTTTTAGGCTCCAAGTTTAAATTAACTTGAGGCCTATAAATACCCCTCTCATCCCTAGTTAATATACACAAGCACAGAGAATTTAAAAAGGAAAAAATATTGTTGTAATCACTTGTGAGAATCCTCCTCTTCTAGCCTAAGTGTTAGAATAGTTTGAGAGATGAGTGAGTGCTTGTAAAGGTTGTCTCCTAAACTTGTGAAAAGGAGAAGAGGGGTGTAAGAAGGAGGTTGATCTTTGCCTATTAAAGGAAGATCGATAGTGGATGTCGGTGGCCTCGATGGAAGAGGAATTGATATAGTAGATGTAGGTCATGATGACCAAACCACTATAAACTCGGTTTGCATTAAATCCTTTAGCAATTTATTTTAAACTGCAAATCACTTTACTTGCTTACTGCTTTCAATACCTTTACGAACTCACTTTCAAGTCAAGCATATTTTGTAGATCGGTTTTCAACGTACGAAAAAAAATTTTAGAACCAACATAGTTTTTACCACTATACAAATTCACCCGCCCCCTCCCCCCCCCTTTCTTAGTGCCGACTCTTTCTCGACATCCATCTCGGAATTCATGATCTCTTGCCACTTCTTAGAGTCTATACTTGTAATAGCCTCCTTGTAAGTCTGAGGATTGATATTCTCAATGTTATCATCCTTGATATATCCCACATATCACTCAGGAGAGTTGAACACTCTACTATACCTACGCAAAGTTGAAACTTGTGTGCTAGGTACCTAGACAGACTCGTCCTACGGAACAATACTTAAGCTATATTCTCCAACCTTACTCAACTCTATCACACTCTCACTATTTCCATCAAGAATGTGTTCTCTCTCAAGGATCACCACTCTCTTGGCAATAAAGACATTTTGATCCTTGAGGTGATACAAATAATACCCACAAGTCTCCTTAGGGTATCTCATAAATTTGTACTGTTCTATCCTTGATTCCAATTTGTTGGGGTTGTATCTCCTAACAAGAGCAGGATAGCCCCAAATCTTAATAAACATAAGATTGGGCTGCATGAAAAACTTAGGACAACATCACATATACAGCGGAATAACATAAAATAAAAATATCAGATTTCTCAAAAGATGTTCGTCGTTGTGCAAAGATTGGTGTGTAAAAACTCATGAAATTAAAATATACATGTGAGATAGTTGTGTTACCTAGGGAGATTATATATCTCTAAACTCCTGCAGATCTGTAGGAGAGGATAAGGAGGTCAACTGTCCTCCTCTCTAGTGGTGATGCACATGGCAGGGGCAGCGAAAACGCTCCTTGTGTCACTGCCCAAATCTCTACACACCTCAAATAGGGGCTACTCGCTGAGAAGGAGAAGGGGAAAGGATAATATGAGGTGGCAATAAAAAAGGCTTAGCCTATGGTCCTTTGGTTCCCTCCTATTTATATAGGCCCCCTATTAGCTTAACTCTAATGAGATCCTGCCCTATTGGATACTAGATCTCCATCCAACTACCCAAGCCTATTAGATTAGTGGGTCTCTACCCAGTAATCTCTTATTGACTCTTATTGAATCTCATCTATAAAATCCAATAATCCAAGGGCTTATTGGATATCCATTAAGATAGGAGCTCCAACGGATATAACATATCCGAACCTTTACTCATCGCAATACCTACCATATGTGTGTGACCCTCTAAGCCCAATATCAAGCTAGTCATAAGTCGTACCTATCAGAGTTCCTTCTAGTTTAGTGAATTATTATCTCTATAATAATTCACTCGATTGATCGATTACAGATATACTAGGCTACTACGCCATAGTCCCCAGATGATATAAGGGAATTCATCCTTCGGACCTATTTATTCTCAGTTACTATATACCTATAATCCCTTATGTTAGGATCAAGTTGGCACTAAGGAGGGGGGGGGAGAGGGAGGGGGGGGGCGGGGATTGGTGAATTAGTATTTTTGGATAACTACGTTGATCATGAAAATTCATATGATAAAACTATATCAGAAAAACGTTTAAGCTTAAAGATGTTCATAGGAGAGTGATGAAGATGTAAAGTAGTTGCAAAGTAAGTAAATAGCAAAGAAGAGAAGGCACACCAATTTTATAGTGGTTCGGTCATTGTGACCTACGTCCACTATCGATTCCTCCTCCGTTGAGGCTACTGACATCCACTAACTGTCTTCCTTCAATGGACAAATACCAACTACCTTCTTACAACTCTTTCTCCTTTTTACAAGTTTAGGAGATAACCTTTACAAGCCTCACAACTTTCTTAGAATGATCACAAAGCTAAAGAAGAAGGAGGAGGACACTTATCACTTTCTTAACACTTTTAGAACCCAAATTCTCAAGACTTTTGTTCACACTTTCGTTCTATTTCATGTAGGAAAGAGTGGGATATTTATAGACCCCAATTGGCTTTAAAAATGGAGTTAAAAAATGTCTCATCCTGAGTTTCCGAGATACTGGGCATTACCACCACTAGTACTCCTTGACACTATGCGGTACCACCGCTCAGTCTGGCGGTACTACCGCTTGATAGGGCCTCGGAGACTGGGCTCTAGTGGTACCATCTCTTGTAGGCATTAATGGCTAATGGTATCATCACCCAGTCTAGGCAGTACCACCATCCAGACCACGAGGGAGTCCAAGCCTCAAGCGGTTCCACCTTCCACCACTTGACGTGGCGCTAAGTGGTTGAATGGGCCATCCAACTAGTCCAATTCAGCCTTGTTTTGGGCCTAGTTGGCTCTTAATTGAATTAGTAGGATTTCTCCCAAAACTAACTCAAATTAAAGTCCTAACTACTATATTTAAGGCTAAAACAATTACAGTATAAGTAATCTAAGTTGTCTGTCACGTCAATTGTTCAACCAAACTTTCGGTAAACTTCCGACGAACTCTAAGCGATCTTCCAGTGAGCTTTCAGTGAACTCCTAGTGAACTTCTAACAAGCTTTCGATAAGTTCCCGATGAACTTCTGATGAGATTTCACTACATAATCTGATCCTTCAGTCTATTCCCTGATTCATTTGGCTCGATGCTCGATCATTGACTTTGGCCCAACATTCGATTCTTCTTTAATTGTTTTACCTTTTTCACGATCATAGTTAGTCCTGCATTACTTATCTCATCACATGGATTAGATCATTAATTTATCAATTGATTTCATCATCAAAATCCAAGATTCATCAATCTCTCTCTTTTGATGATGACAACCAATTGATAACGGAGTTAACCTTAACTCCCCCTATCTATATGCCATATTGAGATAAGATAAACTTGAATTCAAAAAGAATCATAACCTTTGAATTTAAGTGGAACAATTTCGATCATAGTGATCAAATATAGTATATCAAAATTTCCTGCAACATGCATCATCATAGTTGTGAAACTAAAAACCATGTGTGAGATAGTTGTATTACCTAGAGAGATCGTATATCCCTAAAATCCTACAGATCTATGGTAGAGGATAAAGGAGGTCAACTTGCTCCTCTTTAGTGGTTATTCACACGACAGGGGCTATGAAGACACTCATCGTGTCATTGTCCAAATCTCCACACACCTCAAATAGGGGCTACTCGCTGAGGAGGA
The DNA here is from genome assembly GCA_004837865.1 of Musa balbisiana. Taxonomy (NCBI): domain Eukaryota; kingdom Viridiplantae; phylum Streptophyta; class Magnoliopsida; order Zingiberales; family Musaceae; genus Musa; species Musa balbisiana. The sequence goes on along the minus strand of CM017190.1, from coordinate 23,621,166 downwards.
GAAGGGGAGAAGAGAATAAGAGGTGGCAGCCAAAAAGGCCTAGCCTATGGCCCTTTGGTTCCCTCCTATTTATAGAGGTCCCCTATCAACTTAACTATAATCGATCCTACCCTGTTGGGTACTGGATCTCCATCCAACTATTCAAGCCTATTAGATTAGTTGGTCTCTACCCAATAATCTCTCATTGGCTCTTATTTATAGGATCCAATAATCCAGGGGTTTATTGGATATCTATTAAGATAGGGGCTCCAACGGATATCTTATATATGAACTTCTACTCGTCACAACACCTACCATATGCATGTGGCCCTCTAGGCCCAATATCGAGTTGGCCAAGAGATCATATACCGGGCATAGTGTTGTCAAGAACACACAATTTCTACTCGAGTCTCGCTCGAATCAGATTCTCCCAAAGAACTCTTTCTCTCTCAATTACGAATGAGCTTGGCCAAAGATTTCTCTAAGTAAGAACACATGAGATATTTCTCTCAAGACATTGGGAGCAGATGATCCTCTATCAATACTCAATAGCCCTCATAAGATAGGCTACTACTCTTGATGATTGGCTGTGTTAGATATAGAACTTCTAGACTTATAAGTCCGATATCAAATAATAGAATACTCATACAGGATATCCTTAATATCACAAATCTAAGAACCAAATACACTATTGGGATAACAGATCACTATATAACAATAAGACATCATCAACTATCTAACATTCCATAAGTGGATCAATCAGTGAACTCATTCTCCAATAAGCACCTACACTATATCCCTAGCTATGAGACTAGCCATCTCTATCATATCGACGGGCATAGAGTACACTAGTCTGTTTGATTATCTTGATGTCCTAACCTATGACTAAGATTCTTTAGGGTCAGTGTTTAAAGGCGAATCGGTCTCATAATCATGATCTCATC
>CM017190.1:23440243-23615243 GCA_004837865.1 Musa balbisiana | reverse complement strand
CATATGACCTGATTTGACATAGGACCACATATATCAGTATGTATGAGTTCCAACAATTTAGGTGCTCTCTCTCCAATTCCACTAAATAGAGAATTGGTCAATTTCACTTGAAGGTAAGACTATATGATTCATAATCAAATGAATCTTAATATCCATCTTTCAATAACTTTTAAATTTTACCCTTATGAATATGACAGCCTATAATGTCACAGATATGCATCATTCACTTTATCTCACTTCCTCTTAGACACATCAATATTCATGACATGTGGAGCAACATCTAACATAAATAAATTATTATTTAATATTCCCCTACTGATGATCTTATTATATAAAATCAATGGATAACCATTATTCTTAAAAACTAATTTGTATCTACTATTTATAAAATAAAAATAAAAATAATATTTTTAATGATTGAATGAATGAAATAGCATACATCTAATGCAAGAATCGCTCCACCAGGCAAATGTAGGGTGACCTCGCCATTGGCAATAGTAGCAACCTTTATGTTATTCTCCATCCCGAGGTCTATCTTGCCTAGGCCTTGCCAGAACCTGCAACGAATTACAAATATGAGATACACTACTAGTATCCAATACCCATGCATTATTATAACTTTCTAGCATATAAAGATCAATCATAAATGTACTTGAAGCTTCTCCAAGCTTCTGTTTTGCTTTTTCTGCAAGTATTCCTTACAGTTTTTCTGCTAGTGCCTATTTTTTCTATAGTGGAAGCATTAGCCTTTGTTCTTTACCAGATCCTTTTTAGTACCTTTGCCATGGGGGCTTGCCTTTGCCCTTGCCCTTCTTAAGGGACATTTTGCCTTCATATTTTTTTTTATCTCACTAGTATAAAGAACTGGCTTCTCTTTCTTGATGGTGCTCTTAGACTCCCTCAACATATCGAGGAGCTAATGGAGAATCATCTCAAACTTGTTCATATTAAAATTCATAATCAACAGAGAAAAGGAGTCTTGTAGGGATTGAAACATAAGATCCATACGCAGGTTTCCTAGCCACATAAGGGACTACTTGCCATGTGAGGCACCCTATAGTAGGGTTCCCAAAATACTACCTATAATTAATTAAATAATTTAATTAATTATTATTATCTAATAGTCCTATATGATGATGTGTACATGTGATGTATGATGTGAATGAATAATCATAGACTGTGTGATATGTGTGTATATGTGATATGATCATTATTATTATTGGGGCTTGTAAGCCAACAAATTTTCTCATTTATTATTGGGCTTGCGTGCTTGTGATTATATTGTAATTATACGAGGAGGCATGGCAGGAGCTTAGAGGTGACAACGAGACTAACAAGGTTAAGATTGTTAGGAACGGGGTCAACACTAAAAGGGGGGGTGAATTAATACAGCGGTAAAATAACATCGGTTTAAAACTTTATTTTGATAAAACTGATTTTCGACATAAAACCATTTCGTAAATATCTTAACTTGAAACACGTTCATAAATGTATTAAAAGTAGTGAGCTATTAAAGAGGTTTGCAGTAAAGATAAAATGCTTAAAGAAATATAAACTAGATTTTAGAGTGGTTCGGTCGTCGTGACCTACATCCACTTCGTCGATTCCTCTTCCGTCGAGGCCACCGACATCCACTATCGGTCTTCCTTCAATAGGCGAAGACTAACCACCTTTTACACCCCTCTTCTCCTTTTCTCGAGTTTAGGAGACAACCCTTACAAGCACTCACTCCTCTCTTACAGAATTCTAAACTTAGAATTTAGAGAAGGGGATTCACTTATGATTGCAATAGTATTTTCTTACTTTTAATCTCTTTGTTCTTGTTATTTGTTAACCAAGGATGGGAGAGGTATTTATAGGCCTCAAGTTGATTCAAACTTGGAGCCTAAAACTTTCCCATCCCGGGTTTCTTGGGTGCGAGCGGTACCACCACCCATGCTGGGTGGTACCACCGCTTGACATAGTCTTGAAGACTATGCCACGATGGTGATACTTCTTGGGTCACTGTTTAGGCCTCTCATTGGGCCCAACACAGTCCTTACATGGGCTCAACTGACCCCTAATTGGGTTGGCCCAATTCCAATCATAATTATGTGCTAACTATGAAATTAAAGACATTTCCTAAGCTAAACAAGTCCCTATGTCTTGGTTTCTTCCAGTGAGCTTTTGTCGATCTTCCGGCGAACTTCCGATGATCTCTCGGCAATGTTACAGCGGACTCCCGATAATGTTCCGGCAGACTCTCGGCAAGCTCCTAGACTTCACGATGATCTTCTTGGCAAGTTTAGACGAGCTTCTTTGGCAAGCTCTTGGACTTCTCGACGAACTCTCAAACTCCCAACAAAATCACGTCCTTGACTTCGAGACTTCATTTTGCTTTATGCCTTACTATCGTAGTTAATCCTGCATATGTAAAAACACACTTCGATATAGACAATTAATACTAAGTATGAATCATAATTTCTGACATGTCATTGGTTCCTCGACGCTTCGTCTGATTCTTCGGCGCATCATCCTCTCTTGCGACCTATTGCCCAATCGGCCAATTGACTCTACAACTCTGATATTCTTGGTGCAATATCCGCTCTTCTTGGCCCGATGCCCAAATTCATGGCTCAAAGCCTTCTGTCGATACGTCGACCGATCCTCCGGCTCGACGTCCAATCTTCTGACATGTTTTCCTCCGGCACAACATGATTATTCCTACTTTAATTATCTTATCTTGATCGAAGCATCCTACGTCACTCAAATCACAGATTAACACATAAACACTTATCAATTAGTTTTATTATGAAAATATAAGATTCAACAATCTCCTCCTTTTTGATGATGATAACCAATTGATGACGGAGTTAAATTTAAACAAACTCGCCCTATCAATATGGTATATTGATAGAAACTCTTGGATTCAAAAATCCAAGCAACATGTTATCATAAACTTATGCATAACATCATACTTTTCCCTTTTGTCATCAACAAAAAGGAGAAGTGTAACTTTCAAGTGTTCGAGATATAAGTTCAAATCATTGCATACAAGTGTTTCAAATCATTATATGTTTGGACATACAAGTTCAAATCATTGCATAAAAAAAATATCAAGTTTTATCATCATGTAAGCTAACAAAAATTTGAGTTTTGCAAGTTTGTAAATTTTGCCATATGTGCCAAGTTTAGCATGTTTTGCTTCTTGAGATAGGCAAGATAGCATGTCTTGGTGATGTTCAAGATAGTAAGTTCTACATCATGCAAGCTAGCAAATTTTTACATCGTTTTCTAAGAATGTAAGCTAGCAATATTTGAGATATTCAAAAAGGCAACTCTTGCTACTTGAAATATGCAAGTTAGCATTCTTTGCTTCTCTTTTGAGATGAGTCATTTTTGCTTCCTTAGCACAGTGCAAGCTAGCAAAATTAGAGATTTGCAAGTTTAGCATATTTGCTTTCTTCTTGTATTGTGCAAGCTAGCATCTTTTATCTCCCCCTTTATCATTGTCAAAAAGAAGGGAATAATAATACAATAGTGCAATTCATTTCCCTTTACTATAATCTTCAAATCATGACAAGGGTAAATAACAAAGATGAAAAAATCATATGGTGAATGTCAAAACAATTTTTCATCATTAATATTTCATCATTGCATGCATCATTATCATAAGTTGAAGTATTGCATGCATAATACCAAATCATCATGTATATTTTCAAAATATAAAATCATCATTATATGCATAATTCCAAATCATCAGTCATAATTACATCACTATTAGCAACAAATCATAGTATTTCAAATCATGATGGCATCTACATTTCATTACATCCTATCATGCATTATCATAACTTCTCATTTGTATTTCATGCATAATTTCATTTCATAACATTCATTTTTTCTCATCAAGAAAAATTAATTGGGTGATGAATACAAAAATAAATCATATTATGAGAGAGAAGATCATGTAAATATCAAAAGACATGATTCATATATTAAATCTCCTCTTAAATAAAATACCAAAAAGAATTCTTAGGAGATCATGATATAGATAAAGTTCATTTAATCTTGTAGGAGAACAAGATCTCAATTCATGCATATAAAATCTATTAATTCATTATGAATCATAAAAATTATAATTTCGTAAAATCATGATTCATTTAGATAGTAAATAGCAAAAGGAAACAAGGAGATAATGATCTTAATTCATAGAAAGATTTCAAGTATTAAATATCTAGAAAACAAGATCATGAATTGAATTATTTTCCTCTTTAGTAAATGGTAAAGAGAAATATAGGAGATCAAATAAGAGATCTTGATTCATAAAATATTTCATGTTATAAATCTTAAAAAATCAAGATAAAGCTTATTCAAATTTAAATCATCAAATCAAAATCATTTTCAAGAGATTCACAAAAGTGATACAAATAGATTCATTGATATCATTTTTGGAAAACTCGATAAAGTAGGAAAAATACATTTTTCAAGGAGAAACCTTTCCTCTTTTTAGTTGTTTCAATTCATGTGATTTATTTCATAGAAGCATATCTTTTTCATTTATGTCAAAAACATGCATCAATGTTTAAAAACTTAAAAAGCCATCATTACCGTAAAAATCAATAATACATAAATCTCAAGAATCATCATGCATAATTTCGAAATTTATTAAGCATGATTATTATGCATGACATCAAGACATGGTTTCAAAATATTTAATATTTTCATTACATAATTACATCATTATGCATCATCGAAATTGATTTCATAAAGCATTTTCCATTCAAGATCATTTTGTTTGTTGTAGTCATGCATTTTTCTTTTTAGGTGAATCTAACTTTTCAAGGTTAGTTTTTGATACAAAATCCATGCATCATCATTAAGCATGATATCAAACTTCTTAATATTTTCATTAAGACATCAAGCATGGTTTCAATCAAAATCAGAAATTATCAAGATACACATTATTTCTTCTTGAAAAACATTCATAGGATCATTATTAGATTGAATCTAACATTTTATTCCATTAACATAAAACCTGCAATTTTCATTATCATTTTCAAAATAACTAGCATGATCATAAGTTTTGCATTTTCATTTTTAAACATGTAATTTTCAAGAAAAATAATTATTCTAAACTAAATTAACTCATGAAAAGCATCATGTAATTTTGAAATAAATCAAAGGTATTTTGATTACCTTATCGTCAAAAACCGTTAAGGCGTAGTTTGTTATCTCGCCTTTGTTGATTTTCTCCTCATCTTCAAATAAGCTCGATTTATCCCAATTTATGTTCTTCTTCTTGCATTCATAGCAAGTAGTTGCGTTTTTTTGTTCTTTAATTTTTGTTTCATAAATTTTTTAAATTTTATGAGTAGTTCAAGTTTGTCATCTCTTGAGCTTATGCTCGAGTGGTCTTTATATGTTCTAAGTGTCAAATCCTTCCTGTTCTTTGGAAGGTTATTCTTGAGTTCTTCATATGCATTGCACATTAATTCATAGGTCATTAAAGACCCTATTAGTTCTACCAAGTGCTTTTAAACCATTGACGACATCCGTAAAATGGGTGTACATGTCTCTAATGGTTTTACTTGGTTTCATTCGAAATAGTTCAAAATCATGTATTAAAAAATTTATCTTAGAATCCTTTACTTTACTCATGCCTTCGTGTGTGATTTCAAGAGTATGTCATATATCGAAAGCCGTTTCGTAAGTAGAAACCCGATTAAATTCAGTTTTGTCTAAGGCACAAAACAAGACATTCATAGACTTTGCATTTAGAGAAAACTTCTTCTTCTTCAAATCATTCTAATGGTTCATTGGAAGAGAAGACATTTGAAAACCAAATTCGACTATGTGCCATAAATTGAGATTCAATGAAAGCAAGAAAACTCTCATTCGAGTTTTCCAATAAATGTAGTCCGTCCTATTGAAAAAGGGAGGACGAATGAGAGAGTGACCCTCTTGAAAGCCGAAAAGAGCCATTTCTATTTGGTAGTTAAACCAAATTAGAAAACGAGGCTCTGATATCAATTGTTAGGAACGGGGTCGGCACTAAGAGGAGGGGGTTAATTAGTGCAGCGGTAAAATAACGTCGGTTTAAAACTTTATTTCAATAAAACTGGTTTTCAACGTAAAACTATTTCATAAATATCTTAACTTGAAACACTTTCGTAAATGTATTGAAAGCAGTGAGCTATTAAAGAGATTTGTAGTAAAGATAAATTGCTCAAAGAAATGTAAACCAGATTTTAGAGTGGTTCGATCGTCGTGACCTATATCCACTTCGTTGATTCCTCTTCCGTCGAGGCCATCGGCATCCACTATCGGTCTTCCTTCAATAAGCGAAGACCAACCACCTTTTATACCCCTCTTCTCTTTTTTCTGGGTTTAGGAGACAACCCTTACAAGCACTCACTCCTCTCTTACAGAATTCTAAATTTAGAATTTAGAGGAGGGGATTCACTTAGATTGCAATAGTGTTTTCTCACTTTTAATCTCTCTGTGCTTATTATTTGTTAACCAAGGATGGGAGGGGTATTTATAGGCCTAAAGTTGATTCAAACTTGGAGCTTAAAACTTTTCTATCCCGGGTTTCCTGGGTGCGGGCGGTACCACCACCCATGTTGGGCGGTACCATCGACTGACGCTGGGTGGTACCACCACCCAAACTGGTGGTACCACCACCTGCAGCCTCTAAGAGGCTGTGTTTGGGCGGTACCATCGCCCAGATCGACAGTACCACTGCTTGACACAGTCTCGAAGATTGTGCCACGACGGTGATACTTCTTGGGTCACTGTTTGGGCCTCTCATTAGGCCCAACACAGTCCTTACATGGGCCCAACTAACCCTTAGCTGGGTTGGCCCAATTCCAATCCCAATTACATGCTAACTATGAAATTAAAGACATTTCTTAAGCTAAACAAGTCCCTATGTCTTGGTTTCTTCCAGCGAGCTTCCGGCGAACTTCTGATGATCTCTTAGCAATGTTCCAGTGGACTCCCAGCAAGCTCCTAGACTTCATGATGATCTTCTTGGCAAGTTCAAACAAGCTTCTTTAGTAAGCTCCTGGACTTCTCAACAAACCTTCCGACGAACGTCCGAACTTTCGATAAACTCTCGAACTCCCAACAAAATCGTGTCCTTGACTCCGGGACTTCATTTTGCTTTATGCCTTGCCATCATAGTTAATTCTGCACATGTAAAAATATACTTTGATCTAGACAATTAATACTAAGCATGATCATATTGTCCGGCATGTCATCGGTCCCTCGACGCTTCGTTCGATTCTTCGGCGCATCGTCCTCTCTTGCGGCCTATTGCCCAATCAGCCAATTGGCTTCGCAACTCCGATATCCTTGGTACAATATCCACTCTTCTTGGCTCGATGCTTGAATCCATGGCTCAAAGCCTTCTGTCAATACGTCGACCGATCCTCCGGCTCGACGTCCAATCTTTTGACATGTTTTCCTCCGACACAATATGATTCTTCCTGCTTTAATTGTCTCATCCTAATTAAAGCATCCAGCATCACTCAAATCATAGATTAACACATAAATACTTATCAATTGGTTTCATCATCAAAATATGAGATTCAACAGAGATGGATGATCGTGATGCATAAAGATGCACCGAAATGCCAACAGAACCGATAAAGATGAGATGGATGATCACAGGGCATAGAGATGCACTAATGCACACATAGATCATGATGTGATTGATTGTGTTCACTAATATGGGCTTGATCATATTAGGCTATGGTCCTTGATCTATTGATGTGATTGCTCATATGATGTGTGATTGACTATACACCTACTAGATATGTATATATATTTGTATACGATATAGATATATATTGAATATGTATATATGTGACACATCATATTAGGAGAGCGAATCAAATTTTCCTCTCTCGATAATATTAAGTCGGTAAACGTGAGGCAATTAGATTAACCCACAGGGCCTTCCATCGTTATAAGGAGAAATCGATTTCCGATATAGGTTGAGTAGGTCGAGTACCTTGAGGCTCACCTATATTACGATTCAAGATCTTCCTATGATATAAAGATATTACCGGTGACCTGTGGATGTGGTATACTTGGCCGAATCCGCGGACATATCATCGAATTAGACTCATCTTATAATGATGATGATAACTTAATGTCAAAAAATATGGGGTGACATCACATGCATAGCAAAAAAAATAGAAAATAAAAATCCTAAAATTTCTCTTAGAAAAAAAGGTTTCATCGTTTTACAAAGATTAGTGCGCAAAAACCCACAAAATCAAAAACCGCAAGTGTTAAGGGATGTGTGTTACCTAGGGAGATTGTATATCCCTAAAAACATATAGATCTCTAAGAGAGGATGAAGGAGGTCAACTATCCTCCTTTCTAGCGGTGATCTACCCCTATTGAAAAATCTTGGGGGGCGACATCACATGAGCAACGGAAAAACATAAAATAAAATCCCTAATTCCCAAAGATATGTTCGTCATTATGCGAAGATTGGTGTGCAAAAATTCATAAAATAAAAAATCATGTGTGAGATAGATTGTGTTACCTAGGGAGATTGTATATCCCTAAATCCCTATAAATCTTTAAGAGAATGTGAAGGAGGTCAAGCACCCTCCTCACTAGCAGTGATCTATACAGTAGGATTGCAATGACGCTCCTCAAGTCTGCTCTGAGATGGAGAGGGAGAAGAGAATATGAGAGGCAAGCAAAAGGCTCTAGCCTATGAACCACTGATTCCCTCCTATTTATAGTGGTCCCCTAACAACTTAACCCTAATGGATCCTGCCCTATTAGGTATTAGATCTTCATCTAACTACCCAAGCCTCTTAGATTAGTATATCTCTATCCAATAATCTCTCATAGGCTCTTATTGGATATCATCCATAGGATCTAATAATTCAGGGGCTTATTGGATATCCAATAAGATAGGAGCTCCTACGGATATCTCATATTCGAACCTCTACTCATCGTAATGTCTACCATATATGTGTGACCCTCTAGGCCCAATATCGAGCTGGCCGTGAGTCATACCTATCAGAACTCCTTCTAGCTCAGTGAATTATTATCTCCATAATAATTCACTCGACTCATCGATTGCGGATGTACTAGGCCACTCCGCCGTAGTCTCCAAATGATACAAGGGAAATCCAATTCATTGGACTTATTTTCCTCAGTTACTGTGTACCTATAGTCCTTTATCCATCTAATATTCCAAAGACCATATATTGGGCATGGTATTGTCAGACTCACATGGTTTCTACTCGAGTTTTACTTTAATCGGATTATCCTAGATAACACTTTCTCTCAATGTCAATATTACATTGCGGCTAGTGCATATTGTCCACAATTGTATGGATGAAAAATATATTGGAAGATTATAAAATTTATCTTAAGAATATACTTATAAAATGTGATAATACAAGTGCAATCTGTTTAACAAAAAATCCTATTCAATACTATAGAACTAAACATATTGACATTAGGCATCATTTCATAAGAGATCATGTTAATATCTATGACATATCTGTAGAGTTTATTGATTCAAAAAATCAATTAGCCGATATCTTTACAAAACCTTTAAATAAAGAATAATTTGATTTTATTAGAAGGAAGTTAGAGATGTTAGATTATTCGAATGCACGAATTTATATCTTTTTTGGATTTTCTCAAATTTTTTAAATAAAGCCTTCTATTTCATTTCATGAATAAGGCTTTAATGAAATCTGAAATATCAATTTACTTGGTATCAAATTTATTTCATACCCTTGCTCCATCACTTAATGATTTTTGATACACTTAATCCCTTCACTTATGGAATTTATTGACAAATATATCTCTCACAGATTTCACTCTTGTGAATTTTTCTTTTAAGAGAAACGGATTTGATTCATTATCCTTCAGTTGATGCTTACTCTTGTCATGAAAGAAGAATTCTATGAATTTTTTGGTGTGTAATGATCACTTGCAAAAATGACAATTTGATTTCATATGAATATCTTGATCCTTCTTATGAATCCCTTCTCCTTGCTAAAGTTGACATGTTATTTGATGAAACTTATTTATTGTTTTGAATTTGACATGGTTCATATTCTTTCATGAATTTAGTTCTTGATGAATTCTTTCTCTTTTTTCATCTACTTGTTATTCTTATGAAAAAGGAAGAAAGAAATTTACACTTCTTAAGAATAACCAAAAGCTTTTGTGCATTAGTGCACACCTTACTTAAATAAATTAGTATGTACCTTACTTGTCAGCTTATCCAAAAGTAGTTATGGCTTGGATAAATTAGTGTGTACCTTACTTGAATTTTTATCATGCTTGTATTGTTAAATAATTCTCCTTTTTATTGATGACAAAGGGGGAGAAATATGGTAAATTGATGACAAATTGGTAAAAATACATTTGAGACAAATGTATCTTGTAGAAAATACACTTGAATGCATCTTGTAGAAAATACACTTGAATGCTTTACGAATGCTAGAAATATAATTGGAATCGTCAAATACATTGCAAATACTTGAAATATATCAAAATATATTATATATGAATATTTGAAATGTTTATTATAGATACCTCAAAATGTATTACATATGCATCATATGTATCGTAGATACTTGAAATGTTTCATGAATACTTGATAAATGTCGAACATTATGATAAGGTATCATGAGCTTAAATTGCTATTTAAAATTTATACCATGCCTCAAAATGAGAATTATTATCTTGCTAAATTTCATACTCAAAATTTGTATCATATTTAAAAATGATGATTGTCTATCATCATTGGAATTGAAAATGGATGTCATACCTTGACATCATTTTTATTGATGAATATGTAGTATCATATTTTGAATTGGCGAATCATGATAAGTATCATGTTGTGCATGTTGATAAGTTTAAATGAATATAACTTATCAGTTTAATACTTGAATTCAAAAGCCTTGAATTCAAGAGTGTCTTTTCTCAAGTATAGCATATAGTTAAGAGGAGTTAAAGTTAACTCCATCACCAATTGGGTATTATCATCAAAAAGAGGGAGATTGTTGAATCTCGAATTTTGATGATGAAATTAATTGGTAAATTGTTTGACCTAATCTATGTGTTAAGATAAGTGTGCAAGATTAACTATGATAGTAGTAAGGCATAAAGCAGATGATGGACCGAAGTTAAGATCGAGATTTCGTTGGAAGTTTGGGAGTTCATCGAAAGGTCGGACGCTCATCAGAAGTTCTACTAGAAGTGACCGAGACATATAAGTACCTGACAAAGATGCTCGTCAGAACTCGCCAAGAAGATCATCGTAAAGTCTAGGTGCTTGCCGGGTGTCTATTGGAACATTACTGAGAGATCGTCGGAAATTCGTCGAAAGGAAGCCAGAATCTCGTTGTAGAAAATACACTTGAATGCATCTTGTAGAAAATACACTTGAATGCATCTTGTAGAAAATACACTTGAATGCATCTTGTAGAAAATACACTTGAATGCATCTTGTAGAAAATACACTTGAATGCATCTTGTAGAAAATACACTTGAATGCATCTTGTAGAAAATACACTTGAATGCATCTTGTAGAAAATACACTTGAATGCATCTTGTAGAAAATACACTTGAATGCATCTTGTAGAAAATACACTTGAATGCATCTTGTAGAAAATACACTTGAATGCATCTTGTAGAAAATACACTTGAATGCATCTTGTAGAAAATACACTTGAATGCATCTTGTAGAAAATACACTTGAATGCATCTTGTAGAAAATACACTTGAATGCATCTTGTAGAAAATACACTTGAATGCATCTTGTAGAAAATACACTTGAATGCATCTTGTAGAAAATACACTTGAATGCATCTTGTAGAAAATACACTTGAATGCATCTTGTAGAAATATATAGTATCATGTTGTGCATGTGATAAGTTTAAATGAATATAACTTATCAGTTTAATACTTGAATTCAAAAGCCTTGAATTCAAGAGTGTCTTTTCTCAAGTATAGCATATAGTTAAGAGGAGTTAAAGTTAACTCCATCACCAATTGGGTATTATCATCAAAAAGAGGGAGATTGTTGAATCTCGAATTTTGATGATGAAATTAATTGGTAAATTGTTTGACCTAATCTATGTGTTAAGATAAGTGTGCAAGATTAACTATGATAGTAGTAAGGCATAAAGCAGATGATGGACCGAAGTTAAGATCGAGATTTCGTTGGAAGTTTGGGAGTTCATCGCAACGAAACCAAGACTAACCGGACTTAATTTGCTTAGAATGTGTCTTAAGAATCATAGTTAGCATATAATTAGAGTGTGATTTGGGAGGTAATCCCATCAACTCTACTAGGGGCCAACTGGGCCTGAAGTTAGGTTGGTGTGGACTGGATTCAAGGCCTAACCAGGATGTTGGACCCTATCTAGTGGTAGCCCCGCTAGACTAGGGTGGTGGCACTGCTTGGGACTCGGTCTCCCAAGTGCTCTGGGCAATGGTACCACCAACAATTATTACCTACCAGTAGTGGTACTGCCTATCAAGCAATGGTACCGCCAAAGCTCAATCTCCAAGCTCTGTCAGACGATCGTACAACCCATACTGAGCAGTGGTACCACCCTATGTTAGTGGTGGTAATACCACCCAATAATGATGGTGGTACCGCCAGTACCCCGAAATATGGGAAAGTGATACTTTTTGGTTTCAATTCAGAAGCTATTGTGACCTATAAATATCCCACCCTTTTCTGCATGAAAGGGCATGAAAAGTGTTAGCATAATCTTAAACTTTTGGGGTGTTAAAGTGTTATAAAAGTATGAGAGTTCTCTCTCTCCCTTTCTAAGTGTTGAGATCATTCAAGAGAGGTATGAGACTTGTAAGGGTTATCTCCTAAACCCGTGAAAAGGAGAAAGCGCTGTAAAGAGGTGGTTGGTCTTCGCCTATTGAAGGAAGACCATTAGTGGACGTTGGTGACCTCGACATAGGAGGAATTGGAAGTTGATGTAGATAACGAACCACTTTAAATTTTGGTTTGCTTTTCTATTTGTACAATTTACATTACTACAAATCTCCTTAACCTTCTCTTTACACTCTTATGAAAGCTTTCAAGTTCAATATTTTTCAGAAACGGATTAAATCGAATCGAATATTTTTCAAAATTAACGATTTTTTCTCTGTACTAATTCACCCCCCCCTCTTGGTGCTACTCTGGATCCTAACAGCCGGTGGCTATAGGTCTAGCCTATAATCTTTTTGAGCCCTAACTCCTATTTATATAGAGCGTCTTTTATTAAACCCTAATAGATCCTTCTTAGTGGGTATTGGATCCCCATCAAATAACTACTAACTTAATGGATATTGGATCCACATCTAATAATCACTATAAGCTCTATTAGGTCTCATCTAATATATCTATTAAAATATAGGCTTATTGGATAGCCATATCCAATCCTCTATTCGTCACATTGTCCACCATATGTATATGACTCTCTAGGCTCAATACCAAGCTCCTTCTGAACTCCTTCTGACTCAGTGAATTATTATCCCTATAATAATTCACTTAACTCATCGACCATAGACGTACTAGGCCACTACATCATAGTCCCCAAATGATATAGAGGAATCTAATCCATTGAACCTATCTGCCCTAGTTACTATGTATTTATAATCCTTTATCCATCTAATATCCCTGAGACCATATACCGAGCATAGTATTATCAGGCCCAAATAAAATCGATCCGAGTCTCACTCTTATTGAATTCTCCTACAGAACTCCTTTTCTCTCAATTCAAGTCTCACTCTTATCGGATTCTCACAATCCGATTGATTTTAGCCAGGGATTTTTCTAAGTGAGAACATACGGGATATTCTTCTCATGATATCAAGAGTGGATGATCCTTTATTGATACCCAGTTGCTTTTGTAAGATTGGGTGTCATTCCCAATGATCATCTATACTAAATCTAGAACCTTCAAATCTATAAGTCCGGTATCAAAGAATGGAGTACTCAAACAAGACATCATTGATGTCTCAAGTCTAAGGACTAGATACACAATTAGGACTACGGAATTACTAATCATGTGTTTAAATTAACTAAAGCTTATGCTAAACAACCTCCCAGATTTGAAAATGATAATTTTCCTAATCATGTGTTTAAATTGACTAAAGCTCTCTATGGATTGAAACAAGCCCCAAGGGCTTGGTCTGAGAGACTTAGCTCCTTTCTTATTCAAAATAATTTCTCTACAAGCAAGGTCGAAACTACATTGTTTATTAAAAATTTTGAAAATGATTTTCTTATTATTCAAATTTATATTGATAACATTATTTTTGGCTCTACGAATGAATCATTATGTGAATCGTTTGCCAAAAGTATGAGTCGAGTTTGAAATGAGTCTAATGGGTAAATTAACTTTCTTTTTAGGCTTAAAAATCAAACAACTTAGTAATAATGTTTTTCTTAGCCAAACAAAATATGCATTAAACTTGCTAAAACGATTTAATATGAATAGTTCAAAGGTTGTCAACACTCCTATGAGTACCTCCACCAAGTTAGACATTAACGAAAGTGGAGAAAGCTTTGATCAAAAAGCTTATAAGGGTATGATAAGTAGTTTACTATACCTGACCACAACTAGACCAGACATCAAATTTAGCGTAGGATTTTATACTAGGTTTCAATCTAATCCTAAACTATCTCATCGTAAATCAGTCAAAAGAATACTTAGATATCTTAAAAGAACCTCAAATCTAGGATTATGGTATCCAAAATCCGAAAACTTTAAATTAATTACTTATACTGATGAGGATTTTGCTTAATATAGATTAGATAGAAAAAGCACCTTCGGAACATGTCAATTTTTAAGACACGTACTTATCTCTTGGTCTTCCAAGAAACAAAACTCGATTGCACTATCCACGACCGAAGCCGAATACTTTGCGGCTAGTGCATATTGTGCATAAGTTGTATGGATGAAAAATATATTGGAAGATTATAAAATTTATCTTAAGAATATACCTATAAAATTTCATAATACAAGTGCAACATGTTTAACAAAAAATCCTATTCAATACTCTAAAACTAAACATATTGACATTAGGTATCATTTCATAAGAGATCATATTAATATCCATGACATATCTTTAGAATTTATTGATACAAAACATTAATTAGCTGATATCTTTACAAAACCTTTAAATGAAAAATAATTTGATTTTATTAGAAGGGAGTTGGGGATGTTAAATTGTCCGAATGCATGAATTTATATCTTTAGAATTTATATCTTTTTCAGACTTTCTCAAAAATTTTAAATAAAGCCTTCATGAAACTATTTCATTTAGTAAATAAGGCTTTCATGAAATCTGAAATATCAATTTACTTAATATCAAATTTATTTCATACCCTTGCTCCATCACTTAATGATTTTTGATACACTTAATCCCTTCACTCATAGAATTTATTGACAAATATATCTCTTACGGATTTCACTCTTGTGAATGACATGGTTCATATTCTTTCATGAATTTGGTTCTTGATGAATTCTTTCTCTTTTTTAATCTACTTATTATTCTTATGAAAAAGGAAGAAAGAAATTTACACTTCTTAAGAATAACCAAAAGCTTTTGCTTGTTAAATTACTTAAATAAATTAGTGTGTACCTTACTTCTTAGCTTATCTAAAAGTAGTTATGGCTTGAATAAATTAGTATGTACCTTACTTGAATTTTTACCATACTTTTATTGTTGAATAATTCTCCTTTTTATTGATGACAAAGGGAGAGAAATATGGTAAATTAATGACAAATTGGTAAAAATACAATTGAGACAAATGTATCTTGTAGAAAATACACTTGAATGCTTTGCGAATGCTAGAGATATAATTGGAATCATCAAATACATTGCAAATACTTGAAACATATCAAAATGTATTGCATATAAATATTTGAAATGTTTATCGTAGATATCTCAAAATATATTACATATGCATCATATGTATCGTAGATACTTGAAATATTTCATGAATGCTTAATAAATGTCTAACATGATAAGGTAACATGAGCTTAAATTGCTATTTAAAATTTATACCATGCCTCAAAATGAGAGTTGTCATCTTACTAAACTTCATACTCAAAATTCGTATCATATTTGAAAATGATGATTATCTATCATCATTGGAATTGAAAATGGATGTCATACCTTGACATCATTTTTATTGATGAATATGTGGTATCATATTTTGAATTGGTGAATCATGATAAGTATCATGTTGATAAGTTTAAATGAATATAACTTATTAGTTTAATGCTTGAATTCAAAGACCTTGAATTCAAGAGTGTCTTTTCTCAAGTGTGGCATATAGATAGGGGGAGTTAAGGTTAACTCCGTCACCAATTGGGTGTCATCATCATAAAGAGGGAGATTGTTAAATCTCATATTTTGATAATGAAATCAATTAGTAAATTGTTTGACCTAATCTATGTGTTAAGATAAGTGTGCAGGATTAACTATGATAACAGTAAAGTATAAAGTAGATTAATGACAAATTGGTAAAAATACAATTGAGACAATGTATCTTGTAGAAAATACACTTGAATGCTTTGCGAATGCTAGAGATATAATTGGAATCATCAAATACATTGCAAGTACTTGAAAATATCAAAATGTATTGCATATAAATATTTGAATGTTTATCGTAGATATCTCAAAATATATTACATATGATCATATGTATCGTAGATACTTGAAATATTTCATGAATGCTTAATAAATGTCTAACATAGATAAGGTAACATGAGCTTAAATTGCTATTTAAAATTTATACCATGCCTCAAATGAGAGTTGTCATCTTACTAAACTTCATACTCAAATTCGTATCATATTTTGAAAATGATGATATCTATCATCAGTGGAATTGAAAATGGATGTCATACCTTGACATCATTTTTATTGATGAATATGTGGTATCCTATAATCATGATAAGTATCATGTTGATAAGTTTAAATGAATATAACTTATTAGTTTAATGCTTGAATTCAAAGACCTTGAATTCAAGAGTGTCTTTTCTCAAGTGTGGCATATAGATAGGGGGAGTTAAGGTTAACTCCGTCACCAATTGGGTGTCATCATCATAAAGAGGGAGATTGTTAAATCTCATATTTTGATAATGAAATCAATTAGTAAATTGTTTGACCTAATCTATGTGTTAAGATAAGTGTGCAGGATTAACTATGATAACAGTAAAGTATAAAGTAGATGATGGACTAGAGTCAAGATTAAGATTTCGTTGGGAGTTCGAGAGTTCGTCGAAAGATCGGACGCTCATCGAAAGTTCTACCGGAAGTGACCGAGACGTCCAAATACCTGACAAAGAAGCTAGTCGAAACTCGCCAAGAAGATCATTGTAAAGTTTAGAAGCTTGTCGGGTGTCCATTGGAACATTACCAAGAGATCGTCAGAAGTTCGCCGAAAGGACATCGGAATCTCGTTGGAAGAAACCAAGACTAACCAGACTTGATTCGCTTAGAATGTGTCTTAAGAATCATAGTTAGCATATAATTAGAGTGTAATTTGGGAGGTAATCCCATCAATTCTACCGCCCATTGTTAGTCTACAGGTGGTAGTACCACCCAATACTAGTGGTGGTACTGCCAGTACCCTAAAATCCGAGGAAATGATACTTTTTTGCTCCAATTCAGAAGTCATTAGGGCTTATAAATACCCCACCCTTTTCTGCTTCAAAGAGTACGAAAAGTGTTAGCATAATTTTGAACTTTTGGGGTGTTAAAGTGTTGTAAAAGTGTGAGAGTTCTCCTCATCCTTTTCTAAGTGTTGAGATCATTCAAGAGAGGTGTGAGACTTGTAAGGGTTATCTCCTAAACCCGTGAAAAAGAGAAAGCGCTATAAAGAGGTAGTTGGTCTTCACTTATTGAAGGAAGACCATTAGTGGACACCAGTGACCTCAACGAAGGAGGAATCGGAAGTGGATGTAGGTCACAATGACCGAACCACTCTAAATTTTAGTTTGCTTTTCTATTTGTGTAATTTATATTACTGTAAATCTCCTTAACCTTCTCTTTACACTCTTATGAAAGCTTTCAAGTTTAATATCTTTCTAAAATGGATTAAATCGAATCAAATTTTTTTCGAAATCAATGATTTTTTCACTGTACTAATTCACCCCCACCCCCCTCTTAGTGCTGCTCTTGATCCTAACAGCCGGTGACTATAGGTCTAGCATATGATCTTTTTGAGCCCTAACTCATATTTATATAGAGCCTCTTTTATTAAACCCTAATAGATTCTTCTTAGTGGGTATTGGATCCCCATCAAATAACTATTAGCTTAATGGATTTTGGATCCCTATCTAATAATCATTGTAAGCTCTATTAGGTCTCATCCAATATATCCATTAAAATAGGGGCTTATTGAATATCCTATATTTAATCCTCTATTCGTCACATTGTCCACCATATGTATATGACTCTCTAGGCCCAATACCGAGCTGGCCGTGAGTTACACATGTCAGAACTCCTTTTAACTCAGTGAATTATTATCCCCATAATAATTCACTCAACTCATCGACCATGGACGTATTATGCTACTATGCCATAGTACCCAAATGATATAGGGAGATCTAATCCGTTGAACATATCTGCCCTCAATTACTGTATATTTATAATCCTTTATCAATCTAATATCCCTAAGACCGTATACCGAGCATGGTACTATCAGGCCCAAACGAAATCGATCCGAGTCTCACTCTTATTGAATTCTCCTATAGGACTCCTTTTCTCTCAATTCAAGTCTCACTCTTATCAGATTCTCTCAATCTGATTGATTCTAGCTAGGGATTTTCCTAAGTGAGAACATACGGGACATTCCTCTCATGATACCAAGAGTGGATGATCCTCTATTAATACTCAATTGCTTTCCAAGATTGGGTGTCATTCCCAATAATCATCTATACTAAATCTGGAACCTCCAAATCTAGAAGTCCTGTATCAAAGAATAGAGTACTCAAACAATGCATCCTTGGTGTCTCAAGTCTGAGGACTAGATACATAATTAGGACTATGGAATCACTATCTAATGATGATATATCATTAACTATCAAGCATTCCGTAAGCAGATCATTCATTAAACTCATTCTCCAATGAGCATTTGTACTATATCCCTAGTGTCCCCACACAAATAGTTATGCGACTAGTTGTCTCCATCATATGGATGGGTATATAGTACATTAGTCTGTTTAGTTATCTCGATGTCCTTCTCAAGTAATATGTGACTAGGAATATTTAGGATCTATGTTTAAAGATAAATTAGTCTCATTATTATTATCTAATAATGATCTAATTTCTATTACACATATCCAAAGACATTATAATATATATTCATCACATAATATAAAATAAAAAATATCATTATTAATATTAATCAAAAGATATTGTGCAATGTATCACACATGTCATCACTCATGTGATTATCTTATAGGGCACCGATAACTAATAAATGCTCCATCATTTATACTCATCTTATCAACAAACGAGGTTGATATCAACAAAATATATAAATCTTTGACCCTTTTACCAGTATGAACTATATTTACATTTAATTATTTTATGTTACAAGGAAACTTGACTTCATTAGGATCAAAAAGAACATAATTTCTAGAAATAAAGAAGAGATTTTTCTTTGTATCTAGAACATGATACAAACTTTTCAATGTAATAGAATTATTATCTTTATCTGATATTATGATAGTGTCTTCCTTTTCCATTTGGTGAACAGTATTATCTATTGAATCTCGGATTTTGATGATGAAGTCAATTATCATTTATTATTTAATCCATATGTTGAGATAAGTACACAGGATTAACAACGATGAAAGTAAGACATGCAGTAGGAGTTACACCGGAGTCAAGACTATGATCACGTTGGGGGTTCGAGAGTTCGACGGAAGTCCGCACGGTTGTCGGAGGTTCTATAGGAACAAATCTGAGAAGTTCAGGAGCTTGCCAAAGAAGCTCGTCAGAACTCGCCAAGTGGTTTATTGCAAGTCCAGGAGTTTACCGAAAGTCCACCAAAGCATCGTCGAGGG
The DNA here is from genome assembly GCA_004837865.1 of Musa balbisiana. Classification (NCBI taxonomy): domain Eukaryota; kingdom Viridiplantae; phylum Streptophyta; class Magnoliopsida; order Zingiberales; family Musaceae; genus Musa; species Musa balbisiana. Next base: position 23,595,168 of record CM017190.1, on the reverse strand, counting down.
TTCGTCGGATATTCGTCGGAAATTCGTCGGATGCTTGCTGGAAGAAGCGATTGACGCACTAGAGCAAGTTGTAGTAAATGTCTTAAAAATATCATAGTTGGCATGATGATTAAGTTAGAAATGGGAGGTGATCCCATTAACTTAATCTTAGGGCAATTAGGCCCTTGACAGACCCAAATTGGGCCGAATGGATCAGCCCATTCGGACCCAGATTTCCTGGCCGTAGTGGCACCGCCTAGGAGCTAAGTCTCCCAAGAAAGCTGGGTGGTGGAACCGCCCATGTCAGGCGGTGGCACCGCCTAGGCTCGGTCTCCGAGTGAGGCTAGGCAATGGTACCACCCCTGTCAGGCGGTGGTACCGCTTGAGCTCGGTCTCCGAGCTCTGTCAAGCGGTAGTACCACCAGGACCCCGAAAATCCGGAATATGATATTTTTGAGCTCCAAATTCAAACCAGTTTGGGGCCTATATATACCTCACCCTTTCCTACATGAAAGGGCACCGAAACCTTGATCTTACTTTGTGATTTTAAGAGCTCAAAAGTGTTGTAAAGGGCAAAAGTTCTTCTCTCTCTTTTCTTCCAAGTTTTGATCATTCAAGAGAGGAGTGAAAAATCTATAAGGGTTGTTTCCTAAACCCGTCAAAAGGAATAAAATTGTAAAAGGGTGGTTGGTCTTCGCCTATTGAAGGAAGGCCTCTAGTGGATGCCGGTGACCTCATCGGAGGAGGAAGCCAAAAGTGGATGTAGGTCAAGATTGACCGAACCACTCTAAATCTCAGTTTGCATATACATTTTGTTCTCTATCTTAACTGTAACTACCTCCATAGCTGTACTTTAACTGCACTTCACTTGATCTTAAGTTAAAGTAATTTCTGAATCAGCTTTCATACCAAAATTGTTTTTATCGTACGAACGTCATTTTAAATCATCCAAAGTTTTCTGCTGCACTAATTCACCCCCCCCACCCCCTAGTGCTCTTGATCTTAACAATTGGTATCAGAGCTAGGTTAACTCTCAATCTGATTAAAACTCAAGAGAGATGGCACACGCTGGAAATCAAGAGGGCCACTCTATTACACGTCCACCCATGTTCAATGGGACGGACTACACCTATTGGAAGACCCGAATGAGGATCTTCCTTATTTCAATGGATTTTGAACTTTGAAATCTTGTCGAAAATGGATTTTTGAAGTCTTCTCTTCCAATGATCGATTGAAATAAATTGGAGAAGAAGACTTTCGCTCTTAATACAAAGGCTATGAATGCCTTATTTTGTGCGCTTGATAAAAATGAGTTCAATCGTGTTTCGGTTTGTGAAACCACATTTGATATTTGGCATACACTTGAAGTGACTCACGAAGGCACAAGTAGAGTGAAAGAGTCAAAAATCAATCTTTTGATACATTCTTTTGAACTTTTTCGAATGAAACCGATCGAGACTATTGGCGATATGTACACCCGTTTCATGGATGTCGTCAATGGTCTAAAAGGACTCGGCAAAAGTTTTTTGGATTTTGAGCTCGTAAATAAGATTCTAAGATCCCTTCCTAAAAGTTGAGACCCTAAAGTCATTGCTATTCAAGAGGCTAAAGATCTAAACAACTTCCCTCTTGAAGAATTAATCGGGTCATTAATAACCTATGAAATGACTTGCAAAGCTCATGAAGAATAAGAAGACATCCTTCCAAAGAACAGGAAGGATATGGCACTTAGAACTTTCAAAGACCACTTGAGAGAAAACTCAAGTGATGAAGACTGTGACGATGACTTGGCACTTCTAACAAGGAAATTCAAAAAATTTATTAAAAGAAACAAGTTTAAAAATGACTTAAAAAATAAATTTGACCTCAAAAAAGACCAAGTTATTTGCTACGAATGCAAGAAGCCGGGACACTACAAAAGTGATTGTCCCCAAGCCAAGAAGAGAACACCAAAGAAGAAGGCGCTCAAAGCAACGTGGGATGACTCAAGCGCGTCCAAAGAAGAAGAGTCCAACACCGAGCAAGTTGCTCATTACGCCCTAATGGCCATCGGAGATGAGGTAACAAATTTAATTGATGCAGATTTATCATTTGATGAATTACTAAATGCCTTTCATGACTTATTTGATGAATGCAAAACTATTAGTAGAAAATACAAATTGCTAAAAAAGGAGCATGATAGTCTTACTTGTAATTTCGATAAATTAGAAATTGAACATCATGATAGTTTAGCTCCATGTAAAAAATGTCATGATCTAGAAACTCTCCAAAAGGAGAACTTGCTACTTAAGGACACATTGAAGAAATTCGAGGTTGGTAGCAAGTCTTTGAATATAATCCTTACAAATAAGGGTCATGTTCCTAAAAGAAGTGGAATCGGATTTGTGAGAAGTCCTCACCAAAATCCAACCACCTTCATTAAAGGCCCTATCTTATATGTTCGGCACCAAAGCAAATGCAACTTTTGTTGCAAACATGGACATAGAACTTATCATTGTCCATTCAAGAAAGTTAGTCCAAACAAATTGATTTGGGTTCCTAAAAGAACCACAATAAATTCTATGCAACATGATAAACAATTTAGATCAGTGTTTGAGGCACCCAAAAGTAAATGGGTACCTAAAAATCATCCTTTCTTGTAGAAACATACATCATCACAAGCTAGGAGCAAGAGATGGTACCTTGATAGTGGATGCTCAAGGCATATGACCGGAGATCCATCTCAATTCTCTAAACTCACTAGCTTAGACGAAGGCTATGTCACCTTCGGAGACAACAAGGGTAAAATCATTGGCAAAGGAACCATAGGTAACAAATCCAACTTCTTTATTGAAGATGTTTTGTTAGTTGATGATTTAAAACATAACCTCTTGAACATTAGTCAATTGTGTGATAAAGGATATATTGTCAAATTTGAATCTAATGCTTGCATCATTGAAAAACCACACAAAAACACATCTATGATTGCATTAAAACAAAATAACGTATACACCATTGACATCAATGATCTTTGCAATGAAATATGTTTCTCGGTTTTGAATGAGAATGCTTGGCTTTGGCATAGGAGATTAGGTCATGCTAGCATGAAACTAATCACTCAAATATCATCCAAAGAACTTGTAAGAGGAATTCCTCTTATCAAGTTCATCAAACATAATGTGTGTGATGCTTGTCAATTAGGAAAACAAATTAAGGGTAGTTTCAAATCTAAGAATCAAATAAGCACTTCTAGGCCCTTACAATTGATCCATATGGACTTGTTTGGACCTATCTCTACATCAAGTATAGGAGGTAGCAAATACGCCTTCGTCATTGTAGATGACTATAGTAGATACACATGGACTTATTTCTTAAAACACAAAAATGAATGCTTTAGATATTTTACCAAGTTTTGCAAACTTGTCCAAAATGAAAAGGGTTCTATGATTTCGTCAATTAGAAGTGATCATGGTGGTGAATTTCAAAACCGTGATTTTCAAAAAATTTGTGAATTTAATGGATATAATTATAACTTCTCTACTCCAAGAAATCCTCAACAAAATAGAGTAGTAGAAAAAAAAAAATAGAAATTTACAAGAAATAGCAAGAACCATGTTGAATGAACATAGCCTACCCAAATTTTTTGGGCCGAAGCCGTAAACACTGCATGCTATATTTTGAATAGAGTTCTAGTAAGACCCTTACTCACCAAAACTCCCTATGAGTTGTGGAACAACAAAAAACCTAATGTTTCATATTTTAAAATTTTTGGGTGTAAGTGTTTTATCTTGAATGAAAAAGATGCCTTGGGAAAATTTGATGCTAAATCCGATGAAGGAATTTTCCTTGGTTATTCTTCGATTTCTAAAGCTTTTCGTATCTTCAATAAAAGAACTTTAATTATAGAAGAATCCATTTATGTTGTTTTCAATGAGATTTTCGAAATCAAGAAAAATGATTTTAATGATGATGTTAATTTCGATTCTTTGAATTTAAATGAAACCCCTTCTCCAACTAACAACTTGGATGCATCCACTTCCGAAACATCCTTACCCAAGAATTGTAAGTATGTAGATGCTCATCCTAAGGAGCTAATCCTAGGAAACATATCTAAGGGGGTTCAAACACATTCTTCTCTTAAAAATTGTTGTGCCAACCCTGCTTTTCTCTCCCAAATTGAACCTAAATGTATTGACGAAGCCATGAAAGATAATTCATGGATTATCACAATGTAAGATGAGTTAAATCAATTTGAGAGAAATAAGATGTGGAAGCTTGTTCTTAGACCAAATGACAATTTAATTATTGGTACTAAACGGGTCTTTAGAAACAAGCAAGATGAATATGGTATCATGGTTAGAAACAAGGCTAGATTAGTAGCCAAAGGTTTCAACCAAGAAGAATGTATCAATTACGAAGAAACCTTCACTCCTGTGGCTAGATTAGAAGCCATAAGGATGCTCCTTGCCTATGTCAGTAATAATAATTTTAAGTTATTTCAAATTGATGTTAAAAGAATTTTTCTTAATGACTTTATTTCCAAAGAAGTTTATGTTAAATAATCTCTCGGATTTGAAAATAATAGCCTCCCTAATCATGTGTTTAAATTAACTAAAACTCTCTATGGTTTAAAACAAGCCCCAAAGGCTTGGTATGAGAGACTTAGTTTTTTTCTTATTGAAAATAATTTCACAAAAGGTAAGGTCGATACTACATTGTTTATCAAGAATTTTAAAAATAATTTTCTCATTGTTCAGATTTATGTTGATGATATTATCTTTCGTTCTACAAACGAATCTCTTTGTGAATCTTTTGCTAAAACCATGATTCTTGAATTTGAAATAAGTTTGATAGGAGAATTAACCTTTTTCTTAGGCTTACAAATTAAGCAACTAAGAAATGACATCTTTATTAGTCAAACTAAATATGTTTTAGATTTATTAAAAAGATTTAATATGGAAAGCTCAAAAGCTATTAACACTCCTATGAGCACCTCCACTAAGTTAGAAGTTGATGAAAGTGGAGAAAGCTTCAATCAAAAAACTTATACGGGTATGATAGGAAATTTACTTTACCTCACTGCAACTAGACCAGATATCATGTTCAGTGTAGGACTTTGTGCTAGGTTTCAATCGAATCCTAAGATATCTCATCTCAAATCGGTTAAAAGAATACTTAGATATCTTAAAGGTACCACAAATCTAGGATTATGGTATCTGATAAGTTTGAGTTAATTGCTTATGTTGATGCGGATTTTGCTGGGTGTAGACTAATAGAAAAAGCACAGCAGGAACATGTCAATTTTTGGGACATGCTCTTGTTTCTTGGTCATCTAAGAAACAAAACTCGGTTGCACTATCAACAAACAAAACTGAGTATATTGCAGTTAGTCATGTTATGCACAAGTTGTGTGGATGAAAAACACCTTAGAAGATTATAAAGTTCATCTTAAAAATATTCTCATTAAATGTGATAACACAAGTGCTATATGTTTAACAAAGAATCTCATTCAACACTCAAGAACAAAACATATTGATATTAGACATCACTTTATACAAGATCATGTTACTAATCATGATGTAGTTATAGAGTTCATTAATACTAAACATCAACTAGCTGATATTTTTACAAAGCCTTTAAGTGATGAACAATTTGATTTCATTAAAAGAGAATTAGGAATGTTAATGTGTCCGAATGCATAAACTTATTAAAATTATTTTTCGGATGTTCTTGATTCAATGATTAAATCACTTAATTGCTATGATGATTTTATATGATTACATGCCTTAATAATATGTTAGAAATTATGTGTTTTGGATACAAAAGTTTTCATAATAATAAGCATGTTTTATCTTCATGATTGTGTTTGAAAATCTATAGCAAAACCTTGTCCGAATGCATGAAAGTGTTAAATTTTATTTTCGGATTTTCTTGATCCTAACGATATATTATTATCTTCCGGACTTAATGCAGCTTTCATAAGCATATGTCATATAGAGTTTGATTCATATCATTGATTTTTGACATATAGAATCAATTAGCAAATGCATCTCTCATAGACTTATCATGTGAAAAATATTTTTTTTCAAGAAATGGATTTGATGAAATGATTCTTTCTTATAAATTCCTTCTTGAAAAAGGAAGATTTTTTTAGCAAGAATTTGATTCACATACATATCTTGATTCTTGTAAAAATGAAATGTGATTTAAATCTCTTATTAATTTTAACTTCATTCGAGTAATCTCACAAATGGCTTTCCTCCTTCATGCAAAAAAATAATACCAAATAAAAAGGAAGAAGTAATCTCCATGTCATGTTTTCCTTAAGATGTTTGTATAATTGGTATCCTATCACTCATTATTGAAAAATGACATGAACCTAATTATGGCATGAATCATTACCGCACTTATATTTAAAATTTGTTTATATCGTTCTCCTTTTTGTTGATAACAAAGGGGGAGAAATATATGAATTGATGCTATGAGTGTCATATTTGAATTTGAATTATGTTAAGATATCAAAAGAAGCTTGCATTGAAATATATGATAAATTGATGATAGAAATGCTATTATTGCTATATTTGCATTATGTCATATATGCATCATGTTAAGATATCAAGAACTTGCATCTCAATTTTACGTATTGATATCTTGCCATGTGATGAAATGCTATGATTGCTAAACACTTGAAATATTTGCATCATGTTAAGATATCAAGAACTTGCATCACAATTTTACTTGTTGATATCTTGCCATGTGATGAAATGCTATGATTGCTAAATACTTGAAATGCTTGCGTTATGTTAAGATATCAAAAGCTTACATCACAATTTTACATGTTGATATCTTACCATATGATAAATTGCTACCATTACTATTATTCACATTTGAAATGTAAAACTTGAAAATAGATGTCAAGCCTTGACATCATTTTCAGAGAGATACATCATGATAGGAATCATGATGGGAGTATTGATAAGGTTAAACGATCTTAACTTATCAATATGTCTCTTGAATTCAAAGGCTTTGAATTCAAGAATGACTTATCTTGAGTATGGCATACAGATAGGGGGAGTTAAGGTTAACTCCGTTATCAATTGATTATCATCTTAAAAAAGGGGGAGATTGTTGAATCTCGGATTTTGATGATGAAATCAATTGTCATTTGTTATCTAATCCATATGTTGAGATAAGTGTACAGGATTAACTACGATGAAAGTAAGACATACAGTAGGAGTTACGCCGAAGTCAAGACTATGATCACGTTGGGGGTTCGAGAGTTCGACGGAAGTCCAGATGGTCGTCGGATGTTCTACAGGAACAAATCCGAGAAGTTCAGGAGCTTGTCAAAGAAGCTCGTCGGAACTCGCCAAGTGGATCGTCGCAAGTCCAAGAGTTTGCCAGAAGTCTGTCGGAGCATTGCCGAGGGTTCGTCGGATGTTCACCAGAAGTTCATCGGATGCTCGTCGGAAGAAGCGATTGATGCACTAGAGCAAGTTACAGTAAATGTCTTAAAAATATCATAGTTAGCATGATGATTAAGTTAGAAATGAGAGGTGATCCCATTAACTTAATCTTGGGGCAATTGGGCCCTTGACAGACCTAAATTGGGCCGAATGGATCAGCCCATTTGGACCCATATTTCCAAGCTGGCAGTGGCACCGCCTGGGTCGGCGGTGGCCACCTAGGAGCTCAGTCTTTCAGGAAAGTTAGGCAATGGAACTGCCCATATCAGGCGGTGGCACCGCCTGGGCTCGGTCTCCGAGATCTATAAGGTGGTAGTACCACCCAATTATGGCGATAGTACCGCTAGGACCTTGGAAATCCGGGATATGATATTTTTTAGCTCCAAATTCAAACCATTTTGGGGCCTATATATACCCCACCCTTTCCTGCATGAAAGGGCATCGAAAGCTTGATCTTACTCTGTAATTTTTATAGCTCAAAAGTGTTGTAAAGAGCAAAAGTTCTTCTCCCTCTTTTCTTCCAAGTTTTGATCATTCAAGAGATGAGTGAAAAATCTGTAAGGATTGTCTCCTAAGCCCGTCAAAAGGAGTGAAACTGTAAAAGGGTGATTAGCCTTCACCTATTAAAGGAATGCCTCTATTGGACGTCGGTAACCTCATCAGAGGAGGAAGCCAAAAGTGGATATAGGTCAAAATTGACCGAACCATTCTAAATCTCGGTTTGCATTTACATTTTGTTCTCTGTCTTAACTACAACTGCTTCTATAGCTTTACTTTAACTGCACTTCACTTGATCTTAAGTTAAAGTAATTTCCGAATCGGCTTTCATACCGAAATCGTTTTTATCGTATGAACGTCATTTTAAATTATCGAAAGTTTTCCGCTGCACTAATTCACCCCCTCCCCTCTTAATGCTCTTGATCCTAACATTAGCTACCTTGATAATTGCATCATTACCTTCATATTGATAAAGATTGGTGAATTTGGTACCCTCACCGATGAAATGATGACCACATCCTAAATTAATAATCCAATCATTTTTAAAATTAATAGATATCATAGCCTCAGTAGTTTCAGCCATAAAGCATTTGCCACAATCCTCATCAATAGAGTAATCTTCTTTTGTTACAATATTTTCTTCTTTAATCTTCACACGATAGTTTTTATTAATATAGCCTAACTTGTCACACCTATAACACTCAATCTTCTTTCGATTTGCATCATTGTTCAAAGAAAACTCTTGTTTGATGTTAGCATCATCCTTCTTCTCTTTATCATTATCATTACCCTTTTTTTATTTTTAAAAAGGGTATCTCCATCTCCCTCTGAAATAGAAGCTCCTACCATTTGATGAGCTAGGGATTCCTAAGAAGTAAGAAGATTTTCTAACTCTACTAAAAATGGTTATTGAACCTATCTTTTTAACATAAGGAATATATTCTTTTTAAAGATTATGAATAATATAACGTTTCATTCATGTATCAAAAATCGACTCATTTGGGTCTAAGAGAGATATATCTAACTATTAATTTTAATCTTCAAAAAATACTGAGAAATTGAAATATCACCTTCGATAATGTTTGTCAAATCATTCTCCAAATACTGAAGCCGAGCTATATTCTTTATGATAAGCAATGCATCAAAAGTGATCTAAATCACTGAAATTGATTTGCAATGAATAATGTGTTCAAAGAGATTATGAGAAATAGATCTCTTTAAAACAAATTCAATCTTTGAATTTAGAGTCCTCCATCTTTTTATGGCGTCTTCATTTATAAAATCTAGTGCTATTGTTGCATTACCATCAACCACATCTCATAGATCTTCCCCTATGAGATAAGCCTCAAAATAAGTCTTCCAGATTTTATAGTTAGCTTGATTGAGAAGTTCAATGCCAAATCCACTAACTCAACTATAATATTTCATGATCCAAAAAGATCATCTTCTTCACTAAGGAGATCTTATAAATACATATTACCACCCTTGTGGCTCTGATATCATATGAAGAAAAGAGAATCACATTCAATAGTAGTAACAAGGTACTATTAGTTTAAGATCAATCCAAATAAAAGAAAAACAAACCAAAGCAAAAAAAAAAAAAGTTTTATTGAACTTCTCAAAAAAAAAATACTTATAGATCTTGAACGACCAATAGACTTAAGACTTAAATACTTAAGGCTTCAATTGATCTATATATAGATACCACCTAGTTTGAAATCTTTTAAAATATATTTTAAACTAACAATTTCTTATCCTTAAAATTCTATCTAATCTCATTTAAAATATAAAATATTAATTTATAATCTTTCAAAATATATTTTAATTTCTTAACTAAAGTCTCATCCTCAATCCCTTCTTTACTATCCCAAGAGTAGAATGCAATGAGCGGTGATCAGTTTCACAGAGTAGCTGTTGTTGTGTCTGCAGTGTAGTGCAGACTTTGTAGCCACGGATATATGTGTGCAGCAACATGGCAGGCTACTGCGTTATCTCTGACATACTTCGCTGGACACCTATCGTGGTGGTAGTTGAAGCACCGATCCACGTTTTATGGCTGGACCACCATCAGGATATCTCCATGGATGCATGCATGAACACCTTATCATTTTTTCTTGACAATGTCAGCCAAACGTTTTGAGTTTTCCTCTTCGTTTCATCCTTTCATGCGAGCATATATCTGCCTCAATGCAGATGGATCATGAAACCATCAAAGGAAAGATGAGCGAAAGAAAGATAAGATTGCTTGTGCTGGTTTACATCTGATGTTTACCGTCTAAAATATAGTAATATGATATCATGCCAAGAACAGGGTAGCTCACGATGACGGTGGAAGGAAGCTCACTGGTCCGCATCGATCAATGTATAGCAAGGACAAAGACGTGCCACCAAAATCACAATCTGTAATGGGGATCGAAAGCGATTGTCGCCCTGAAGTATTATTTTCATGAAGAAGATTTTTTCCGTATTAGGAATTTAAATAAGATTTTCCAGCATTGTTAAACACCTCGGCCAACAGTACCAGAGTTGTCTTGCCCCACAATGCAATCTGGATTGGGTGGAACTACGCAAGAAAGGAAAGAAAAACAATGCTCACAGTTCATAGCATTTTGCTGTTAATCCTCTGCCATGGTGCATGTTTGGAGTTTCTTACAATTTCCCACAAGACAACAAAAGCAAACAGAGTCCAACCAGGAATTATTCGTAAGATCCTCAAGAAGTATCTCTCCAAACTTTTGAAACAAAGATTTGATCATCCCCCAGAACTAAGAAGCTCATCCAAGCTTTGAGGAAACACTGTGTTGGGAACTGAGGATGCAGGTGTTTACATTGTCGAACTCCTCAGAGAAAAGGTCTACAAAGGGAACATCGGGATTGAACGGAAAAGTCAACTTGCCAAAGCAATCCTCAGAAAGGAAAAGAAGAAGAAGAAGAAGAAGAAGAAAACAGAACCAAGCGTATGTATCACTCTTCCCCTTCTGAAAACATGATCAAGTAGTTCAACCATGCAAAATGTTTGCGATGAGAGGAGCAAACGAACTTGAAGATAAAAACTCGTGCAGCGTAAAACATGATGCAAATGGTGATCTTTGGAGTGCTGGGGGATAACAGGCCTGGTGTTTTAGAACAAGATCCAGTAGTTGGGAACTGAAGTCTAGCTAATCTTTTATTATTTTCCACAGAGAATTTGATCCGGTTCGTCACATGAATTCTCTGAAAGCAGAGTTGAGCTTCTTCACTATGTCTTTGGCAGTCATCGAGAACTCCTCTTCGGTCTGCAAAAGAAGACAACACAGCACAGGAAGGTCATCAAGTGCTCAAACTGGACCGAGGGATTAACTTCATGATGAGTCTTGCCTTAGTCATCACAGTGATGTCGAGAGAAGAGCCAGCGAAGGGCATGATGCTCGTGTTCATTACAGAAAGATGGAGCTTCTCGATCTCGCACAGTGCTTTCACCAGTACTCCTTTCCGGTTCTCGCAATGAATCCTGATGAGGATGGTCTTCTCGCACACTCTGGCCTCGATCTCTGGGAGGGACTCGCCGCTGCGTTCGTTGAAGTTCTCAGTACAGGAGGAGCTATCATCATCAGCACACAGCTGATATTTCTTGACGAGTACCGCTGACTCAACATTCCTCTTTGCAACTTGGTCTTCAAGGGCCTTGACATTCTCTTGAAGCTGCTTCAGGTACTTGATAGCATCGCTAAGAACAGACGCCTTGTCCATCTTCCCAGAGCAGGAGACATTAAGAGAGATTTTGTCAGCTCTGTTGCGGCACATTAAAAGTAAAGGATGCATCGATCGAGAATGTACCTTCTTTAGGCCGGGAACTACGGCGGATAGCTCTATGAATCGTTGGCTTAGCTTCTCTCTACGCTTCCTCTCAGCCATGATGTGTTCCTGGTTATGAGAGGCTGACCTGACCCCCGTGTTCCCGCTCTTCGTTCCATCGCCGAACATGGTGTCGTAGTTCCTCTTTGAGCCTTTAGGAATCGACCCATCCGTCTCTTCTTTCGTCTTCCCCGTCGCAGCATGACTGCCATACTGACAGATGGCCGACTCCGGGTTGCCAAATGACAGAATTCTCGGACAGGACGCTTCAGGAGCCGAGTTCTGCTCGGTCGCGCAGGATTTCCAGCTGCTAGTCTTGATGAGTTTATTGGGTCGAACAGTGCTCGCTTGCGGGTGGGAGGAAGGGTATGAGGTGTAGCTCTCGGAGGAAGGAGACTGATCTAGATCTCGCCCAAGGGCCACCGGTGTACTGTAGTGATCCAAAGCAGTCAAGTCCCACTGATTGAAGAAACCGTGATCCATTCCCTGTCGATGGTACAAAAAAGGAGCTTAAGCGCATTCTTTTGGTACTCTGGTACTCTAGCCGAAGGACTTCACCGGGGGCTCCTTACCATGTCAGAGTAGCATGGAGATGGTAATGCTTCCATGTTGCCAGATTCTTGCTCTGAGAGAGGAACCGATGGACCCTGAATCAAGGTAGACCTCTACAGGATCAAATTAACACCATCAAGTTACTCTACAGAACATGATCTTTTCAAGAGCCAAGAGAAGAACTCTATCTTGATAAGCTACTAGACATCAAAGAAAACAAAGAACCAGCAGAAAGGAGGAAGCTAAAGACTGCTCCGACAGTGTTGAGATGGAGGAAGAAAGCCAACCTGCAGCAGCAAGTTTGAACCCTTCATTTCTCTAGATATGAAAGAGCAATCTTCTCCTCCTTGTATCTATCTATATTTGTGCCAAGCTACTTGGGTACCCTGAGCGTTCATACTTCGTCTACCACTGTTCTTATGGAGGCTTTTGGGCCCTTTTATAAGACTTGGAGACATGCATCTTTCCTTCTAAATCTATAATATTTATATGTTTTTAGCAGGCAGCTACAGTATCAACAAAATTATTTCTTCTTTAAGGGGAAGAATAGCTACGTGTTATACATTTGTGGCCAATGAGTCGGAAGATGATATGACAGCAGCCCCATCGCTGCAAAGTTACAGAAGTCTCTGGTTCCCAAGCTATCGTCTTCTCCATGACCACTCATCAATGTTTGCGATTTGCATCTATCCGGTAAGTCATCCGCTACAGCTAATAAAGACACAAAACAGGAGCCCTCCCTGCCATCCACCACCTCCGGTTGCCTGCTGTATCACCAACATGATGATATATTGCCATAAATAGCTCCTGGTTGTAGCTGAACTCATGGCAAACAAATGATTGGTGCTTGTGTAGATTTACTAAGGAAAAGAAGAGAACACATATATCAAGTTGACTCGTCAACTTCACTGCGATTTCGTTTCCCTTACACAGGAAGGCGTTGAGATGAGGAAAGGGGAGGAAGAGGCATAAGAAAACGAGTGCGACAAAGACGACCAGTTTCACGTGGACCTATGCATTAAACAATACCTTTAGTCCACGAGGGTTAATGGGCTATCATCAGAGGGATTGCATACGTGTATGTGTCCCATAGTTCACACTCGATCCAAAATAAGTCACCATCACAAATAAATGACAAGAAAGATCAGCACTAGTGCAGTAAATTGGAGCTGCAGAGCAGAACAGTGAAGAGAAGGAGATCCATCTGTTTTCGTAGTTCCTGTTCAGGATTACATATAGTCAAATCCATCAGAATCCCAAAGTTTTTATGTCCCAACTCAGCCTAAAATAAAGCTGGAGCTGCCATATTTATGCATCTCGGCGTTTTGGGATGCTTCCAGTCACGTATTATATAGCCAATTATTGCTGCTCACTTAGGCATCACAAACCCTATCTAATAAACTACTTCATGAAGCAATAGACTGTTGAGGTGAAGATATAAATATATACTGCAACTTGCTGCGATCTTTGTTATGTATAACTATCTCCTGCTGATCCTTTTTGAAGTTTTATCAATACATCTTGGCGTTCGATCCTTGCATCGGAGACAGCCCAGCTCAACCATTCCCTGCATCTCACCATATCTGATATTATAATATGAGGAACCAACGCTGCCAACACTTGGAATCCGACTCAAGACAGTGACTAATCCTTATGTGACAAGAAGCTTTAGCATCATCTGCTTCGGAATCCAAAGAGATGGGAGGTTGCTCATTCAACAAAGGGTAGCCCATAAGAAGCTGACAGCAGCAATGATGTTAGACAGGGATCCAGTGGGATTCTCTCGAGGCCGAGGCCGGAGTTACTATTTAAAGATACCCGAGATCTTTCCAACAGTAGTCCTGTGCCTCAAGAACAGAGCATCTTTTCTTCTCTGATGTTAATCCTTTTTGAGTAAACAAGGCTGAGTTCAGAGCTTGCCGGGACTGTGAAGCGAACCAGCGATCGTAACGAATCTATCGGTCGTCCGTCGGATCGTCGGGAGACCAAAGGTGGCAGCAGTGCTGCAACTCATGGCATTCGGGTGGGTGAACTCGAAGATGCTTCGTGACGACTCCGGCACTCGGTTAAGATTAAATCCAAGCATGTGAGATCTCGAGATCGATGAGGCAATATCTGCACAGGATTCCATAAGTTCACGTGGGTGCCTTCTGTGGACATTACACCAACGACTAATTGTCGACCAAATCTCGTCTCGCCACAGGGAGAGCTAATTGCATACGTGATGAAAACGTTGATCGATTCTGCCTTGTAAGAAAAGGTCATGGGATCAAAGGTTCAGAAGGCCGCAGCCCAAACGCCAAGCGGGAAAGAAAAGTCAGACGTGGCATTGACCGTGTCACAGCAAACACAAGAGAAGGAACTGCAGTATCTTAATGGTTCCATCGAGCAGGGCATTTCCAGTATTGGTTTGCAAGAGCTGGATGTTATAGTGTATAGGTTTGGTTGTTTGGCGATGGGGATTGGGCTACAGCAGGCACTCGTGTTTTCTCAGAAGTGGGCCACTGGATAACAGTTTGTGAGGGTGGCAATTCGCCGGCCTTTGCTGTAGGAAGCACTTGCAGGCTGGCAATGGTTGGGGGACGAGGTGGTGGAATAGGGTGTTGAGTTCACAAAAATATAGATTTTGTTCCTTTTCGATGACTGCAGTATTTTTTTGAGTTGGCCGTTGAAGTTAGATCCTTTATTAAATGCTTCACAGTGTTACAGGAATAAACTCCTACGTGTTTTTGTCCTTATTGTTATCTTCTTTTTTTTTTCTTAATTAAGATCTATGATTGTCATGGTTGGGGGGGGGATGGGGGATGTACAAGTCAACATATGAAGATAAGAATCTCTCTCTCTCTCTCTCTCTCTCTCTCTCTCTCTCTCTCTTTTTGAGTTTAAAATCTCCTACAAGCAAAAAGAATCTTAATATAAAACATATATATAATTATAAATTAGGATTTGATTTTTTTTCTTTCAATATCTCCTATATCTATCAGTTTTGATGAGAAAAATAAGATATGAGAAAATATTTGAGATGCTTTTAGATTTCTCTCTAAGGTTTTTATTTATATAAATTATTCGAGATTTATATAAGAGGATATACCAAAAGAGTTATGCTTGAGTGGAGATAAAATTAATAATTGATCTCATAATATTAATAATTTAATTTTTTTTTTCAAAGATATAGGCAAAGAGTGTTGAACTACATAAATAAACCAGTAAATTTTATTTTGATTTGCAAGTTTGCTCTTTCTCCCAAAATTTGATATAAAATCACAGGTCGAGGACAATTAAATAACAAAGGATTTAATAAATAAAAAACATATTTTATTAGTAGAATTTCTTAAGGTGACTCTATTACCAAAAGTTTGTTCTTCGATCCTCCTCAACCATGTCACTTGATACTTATAGGTGTGAGTAGATCTGATTTGATTCTAACTAGAATTGAACTAAAATTGAACCAATCAACAGCTCGGCGATTTTGAACTAAATCACAATAGGCTGGTTTGGATCCGGTTCCTACTATCTACAACTGAAAACGATCATTCAAGGTTTCGATTTGATTTTGGTTCAATTCCAAACCAATCAAAAAAAAAAAAAAAAAACTTAAGCTATCAAATATCCTTACGACAAGAGAGATTTTTTTAAAAATAAAAAATAAAATAGATAATTTCGATTCAAAACCCTC
Organism: Musa balbisiana; assembly: GCA_004837865.1. NCBI lineage: Eukaryota > Viridiplantae > Streptophyta > Magnoliopsida > Zingiberales > Musaceae > Musa > Musa balbisiana. The sequence goes on along the minus strand of CM017190.1, from coordinate 23,579,184 downwards.
TGAAACCAATTCGGCTGATTCCAAATTCAATTGGTCGGAGCCACTGGTTCTGTTCTACAGTGGTCAGGGCTGGCTGCGTGAGAATTGTAGCAAGCTTTATGATGGAGACATGCCTTGGGTTATAGGCCCTTAAAGCGATCTCCAAAGCGGTCGCTACATTTCTTGCAAATAGGTTCCTGTTCCTCCTGAGACCCTATGCTGGCTTTCAATCTACTGCCTTCCATGCCTACTATGGCACGCGAGTCTGAAATCTCCCACCCCCTGTAAAAACCACTACTGCTTTCACCCTGAAATCTCCCTCCCTTGAATTCCAGTCACAGCAAAATGAGGTGTGGTTCCCACAGAGGTTGACCGGGCAGTGGGTGCCGTGCCAAGTCAAGTCGTAGGTTGGTCCTTCGACTGAAGCGAGCTGCATACCGGTCACCATATTCTTCTGTGCTCACTATGCGGATCAACCCAGGGTTGGTTCTCCAGTACTTGTCGGGATCACCAGAGCTCTGCCAAGGGTCCTTCCAACCTAAACCCCTTCGTGCAAGATAGGCCTAAGATTTGACAAGCTAAAGCCAGATGCATCGAGTCCTAACTAGCGGACCAAAGTACAACTGTGCTTCATCTCTATCTCCGCTGATATGCGTCCCTTCACCTCCGTCGCCGTGTAGCGCAACGAGGACAAACAAAGTGCTTGCGTGCGTGCGTGCGTGCGAGAGAATGAGATCGATCATGTGTCAACCTGTGCTCGCCATCGCGGCGTTGTTGCGGGGACTCGGGAGGCTTTGCTGCTCTGCTCAGGCCCTTGAGCTGACGCCTCATGATGTTGCGGCCGTGGATACAAGCGAACCGGTGGGCAGTGCATGTCCTTTTGTGTTTCCTACCTTCCAACTGCTTCCTCGGCACCACGCACCACGCACCATTTACCACCACCATTATGTTACGGCTGCCCAGCGTTTGTGCTCTCTAACTTTTACCCTCCCCCATTCTTCTGATCGTTTCTCACTGTTCATTTGGTGTGGTGGTACCTCAGACTCACCTTCCTGTTTCACACCTATTTGACATTTTTGGTGGCACTTGAGAACATGTCAGTGATTGCTAGTTAAGATTATTTTGCATACTTCTCCTTTTAATCTTCCCTGTGTCTGATCATGAAAAGTACAAATGTGTCACTTTAGCCTGATGAATTGAAAAGGACATGGTGGTGTACCGTAGCGCAACACTAATGGAAGAATATGGAGGGTTATGGAGACAAAACATAGCGAGCGCTTGGCGTTTGCGATGCGTGAGTCATAGGACCCTTGGAGAGCTGAAGCGACTTCGAGAGAAATGGAACACGCAGACAAAGCTGGAGAGGGAACAAAGGCAGGCAGGATCGGGAGAGGCCCCGCGGCAGCAGCAACGGCGGGCGAGGCCCACCTTTCATTCTAGTAGGACCGGGGGAGACCCCGCAGCCGCAGCTGCGAGCGAGGCCCACCTATCATTCTAGCAAAATCCAAGAGACAGAGATGGATGGCAGGGTGCTCGAGATTCCAACAAAACTCGGATAACAGAGCACCAACCGAAGCGTTCTTTGCACTCTTTTGAGGAAGGAAACAGAGTAAAACTTCGGAGGCAACACAGTGCCTACAGGAAATGAGGAGGTGGCCATGCTAAACACCGAGAAAATTCCAGTGAGAGGGACAGATCATGAAGGCTATAGTTGCTTGCAACTGTACGATGAGTCTCCGCTCGACCGAGTACAACTACGGTTGCCGAGGATTTGCTACGTCCGCCTGGGCGTAAGCATGATGAAGGAAGAAGCGAGTCAAAGCAGTAGACCCTGAGCGGCCTGCCATTCTCGGTAGGGAGGACGTACGTGAACTGGTGCCGGAACCAACCACATCACGGTCCTTTCTGCTGATACTAGCCAAATGGAGAGTGGGAAGGGAAGTATGCTCCGAGCCCACCTCGGGAATAAACAATCGACACGTGTGGTGTATCTGTGTACTCCCCCACTATATAAGGGGATGTGTATCTCCCAAGGAGGTGTAGACTCCCCCGTGCTCCCTCCCAATTAGCAGGCGGCAGCAGCGGCAGAGCACGCGAAGGAACCAAAGAGCCACTGCCCGCTGCAGCACTCACGAACTGGAGAGTCTCTTTGTGCCGTGCGAAGCTTAGTGGAGGGACAACGAGAAGCCAAAACAAGGAAGCAGCAGAACCATGTGCAACACCACACCCTCCTCTCCTCCCTCTTTCCCCTTCGATACGAACTCTCACCTCTTAAGTACCCACAAGCTCCGTATGGAGGATCTCCCTCTCGAACCCCTTGACCAGGACCTCCACAGATGCCCCGGTCTTGCAGAGGTAAACACACTGCTACTCCCTCTGCCACACCAATGCATGCACACACTTGGTGCTTTCGCTAGCCGATATATAGAGATGCTGACGGTTGATATGCTTTGCTCGCATGAATTGGATTCAGGCGGCAGAGGAAATGAGGGCCATAGGGAAGATCTCTATCCCCACGGCTCTAACTGGCCTCGTCCTCTACTCGCGCGCCATGATATCGATGCTTTTCCTTGGCGGCCTCGGCCAGCTCGAGCTGGCGGGCGGCTCCCTGTCGATCGGGTTTGCGAACATCACTGGCTACTCCGTCCTCTCCGGCCTCGCCATGGGCATGGAGCCCATTTGTGGCCAGGCCTTCGGCGCCAAGCAACGCAAGCTCCTCGGTCTCACTCTGCAACGGACCATTCTGCTCCTGCTTTCGGCGTCCATCCCAATCGCCTTCCTTTGGCTCAATATGAAGAGAATCCTCTTGTGGTGCGGGCAGGATGAGCGGATCTCCTCCACCGCCCACATCTTCATTACATTCGCGATTCCTGACCTCTTCTTATTGTCCTTTCTCCACCCTCTTCGCATCTACCTGAGATCTCAAAACATCACCTTTCCGGTCACGTACTGCTCGCTCGTCTCCGTCGTCCTCCACGTGCCGTTGAACTATCTCCTCGTCGTGCATCTCAAAATGGGTATCGCGGGCGTGGCCCTGGCGATGGTCTGGACCAATTTGAACCTGTTCATATGCTTGCTTCTCTTCGTCCTGTGCTCTGGCGTGTGCAAGGACTCGTGGGTGAGGCCGAGCATGGACTGCCTCAGGGGTTGGTCGACGTTGCTCAAGCTCGCCGCACCGTCGTGCGTGTCCGTGTGCCTCGAGTGGTGGTGGTACGAGTTCATGGTACTGTTCAGCGGCCTGCTGGCCAACCCCAAGGCAGCAGTTGCTTCCATGGGGATACTGATCCAGACTACGTCCTTGGTGTACGTCTTCCCGTCGGCGTTGAGCCTGGGGGTGTCCACCCGGGTCGGCAACGAGTTGGGAGCTAACCGCCCGGCCAAGGCCCGGACCGCGGCCGTGGTATCCTTGGCGAGCGCCGTCCTGCTCGGGCTCGCAGCGATGGTCTTCACGACTTCGATGAGGCATCAATGGGGGAGGCTGTTCACAAACGACGCAGAGACTCTGAAGCTCACAGCATTGGCGCTGCCAATCGCCGGGCTGTGTGAGCTCGGGAATTGCCCACAGACCACTGGGTGCGGCGTCCTAAGGGGGAGCGCGAGGCCGACCACCGGGGCCAACATCAATCTGGGCTCCTTCTACTTGATCGGACTGCCTGTTGCCATACTGCTGAGCTTCGTCGGGAAAATGGGGCTCCCGGGGCTGTGGCTGGGGCTGCTGGCGGCGCAGGCGTCGTGCGCGGCCCTCATGGCATACGTGCTCGCCGGCACAGATTGGAGGATGGAGGTGGAGAGAGCTAGAGAACTGACAAGAGCTTCTAATTCTTCTCCTCCTCCTCCTCCTCCTATCGCTCCCATCACTGCTGATACTACTGGCATTAACAGTGATTTATCACCTTCCACCAGTGAAGACAAAAAGAGGACAGCTGCACCGGAAGGGATTTTGTGCATGAATGGCGATGTGAAGAGGGTGAGTAGTTCTGAAACAGATCATCTCATTTCCTATGTGGAATGAGTGCACAAATTCTTGTGTCTTTGCCCTTAAAACCTTCTCTATTTCCTTCCTTCTTCTCCTATTCTAATCTGATGTATGGTTTGAGAATATACATGAATCTAATATGTCCATCTTGGTAACCCTGAGCGGGTCATTTCTTCCCAAGGATACGCAGTTCCCATCGGAAAGTAGATGGGACTTCTCGAGTGGAGGTACATGCAGAATCCAGCACGCAAATGTCACCATCTTCAAGTGAAGTTGCACAAGTACTGCATGTGATTGCAGAAGTACTCTTCCTACTCGTGTTCTTTGATAACTCCCATGGCAGCTGACTCTTTAAGCATTCCCAAAGCTGTCCTCCTAATGATACACCGATAGTTCAACAAAATGGTAAAAGCTTAGAGCACCATCATGAGATGCCTGTGAAGTAAACAACCTTATCATCCCTGTACCTCCTCCACCAACTGGAACTCACCATTAAATCTTGGAACTTGTGGTGCTCTTGTAAGTACTCAATTTGCTGGAACGGTCGAAAGAACTCCACATGCAAAAATATAGAGGGAAAACCAAGTATCGTCATCATCATCATCATCATCATCAAGCACCATGTCACTGCAGCTTTCCTGTTCTTTTGGCAGTAGAAATCTATTAATTACGATGAGGGTGGATCATTGGTGGAGATGCTGAGTTCGGTGGGGCATGGGCTGCTGCAAAAGAAGAAACAGGGGAGGGGGAGGCGACTAAAAAAGATCACATCGCAACTATTGTTTATATATGCTTCTGGTTGGACTTTCGAGTGTCATGTCAATACCGGAGCTGAAGCAGAGTGGGTGAGTGCTGCGCTGCTGCTCCTCCACCAAGCGTTCAAAAGAGGGGATAATGGGGAGCTTGGAGGGCAGCGCCACCTGTGTTCTTGCCTTAGGGCTGACGAGGCTACCACGCTAGGAGGATTCATCACTACCAACCCCATGTCACCATGTTCTCCTTCTCATATTCTATTACTCCGGCATGGTTCTTTTGGAAGACTTGAGCTGGAGCCCGAAGGTGGTGTTGACTGTTGCGTCGGTGAAAAAGAAGACCACTATCTCTCCACCGCCACCTCAAGATGGGGCAGAAACATGCGAATTCAAACTCATTGAACAAGGTGGCGTGCTACACTGCAAAGCAATGGTGATCTGATCTCATGACGACTGGAGAGAAGGGTGCCACGCAAGGTGGGAGACCATTAATAGTGATCAAAACAGAGTACCCAACTCGGTATCTGCTTGCTCTTTTGTAAAGCAAAAGGGCTACGACCGAGGCTCGATCGAGCATCTCCGGCGTGGAAGCAAGAGCGAGTGGTGGAGAAGAGAGGTAAACTGAATGAATGACTACTACTGGCTGGCGTGGGTTGGCCTTTGACCTGCTCCGCTCCGTCTTCCCTAAAAACGCAGGGCAAGGTTGGAATCCAAGTAACGTAAGCTGGAAGATGGAGAGAAGCAAGGGAAAAGAAGATCCCTTATTATTCCTCCATGGCAACGCAAGAACAGTCCTGTTCAAACTCTGGCACCATGGATAAGATCCGACCTATCCACGACCACCTTTCTGTACGAAAACATTCGATTAGTGACGAGATTATCAATCAATCTGGTCAAAGAGTGGCATGGCAAACAAAAGGAGGGGTCAGCATCAGGCTGTCCACACCAGTGCATATACCCTAAGGGAGAAAGAGAGAATGCTGCAATCAACACTTCGGATGCAATGAACACACTGCCCGTAGTGTGGTTGTATACTCCAACCGTGAAGCATTTGCACAAGGCATATTATCACTTGATGTGCACACCTAATCACAATCATACTAAATAAATCCATGCAATCCAGAGAAGATTTGAGTTGCCAAATTGACCAGCTCATCTCTTTTACTAAGCATGGTTGGAAGGATGTGCAGACAAATTAGCCAATTCCAACCTGTGGTGCAAAGCTTATTCAGGCTGGCCCGATTAAATGAACTTATACTACTAATCATGATTCCTTGAAACCTCTTTTTTCGGACGGTAGTATCCCAACCAGACATGCAAATAAATACTGCTAATACAACTCACCAGGAGCCAATGATGAGTGATGATATATGTTTTACAGTTACTTTATAACAATAATGTCAATTAGAACTGACGGCAGTAGAGAGGTATATGCTCAAACAATTATCATAATGAAAGCTAAATTTACAAAGGAAAAATATGATGAACTATGTAGTGAAATAAATTATGACATGTAGTGACATGAAATTTTGATGAACTATGTAGGAACTGATAATGACAGAAATCACTTTCTGGTAACTTGAAATAAACACAAAGCAATGAAATAAATGGAAAAGCAAACTGATAGCATGACTCAAGACAGCATACATTTATCAGGGAAGTAAATCGAAAAGCCCTAATGAAAATTGGCCTGACTTACAAATTCTGGAAAATCCATCAGTATCGAAGTTGCTAAAAACTGAATCAGTCCAGACGAACCCAGGAAACATATAAAAGGGGGCAGCCTAGCCTCCATAGTACCTAGCAAAGTAAGCAAATATACCAGGTGCCGTCTGGCCTCAGTGAAATGTGTCCTGTTTCCCTGAGCAAATTAGGGTTAATATTTTACTTGCATGTTTCCATGATAATACAAAGGTAGATCAGAATAACTTGATCCAATAGAGTATTAACCCATAAGAAGCACACCTTCACCATCTGTTGATGTTATCAACTCAAATGCAGAAGATTGAAGAAACCTACACAGTGATGCACTGGTCCTGGAACCACATCCTGAAATTTGCAGCAGACTACCGGCCAAACCTTCTGGTTACAGACTTTGGCACCCAGCTGATTGAATTGGAAGATTTCTCTAGCCTGTTAAAATGAAGCTAATCTCAGTTAACGTAGAGAAACAAATAATTTTCTCATGTGGTTGAGTTTGGAAGAGAGCTCGAAAGAGATAGCACCTTGAGATTTCCTCGAATGCTTTGATCACTTGCTAGGAACTAGTTTCCAGCACCTGGCCTCCAAATATGATTTCATCTAGGACAGTATGCATCTGGGAATAAGAAATCCAAGTTCACATAGTTTACATGAAATCTTGTGGAGCCCGTCTCGGCCTTCTAGGGAAACAAGTCACTTAAGTTTTCATATAAGATGGAACATGATGACAAGGATTGAAGCAAATTATTGTCTTCTACAACAGTAACACATCTCAACAACTCATATGGCTTGTCTGTATTATCAGCAAAATAAAATATACAGAAACACAATTTTACACAACGTACTTCAGTAGTTGCATTGTAAACACATCTACAACCATTAGCATACATTTTTTTTCAAATTCTAAATTATGGTTTTCTATTTTTTCTAATTATGGTTTTTCTTGAAATTCTAAATTATACAAATTTCATGATGCCACAATTAACTTTCTAAGATCTTAAATTTGTCTTTTTGTTTTGGAAGGTCCAAATTAAATTTCTCATCTATCTTTGCAAATTAAATTCTAATGTCATAATTCATCATTGTTTTTTGCTAAGTTGATTGGGTTTAAGGATCATAAGGTAACATGCAGGTAAGCAGCTAATATTTAAATTTGGCATTATCAGACAATGGATAAATCAACCAATAAAAAATAATTGATGTTATTAGAAGAATGGATTGTGTAAAGAGATAAAACTTTGAACATGTAATATGCAAAAATAAATGAATTTGACAAAACCATATTGTGTATGCTGCAGTAGGGGAAGAGAGAAGCCATATGTTGAAAGTATACCCTCTGACTAAAAAAGACAAGTGAAATCTCCGCCCAAGTAACCATTGCTGTGTCACCAAGAATATATCTTATCCATTGGGCGAACCCAGCGAATAAGGCTCCTACTAATGCAGAATCTGAGGGTTACCTTACAAATAAAGAAGTTGTTCCAGTATCTTGAACTGTGGTCATCCAGGTCACAAAAAAGCAATTTATCTGATGTACTAAGGCTTGTCCTCAATATATCTTATCCATTGGTGGCACAGATATGCATACTAAATAATTTATTCTTTTAGTGTGAATTTCGCCGTGTTCCTACCTATTTACAACCTACTCATCACAAGGCTATATGTCCAATGCCTAAAAGATGCAGTTGAGAAGCATTTATAGAATATGGAGGTCTCCAACAAATTGCCATGATCTGATGTAAACTATAAATATGATGATACCCTCTTGGATCAATTTTCATAGTAAATATAGACAGCAAGGATATAGTAATAGATTCTTTTGTTGATTATAGATAGGAAACATTGCTATTCCAAAGCATTCATTTCTACTTGAAAAAAACATAGCATAAATACATTCTATTTTATACATAAAAACAAATGCTAGAAGTGTAAAGAAAGAAAATATGAAGATAAGAGACAAGTAGAGGGAAATGAGCCAATATTTAAACATTGAGTTCAAGATCCAGTCATGCCAAGTTTAATATGAGTAGCTCATGAGTGTTCTGAGCAAATACTCATTCTGTTATCACTCATACTTCTAGCAAACAGGATAGAGTTAATTGATTCTCTGTAACATTGGTCTGTCTAACTAAAAGTGAACTTGCTTCAAGATGTTTTGCAACCCATTCCATTAAGAACAAAATAACATTCTCCTAAGCTCACTTTCCCTAGCTTTTGTGCATTCTTCTTTTAGTTAAGATGAAAGAGCAGATGCATTTTACTCGGTTACAATAGAAGTTTTCTGGAAAGCTTCACCGGTGAGCTCTGGTGACAGGAGTCGCTCCTCTTCCCCCCTATGAACCCCAAAGTTTCCCCACCCCCAAAGCCTCCAGACAAGCCTCCCAACTCACCCGACGATTCTTGCAAAGCCCCTCTCTCTTCTTCTCGACCGTCTCGCGACCCTAAACTGCTGCCACCATCTATCCCATCAACCTAGGCTAGCCTCTTCAAGGGAACACAAAATGGCAACAAAGCTCCTTGTGAAGCCACCCTCCATTGCATTCAGGAGAGCTCCAATCTAGTGATAGAGCTCGACCTCTCAGAAGTGAAGACCTCCAAGGAGGCTTGGCAACATTGTCTCTATGGAAAATTCTTCGGGCGTGCACCCCCATCTGGAATTCTTAAGATTGATCCTATTCAAGATTTGGAAACTCCCAAATCGAATTTAGATTGTGGATATTGTTGAATCTCGGATTTTGATGATGAAATCAATTAATGAGTTTGTGATCTAATCTGCGTTTTGAGTGACGCAAGACTAGCTTCGATTAAGGAGAGGCAAATTGATTAAAGCAAGAGGAATCAGACGTTGGGCCGGAGTGAACACATCAGAAGATTGGACGTCGGGCCGGAGAATCGGTCGACGTATCGGCAAAAGGCTTCGTGCCGTGAATTCGGGCATCTCTTACAACACTTTCTCTTTTTCACAGGTTTAGGAGATAATCTTTAAAAGTCACTCTTTTACAAGTATTCCCTCACACACATCCCTTAGGACTAATTCTAAGCACTAGGAGGAGGGAATCAAAGTTTTGGCTGAGTTTATTTAGTTTTTTCCTCAAGAATTCTTGCTCCTTTCTTGCTGTCCAAGTGGGGTATTTGTAGGCCCCAAATGGTTTAAAAAATGGAACCAAAAATTCAAATTTCCGGGTCTTCTGGGTACGGCCAGCACCACTGCCTGCACTGGGCAATACCACCGCCTACAACCTGACATTGGGTGGTACCACCGCCCAGTCTGGCGGTACCATCACTTGACAGTCTCGGAGATCGGGTTTTTCGAGTTTTCTAACTCACAAGCAGTTCACCGCCTATTTTGGCGGTGCCATCGCCTGACCCAACTTTTGGGTCACTGAATGGGCCTCCCAATGAGCCTAAATCAGTTCCAATTAAGGCCCAATTGGCCCCTAATTGAGCTAGCATGATTACACCAAAAGTTAACTCAATTAGCCCCCTAAACTACTTCGATCTTAGATAAATGATTACAAAGCATAAATCCTTTGTCCGGCATGTCATTGGTTTATCGGCGCTTCGTCCGATCCTTCGTTGCATCCTCCTCTCCTTCGGCGTATTACTCAATCGGCATGTTGACTCCTGCAACTTCCGATCTCCTTGGCGCAATGTCCGATCCTTTGACTCGATGCATAGCGGAGGCATCTGAGCCTCTAATGGCTTTCCTAATTTGGTGCAATGGCTTTTAGTTCTTGTCTAGAGGCCTCTAATGCCTTAGTTTTTGCAACTCCTTCTTAATATAGCATTTTCCTTTTTCAAAAAAAAAATGAAAGAGAAGTTTACTATTTCAGTTGCATAGCGGAGGAATATGCACAAGTAATCTGAAATTTTCGTGTATATGTTCACAAACTGACTTATCAAAAAAAATCCAAGAAATTGCTTACAAAACAAATGCACACCTTGTTGAAGTTAAACACTATGTCAAGCTCACCGACGTTCTTGAAGCATCTGTCCAGTGTCTCAACAGGGACTGCAGTTGACAGAATCCAAATTAGGAACGAAGTTTCATACAAGGCTATGGGCACAATTAACTCACGATCGTCAAAAAAGTTCCATGCAAGAACAAACGATAAAATTTTTATAAGGAAATAATCTCTAGGTTGAAAGCTTGATTTGCACCTTGACTGAGGTCGAGCATAGGTAGTTCGTTTTCACAACCATCAAACACAAAAACAAAATACAGCGAGGCGAGGTGCTTGTATACCAGCCGGGTACCCTGCAAGAAAGATGAACCATTGCAGTGGCAGTCACCAGATTGATAAGATAGATGGCAGGAAAGATGGGAATTTTCTTGGAGAGCAAACATCAAAGCCACAATCTATCTACAAAATTTCTAAGCAATGGCCAACATTGTCAGTGGAATTTTACGGGCCCTTAGCTCTATAAATCATCAACAATTTTTCTCTGATCAAAAAGCCAACTTTAAAAGGAGGAATTATATTCAGCAATTAGAGGTACAATTGTAACAAAAAATCAAACATATAGACGTTTATGCTCTCCTCTTGGTGGCTTCCTCCTTTCTGCAACGAGAGATAAAGTAAGAGAGGACAAGATTACTGAGCCGAAGATTGCATCTGCTGCGACGAAATTGCTAACATTGTCCGGTCTTCCCGATAAAACTACGGCATAATGACGTAAAAATATTAATGGAAATTTTGTAGCGAAGATATAAAACGAACGGAGTAAGAGGGGTGAATTGAGGGTTCTTTTCCATATTATTGGGATTACGGGCTTCCGACCTGTGAAGACGCTGCGTATGAGCTCCTGCTGTTTCTCCGGGGGCTGGACTTCAAGAGAAGAGCATGCAAGAGCAGTCAATCTAAAGAGACGATTCCAATTGGAATGCAAACATCAAGGCAGAAGAGAGAAAAAGGAGGAGATTTCGGGGACCCGGAAGTCATAAAACTTGAGGGGGCGGGGCTTGCCGTCGGTGTTCATCACGATCACAGCGCGTATCATGGTTGCCGCTGGGCACCCAAATCCAAAGAGGCACTCGGAACGGAGAGAGGTGGCCGAAGCGCCGCTCCAGCCAATGACGTTGTTTCCGTTTTTGAAGACAAAAAACGGAGGCGGAAATGTTTTTGGAAACGGCCTCTAATTCATCGAGTCGAAAAGTAATTATATTTAAAAAATATAAGTTATAACTCCTCATGTCTAGTTGTAGTTAACAGATATTAGAGTTTACTTATATGGTATCTGACTCATAATAAATTATTAATATAATAATATATTTACTACTATATAGATATAATGGGTTAAGATGTATATAATTTTGATTATGAATCTCTTAACTCCTTCTGGTTACTCATATCTAAAATAATCTATATATTTTAAACATATATTTATAAACTCCTCATGTCTAGTTTGAGTTACAGATATTAGAGTTTACTTATATGGTATGCTGACTCCTAATAAATATTAATATAGGATAAGGTTCATTTTAATCTTTCTGATTTTGGCTATCGATCTTTTAAGCCCTTATGGTTTATTTATATATAAGATAACTCATACATTTTCAAAAACATAATATATAAACTGTTTTTGTTAAGTTTGAGTTAACAGACATTAGAGTCTACTTACGTGGCATGTTGACTCATAAACAAATATTAATATAAAAATAGGTGTAATTTAAGTTTTAAGAAAAAAAACTAAGACCTCCATCAATGACAGGAGGAGGCATCGTCGTTGAATTGACCAACAATAATTGTGCTGAGTCGTTGTTACCTAGCAAGGCATCATACACACATAGTCTTTCCCGTATTAACAACGAGTTCATGAGCTTTTAGTCTTGTCTCAAGTGGATGTGCGTTGACCAATCCGACACTAGGTATGTAGTGGTCTCCTAGTCCCTTTTTCTCCTCCTAAGCATTTTCGTCCCTACCACCTCCCACTTCATCCTCTTCTGTACTTCTACTCGTCGTGCCTATGACATGGTAATTCAGTTCTCTTTCACTTCTACCTCTAGCCTCCCCTACATTTGCCTCTCTGCTTTCATCCGCCATTACGACCACTATCACTTCTTCTTTCTCGACAAGCTAATCAGGGAGAGCGAATGGGTGTGGGAGGGCTTCATAGACCAGCTCAACCGCTCCTACAACCTTCTCTCCGTTTTTGTGATATTGTGCTTTTTCCGAAGGAGGTGGCTTACAATGCATGGTAGTACTTGTTGAGATTGGAGCGGGTGTCTTTTGTGGTGGCGAGCAACGCCATCATGGCATACACTCTAGAGCTAGCGAGTGACATCTGAAAACTCCTAGGCCATCATCAACGTGGGAGAGGTTGTGTGAGTACGACAATCTACTAGTTAGTAACGATTCGGTGTTGCTGGTGGTGGTCGCTTCCATGACGATGCCTCCTCCCGCTATTGATGGAGGTTTCATTTTTTTAAAAGAACTTAAAATATACGTATCATTATATTAATGGTTATTATGAGTCAACATATCACGTATGTAAACTTTAACATTTGTTAACTTAGACTTGACGGGAGGAGCTTATATGATACGCATTTAAAAATGTAGTAGTTATTTTAGACATAAGTAAATCATAAGAACTTAAGAGGCCTATGATCAAAATTATAGAAGTTAAAATAGATCTTAACCTTAATTTATATGTTACCTAGCAAGGCATCATACACACATAGTCTTTCCAATACTAACAACGAGTTCATGAGCTTTTGGTCTTGTCTCAAGTGGATGTGCGTCGATCAGTCCGACGCTAAGTATGTTGTGGTCTCCTGGTCCCTCTTTCTCCTCCTAAGCATTTTCGTCCCTGCCACCTCCTACTTCATCCTCTTTTGTACTTCTACTCATCGTGCCTATGACGTGGTAATTCAGTTCTCCTTCACTTCTACCTCCAGCCTCCCCTACATTTGCCTCTCCGCTTTCATCCACCATTACGACCACTATCACTTCTTCTTTCTCGACAAGCTAATCAGGGAGAGCGAACGGGTGTGGGAGGGCTTCATAGACCAGCTCAACCGCTCCTACCACCTTCTCTCCATTTTTGTGATATTGTGCTTTTTCCGAAGGAGGTGGCCTACAATGCATAGTAGTACTTGTTGAGATTGGAGCGGGTGTCTTTCGTGGCATACACCCTAGAGCTAGCGAGTGACATCCAGAAACTCCTAGGCCATCATCAACGTGGGAGAGGTTATGTGAGTACGACACCCTACTAGTTAGTAACGGTTCGGTGTTGCTAGTGGTGGTCGCTTCCATGACGATGCCTCCTCCCGCCATTGATGGAGGTTTCATTTTTTTAAAAGAACTTAAAATATACGTATCATTGTATTAATGGTTATTATGAGTCAACATGTCACGCAAGTAAACTTAATATTTATTAACTTAGACTTGACGGAAGGAGCTTATATGATATATATTTAAAAATGTAGTAGTTATTTTAGACATAAGTAAATCATAAGACTTAAGAGGCCTATGATCAAAATTATAGAAGTTAAAATAGATGTTAACCTTAATTTATATGTTACCTAGCAAGGCATCATACACACATAGTCTTTCCCGTACTAACAACGAGTTCATGAGCTTTTAGTCTTATCTCAAGTGGATGTGCGTCGACCAGTCCAACGCTAGGTATGTAGTGGTCTCCTGATCCCTCTTTCTCTTCTTGAGCATTTTCGTCCCTACCGCCTCCCACTTCATCCTCTTCTGTACTTCTACTCATCATGCCTATGACGTGATAATTCAGTTCTCCTTCACTTCTACCTCCAGCCTCCCCTACATTTGCCTCTCTGCTTTCATCCACCATTACGACCACTATCACTTCTTCTTTCTCGACAAGCTAATCAGGAGAGCGAACGGGTGTGGGAGGGCTTCATAGACCAGCTCAACCGCTCCTACCACCTACTCCCCGTTTTTGTGATATTGTGCTTTTTCCGAAGGAGGTGGCTTACAATGCATGGTAATACTTGTTGAGATTGGAGCGGGTGTCATTTGTAGTGGCGGGCAACGCTATCATGGCATACACCCTAGAGCTAGTGAGTGACATCCGAAAACTCCTAGGCCATCATCAACGTGGGAGAGGTTGTGTGAGTACGACACCCTACTAGTTAGTAATGGTTCAGTGTTGCTGGTGGTGGTCGCTTCCATGACGATGCCTCCTCCCGCTATTGATGGAGGTTTCATTTTTTTAAAAGAACTTAAAATATACGTATCATTGTATTAATGGTTATTATGAGTCAACATATCACGTATGTAAACTTTAACATTTGTTAACTTAGACTTGACGGAAGGAGCTTATATGATACGCATTTAAAAATGTAGTAGTTATTTTAGACATAAGTAAATCATAAAGACTTAAGAGGCCTATGATCAAAATTATAGAAGTTAAAATAGATCTTAACCTTAATTTATATGTTACCTAGCAAGGCATCATACACACATAGTCTTTCCCGTACTAACAACGAGTTCATGAGCTTTTGGTCTTATCTCAAGTGGATGTGCGTCGACCAGTCCAACGCTAGGTATGTAGTGGTCTCCTGGTCCCTCTTTCTCCTCCTAAGCATTTTCGTCCCTACCGCCTCCCACTTCATCCTCTTCTGTACTTCTACTCATCATGCCTATGACGTGATAATTCAGTTCTCCTTCACTTCTACCTCCAGCCTCCCCTACATTTGCCTCTCCGCTTTCATCCACCATTACGACCACTATCACTTCTTCTTTCTCGACAAGCTAATCAGGGAGAGCGAACGGGTGTGGGAGGGCTTCATAGACCAGCTCAACCGCTCCTACCACCTTCTCTCCATTTTTGTGATATTGTGCTTTTTCCGAAGGAGGTGGCTTACAATGCATGGTAATACTTGTTGAGATTGGAGCGGGTGTCTTTCGTGGCATACACCCTAGAGCTAGTGAGTGACATCCGAAAACTCCTAGGCCATCATCAACGTGGGAGAGGTTGTGTGAGTACGACACCCTACTAGTTAGTAACGATTCGGTGTTGCTGGTGGTGGTCGCTTCCATGACGATGCCTCCTCCCGCCATTGATGGAGGTTTCATTTTTTTAAAAGAACTTAAAATATACGTATCATTGTATTAATGGTTATTATGAGTCAACATATCACGTATGTAAACTTTAACATTTGTTAACTTAGACTTGACGAGAGGAGCTTATATGATATATATTTAAAAATGTAGTAGTTATTTTAGACATAAGTAAATCATAAAGACTTAAGAGGCCTATGATCAAAATTATAGAAGTTAAAATAGATGTTAACCTTAATTTATATGTTACCTAGCAAGGCATCATACACACATAGTCTTTCCCGTACTAACAACGAGTTCATGAGCTTTTAGTCTTGTCTCAAGTGGATGTGCGTTGACCAATCCGACACTAGGTATGTAGTGGTCTCCTAGTCCCTTTTTCTCCTCCTAAGCAATTTCGTCCCTACCACCTCCCACTTCATCCTCTTCTGTACTTCTACTCGCGTGCCTATGACATGGTAATTCAGTCTCTTTCACTTCTACCTCTAGCCTCCCTACATTTGCCTCTCTGCTTTCATCCGCCATTACGACCACTATCACTTCTTCTTTCTCGACAAGCTAATCAGGGAGAGCGAATGGGTGTGGGAGGGCTTCATAGACCAGCTCAACCGCCTCCTACAACCTTCTCTCCGTTTTTGTGATATTGTGCTTTTTCCGAAGGAGGTGGCTTACAATGCATGTAGTACTTGTTGAGATTGGAGCGGGTGTCTTTTGTGTGGCGAGCAACGCCATCATGGCATACACTCTAGAGCTAGCGAGTGACATCTGAAAACTCCTAGGCCATCATCAACGTGGGGAGGTTGTGTGAGTACGACAATCTACTAGTTAGTAACGATCGGTGTTGCTGGTGGTGGTCGCTTCCATGACGATGCCTCCTCCCGCTATTGATGGAGGTTTCATTTTTTTAAAAGAACTTAAAATATACGTATCATTATATTAATGGTTATTATGAGTCAACATATCACGTATGTAAACTTTAACATTTGTTAACTTAGACTTGACGGGAGGAGCTTATATGATACGCATTTTAAAAATGTAGTAGTTATTTTAGACATAAGTAAATCATAAGAACTTAAGAGGCCTATGATCAAAATTATAGAAGTTAAAATAGATCTTAACCTTAATTTATATGTTACCTAGCAAGGCATCATACACACATAGTCTTTCCAATACTAACACGAGTTCATGAGCTTTTGGTCTTGTCTCAAGTGGATGTGCGTCGATCAGTCCGACGCTAAGTATGTTGTGGTCTCCTGGTCCCTCTTTCTCCTCCTAAGCATTTTCGTCCCTGCCACCTCCTACTTCATCCTCTTTTGTACTTCTACTCATCGTGCCTATGACGTGGTAATTCAGTTCTCCTTCACTTCTACCTCCAGCCTCCCCCTACATTTGCCTCTCCGCTTTCATCCACCATTACGACCACTATCACTTCTTCTTTCTCGACAAGCTAATCAGGAGAGCGAACGGGTGTGGGAGGGCTTCATAGACCAGCTCAACCGCTCCTACCACCTTCTCTCCATTTTTGTGATATTGTGCTTTTCCGAAGGAGGTGGCCTACAATGCATAGTAGTACTTGTTGAGATTGGAGCGGGTGTCTTTCGTGGCATACACCCTAGAGCTAGCGAGTGACATCCAGAAACTCCTAGGCCATCATCAACGTGGGAGAGGTTATGTGAGTACGACACCTACTAGTTAGTAACGGTTCGGTGTTGCTAGTGGTGGTCGCTTCCATGACGATGCCTCCTCCCGCCATTGATGGAGGTTTCATTTTTTTAAAAGAACTTAAAATATACGTATCATTGTATTAATGGTTATTATGAGTCAACATGTCACGCAAGTAAACTTTAATATTTATTAACTTAGACTTGACGGAAGGAGCTTATATGATATATATTTAAAATGTAGTAGTTATTTTAGACATAAGTAAATCATAAAGACTTAAGAGGCCTATGATCAAAATTATAGAAGTTAAAATAGATGTTAACCTTAATTTATATGTTACCTAGCAAGGCATCATACACACATAGTCTTTCCCGTACTAACAACGAGTTCATGAGCTTTTAGTCTTATCTCAAGTGGATGTGCGTCGACCAGTCCAACGCTAGGTATGTAGTGGTCTCCTGATCCCTCTTTCTCTTCTTGAGCATTTTCGTCCCTACCGCCTCCCACTTCATCCTCTTCTGTACTTCTACTCATCATGCCTATGACGTGATAATTCAGTTCTCCTTCACTTCTACCTCCAGCCTCCCCTACATTTGCCTCTCTGCTTTCATCCACCATTACGACCACTATCACTTCTTCTTTCTCGACAAGCTAATCAGGGAGAGCGAACGGGTGTGGGAGGGCTTCATAGACCAGCTCAACCGCTCCTACCACCTACTCCCCGTTTTTGTGATATTGTGCTTTTTCCGAAGGAGGTGGCTTACAATGCATGGTAATACTTGTTGAGATTGGAGCGGGTGTCATTTGTAGTGGCGGGCAACGCTATCATGGCATACACCCTAGAGCTAGTGAGTGACATCCGAAAACTCCTAGGCCATCATCAACGTGGGAGAGGTTGTGTGAGTACGACACCCTACTAGTTAGTAATGGTTCAGTGTTGCTGGTGGTTGTCGCTTCCATGACGATGCCTCCTCCCGCCATTGATGAAGGTTTCATTCTTTTAAAGAACTTAAAATATACGTATCATTGTATTAATGGATATTATGAGTTGACATGTGTAAACTTTAACATTTGTTAACTTAGACTTGACGAGAGGAGCTTATATGATATGCATTTAAAAATGTAGTAGTTATTTTAGACACAAGTAAATTATAAAGACTTAAGAGGCCTATGATCAAAATTATAGAAGTTAAAATAGATCTTAACCTTAATTTATATGTTACCTAGCAAGGCATCATACACACAGTCTTTCCCGTACTAACAATGAGTTCATAAGCTTTTGGTCTTATCTCAAGTGGATGTGCGTCGACCAGTCCGACGACGCTAGGTATGTAGTGGTCTCCTGGTCCCTCTTTCTCCTCCTAAGCATTTTCGTCCCTATCGCCTCCCACTTTATTCTCTTCTGTACTTCTACTCGTCGTGCCTATGACGTGGTAATTCAGTTCTCCTTCACTTCTACCTCCAGCCTCCCCTACATTTGCCTCTCCGCTTTCATCCACCATTACGACCACTATCACTTCTTCTTTCTCGACAAGCTAATCAGGGAGAGCGAACGGGTGTGGGAGGGCTTCATAGACCAGCTCAACCGCTCTTACCACGTGCTCTCCATTTTTGTGATATTATACTTTTTCCGAATAAGGTGGCTTACAATGCATGGTAGTACTTGTTGAGATTGGAGCTGGTGTCATTCGTGGTGGCGTACAACGCCATCATGGCATACACCCTAGAGCTAGCGAGTTGTCACGAACGATTGCCGCGCACCCGCAACAACTCCGTTCAACGATCCGTTCGTCGCTCTCACACACATGTACAAATGTTTGGCAGCATGTTTTGCCTTGGTTTTGAGTCATTTTGCTTTTAAAAATGTAAGTTCGAACACGCTGCAGTGTTACAAAGCGACCGCTCACCGAACCGAGCAAAACAGCCCCAAAACAGTTCCGTTTTCGTGTGCCGCGGGCTGATTTCTGGAATCCACCTCCGCTCACCAAAACGTCAGCCATCTCAGCCCCTAGGAACCCCCCGGGTGGCACAGGGCTGGATGGGGCTTCGGATATATGTCGGGCGTTGAATAATCTTTCGCAAGTTCGCACGTTACCTTGACGGGAACTTGTTGTCGCGCCCGGCACCCGGTGAGCAGTTGTTTGTGGGCTTGCAGCTGTTCATTCAACCTTCTAAAGCCCTTGTTATCCCCCTCTCCCTCTTTTCTCTTGTGCATGCAAGGTGCTCGCTGAATTGCTTGTAAAGCTTCCCCTTTTCACGAGACGTCGAGACTTATCCGTCGCTCATTCTTTCGAACTAATCAACTTTCTCTTTTACAGGTCCTTCGGGACCTGCAAGAGGTTGCAAGTGGGCTGATCTTTGCGGAGCAATATCGCAAGGGCGAAGTGCGACTTAGGCAACGCAAGCTAAGTTGGCGTCTTGGCCGCAATGGTGCCTCACGCCTTAGGCAATTCCAGCTAAGGTCGTGACATTGTGGTATCAGAGCGGGCAAGCACTTCGAGCGAGCAACGAAGTAACTTCGCAACTTCGCCATGGCAAAGCATCGTGGCGAATCAAGCAAGACGGGGCAAGCCGGACCCTTGCCCCAAACAGCCGCAGGTGGGCTGCATGTGCACACTCGCTCTCATGTTGTTGGAGCCGCTCAAGAGGAGCGCGGCAGCGAACGTGATGAGCGAGAAGTTGGCTACTCTCTGCGAGCGGAGGAAGCGCAATCTGGAGCGCTAACTGGGAAAAAGAGTCACAAGGAGAGACTCACAATGGCGGAAACCCGCTTGGATGTTCTTGAAGCGAGCGTGGAAGAACTCTACCACGGCCAACAAAGGCTTGTCGAAGTAGAGAGCTCGCAAGAGGAAGCGGAGTCCAGGATCGATAAGGTCGAGGCCCTAGTCGACCGACTGTCGGATGACACCAAAGACTCCATGCAACACTTGCAGGAAGTGGTGGCGGAACTCACTTCAAGGGTGGCTATGCTCACTAGAGCACTAAATGCGGGAGGAAGCAACACCCGCGTTGCACCACCACAAAATTTAAGGGCACCCGAGCCTCATGGTTATGGAGGGGCCAGAGATGCCAAAGAGCTCGAGAATTTTCTATTCGATATGGAACAATACTTTCGAGCTACGAGGCCCGATTCTGAAGACACCAAAGTTTCTATAGCAACAATGTATCTGAACGGAGATGCGAAACTTTGGTGGCGAACCCGTTGGGAGGAGATCCAACAAGGTCGGTGTCGAGTTGACACATGGGAGGACTTGAAGCGGGAGTTGAGAACTCAGTTCCTATCGGAGAACACAGAGTTCATCGCAAGGAGGAAGTTGAGACAACTCCGCCAGAGTACTTCTATCCGAGACTATGTCAAACAATTTTCTGCACTCATGCTAGACATACAAGACATGTCCGAGAAGGACAAACTGTTTAGCTTCCTCGATGGTCTGAAGCCGTGGGCTCAACAAGAACTTAATCGAAGGAATGTCACTGATGTAGTCGGGGCAATTGCTGCTGCAGAAAGGCTCACTGACTTTGTTTCCTCTGAAGACCCGGGAAGAAGGAAACAATCTTCAAGCAATCGCCCTCCAAAACATTCTCGAGGGAAGGAGCTCGGGGGTGAACAAAAGAAGAGGAGTTCCCACAAAGGGCCAAACCCAAAAGGCAAGGCCTCAAAACCTGGAGGATGCTTCTTGTGCGGAGGGCCGCACATGGTGAGGGAGTGCCCACAAAAACAGGCACTCAATGCTTTAACAACTTCCATCCACCCCCCCCCCCCCCCCCCCGATCAGACAAGGGCAAAGCTGTCGCTCTTAGTTCGAGCAGTTTGAATCCAACAGCGACGATGAGGAGTCGCAAGGACCTCGGATGGGGGCGATGCGTTTGTTAAACGCCATGCGGGGTCAAGTGGGGGAGGACACGAAGACGAAGCTACAAAAAGTAGGAATTGGTGAACTGATGTACGTAGACATCAAGCTAAATGGCCAAACGACCCGTGCTATGGTGGACACGGGTGCCACCCACAACTTCATTGCCGATTCAGAAGCAAAGCGACTTGGGTTGATCTTGGAGAAGAGCCTAAGTCGAATGAAGGCGGCGAACTCGGAGGCCAAGCGAATCTCCGGGTTGGCGAAGGGAGTTCCCATTAAGATCGGGACATGGAGCGGGAACACCAACATGATGGCAGTGCCACTAGATGACTTCCAAGTGATTCTTGGAATGGAGTTCATGCACGCAGCGAAGTTGGTGCCAATGCCGTTCCTCAACTCCTTGTGTATGATGGGGGGTGACGATCCCTGTGTGGTTCCCGTCTCTCGAAGAGGAACCAAGGAACCCCAACACATATCGGCTTTGCAACTGAAGAAAGGGGTGCGAAAAGGTGAACTAACATTCGTGGCTGCTATGAAGCTAGAGCCACTCGACGAAAAGGCCATTCAAGAACCTATTATGGTGGCGAACGTCCTGAAGGAGTTTAAGGATGTTATGCCACCCGAGTTACCGAAGACTCTTCCACCACGCAGAGGCGTAGATCATAGCATCGAGCTGGAGCCAGGAGTGAAGCCTCCAACGAGACCACCCTATCGAATGCCCCCACCAGAGTTAGCTGAACTCAGAAAGCAGTTAGGCGAACTGCTAAGTGGTGGTCTCATCCGCAGCTCCAAAGCACCATTCGGAGCTCCAGTTCTCTTCCAGAAGAAACAAGATGGGAGTCTCTGACTATGCGTTGATTACCGAGCCCTAAACAAAGTAACAGTGAAGAACAAGTATCCCATCCCGCTCATCGCAGACTTGTTCGACCAGTTGGGCAAAGCCAAGTATTTCTCAAAACTCGACCTTCGGTCGGGTATTGGCAGGTGCGCATTGCTGAAGGCGACGAAGCGAAGACTACCTGTGTGACCAGGTATGAAGCGTTTGAGTTCTTGGTGATGCCTTTCGGCTTAACCAACACTCCAGCCACATTCTGCACTCTCATGAACCAGCTATTCAAGGAGTATTTAGATATGTTCGTGGTCATCTACTTAGATGATATCGTCGTTTACAGTCAAACGCTCGAGGAGCATGTCCAGCACCTTCGGACAATTTTCAAGGTTCTCAGGGAGAACACTTTGTTCGTGAAAAGGGAGAAATGCTACTTTGCCCAAACAGAGATCTTGTTCTTGGGGCATCGAATCAGTGATGGCTCAATTCGCATGGATAAAACAAAAGTGCAAGCGGTTGCGGAATGGCGGACTCCAAAGAAGGTGCCAGAGTTGAGATCCTTCCTTGGTTTCGTCAACTACTATCGACGCTTCATAGCGGGGTACTCGAAGCGTGCAACTCCACTGACGGAGTTGCTGAAGAAGGAGCAGCCTTGGAAGAACCAGTGTGAAATAGGTTTGACAAATGTGAAATAGCATTCCAAGATCTGAAGGCTACCGTTATGGAAGAGTTATGGAAGAACCAGTGTGAAATAGGTTTGACAAATGTGAAATAGCATTCCAAGATCTGAAGGCTACCGTTATGGAAGAACCAGTGTGAAATAGGTTTGACAAATGTGAAATAGCATTCCAAGATCTGAAGGCTACCGTTATGGAAGAACCAGTGTGAAATAGGTTTGACAAATGTGAAATAGCATTCCAAGATCTGAAGGCTACCGTTATGGAAGAACCAGTGTGAAATAGGTTTGACAAATGTGAAATAGCATTCCAAGATCTGAAGGCTACCGTTATGGAAGAACCAGTGTGAAATAGGTTTGACAAATGTGAAATAGCATTCCAAGATCTGAAGGCTACCGTTATGGAAGAACCAGTGTGAAATAGGTTTGACAAATGTGAAATAGCATTCCAAGATCTGAAGGCTACCGTTATGGAAGAACCAGTGTGAAATAGGTTTGACAAATGTGAAATAGCATTCCAAGATCTGAAGGCTACCGTTATGGAAGAACCAGTGTGAAATAGGTTTGACAAATGTGAAATAGCATTCCAAGATCTGAAGGCTACCGTTATGGAAGAACCAGTGTGAAATAGGTTTGACAAATGTGAAATAGCATTCCAAGATCTGAAGGCTACCGTTATGGAAGAACCAGTGTGAAATAGGTTTGACAAATGTGAAATAGCATTCCAAGATCTGAAGGCTACCGTTATGGAAGAACCAGTGTGAAATAGGTTTGACAAATGTGAAATAGCATTCCAAGATCTGAAGGCTACCGTTATGGAAGAACCAGTGTGAAATAGGTTTGACAAATGTGAAATAGCATTCCAAGATCTGAAGGCTACCGTTATGGAAGAACCAGTGTGAAATAGGTTTGACAAATGTGAAATAGCATTCCAAGATCTGAAGGCTACCGTTATGGAAGAACCAGTGTGAAATAGGTTTGACAAATGTGAAATAGCATTCCAAGATCTGAAGGCTACCGTTATGGAAGAACCAGTGTGAAATAGGTTTGACAAATGTGAAATAGCATTCCAAGATCTGAAGGCTACCGTTATGGAAGAACCAGTGTGAAATAGGTTTGACAAATGTGAAATAGCATTCCAAGATCTGAAGGCTACCGTTATGGAAGAACCAGTGTGAAATAGGTTTGACAAATGTGAAATAGCATTCCAAGATCTGAAGGCTACCGTTATGGAAGAACCAGTGTGAAATAGGTTTGACAAATGTGAAATAGCATTCCAAGATCTGAAGGCTACCGTTATGGAAGAACCAGTGTGAAATAGGTTTGACAAATGTGAAATAGCATTCCAAGATCTGAAGGCTACCGTTATGGAAGAACCAGTGTGAAATAGGTTTGACAAATGTGAAATAGCATTCCAAGATCTGAAGGCTACCGTTATGGAAGAACCAGTGTGAAATAGGTTTGACAAATGTGAAATAGCATTCCAAGATCTGAAGGCTACCGTTATGGAAGAACCAGTGTGAAATAGGTTTGACAAATGTGAAATAGCATTCCAAATTGCCAAACTATGGGGAGCCTTTTGAAGTCCATACAGATGCTTCGGACTTCGCTATTGGGAGAGTACTCATGCAGGAGGGTCATCCTGGTGGCCTACGAGAGCCGCAAGCTCAACGAGACCGAGCGGCGGTATCCAGTGCACGAGAAGGAGATGACAGCGGTGATCCACTGTCTGCGAGTTTGGCGACACTATCTCCTCAGATCACGATTTGTACTGAGGACAGACAACATCGCTCTGAGCTATTTCCAAACACAAAAGAAACTTTCCCCAAAGCAAGCACGGTGGCAGGACTTTTTGGCTGAATTTGATTATGGCAATGATTTATATGGCAAGGAGTAAGCCTGGAGGGCAAATGTCGTGACCGATGCATTGAGTCGGAAGGTGGAGCGCGTGGAATGCCATACAGTTGGAGGGCGGAGGCCAAGCAAGTCAGTTGCACTCCAACTTCCTTTCCAGGATTAGGGATGGACTGTGTAGTGACCCCCAGGCAGTCATCCTGATGCAGCTCATCAAAAAGGCAAGGCACGACGATTTTGGGTCTAGGAGGGACTCGTTTACACAAAAGGGAATAGGTTTATGTTCCCCGAGTGGACAATTTGAGACGTGAACTCTTTAAGAGAGTGTCACGATTCCCTTTGGGCTGGACACCCAGGTATTCACCGAACATTGGCTCTCGTTAGAGAGGCCTTCTCAATGAAGATGGGGATTGACGTGGAGGAATATGTTCGAACGTGCCTCACTTGCCAACAAGACAAGGCGGAACAACGGAAGCTGGTGGGACTTTTGGAGCCGTTGCCCGTACCAGAGAGGCCGTGGGAGAGAATTTCCTTGGACTTCATATCGAGCTTGCCACCTGTAGGGAGACTCGGATCGATACTCGTGGTGGTCGATCGGTTTTCAAAGTATGCAACTTTCATTGCTGCTCCCCTACACTGTTCAGCAGAGGAGGCGGCCAAGCTGATGATGAGAGATATGGTGAAGTATTGGGGAGTCCCGCACAACATCATTAGTGATAGAGATGCTCGGTTCCTGGGACGATTCTGGACCGAGCTATTCAAGTTGTTGGGGTCAAAGTTATACTTCTCCACAAGCCTCCACCCCCAGACAGATGGCCAGACTGAAAGGATAAACTCGCTCCTGGAGCAATATCTTCGGCACTACGTGAGTGCCAACCAACGAGATTGGGTGAAGCCGTTGGACATTGCCCAATTCTCCTACAACTTGCAGCAGAGCTCTGCATCCAACAAGAGCCCCTTCGAGATCATTACAGGACAACAACCGTCAACTCCTCACACCATGGCAATTGGGTATACTGGGAGTAGTCCGTCAGCCTACCACTTCGCAAAGGAGTGGCACCGAAATGCAGACATTGCGTGGGCTTACTTGGAGAAGGCGGCAAAAAGGATGAAGAAGTGGGCATACTTGGGAAGGCGACCGCAGGAGTTCAAGGTTAGCGATTTGGTGTTGGTAAAGCTCCAACCAGCATCACTCCAATTCTTTAGGAACAAAGTCCACAAAGGATTGGTGCGCAAATATGAAGGGCCCTTCCCGATTATCAGCAGGGTAGGCAACGTCTCCTACAAGTTGCAACTGCCGGCGTGGTTCAAAATTCACAATGTCCTTCACGCCAGCAACCTAAAAGCCTACCACTCGGATCCGCAAGATGCTTCCCGAAGTGTTCCAACTCGACTACCTCCCATCACAGCCTCCTACGAGAAGCGAGTTGAAACCATTTTGGCGGACCACAAAGTAAAGCTACCCAATGGAGTTGAGCAGACAGAGTACTTGGTGAAGTGGCGAAAGCTTCCCCGAACCGAAGCCAGTTGGGAGCCCGAAGATGCCCTTCGACATGAAGAAGCAATCATCAACAACTACCAGCAAGCGTTGATGAGGGCGTCGACAGTTTAAGTGGGGGAGAATGTCACGAACGATCGTCGCGCACCCGCAACAACTCCGTTCAACGATCCGTTCGTCGCTATCACACACATGTACAAATGTTTGGCAGCATGTTTTGCCTTGGTTTTGAGTCATTTTGCTTGTAAAAATGTAAGTTCGAACACGCTGCAGTGTTACAAAGCGACCGCTCACCGAACCGAGCAAAACAGCCTCAAAATAGCCCAAAACAGCTCCGTTTTCGTGTGCCGCGGGCTGATTTCTGGAATCCGCCTCCGCTCACCAAAACGTCAGCCATCTCAGCCCCTAGGAACCCCCCGGGTGGCACAAGGCTGGATGGGGCTTCGGATATATATCGGGCGTTGAACAATCTTTCGCAAGTTCGCACGTTACCTTGACGGGAACTTGTTGTCGCGCCCGGCACCCGGTGAGTAGTTGTTTGTGGGCTTGCAGCTGTTCGTTCAACCTTCTAAAGCCCTTGTTTTCCCCCTCTCCCTCTTTTCTCTTGTGCACGCAAGGTGCTCACTGAATTGCTTGTAAAGCTTCCCCTTTTCGCGAGATGTCGGGACTTGTCCGTTGCTCGTTCTTTCGAACTAATCAACTTTCTCTTTTACAGGTCCTTCGGGACTTGCAAGAGGTTGCAAGTGGGCTGATCTTTGCGGAGCAATATCGCAAGGGCGAAGTGCGACTTAGGCAACGCAAGCTAAGTTCGCGTCTTGGCCGCAAGGGTGCCTCACGCCTTAGGCAATTCCAGCTAAGGTCGTGACAGAGTGGCATTCGGAAACTCTTAGGCCATCATCAATGTGGGAGAGGTTGTTTGAGTACGACACCCTACTAGTTAGTAACGATTCGATGTTGCTGGTGGTGGTCGCTTCCATGACGATGCCTCCTCCCGCCATTGATGGAGGTTTCATTTTTTAAAAGAACTTAAAATATACGTATCATTGTATTAATGATTATTATGAGTTAACATGTCACGTAAGTGAACTTTAACATTTGTTAACTTAGACTTGACGGAATGAGCTTATATGATACACATTTAAAAATGTAGTAGTTATTTTGGACACAAGTAAATCATAAGGAAGATCAAAATGATAAAAGTTAAAATAGATCTTAACCTTAATTTATATATTATTATATTAATAATTTATTATGAGTCGCTACATAACTAAACTCTAACTTGATTGATAGAAAAGATTTATATATTATATTATTAAAAAAATATAAAGATTATTTTAGATTTGAATAAATTAGATACGGTGTCCGATTAAAGAAAGGAAATGAATGTTTTAGATATCGCGTTAATCTCCGTTTTAGTGCATGTGATTTTGGTGCACTCGGTCGACCTTTCTCGACTCGTGATGGTGAGTCGGTGACTCGTTCAACGCATTGCCCACGCCCACTCGGTTAGGGTTTAAGGGCTTTTGTTATCCCTATCTTTCGCCCGACACGAAGAAAACCCGTCCGAGATCCAAGATGGCGTCGCCGCTCTGTAGGTCCGCCGCCATGGTCGCCGCGAGGTCCATCGCGGTCCGCTCCAAAAACCTACTCCCGAAGCCCGCGCCATCTCGAAGAGCCGCCCCTATCGTACGGAGGTGCAGCCATTGTCTCCCGAAATCTGTGCCTTCGAGATCCCTTCTACTACTTCTCGTTCACGTCGATTGGGTGGCCTGATTAATTCCAGCACGACTCTTCTAGGTCGATCGCACCGGCGCTGGGAAGTGTCGAGTCGCTGTTGCCGCTTCACAGCGCCATCGCCTCCGCCCGTCTCAAGTCTTTCATCGCGGTTGATTCCTCCTGTTGGAGTTGGCTCTCCCAAGGTAACAACCATGAACTTCCTTTTGCCTTGGTTGGTCATCATTGATAACTGGGGAAATCTTTCATTTTGTTATGCATACGAGTATTGGCATTTGGTAGAAGCAAAAAGAATCTAGATTTCAAGAGGTTTAGATTCTATGGAGGGACTTAACATCAAATGAGAATAGTCGTTGGATTGGTTTTCATTGCACAAATGGAACTTTTGTCTTGTGGTAATTCTGATGATAGGATTAAGCAAGCGCATCTGACTATGGCTTTGAAGAGTACGACGAAGAAGGGAAGGAACATTGCATGTGAGGAATTTAAACCACGACTTCCACAGAACAGGCCACGTTATTGTTTCTTCTTGTCCTTTGACGTCTTATTGGATAAGAGTAGGAGTGAGAAGGAAAATAAAGATCAATGTCATTTCTCTGCTTGAGACTGATTTTGGCATTTATATCTATGCCAAGCAGATTGTTTCTTGTTTTGGGGGATGTTAATGGAGCTTTGCAGTCTGACCTGTTCTTATCCTAACATGTTTCTCTATTTTTATGGTATAGGACGTGCTTTACCCTTGTGACCAAGGTGTGATGGCTTTATGCTATGTGGAGTAGTAGATTCATAGGGCTTCTCTATTCCGAAGACAATAACATACTTGCTTATAAAACTTGAATTGTACCAAGTGGCTGGACATACTCTTTTTTAGCCTTAGTGTCTTGGCTTTTTAATTTTTGGAACTTATTGAGAAAACATTTCTTGTTTGACGGGCTTTTAACATCAACTGGTGCCTCCTAGGGCACACATGTCATATCGTTCACCATGTACTTTAGACAAGAAAATTTGGCATCTGTTGCAGCCAGGTCAATTGTTTCCTTTTGCAATGTGTTCTCTATTCTCATGGACATATGCTTATGTTGTGAGCTTATGGATTTGATAACCACCATCATGATAATTCTTTGGACGACACCGTAATGTTACTGAGCAACTAGATTGGATTCTAACTAAGCCTGTTTGTCCTAACTCAGAAATCATTCTGAACTGCTCTGTTATGTAATGCATTTATTTTTAGTTAATCTATCTACTTGTCTAATTGCAACCAGAATGATTATTGTTGTGATTGTATGTATATTATTCTACTTTGTACTGTACAACAAGTATCCAAATTCCTCATATGATGTTGGAATTAGCTTTGGTGGATGTATCACTTGCATAATATTTTGATCTCAAATAGGGACTTCTCACCTTCCAAACCTTTGGAATCCGATTACATATACTACTTACAATTTGATAAAATAACCCAAGAATACCTGAAGAAGTGATAGTATTTGGAATCAGACCACGTAATAGATTCTACAACCTAATGTGAATAGGACATCAATAGCTGACCACAAGAATGATCTCCATGTCCATAACAGGTGACATGGCCACATGGCTGATTTGATCCATTTAAACGACAGTTCCTGAAACTTTGATGTCTATATGTAATTATTTCACCTCTCCTTATCTTCACTTTCTTTTACTTTGTTTGTTCCTTTTATTTAGTATTACCCAAGTTTCTATTCTACCTTGCATTAGCAAGTTTGTTGGCCTCCATCTCTAATATCTATCCTTTTGTTAAAATCATTATAGTCTGAAATTTTGCTTTGCTGCTCCCTCAGTTTCCTAGTTTTTGGGTATGTTTTGTATATCTTAAACTTTTGACTTTTCATACATATCCTTGCCATGTCCTGCACTAACTACATTCTGAATCTCTTATCTGATCCTCTAGGTTTCCCAATTTCCACTTTTCCCCTTAATCTTGTTAGTCATTGTAATGTTTGCGTTGTTACTGTTCTCTTTTTTCTCTGTTCTATTGTGTTTTTTTCACACCATGTAATTCTTGGATTTCTTTCTGTCCTTGCTATTTTCTTCGATTTATATATGTATTTTAGAAAAATTGCTCTACATCTGTCCTTGCCATTTTTTTGTTTGCTTAGGTTGGCAATGCTTATGTAACATTCCGATTAGTCTTATGCCGAAAGTAGTGTAAGATTAAGATTAATTTATAAGGATATGCTGGGTGTATTATTATTAATTTGGGTTTAAGCATTTTGAACCTGTGATTTAGACTCAACGAAGTTGATAGTCCAGTTATTCCATCGGTTTGGGTTGTGACAATTGGTATTAAACCTGATCTGGTATTGGGTATAGTGCAAGACTTGAGTAGAAAAAGACTACCATGGATGAGGCTAGAGAGCGTGTCACGACGTGTAGCTACCATTGGCGATATCT
This sequence comes from Musa balbisiana, assembly GCA_004837865.1. NCBI lineage: Eukaryota > Viridiplantae > Streptophyta > Magnoliopsida > Zingiberales > Musaceae > Musa > Musa balbisiana. The sequence continues at coordinate 23,549,198 of CM017190.1, read as the reverse complement.
CACATACATTATACTAGGATTTGATTTGGACTATGTTGAGTTTCGACGAGGATGTTAAGCCGGAGGAGATTGTAACAATTCAATTAGTCTCCATCAAAAGTGGGCTAAGACCAAGATTGATTTACACGGATTTGATGGATGTCTTATTGTTAACTTGGGCATTTTAAATCTCCATCAATCTAAGACATCTCTTAAGGTTGGTTTGATTTGATTTGATATTTTTGAAATATGTACTAGTGATTATAAGATTGTAAGCCGTTATGGAATCTAGAATTCTGGATTTATTGTTTGCTTAGGTTGGCAATGCTCTATCTCTTCTCCCTTCTAAAACCTCTTATTTGGCATGATGGCATCATAAGTGTCTATTCTTTTATTGCAAATTTAAAGACCATGATTTCTTCATAAATTCTTATGACCTTGAAACATTTTGTTTCAGTCTGCTATCAAATAGAAATGTCTACTCCATTCTTGTACTTGTCCCTTTGTATCAAAGTTTATAGCTGATGGTTTCTGTTTCATGTTGATGTTTATCCTACTATTTTATATCTTATCTTATAAACAGAATTTCAATTGTGTCCAATTTGCGTATTTGTTAACTTTAATGTTTTTCCTGAAAGGTTTTTAATTTTCCAAGTTGGTAACCTATTTTTACACTCTCTGAGTTAATTTATTTATCCCGGCTATCTTAGAGCACCTTTTCTTGTTGCCACCTTGTCTACGGTCCCTCGAGAAGATTACCTGAAGGGCCTTAATATTTCTTTTCGTTCCCCAATTCTTTGGCGGTATAGAACATATGATATCCTTTATCTATTTAGCAATAATGGTTAATTATAGATAGAGGTGTCAATTGTGTTCGATGGTACATCCAGATACCTATGAGGATCAGTCCCTAATTAGGACGGGGATGTTGAGCATTTTTCTATTACACGTACGGTAAGATTATGGGACCCCTACTCATGTATCTATCATCATCTCATTTATATTATTAATTATATATATATATATATATATTTTACAAAATAAAATAAATTAAATCAGCAGAATATGGGATTCCTTGCACCCAATTGAGAATTTTTGATGGTTCCCCCACCTGACCGGGCGGGGAAGCACTCCTCTCTTGTCCCATCACATCGACATCCTTGATTATATAGGTATTCTATGTTATAATTTGTTGCATTTTGTACACTCGGTACGTTAGTCCTGATGGAGAAACTCAAGTTATATCTCAAATTTATTATATTTTTTTGGAGGTTGCAATCATCTGGTAGGGTGATCAAGTGGTTAATCTTTTATGTCCTCTATCGTGAGGTAACACATGTTGCAAGCGATTTTTATACATAAATATTTTTCGGATTAAAGTTCCGAGCTTAAAAAAAACAATGATGGTCCAAAAGTCTTTGTTATTTACTAATCATATATATAATATATATATAATATATTAATTCAATATCTATAATTGCAATAATCGAACATTAATAACTAACTCGATCTTATATTTAATTTTGTAAATTTTGATATTATTAATTAGTTTCGATTATAATTTTATTTTTTTAAAAATAAAATAAATTAATCAGCAGAATATGGGATTCCTTGCACCCAATTGAGAATTTTTGATGGTTCCCTCCCCGGGGCGGGGAAGCACTCCTCTCTTGTCCCATCACATCGACATCCTTGATTATATAGGTATTCTATGTTATATTGTGTGCATTTTGTACACTCGGTACGTTAGTCCTGATGGAGAAATCAAGTTATATCTCAAATTTATTATTATTTTTTTTGGAGGTTGCAATCATCTGGTAGGGTGATCAAGTGGTTAATCTTTTAATGTCCTCTATCGTGAGGTAACACATTTTGCAAGCGATTTTTATACATAAATATTTTTCGGATTAAAGTTCCGAGCTTAAAAAACAATGATGGTCCAAAAGTCTTTGTTATTTACTAGTAATAAGTTATATCGCACCACAAAACCTGACGATCTTCTACGAAGCAATCGTTAAAATTTATCCTCATGACTCGTAAATCATATAGCACACTTATTGGGGTTCTCCAACTTTTAGCTTCGATTCTTTAGGCAAGAACTTACTGTTATAGTCTCTTCACTGAATTTTTTTTTCCCTCTGATATGACAAATGGGATAACATTTATAAGAAATTGACTGAATAATTTTACTTGATTCCTAGAGAATAAAAATCAAGATTAAAGAAGAAGAAGAAGAAGAAGAAGAAGAGAAAACCACTTTCTCATTCTTATTCCATCGACGAAATGAAATCCGGAAACGCCAAGTGCTTTATTTAATGGAGATCCTAAAACGAGTAGAGAAGAAGAGAGACCGTTTCCTTCCTGACACAAGGTTGACGACCTTCGTTCATAACAACAACGTCAGGCGGAATGAATATGGTTCGCTCAACTTGGTTCTACAAGCTAATTGTTTGGTCAACTTGCTTGGGCAACAAAATGTGCAGGTTCCGGTGCAACCAAGGTGGTCTTCTCGTCCGGTTTCCAAAAGCTCGCAGTCTTAACATCATCCTTTGACATCAATTTTGAGAACTCATCATGGTCATATTGTACCTTGCTCTTCCCTCCAAATTCCTCGGGTAGTATCTCTGGATCAAAGTTCTTATGCATTACTCCCATGCTCTCTTCGTTCTTTGGGTATACGAACTTCACCTTCTGAAAGGTTTTCGGGTCCAAGAAATATTTAACTATCTGCATGTGAAAAAATGGAGCGCCATCAGCATCTTACAAATGCGTAGGAAGACATAGAGCTCATAAATTAAATCACAGTTTTTCCTTCATATTTGACGAAACAAGGAGGAACGGCTCATACCTTCCAGAATGATTCAAAAATTCTTGGAGGATTGTAAAGGAATGCAGCCGCAAGCCTCTCAGGATAGTGACTCTGCAAGATGTTTGCCGTCTCTCGAGCAGTCTTGATGGGCACTGAGTTGCTTAGTGACCATCCTGTGAAGTCTATCAACCAGATCATTTGCTCTTGGCTGTCGGGTAAATTGATAATGGCATTTTCTAGGAGATACACCAGATGCCTGAGTTGGTTGTCATGCGACGATGTGTTCTGCAACATCTCAATGGTTATCGTCTCCATTCTCAATGCTGAATAACACAATGATTTCTGAGAAAATGAAACGTTCATTGCCAAACCTGTTTCCCTGGTCTCAGCACAAGAACAGATCTTCCCTCGCGATCTTGAAAATCTGCTCTATACACCTTACCTGTTTCGCCTTCGACTGCAACTTCATGCTGAAACAAACCAAATAATTGGGTAAAACATGGCTGTAATTTTACGGACATTCAAAATCAACCACCTAAATTGAGCTCACCCAACGAATTTCCTCTGGCTTATAAGTCGCTCTCCACTTAAGTGTCTCTTGTAACATTTTCTTTGACTTATCAATGTTCCAGTTCCGAGCTACCAGGTATCTCCGCAAGCATGCATCGTCGCTGAACATTAAGCTATGTCCGGATAAGGGTCCAATAGCAGCTCTGAGCTCTTTGACCTGTTTGTTGAACAATTACAACAAAATATATATAGAGAAGGAAAACTCAAACCTACTAAAGTTGTCTACGACTTGACTTCCGTATCTAGATTAAGCTCTTTCGATCTTGGACCAGATTAATGTGTCGCAGATCCATTTTGAAAATGGCACAATGGAATTGCAAGATAACATTTTGCATACATATGCGAGAAATATATGTTATTTAGTACTAGACTACCTACTGCATTATCATATAAGACATCTTGATGAAAACCTCTTTAAAATCTTCATATGAAAAATTATTGGCATAGAACATGATACAATCCAGAGGGATCTAAATAACAAAATTTTGAAATTAAGATGCCAAATAGGAACAAAAATGACAAAATTACATATTGTTGGGAACCCATAGCTAGTGTTGCAATTTATCATGCAAAATATACTAATATGATCACACAATTCAGCATTATTTATCTAAAAAATAAATTTAGTGAAAACTAAATAAAAGACTGGATTTTCAGAGTTTAAGCATAAACACAAATGACATATCCGATCTTTGGATCTTTGCTTCTTTAAAGCTGAATTGGATCTTCCCACGATATGATAGAGAAAAATGTACTTGTTATCATGATTGGATCTATTCACTCAATTACCTTTTCTTCTTGTGGAGCAGCATGATCCTGGTCATCATGAGAGTTATGCTTCCTTCTGAACATGATCAAGAGGTAGTCCAGAACCAAGTCCAACCTATGCTGATAACATGTATGTTATTAGCAGGTTAATAAAACAGAACTTGCATCATTCGTGCTATTAGAGAAAAAACACACCTATCTCAACCCAAAAAGAAATTAAAATATCCATCCACAATGGATCTCTTAATTGTAAATGGATCCTACTCCACAGATTAAGTCACAGAAAGAGATTGAAGGAATAATAAATTTTTTAATGACATTGAAGGAATAATAAAATTTTTAATGGTCATGGTCTAATTCAACAGGTGACATTGTTTTTATGAAAAGGGTGAACTATATATACCTTCAGAAATGATTCAGATGCATTAACAATAACCCCAGTTACAACAAGAATAAACCATCACTGTCAAAAGGTTCAGGATTAGTTCAAGTGCGTGCTTGAACTAATCCTGGTTCAATCTAATCGAACCCAATGATGCTGGTTCGGTTTAACTAAATGACTGATAGCTTACCCCCACCACCCCTCCCTTGGATGTGAGACCATCCCCGACCTCCTATCTGGGTGACCTAGCGCTAGCAATGACGAATGGCTTCCTCTCGTAGCAAAAAGCTTCGTCTTGCAGCAAAGGTGACACTCCAATGATCAACGAACTAGCGAACAACATCCTCATGGTGACACTCTCTCCTCCCCACCTTGCTCTCCCTCTTCTCCTCTCCTCCCTCCTCCATCATCCTTCGATGGTTGAGCCTCTGTAATAGGCCCCCTCCCCTTGCCATCCCCGACACTGCCCTACCCTAGTTGAGCCTCCTAGGACCCCGACAACACCCTTCTCCCTCCTCCTCCCTCTTCTCCTTCTCTCTCCTTCCCTTCTCCTTTCCTCTCAGGGAACCCTTTCTTTTTCTCCTTCTCTATGGTTGCCTCCTCTACAATAGCACCCCTCCCAATTGACGACTCTTCTTGGACCCTGACAACCCTCTTCTCCTTCCTCCTCCTCCCTCCTTCTCACTCTTATCCTTCATTATATATATTTTTAATTTTACTATTTGTCAACATCTCACTAAGCTCGAGCGAGCACTTAGGCGAGCCCATAGTGTCACGGACTTAGCTGGTTTTGCCTAAGTCGCGCGGCACCCTTGCGTGTCCGTCCGCAAAGGTCAGCCTCGCCGAAACCTCCTATGGTCCCTTAGGACCTATAAAAGAAAAACCGGGTTAGAAAAAGCGCCTCACTTGGGATCCACAAGCAATCATCTCCATAAACACTTCATAAACAATGCAAATTACAAGTTGACTTTATAAACTCAGAACGGTTGCACAATAAAGGGGCAAAACGGTCCACTACAGACCAAAAATCTCTCACAAGTGTCCACATGACACAACCTTTATTTACAAACCTAAAACAGCCACTAAACCCAACTAAAATGGGACATTAAACCTTCGACCGTCCCTCTACATGCTGTGCAAAGCATGAATATACAAAAAGACACGGACATACATAAGCATTACATTAAACATCCTGTTTAGAAGTTTGTCCGTGACATTCTCCCCCACTTATTTCTTCGACGTCCTCGTCAAAGCTTTTTCCGACACTGCAACTCCTCGCCTTTGCTGAGTCTTCAATTTTCTGCTCCAGCTGCAATGCGCCTCTTGGCTCCCAACTGCTCTCCGCTACTGTTTTTGAGTAGTTAAACCTTTGATCCGCCATGTTGCTTCAACTCGCCAATGACTCTGACTCTAGTGTGGGGTTGGCTGAGTTGTGTTGATCAATGTTGGTTCTTGCGGATCATCCAGATGAAGGAAAATACCATCCTTACTATGCGCCAGTCTCTCAAATGCCTCATGTTGCTTGAATTGGGTGGATGCTTGTTGGAGCTTTAACAAGCATTGCCTCGCAAACTTCTGAAGTTTTGGGTCCTTGCTCCACAAAATTTGCTCATCGACTCTTCTTTCACTTAGTTGTCACTTCCAAGTAGATTCGCATCACTTCCACTTCGATTAGCATTCTGTTGGGAAATGAAGCGTATAATCTACTCTGAGTAGCACTGATCACCATTGGTGAGGATTTGACAACTATTGTCTTCTAATATCTTTGAAGGGTCTTTGAAGTTGTGCAGAGCTCTTCTACTGGATAGATAAGAGAATTGGGGTACTCGATTTTGCCAATTCTCTTAAGAGTTGAGAAGGCAATGGTTACTTGACTTCGCCCGCCTCCTCAACGGTTGTACTTCATGCATTGAGCTGGTTACTAGCCTTCGCCTGCTCTTTGCTCACACTTCTAAAGCACTTGAAGTGTTTGCACTCCTTGCGTTGAGTTAGGTACTGTGATTCACCTTCTCAATGCCATTGAACTTCTGGAATGCAGAAAGTTTTCACCTCAACTTGGTGTAAGTCTCTAATAGTTTTGGTCGCCTCTGGGATTATATCGTCTTCTCCATCAATCCTGTCGCCTACTCCACTGAGTAGCAAAGGTACAACACCGTGTACTGCCTGCTTTGTTCCTTGGTTATGCACTCTTGCATGACCCGAAGTCCTTCACTTTCGGCTATCTTGATGAGAAGCTTGTTGACATCAGTCTTATGAAGTTCCTCGACTTATATCATTTAGCCTTGTCTCGGTACTTGGAGTTTGCCTCTGTATGCTCCACCTCCTCGGCCCCTTTCACGACTAAGCGCTCTCCCTCCATGAGAGCAAGGGATCAATGACTTTCACGGAAGTCCCGCCTCTGCAGTACTATGGCTCTGCCATGCCCATGGCCCTACTATCCGTCGCCTCACATCTGCATCCCTTTTCTTCACGATCAATAGATATGTCTCTGTGGCACTCCTTCGAGTCTACCTCCATTCTAACTGATGCTTGATTTTGGGTAGCTAAATCCCTTTGGACTCATCGTCGCTTCCTCGCCCTTTTCGACCCCCTACTTCAACACCTCTGTATTCTCTAAGCAGCTCCCTTTGGTCGATGGAAAGACAGACTGCAACTCCCATACATGGCCTCTGCCATCATGTTATAGGGTTTGCACCGATTCTATTCTCCTTAGCTTCCTTAGTAGCAACGTTCGCTTACTCGACCTTGTCCTCTGACTTGCCGGGCTCCCTTAAGCGAATATGGGCTCTGGAGCAGTCTAACTCTCCAGCTGCTTCGATCATACCTCTACATGATCAAGTCCCTCCCATGGGACTCATTGGTACTTGCATTCAAACTTTTCCCTTGGTGGAATACAGCCCCCATATGCTGATGACTAAGGCTTTCATCCGATGTAAAATTCGATGCACGCACGGAAGACCTGCCTTTGCGGTACCATGGTCTTCACTCCTTGAATCTATAGCCCTTTTTGCCGTCGTGTTGTTTACCATAGTGGAGCTTCTAGTAGCTCTTGATCATACCTCTGTATGATAAAGTCCCTCACGAGACTACACCCGTGTGTATCGTATTGCCACGAACTGTTCCACCACGACCCGCTACACCATGTCGCCTCCTGGTGACATCTCCATTGCATTATGATCCTTGTAGGATGAACTCGAATAGTGATCGCTCAATGTGTGGCCTCTGCCAACCCATCGCAGAGCCTTTTTCACTTTCGATTATGTTCGCTTCTTTTGCAATCGACCTTCGTCCACCCGCTCTTTGGTCACACCTAGACGAAGCACCGGTGTAGGACAGTCCATCACCTAATAGCTCCTGAAGTCCACCAACTTCGCTAAAATTGGTGCACCATTGTTTGGATCCTGGGTCTTTGCCCCACTAGCATAATCTTCGCTGCGCACCGCTCCCTTCATGACAACTTGAATAGCAACACTGTGGCAAATTCTTCAAGAGTACCTGCCTCCGCGTCCTCTTACCCCATGCCAAGGCCTTCTGAACTCAACTTCACCTCTACAAGTTGAGTCGCCTTAGTTCCTTCGTCAAATGCTTCTCTGAGGTAAGTTGCATGTGTCTCGAAGCCCCCTTCGTCTTTGGCACTATGCAGAATGAGCCCGCTCCATCAAAATGAGGATCCATGGAACGACATGATCCCACTCTTGCCTTTGCAAGAGTTCATGTCCTTGGCTTCTGTCCAAGGAAAGCTTTGTGCCTCCGCTCTATGTCTCATCTTCTATGTCGGCTCCCTTCATGCGGCTTGGGTACTTTGCCAAGTTACGCCTAAGTTGCTCCGCTCCTCATTTTTGCATTGAGTTGATGGTGGCCCTCGTGCCCACCATTCCACTGGTCAGCCCTTTGTTAAGTCCGATCTCTATATCGACTCCAAGTGTGCTTTTATTTGTGTTGCCTTGGATTGCTCCCCCACTTGATCTCGCAATGCATTCCCCAATATATTATCTTAAGCGAGATCATGCGATGAATCCACGTCACTCACTCAGTCCATTGAGCTTTATGAAGTTGTTTTTGAGGTACTCCTCCTCAACATATGCGGTCCGTTGCACATGATTCTCCCTCTAGAGAGCTGGGACTTATCCCTCATGGTTATCTGTCCCGTTGGAGCAACTTCTCTCTTCGCTTCCTTCTTTTTGAAAGTTTCGGAGACCACCATCCCCTTGGACTACTCCGCCTTGCTGAACAAACTGTGCATTGTTCTGCCTCCTGCAAACGCACTTGCTAGATTGCAACTTCACGTCAATACAGCCCCTGCTGTACCCCTCAAGGCCTAGCAACATGCTGAACTCGCTACACACTTCAGCCTCCTACAGTCGTATCCTTCTCATGTTGAAGAGAAAGTTTTAATGCTCCATGACACCGAGTTTCGATCGCCTTGGGATGGCCACAAACACTCCATCGTTCGCATACACCTTTGCATGAGTACCGAATTCTTCGAGTTAGCAATTCCCCTCATCTCTGTGAGCTTTGTACAACTCTTTCGATCGCTGAACAACTTATTCCACTTTACATGGTCTCATCCTTTACCAAGCACCTTGCTTGCCTTGAGCACCATCAAGTATGGTTACCAACGTTGAGCCGTAGCTCAAACTCAGCCATCCCAACCTCTGTGCGCTATGCATTCTTCCCAGCTTGCTTGTCCTCATGTTGCCTCTTGCGTGAAGGGGTTGGCCATTCCTCTAAATGCCAATCTTAGATGCCCGCTCCTCTGAGCGGCTCCTTTTCCCTATATCTCCATGCTCGTTTTCCCCTAAACGGTAGCCCCGCTAGGTCCTCTACGTTTGCATGCCAAGTGTTTTATTTTTATGAGTGCTTGTCCCGCTCTGATACCATCTCTCACGGATTTAGCTGGTTTTGCTTAAGTCGTGCGGCACCCTTGCGTGCTCGTCCGCAAAGGTCAACCTCCCCGAAACCTTTCATGGTCCCTTAGGACCTACAAAAGAGAAAACAGGTTAGAGAAAACGCCTTACTCGGGATCCACAAGCAATCATCTCCGTAAACACTTTATAAACAATGCAAATTACAAGTAGACTTTACAAGCTCAGAACGATTGCACAACAAAGGGGCAAAATGATCCACTACAGACCGAAAATCTCTTACAAGTGTCCACATGATACAAACTTTATTTGCAAGCATAAAACGGCCATCAAACCCAACTAAAATGAGACTATTAAGCCTTTGGTCGTCCCTCTACATGTTGTGCAAAGTATGAACATACCAAAAGACACGGACATACATAAGCATTACATCAAACATCCTGTTTAGAAGTTTGTCCGTGACAGTAGTACAGAATATGTTCAGATGTATCAATAATATCAGTTTATAATTACAGAATGTCCAATTACCAAAGTTGATCCAAGTTTAGAGGTCCAAAAATGAAGACCACTTTGAAAATTCATACTCGAATACAGATTAGAAGAAGACAGCTAAACTCAACAGCAATTGTTCGTGGAGCCTATATATTCCACTTGTGCATTTGTCTTAGAAATGCTATGCTAAAAGTAAGATTTTCTTAAACAGAAAGCTGAATGAGAGTGGAAGAGAACAACAAATTTTTTTAATGCTCACAACTGAAGATTTAACAGGAGTTTTACTATTCAAGTGCAGTCTGGTGGCAGGTGCACAAAATAGGCTATTCATTTTTAGCAAATACAAATTATTGGATTGTCCTATGAGCCATTCCAATGAATGATTTTCTATTCAGTTCTAGTAACAATGAGAAAATGGTCTAAGAACATGAGCACAGATTTCTGACACATTTAAACAGGCCATAAGCATGCAAATATCAAGCGAACTACTATGGGTAATCGGTCAAGTAATTGACGTCATGAGACGTTCAAAGCAATGGGCTAGTTCATCAGCGGAAAATGTTCTATCCTGTAGTGATGGACCTATGACCTACTATGAGCATGCCCATACAGCCTAGAAAACCCCATGTTGTGACTGTCAGAGCCTATGATTCCAGATAACAATGATTGATGTGCTACCGGACCATACCATCATCTCATACATCTCAAAATATCTTCTCAGTAGTTTGGAGCTTCCTTTTCCAACTATAGTTTTGGGTCCCCATAGACAAGCATTTAAAGTATCCTCCAGCCTAAAAGCTTTGTCACTTCCCAGTAACGCAAAATACAGAATAAACAACTATAAATCTAGTTTACATAATATTTTACTTGCCTGTGTCAAAGAGGTTCCTAAGAGGAAGAACAATCCAATTCAGCAAGCTAAGCCAATAAAGGACGGGGATTAGTTGAGGCTATGAACCAAGAAATCACAAAGTGGAAACTTGGATGACTGATTTCACTCACCTTTCTGGTTTAATTTATCTCAGCAATTACTTCGAAGAGAAGTTATCATCTCTTCGTATGAGGTGACAGCACCTCAGGAAGCCTCTGATTGTGGAACAGTAAACGGCACGGTGAGGAATAAGATGCGAGAAATAGATCTAACCAAGCATTGGGTGCCTCCTAGCCAGAGAATGTTGACCGATTTAGATCATTAAAAGATTCCCTCATCACCCAGAAATCCTCAGATGGAAGCAGATAGACAACAGTTACGGGGAGTATCACAAAATAAAATAAAACCACTTCCTCCGATCACATTTACAGGAGAATCGAACAATAGTTAAGAGAAGAAAATGCATCTAGAAATCATGCGACTGCAAACGAAATCAAGAAACCAACGGATCAGATCTCTCCCCCAAATCGCAAAACCCTACTAGAACTAAAAGTCTGAAACGAGTAGCATGATCAACATAGCGGCAATCAAGAGAAACAAACAACCTTTTTCAGATGAGTTCCAGGCGAAGTACTCCGGTATTAGCAAGCAATAGGCGTGCCGACATAGAAAAAAGGAATAGAAAGAATCCATACCTGGTGACCGAGAGAGAGAGAGAGCGATTTCTTTGGCTTTAGGGGGAGGGTCGGTCGGCGAACTGCTCCGCATCAACGACTTCGAATGGAGCAGCAGACATAAGATGCGGCCTCGCCTCTTTTGCAGCTCATTCGCTGACGACGATCGGGTGGAGTCCCAACCCAAACAAAACGTAGGCCAAAAGCTTCGCAGAAGCGCGTAGACGACTCGACGAGTCGACCACTCAGTATGCGATCAATTTTTCCGCGTCATTTGGAGCTAACCCAAAGCATATGTGGCGTAGTTTAATATGACGTGTCCAAAGGTGGCGTAGAGAAGCTATTGTGTTCGCACTGCTGGGGTGACAGTAGAGTGACATGGCACCGTCAAGTCAAGCTGGCGTTGCTGACGAATGGATCATACGTACTTTGTCAGTGGAGTTTTGGCCCCAAGTCCAGAAGACGTTTCTGTCTGTGTGCAGGAATATTTCAGAGATTGGTAAGGGAGACGGAGATGGATGCCATATTTCCGTGAGTCAACAAAGGTGCAAAGTAGCGTGCGTCGCATGGGGGGAATACAAAAGTATTCAAGATCCACAATCCTCTCTGTCTCTCACATGCCTGGAACCATGCCTAAAGCCTGTGATATAGCCACCATATAAAACATGGGATTTGCGTAGCAATTTGGGACACAGCAACTTTGCAAATGCATAGATATTTGGTTGCTGTTACTGTTCAAAAGGAAAGTTATTTTAATCATTTATGTAATGTTAGAAAAAAAATCAAATAATGTTGAGTTAGAATAATAAAACTAAAGATCAAAATTAATTGAAATATTAACATCATTGTATAACATGATTGAACTCTCAAAAAAATGTTGCTGATATCTTTGTCAACACGACATGATCTTGGATCGTAAGTGCAGAGTCATTTGAAGTTGAGAATCCAGTTGATCCCTCCGATACTTAAACTAGTACCATGATCTACTTTTTTTTGCTTTGACTCTCCCCTTATTAAGGGTGTATTTTTATACTTAACTTTAAGGAGACAAAATATCCCATAAAGATTCTACAGGAGAGATAATTTGTAATCAACCCAAGCTGCCTTCTACACTCTCAAAAATATTTCTGTGACTATTCTATAGGGGAGGTAGTTCGTAACCATCTTGAGCTATCCTTTGGACTCCTGAGAATATTCATATAAATATTTTGTAAGGGAAAGCAATTTGGTAACAAACTTGAATTGTCTCTAGACTCTTAGGAATATTTTTATGAATATTATGTAGAGAAGCAATTTGATAACTAACCCGAGTTGTCTCTTGGACTCTTATCCATGGCGTATAGGCCTTTTCCCTCTTATAGGCCTTTTCCCTCCCACGGGCCTTACATGGCGTTGGCGTGATGGGCGATGATTGACTAATTATATATTCCCTATCATTTGTCACCCCAAAAGGCATGCTTTGAGGTTCTTGCATTCAAAGTGCGTCATTTGGTTTTTTCAACATGAGAGCATTTGGGATCTCATCCCGTGGGTCGAGTTTTTTTGAATTAGGTGTCTTAGGTATATTAGGTCTTGTATCTCATCATGACAGATTTCATTTGGCATGGGTTGAATTTTTCTTAACTCATGTGTCTCGGGCTCCATTTGGCTCGATCATCTAACATAGCAGCTTTCTCTTTATATAGGTAGGGTTTTCCTAACTCTCACATCTCAAGCACATTTCACTTTGCACCTTTATCGTAGTGGATTTCGTTTGGTGTGAGTCAGATTTTTTTCGACTCATGCACCTCGGGTGCCATTTGACCAGATCCTCCACCGTAGTAGATTTCTCTTTACGTGGGTTGGGTCTTTCTTATGTGTCGTCTTATATGCATTTCATCTTGTGCCTTTGTCTTAGCAGATTTCGCTTAGCGTGAGTTAGATTTTTTTCGACTTATGCGCCTCATGCGCCATTTGGCCTAATCCTTTGTCGTAGTGAATTTTGTTAGGATCAAGAGCGGCACTAAGAGGGCGGCGACGCCGAGGTGGGGGTGAATTAGTGTAGTGAAAAATTCTTCGATTTCGTAAATTTTTCGTCTCAATTCAAATCGTTTTAGAAAGACATTGAACTTAAAACTTTCATAAGAATGTAAGGAGAAGCTCAAGGAAGTTTATAGTAAAGCAAATTGCACATAAGGAAAAGCAAATTAGAATTTAGAGTGGTTCGGTCAATGTGACCTACATCCACTTCGGATTCCTCCTCTATCGAGATCATCGGCGTCCACTAAAGGCCTTCCTTCAATAGACGAATAATAACTACCTTTTATAGCTCTTTCTCCTTTTGCCGGGTTTAGGAGACAACCCTTACAAGTCTCACTCCTCTTTCTTGGATGGTTACAAGGCTAAGAGAGGGAGGAGGAGAACTCTTCTCACTTTTACAATGCTTTTCACACCCCAAAGACTTGGAATTTTTCACACATATAATAACACTTTGTTACCCTTTTATGCAGAAAATAGTGGGGTATTTATAGGTCCCAATGACTTCAAAAATGGAGCCAAAAAGTGTCTCATCCCATATTTTTGGGGTACTGACGGTACCACCGTCATTACTGGGCCATACTACCCTGCCTGCAGTTTGACACTAGGTGGTACCACCACCTAGTCTGGGCGGTACCACCGCTTGACAAGCGCGGTACTACCACTGACAGCAATAATTACTAGCGGTACCACCGCCTAGACCACTTGGGAGACTGGGTCTTTCAAATGGTGCCACCATCAACCCTGGCGGTGCCACCGTTGGCCCTGATTTTAGGTACTGAATGGGCTGTTCAATTCGGCCCAATTCAGCCCTATTAAGGAACTAGTTGGCCCCTAACTAAATTAGTAAGATTACCTCATAATCCTAACTTAATTTATGATCTAACTACAATAACTAAGATATAATCAAAGCACTCTTATTTCGGTACATCAATTGCTCTTCCGGCGAGCTTCCGATGATCTTCCGGCGAACTTTCGACGAACTCCCGACAATGTTCCGATGGACTCCTAGCAAGCTCTTAGACTTTACGACAATCTTTGTGGTGAGTTTTGATGAGTTTCTTTGGTAAGCTCCTAGACTTCTCGGTTGGTTCCGGCAGAACTTCCGACGAACGTCCGGACTTTCGGTGAACTCTTGAACTCGCAACGAGATCTCGATCTTGACTCCGGCACAACACCTGCTTTATGTCTTATTGTTGTCGTAGTTAATTCTACACACTTTTCTTAACATATAGATTAGATCAAACAATTATCAATTAATTTTATCATCAAAATTCGAGATTCAATAATCTCAATCTCTCCTTTTTTGATAATGATAACCAATTAGTGAAGGAGTTAACCTTAACTCCCCCTATCTATGTGCCATACTTGAGAAAATATAAACTTGAATTCACAACCTTGAATTCAAGCTTTGATCAAAATTGTGCATCATCATAATTTCAAATCAAGATATTTAAATGCATAATCACTTCATGTATGATAAAATATGTTTTGGCATAGCCTTTCATCACTACTTACATGAAGTATTATCATTATTGCATTATAGCACTCAAAAGTTAATAATATGAAGAATCTGATATTGCATCATGTATGATTTTAAAAGATTCTCAGTATTTAAAGAGATTGCAATCATAATAGAAATTTTCAGCATCAAAGTAAGCATGATATTGCATCATTACATGCTTATCATTTAAAGAGATCACAACGAAATTTTTTAGCATCAAAGTAAGCAGCATTTTAAGATTACCAATAGCAAGGTAATCAACATAAGACTACAACATCAAAATAAGCATAATACAAGAGAGAGATTTCATCCACTTCTCCCCCTTTGTCATCAGTAAAAAAAAAAAAAAAACATACACAGCTTATTCAGGTGGTGGCCAGTCAAAATATCTAAACAAGGTATTGAGTTGTTGATGAATCTACTGCAACTCAATCAAAATTTGATCTTGGCGTTGTTCAAGTCGATCTTGACATTGTTTAAATCGATCCATCCGAGTCCCTATGTCGTTAATAGATGAGGGAGGTGCTTGCTCTACTAGAGGTGATTCCTCAAAGAGACCAGTTGGAGGAGATTGATTACCCATAAAAATTGGTGTTTCAGGTTCTGGCTCAGGTTGGAGGGGATCAGTCCTTATAGGCAGTCTAGTCCATATATCATTTCTGAATGTACATCTCAACCGTTAAAGTATGTTTCTATTTATGATATTAAATCTATCTAGTTTTATAACTTCTTTGTCAGGTGGGATAGCAATGTCATAGGCATGGAGTAGTCTTGTGATTAGGCCACCATATGGAAGCATAATGTCCTTTTTTGAAAGTTCAATCATATTCTGTTGGATTAGGTAACCATAACAATTGTTATGTCCCTTCATAATCCAATACATGGTTCCTAATTCCATTTGGCTTACTTCATCATGATGATATTATTTTGGGAGAATAATACTTATCAGGATGTGATGAAGTATTTGGTGCTTAAAGGTAGTAAATGTTCATAGCTTTTTGGAAGAATAGTTAAGTTAGGATTACAAAAAATTATTCCTAAGGCGTCAGTGTAAGTAGTCCCAACTGATTCTTCATTCCATTGTCCTCTAAAATAGCACCCTTTTTCTTTTATCTCAATTCCTATGATGTTACAAATTATACTATCCATAATGGGTATATGATGTCCTAAGAGATAGGTAGATATCTTTTCGTTTTCATCTATATGTAAATTATTGTAAAATAGCCTAACAAGTTTAGGGTAGATAGGTTCACTTATTTGAAGGATTGAGAGAATGTCTAGATTAGCAAACCATTGAATAGGTTCCAAATCACTTAATTCGTCTAAATCAATGTATTTACCCTTATGAACATGTCTAGACTCTATAGATAAAAATTTAAGGGTATGTTGATGAGAATCGAAAAGTAGGGAGTCATAGTTTTCATCTAATCTCCTTTTCCCTTTGTCCCTAGAGGATCTTCTAGAACTCATTGAGACTACAATTATGAAGGCAATTAAGGAGCAAGAACAAGTAATACAAATGAGAATGAATTTGGTGTAGAGATTACCTTAGTAGTTTTTCCTTCTAGTGATCTCCAAAAGGATGTCGGAGATTGATTCTTGATTTAGTAGGAGATAGGTATTTTGGAATAGCTAGAGGGAGAGCAAGAGATTTGGTGTACTTTGGAGAAGTGCATAATGGGTTGGGGTCGGTTCTACTGCCGGCCCTAACTTGGTGTTTATAAGGGGTAGGATGCGGGCGATGGCACAGCTAGCTGGGCGGTGCTACTACTTGCCACCCATGACAACTGGCGATGCTACCGCCAACTGGATGGTGCCATCGCCCACAGGTAGTGAGCACTGCTCACATTGTTGTGTGGTGCTGTCATGGGGTGATTCCAACTTGCAAGATTTTTATTGTTGTGAACCATACAACCTTATTTACATCATCATGTAAAATTTGCATCATAAAAGAAGAAAATTCATATTGAAAACTGTACGTTCATGATTCATCATATAAAATTTATATGCAAACATCATATAAAAATCATATGAAAAATAAATACCATATGTTCATGATTTATCATATAAAATTTATACGTAAATATCGTATAAAACTCATATGGAAAAATGCATATGGCTCATTGCGCATATTATAAGATCATGATTCAAGTGAGTGATCAAAGAAAGTCCAAAAACGAAAATTGACAAATTCATGCATTCGGAAAATTTAACATCCCTAATTCCCTTTTAATGAAATCAAATTGTTCTTCATTTAAGAGTTTTGTAAAGATATCGGCCAATTGATGTTTCGTATCATTAAACTCTAATATTACATCATGATTATTAACAAGATCTCGTATGAAGTGATGCCTAATGTCAATGTGTTTAGTTCTAGAGTGTTGAATAGGATTTTTTGTTAAACATATTACACTTATATTGTCACATTTTATAGGAATATTCTGAAATTTTTTTTTATAATCTTCTAATATATTTTTCATCCATACAACTTGTGCACAACATGCACTAGCTGTAATGTATTCGACTTCGGTTGTGGATAATGCAATCGAGTTTTGTTTCTTGGAGGACCAAGAGACAAGTGTGTTTCCTAAAAATTGATATGTTCCGAATGTGCTTTTTCTATCTATTATACATCCAACAAAATCTGCATCAACATAAGCAATTAGTTTAAAGTTCTTGGATTTTAGACATCATAATCCTAGATTAGTGGTTCCTTTAAGATATCTAAGAATTCTTTTAACTGCTTCAAGATGAGATATCTTAGGATTAGATTGAAACCCAGTACATGTTGAATCTCGGATTTTGATGATGAAACTAATTGATTGTGTTTAGATGTTTAACTGTATTTTGAGTGATGCAGGTCTACTCGATCAGGATTAGACAGTTGACGCAGAAGGAATTGACGTTGCGCTGGAGGAGATCACGTTAGGATATTGGACGGTAGAACGCTTTGGACGTCGGGCATCGGGTCAAGGAGAGCGGAATTTTACCAAGGATATCGGGGTTGCGGAGGTCAACCGTCGATTGGGCAATAAGCCGCAAGAGTGGACGATGCGCTGAAGAATCGGACGAAGCGCCAACCAATGACGTGCCGGGCAACAGAATGTCAATTCGCGTTGTAATAATTGTCTAGATCGGAGTAGAGTTTTGGCTTGTGTGTGCAGGATTAACTACGATAACAATGAAGACATAAAGCAAAACAAAGTGCCGGAGTCAAGCGCGAAGGATTCGTTGGGAGTTCGAGAGTTCGACGGAAGTCCGAAGGTTCATCGGGAATGCTATCGGAACTAGCCGAGAATGAGTAGGGAGCTTGCCGAAGGGTTTTTCGGAAGCTCGCAGAAAGGTTCGTCGGAAGTTCGCGGAGCTCACCGAGAAAGATCGTAGCTTGCCGAAGAAGCTCGTCGAAACTCGCCAAGATCAAATCGTGAAGTCTCGGAGCTTGTCGGGAGTCCGCAGAATGGTTTTCGAGACGAGAGTTTTTTCGGAAGACCGTCGGAAGTTCGCCGGAAGCTCGCCGGAAGAAGTCTTGACTTGCGGACTTTGTAATAGCTTAGGAAATGTCTTTAAATTCGTAGTTAGCACATTAATTAGGGTTAGGATTAGGTGTTAATCTTATAACCCAAGTAGGGGCCAATTGGGCCCGAGTTCGGACTAGTTTGGGCCAAGTTTGGAGCCTAACTAGTGAGCCGAAATAGCCAGGCGGTGGCACCACCCAGCACCCGAGAGCCAGGCGGTGGCACCGCTGGACTGGGCGGTGGCACCGCCCAGTACACTGTCAGTGTCAAAACTGACAAGCGGTGGCACCGCCACTGACAGGCGGTGGCACCGCTAGCTTCGGGAACCGAAGAGAATTCAAATTTTGAAGCCCAAATTTGAATCCTCTTGAGGCCTATAAATACCCCTCAATTCTCAGCAGAGACAACAACTTTTAGAGAAGCAATAGAGTGAAAAAAGTCTTAGCAAAGCCTTAGCAAGTCTTACTTTCAAATTGCTTGAGTGTTCACCTCCTTCTTTCTCATTGAAACTTTGTAAGAGTGTGAACCACTTGTAAAAGGTTGTAAGAGGGGTATTTGTCATTCATCTTCAAAGTGATTTGCTAGTGAAAGTTGGGAGCCTCATCGAAGAAGGCTTCGCAAGTGGATGTAGGTCATTTTGACCGAACCACTTTAAATTTGGCGTGTTCTCTGGTTTGCATTTACTTATTGTACTTTACCTTACTGCAAATCTTTATAAGTGCTTTACTTCCTCATTACTTTTGCCGTACACATTTACGAACACGCTTTTAAGTTAAGCACTTCCGAGTTCGGTTTTTATCGTATGAAAAAGTTTCTAAAACCGACGTTTTAATCCGCTGCACTAATTCACCCCCCCCTCTTAGTGCCACTCCGATCCTAACAATTGGTATCAGAGCCCGGTATTTCTCATTTCAGATTTACACCCGAGAGAAATGGCTCTTCATGGCTTTCAAGAGGGCTTTTCGGTTTTTCGTCCACCGTTGTTTAACGGATTGGACTACACTTATTGGAAAACTCGAATGAGAGTTTTCTTGATTTCTATGAACTTGGATTTATAGAATATTGTTGAAAACAGTTTTCAACTTCCCTCTAAACCGATGAACGAATGGTCGGATTTGGAGAAGAAGCATTTTTCTTTAAACGCAAAGGCTATGAATGCCTTATTTTGCGCTTTGGACAAAAATGAGTTCAATCGGATTTCTATGTGCGAAACAGCTTTTGATATTTGGCGAATACTTGAAATCACACACGAGGGAACTAGTAGAGTCAAATACTCGAAAGTTAACATTTTATTGCATGATTTTGAGCTTTTTCGAATGCAACCAAGCGAGACTATAGGCGACATGTACACCCGTTTCACGGATGTCGTCAATAATCTAAGAGTTCTTGGTAAATCTTTTTCAAATTTTGATCTCATAAGTAAGATCTTAAGATCCCTTCCAAAAAGGTGGGATCCTAAAATAACCGCAATACAAGAGACAAAAAATTTAAATGATTTTCCATTAGAAGAATTAATCGGGTCATTAATGACCTATAAAATGACACTTTTGGAACATTTTGAACCCGATGAGCACTTGAACCACCTTCCAAAGAATAGGAAGGATTTGGAACTCCGGACAAATGAATACCACTTGAGCGATGACTCAAGTGATGAGGATAATGATGAACTTGAACTTCGAACACTAAATCTTAATAAGTTCATTAAACAAAAATATAAAATAAACAATGAACTTGAACGGAGGAAGAGGCCAAAGAAGAGGAAGGCAACCAAGGATGAATCAAGAACTTTCAAAAGTGAAATGGCGAATTGGGCTTTGATAGGCTTCGACTACAAGGTAAGTAACTCAACTCTCTTGAATTATTTTGAAATTACTTGAAGTTTTTCATGAGTGCTTAATTTAGATAGTAGGAATAGGAAATAAAAAATTATTTTTAAAAAATTATATCATGTTTTTCTTTTTAGCATCTTTGAAAAATTAAAAAATTTGATCATGAAAAATATATTGCTAAGGTTTCATGCATGTTATGTTTTGAAATATTGAATGATGTATGCAACATTAGGGATGATAATTATATGATATATGATAATGCTTAGGATTAATCCATGCATGTCTATTTTGATGATAGATGTGATATCATGATGTGTTTGATCTTGACGGCTTCTTGACGAAACTTATGTTTCGATTTTAAATGATGATACATGTTTTCACAAAAGACTTGAATACCCTCACATGAAATCAATTGTATGAAAAGGAAATGAATTCTCTATCCTATTGAGATTAATGAACTTTTACCAATCTTGTGAATCTCATGAAAATAAATATGATGAATATTTTGAAAATAAATGAGTGTATCATGCATTTGGTCTTAATGATTTCTCTTAAACATACTTTTTGAAATCATACTTGATGATGAATATCAAGATATTAAAAGGATGTTATCATGGAATCATGCTTGATGATTTATTTTACAAAATTTACCTTTCCATCTTAAATGTTGACATTTGTTTTATTAAAGGTAAAGGCATGCTTATAAGAAGCAAATCACATGAATAGAAATTTATAAAAATGAAATGCGATCCTCTATCTTATCGACTTTTCAATAAATCTATGCTTGTCATGTATGAATTTATTGAATGTGACTTTGAGGATGATTTCAGATTTCACAAATGCTTGATTCATACTTATGACATGAGACACATTTTAAATATGAATCATGTTCAATGCTTCAATCATGTTATATCTCCCTTAATTCATTTTGTTCTCCTAGATTTATTTACCAAAGAGGAGAATCTTCCAAATGAATGAAATGATACAAATGAATCACTTATCGATATATCTTTTTTGAAATATCCTTTCAATGTGATGTTGATAATTTGAGATGCATGTTGGAATTCATGACATAAGATAATTGAATCCTTGACTTACTCTTTCTATGGCTTGAGAATAGATATTTAAAATCTTGCTTGATGAGTTGTTTTATAAGATTTTGCCTTTACGTCTTGAACTTTCATGCTTATCTTGATTTAGCATATAATGACTAAGGCATGTTTAGATGAAAATAATCACTTAAAAAATGCTTTACCAATTTGATCGAGATTAATGATTTCATGATATTTTGTGAATCTCGAAATTGATTTTGATAACTTGATTATGAGTTTCAAGTTAACGATTTGATTTGAATGAGTTTTATCTAAATTATAATCTTGATCTTGCAAAATTGGAATCACAAATAATATATTTTGGTATTCATGACTTGAATTTGATTAAAACATTGCATGCTTAAATTAATCATTCTCTTATGTTTCAAAAATTCTTTAAATGCCTTGTGTGATGATTGAAAATTAATTTACTTTATGATAAATCTATGTATACCATTTTGAATCTCTTGAAAGTAATGTTGAGATTTTGATGAATTTGACGATTTGAATTTGAATAAGTTTGTATTCGAATTATGATTTTAACTTCTTGGATTTACTACTTGATTTTTTTTTAATCACAATCTCTTCTTTGTATACCTACAATTTTTGTTATTTATAAAAAGAAGAGATTTGATAAAATGAATCATTGTTGACTTAATGTTCGGTATCATGAATACTTTATTATCATACATGAAAACAGTGATAAATATTTTTTGATTTTATATTTTGTGCATGATGAGTTACAGTGATGATTAAAACAATGATTGAAATGATATGAATGATGATTTGGAATCAAGCATATAATGATAAGTTTATATGATGATGTATTATGCATGCAATAATGATGCACGCAATGATGAAATATTCATGATAAAATTATTATTTTGATATTCATGACTTGAATCTTTCCTTCTTTTTGACAATGACAAAGGGGGAGATAGCTAATTTGCACAAGTTAAGAAGATGCAAAAACTTGATTGCTAGCTTGCCTATCTTAAGTAGCAAAGATTGCTAACTTGCTTATTTCAAGAAGCAAAAGTTGTCTTCTTGAACATCACTATCTTGCCTATCTCAATAAGCAAAACATGCTAACGTGCACATCTAGCAAACTTGTATATTTTAAGAAGCAAGGGTTGCTTTCTTGAACATCTCAAAACTGTTAGCTTGCATGTTCTAAAAATATTGTAAAATTTGCTAGCTTGTATGTAGTAAAACTTGCATATCATAAAAGTTGCTAGCTTGTAGAGAAGCAAAGAATTACTATCTCAAAAGAAGCAAAAATTGTAAAACTTAGAAAACTTGTAATATAATTGCTCTTGCCATGCTTTGTATCAAAAATAGGTTGATATACTTAAAAGCATCGCATTAAATTTTTTAGTATCGCAATGTATCACATGTATCGCAAATTGAATTTTTGAGACTATTTTTAACAATTGATGTCTTTCATGACATGATTTCTTTGCATTTTTGTCTTGTATGTATCATGTGATGATTGAAATATTGATTGATGCAAATTCATAATTTATGTAAAAGTCTAAATCATTGGTTCCTCTCCTTCTCTTTGGCAATGACATAGGGGGAGAAAGATTACTAGCTCAAGGCAAATGCTGGCTAGCTTGTACTCTTCCTTACTTTTCGACAAAAACAAAGGAGAGAAAGCTTTTGCCAGTTAGAACATGCAAAGAAAAGCAAAGTGCAATCTTGCACAAGAAGCAAGTGTTGAATTGCCATAATTGAACTTAAGAATCTTACTATGCTTTTGTGCTTATATGTTGTGATGAAAATCTAGCTTCACGTTACAAAAACTTGAATATCTTTTAAAATAGCTAGAGCTACTTCTCCTTTTTGTTGATGACATAAGGGGAGAAGTATATTGATGACTTCATGCATTGAATTGAATATTTTATAAATTTGCATGATGGTTTAAATGTTTTTCATAACATGTGATGAATGTTGCTTGGAATTTGGATAATCCAAGTGTTCTATCAATGGCATATTGATAGGGGGAGTTTGGTTAAACTCCGAGGAGTTAAGGTTAACTCCGGTAGTCATCAATTAGTTGTCATCATCAAAAAAGGGGAGATTGTTGAATCTCGGATTTTGATGATGAAACTAATTGATTGTGTTTAGATGTTTAACTGCATTTTGAGTGATGCAGGTCTACTCGATCAGGATTAGACAGTTGATGCAGAAGGAATTGACGTTGCGCCGGAGGAGATCACGTTAGGATATTGGACGGTAGAACGCTTCGGACGTCGGGCATCGGGCCAAGGAGAGCGAAATTGCACCAAGGATATCGGGGTTGCGGAGGTCAACCGTCGATTGGGCAACAAGCCGCAAGAGTGGATGATGCGCTGAAGAATCGGACGAAGTGCCAACCAATGACGTGCCAGGCAACAGAATGTCAATTCGCGTTGTAATAATTGTCTAGATCGGAGTAGAGTTTTGGCTTGTGTGTGCAGGATTAACTACGATAACGATGAAGACATAAAGCGAAACAAAGTGCCGGAGTCAAGCGCGAAGGATTCGTTGGGAGTTCGAGAGTTCGATGGAAGTCCGAAGGTTCATCGGGAATGCTGTCGGAACTAGCCGAGAATGAGTAGGGAGCTTGCCGAAGGGTTTTTCGGAAGCTCGCAGAAAGGTTCGTCGGAAGTTCACGGAGCTTACCGAGAAAGATCGTAGCTTGCCGAAGAAGCTCGTCGAAACTCGTTAAGATCAAATCGTGAAGTCTCGGAGCTTGTCGGGAGTCCGCAGAATGGTTTCCGAGAGTTTTTCGGAAGACCGTCGGAAGTTCGCCGGAAGCTCGCCGGAAGAAGTCTTGACTTGCGGACTTTGTAATAGCTTAGGAAATGTCTTTAAATTCGTAGTTAGCACATTAATTAGGGTTAGGATTAGGTGTTAATCTTATAACCCAAGTAGGGGCCAATTGGGCCCGAGTTCGGACTGGTTTGGGCCAAGTTTGGAGCTTAACCAGTGAGCCGAAATAGCCAGGCGGTGGCACCGCCCAGCACCCGAGAGCCAGGCGGTGGCACCGCCGGTCTGGGCGGTGGCACCGCCCAGCACTCGAGAGCCAGGCGGTGGCACCGCCCAGTACACTATCAGTGTCAAAACTAACAAGCGGTGGCACCGCTAGCTTCGGGAACCGAAGAGAATTCAAATTTTGAAGCCCAAATTTGAATCCTCTTGAGGCCTATAAATACCCCTCAATTCTCAGCAGAGACAACAACTTTTAGAGAAGCAATAGAGTAAAAAAAGTCTTAGCAAAGCCTTAGCAAGTCTTACTTTCAAATTACTTGAGTGTTCACCTCCTTCTTTCTCATTGAAACTTTGTAAGAGCGTGAACCACTTGTAAAAGGTTGTAAGAGGGGTATTTGTCCTTCCTCTTCAAAGTGATTTGCTAGTGGAAGTTGGGAGCCTCATCGAAGAAGGCTTCGCAAGTGGATGTAGGTCATTTTGACCGAACCACTTTAAATTTGGCGTGTTCTCTGGTTTGCATTTACTTATTGCACTTTACCTTACTGCAAATCTTTATAAGTGCTTTACTTCCTCATTACTTTTGCTGCACACATTTACGAACACGCTTTTAAGTTAAGCACTTCCGAGTTCGGTTTTTATCGTACGAAAAAGTTTCTAAAACCGACGTTTTAATCCGCTACACTAATTCACCCCCCCCTCTTAGTGCCGCTCCGATCCTAACAGTACATAGTCCTACACTAAACATGATGTCTGGTCTGATTGCGGTGAGGTATAGTAAACTGCTTATCATACCCCTATAAGCTTTTTGATCAAAGCTTTTTTCACTTTTGTCAACATCTAACTTAGTGGAGGTACTCATAGGAGTGTTGATAGCCTTTGAACTATCCATATTAAATCTTTTCAGTAAGTCTAAAGCATATTTTGTTTGACTAATAAAAATATCATTACTAAGTTGTTTAATTTGTAAGTCTAAAAAGAAGGTTAGTTCCCCCATTAGGCTTATTTCAAACTCTAGACTCATGCTTTTGGCAAATGATTCACATAAGGATTCATTTATTGAGCTAAAAATAATGTTATCAACATAAATTTGAATAATAAGAAAATTATTTTTAAAATTTTTGATAAATAATATAGTATCGACCTTGCCTTTAGAGAAATTATTCAGAATAAGAAAAGAGCTAAGTCTCTCGTACCAAGCCCTTGGGGCTTATTTTAAACCATAGAGAACTTTAGTCAATTTATATACATGATTGGAAAACTTATCATTCTCAAATCCGGGAGGTTGTTCAACATAAACTTCTTCGGAAATAAAGCCATTAAGAAAAACATTTTTAACATATATTTGAAACAACTTAAAATTATTGCTACTAGCATAGGCAAGGAGCATTCTTATGGCTTTTAATCGAGCCACAAGAGTGAAGGTTTCTTCATAATCGATACTTTCTTCTTGGTTGAAACCTTTGGTCACTAATCTAGCATTATTTCTAATCATGATATCAAATTCATCTTGCTTGTTTTTAAAGACTCATTTAGTACTAATAACTAAATGGTCATTTGGCCTTGGAACAAGCTTCTACACCTCATTTCTCTCAAATTGATTTAACTCTTTTTGCATTGTGATAACCCATGAATTATCTTTCAAGGCCTCATTAATGCATTTAGGTTCAATTTCGGAGAGAAAAGCGGTGTTGGCACAAAAACTCTTAAGAGAAGAACGAGTTTGAACCTATTTAGATGTGTCTCCTAAGATTAGCTCCTTGGGATGAGCATCTACATACTTCTATCACTTTGAATTGATGAAATCATAAATCCCTTTTCATTTTGAACAAGTTTACAAAACTTAGAGAAATACCTAAAACAATCATTTTTGTGTGCTAAGAAGTAAGTCCAATTATATCTACTATAATCATCAACAATGACAAAGGCGTATTTGCTACCTCCTAGGCTTGATATTGCAATTGGTCCAAACAAATCCATATGGATCAATTATAATGATCTAGCGGTGCTTATTTGGTTATTTGGTTTGAAACTACCTTTTATTTGTTTTCCTAGTTGACATGCATCACACACGTTGTCTTTAATGAACTTAATGTGAGGAATTCCTTTTACGAGTTCTTTAGATGAGATTTGAGAGATTAGTTTCATGCTAGCATGACCTAATCTCCTATGCTAAAGTCAAGCATCATCATTCAAAACCAAAAAACACATTTCATTGCAAAGATCATTAATATCGATGGTGTATATGTTATTTTGTTTTAGTGCAATCATAGATATGTTTTTGTATGGTTTTTCAATAATGTAAGCATTAGATTCAAATTTAACAATATATCCTTTATCACACAATTGACTAATGCTCAAGAGGTTATGCTTTAAGCCATCAACCAACAACACATCTTCAATAAAAAGGTTGGATTTGTTACCTATGGTTCATTTGCCAATGATTTTACCCTTGTTGTCTCTAAAGGTGACATATCCTTCGTCTAGGCTAGTGAGCTTAGAGAATTGAGATGGATCTCTGGTCATATGCCTTGAGCATCCACTATCAAGGTACCATCTCTTGCTCCTAGCTTGTGATGGTATATTTTTCTACAAAAAAAGATAATTTTTAGGTACCCATTTGACCTTGGATGCCTCAAAAATCGATCTACAAAGCTTATCATGTTGCATTGAGTCATTTGAGGTTCTTTTAGGAACCCAAATCAATTTATTTGGACTATATTTCTTAAATGGACATTTGTATGCAACATGTCCAAGTTTGTAACAAAAGTTACATTCGGTGTGAGGTGATACATGCAAAGTAGGGCCTTTAACAAAGGTGGTCGGATTTTGGTGAGAGTTACTCACAAATCTGATTCTGCCTCTCCTATGAATGTGACTCTTGTTAGCAAGGATCATGTTCAAGGACTTGCTACCAAATTCAAACTTTTCTAAGGTTTCTTTGAGTAACAAGTTTTCCTTTCTAAGTGTTTCTACTTCATGGCATTTTGTACAGGGAGCTAAGTTATTATCATGCTCAATTTTTAGTATATCAAAATCATTAACAAGAGAAGCATGTTTCTTTTTCAATGAGTTATACTTTTTACTCAAGGTTCTACATTCATCAAACAATTCATGAACTTGTTGCCTTATCTCCAATAGCCATCGAAAGCACTTAAAAGCTCATCGAAAGATAAATTTACGTCTAATGAACTTGTTGCCTCATCTCCAATAGCCATTAGTACGTAATGAACAACTTACTTGGTGTTGGTTGGCTCCTCTTCTTCGGATGCACTTGAGTCATCCCACGTTGCTTTAAGAGCTTTCTTCTTCTTTGGTTGCTTCTTCTTTGTTAGGGGATATTCGCTCTTGTAATGTCCCAGATTCTTGCATTCGTAGAATATTACTTGATCTTTTTGGGTTTAAATTTATTTTTAGTATCAATTTTAAATTTATTTCTTTTTATAAATTTTTTTAACTTTCTTATCATGAGTGCCAAGTCATCATCAAGATCCTCATCACTTGAATTTTCTTTCAAGTGATCTTCTTGTGTTCTTAGTGCCATATCCTTCCTATTCTTTAGAAGGGTGTCCTCAAGCTCTTCATGAGCTTTACAAGTCATCTCATAAGTAATTAGTGACCCAATTAGTTCTTTGAGAGAAAATTTATTTAAATCTTTGGCCTCTTGAATGACCATTACTTTAGGGTCCCAACTCTTTGGAATGGATCTTAAGATTTTCTTAACAAGTTCAAAGTCTTTTTAGACAATTGATGACATCTGTAAATCGAGTGTACATGTCTCCAATGGTCTCACTTGGTTTCATTCGAAACAACTCATAAGTGTGCACTAAAAGATTAATTTTTGACTCCTTTACTCTACTAGTGCCTTCTTGAGTCACTTCGAGTATGTATTAAATATCAAAAGCCGATTCACAAAAAGATACACAATTGAACTCGTTTTTATGTAAAGCACATAACAAGGCTTTCATAGCCTTGGCGTTTAAGGCAAAAGTCTTCTTCTTCAACTCATTCCAATTGTTCATTGGAAAAGAAGACTTTTGAAACCCATTTTCTATAATATTCCATAATTTGAAATCTATTGAAATTAGAAAGATCCTCATTCTAGTATTCCAATATGTGTAATCCGTCCCATTGAACATGGGCGGACGTGTAATTGAATAACCCTCTTGGTTATTGACAAATGCCATCTCTCTTGGGTTTTAAATCAAATGAGAGTGAACCTTGCTCTGATTCCAATTGTTAGAATCAGGAGCGACACTAAGAAGGGGGAGGGTGAATTAGTGCAGTGGAAAATTCTTCGATTTCGTAAATTTTTTATCTGATTCAAATCGTTTTGGAAAGATGTTGAACTTAAAACTTTCATAAGAATGTAAGGAGAAGCTCAAGGAGGTTTCTAGTAAAGTAAATTGCATACAAGGAAAAGCAAACTAGAATTTAGAGTGGTTTAGTCAATGTGATCAACATCTACTTTGGATTCCTTCTCCGTCGAGATCACCGACATCCATTAAAGGCCTTCCTTCAATAGGTGAAGACCAACCACCTTTTACAACTCTTTCTCCTTTTACCAGGTTTAGGAGACAACCCTTATAAGTCTCACTCCTCTTTCTTGGATGGGTACAAGACTAAGAGAGGGAGAAGGAGAACTCTTCTCATTTTGACAATGCCTTTCACACCCCAAAGACTTAGAATTTTTTACACATATAATAGCACTTTATTACCCTTTCATGCAAAAAAGGGTGGGGTATTTATAGGCCCTAATGGCTTCAAAAATAGAACAAAAAAGTATCTCATCTTGGATTTTCAGGATACTGGCGGTACCACTACCATTATTGGGCGGTACTACTGCTTGTAGTCTGACATTGGGCGGTACCACCACCTGACAAGGGTGGTACTATCGCTGCTAGTCATAGGTGCCTAGCAAGCCAATCACATGAGTGATGACTTGACACGAAATCTTTTTGCTTATTATATTTTGACATTTGTCACTTTATATTGACTATTGCATATATGCATGTATATATTGTGATGTCCTTGGATCTGTGCAATGGGAATCGGATCGTGATGAGATCATGATAATGAGACTAATTCACCTTTAAACACAAATCCTAAATAATCCCGGTCATATGTTACTCGAGAGGGACATCGAGATAACCAGACAGATTAGTGTGCTGTATATCCGTCCATATGATGGATGCAACTGGTCTCATAGCTACTCGTGTGGGGACACTAGGGATACAGTATAGGTGCTCATTGGAGAATGAGTTCACTGATTGATCCGCTTAAGGAATGTTGGATGATTGATGATGCCTTATTGTCAAACAACGATTCCGTAGTCCCAATGGTGTATCTGGTCCTTAGACTTGAGATACCAAGGATGTCTTATATGAGTGCTCCATTCTTTGATACCAGACTTATAGGTTTGGATATCCTAGATCTAGTACAGCCGGTCATGGGGAGTGGTAGTCGACCTTACGAGAGCTATTGAGTATCGATAGAGGATCATCCACTCTCGGCGTCATGAGAGGAATATCCCATGTGTTCTTGCTCAAACAAATCCCTTGCCAAGGTCATTCAGGTTGAGAGAGAAAGAGTTCTATGGGAGAATCCGATTAGAGCGAGACTCAAGTAGAAACCGTATTGGGCCTAGAGGGTCACACACATATGGTAGGCATTGCGATGAATTACTAGATATGAGATATTCGTCAGAGTCCCTATTTTATTGGATATCCAATAAACCCCTGAATTATTGTATCCTATGGATGAGATCCAATAAAAGCCCATGAGAGATAATTGGATAGAGATCCACTAATCTAAAAGGCTTGGGTAATTGGATGCAGATCCAATACCCAATAGGGGAGGATCCATTAGGGTTTGACAGGAGACCTCTATAAATAAGAGGGATTCAGTGGTTCATAGGCTAGAGCCTTTACTTGCCTCTCATATTCTCGTCCCATTCTCTACCTCAGAGCAGGCCTAGATTTTTAAGGAGCGTTGTCGCAGCCATGCTGTGTGGATCACCACCAAAGAGGAGGACGCTTGACCTCCTTCACCATCTCCTAGAGATCTGCAAGGAAACAGGGATATACGATCTCTATATGTAACACAATATATTCTATACGCAGTTTGTTTCGTGGATTTTTTGCGCATCAATCTTTGCACAACGACGAACATCTCTTTGGGAATAAGGGATTTTGTTTTTGTTCTTCTGCTACGTATGTGATGTCGCCTCCAAGATTTCCCAATAGTGGTATTAGAGCCAGATTATTCGTGCGAAAGATTGGTTTTAAACTGCGTGTGTTGTGTTTTGGAGAAGCTTTTGATGTCAAAATTGTTCACGCAGAAGCGAGAAAGAGCAGCAATAGTTGCTGCCCATGTTGCCTCGATCTACGTATGTGCAACGACAACACAGCGTTGGCGCACCGGCAGGTGCTACGCCTATAGCAACCGGTCGCAAGCTTGCTGCAAGCAGGTCGCTGGGCTTGCAGCCCATTGGTGCCCCACCTGAGGGCGCTATCTTGCAGTCGGCGGGGCTGGCAGCCCGCTGGTGCCCCACTCGCGGGCGCTGCCTATAGCAGCGTCGGTAGGCAGGGCTGCAGGCAAGGCAGCCAACTGCACGCGGGCACTGTGCCCGCGTGCAAGGGCGACGCTTGCAGGTGCACCTACAAGCAGAGGCACCACGGGGCAAGGCGCTTGCGGCCGCAACGCCCGTGGGCTGAGGCGCCGCAGGGCAACGATGCCTACTATCGCTGCTCTCGTGGGCAAACCCCCCATAGTGGCGACCGCTCGGCAGGGCACTGCACCTGTGGGCACAGTGCTCACGGGGGGCAGCGCCACCCGTAGGGGTGCCAACCCACGAGGGAGCCCACTTGCAAGGGCGGCATTACCCATGGGTGAGCCACCTGTATGTAGGGGCGGTGCCCTTGCCATCGCTGCATAGGCTACCACTAGCAGGGTGGCGGCAGCGATGACAGTAGTAAGGGAGATGGAGTAGGGAATTAGGGTTTTTGGACAAAAAGATAATTTTGCCCCTATGAATTTGAGAAATTCTAGTTATATCCTTTTTTTCCAAATTATGAAAATGCCCTCAGAATTCAAAAAATTCCCTACATATCCCTGATTTAAAAATATTAATTAATTAAAAAGTTTAATTGATTATTATTTTTATTATTATCTAGTAGTCCTATATGATGATGATTTATACATGTGATGTATGATGTGTGGACGGATGATCATGGACCGTGTGATGTGTGTACTTGTGATTATTATTATTGAAGCCTGCGAGCCTCCATTATATTTTTCGTTTATTGTTAGGCTTGCGTGCCTATGATTAAGTTGTAATCATACGAGGAGGCGCAACGGGAGCGTGGAAGCGATAGCGGGGCCTATGAAATGGACGATCGCGATGCATGGAGATGCTTCGAGATGTCGACGGAACCGACAAGGATGAGATGAATGATCATAGGGCATGGAGATGCATCGTTATATTAGGCCTACTGGCTCGGGCTTGATTATATTAGGTTATGATCCATGATCATCTAGTGTGATTGCTTATACACATACTAGATATGTATATATATTTGCATGCGATATAGATATATATTAAATATATATATGTGTGACATGTCATATTAGGAGACCAAAACGATAAAGAAACCTCTCTCTCGATAATATTAAGTCGGTAAACGTGAGGCAATTAAATTGACCCACGTGACTTTCCACCGTTATAGGTAGGGACTGATTCCCGGTGTAGGTTGAGTTGGTCGAGTCCCTCGAGACTCACCTATATCGCCATTCCATTCGCTATCTTGCTTACGACATAGAGATGTCACCGGTGACCTGAGGACATGGTATGCTTAGTTGAGTCACTCGAGGGTATATCATCAAATCAAACTCATCTTGTAACAAAGGTGTTGACTTAAACAAACATCCTGGTTGGTCGAGTCCCTTGAGACTATGGTGATTCGGAGGCTGAATAGGATGGGAATCACAAGGAGTTGTGATCGGTAAGAGTTGCCTACCTTTTGGGATTAGTGTGATTAGTCGAGTCCCTCGAGGTTACACTAAGACGTTGATTGGATCATGATCCCCACTAGAAGCCTACCTGAGACTTCCGTTTTACATGCTGAGGGTGTCGCGTGACTCGCTAGTAAAATAGTGGGAGTATATTAAGATAGAAGTCCATATCTTGATTGTTTATTTCTTGTAAAATCTGCATGTTATTCATTTCTACTACATCTTTATTTTCAGAAAATGTCGCTTTCAAATCCCTTACGTGACATACTTGATGTCAACCGCCACACTGGTCGAAATTATACGGATTGGCTCTACAACTTGAGAATTATTCTTATGGCGGAGAAAATCGCGTACCTCCTTGATACAGTGATGCTTACGCCCCAGGAAGGGGCAAGCGAGGATGAGATCACTCATTACGTGAAGTACATTGATGACTCCACTCTTGCTCAATGCCACATCGTGGGCTCTATGACTCCTGAGTTACAAAGACAACATGAAAAGATGGATGCCATATCCATTCTCCTACATGTCCGTAAATTATTTGAGGAATAGGGAAGGACTCAACGATATGAGATATCCAAGAGTCTCTTCCACGCTAGGATGACTAAGGGGACACCGGTTCAGAACTATATCCTAAAGATGATTGAGTGGATAGAGAAACTCACAGGTCTATGAATAGTTCTAGAGGATAACTTGTGTGTAGACATTGTGCTTCAGTTCCTACCAGATTCCTTTTCACAATTTATAATAAATTTTAATCTGAACAAACTTGAGGTGACTCTCCTAAAGCTCCTCAATATGTTGAGGGAGGCAAAGAGTACTATCAAAACTAGAAAGAAAAGGAAAGCAGAAAAGTCCCTTAAGAAGGGCAAGGGCAAGGTCAGACCAGGTAAAGCAAAGGTTGCTAAGAAAGACCCGGCAAAGAACAAAGGTCAATGCTTTGACTATAGCAAAAATGGGCACTGAAAGAGGAATTGCAAAGAGTACCTTGCAGAGAGGGCGAAACAAAAGCTTGGAGAAGCTTCAGGTATATTCATGATTAGTCTCCATTTATTAGATTCTTATGATAACATATGGGTATTGGATACCGGTAGTGCTTATCATATATGTAATTCGTTGCAGGTTCTGGCAAGGCCTAGGAGACTAGAGAGAGGCGAGATGGACCTCAAGATGGGCAATGGAGCAAAAGTTACTGTATAAGCTATTGGCGAGGTCACCCTACATCTTGCATGGTGGAGCTATTATTGCATTAGATGCATGTTATTTTGTTCCTTCTATTATCAAAAATATTATCTCCATTTCATGTTTGACAATTAGTGGATATAAATTAGTTTTCGAGAACAATAGTTGTTCGATATTATTAGATGATTAGATCATCACGAAAGGAACATTACATAATGGTTTGTTTATGCTAGACACTACTCCACATATCATGAATGTAAGTGTGTCTAAGAGGAAACGAGATGAGATGAACAGTGCATACCTGTGGCATTGTAGGCTAGGTCACATCTATGAGGGAAGGATTCAAAAGTTGCTAAAGGATGGATATCTAGATCCATTTGACTATAAGTTATATGTAACTTGCGAGCCTTGCCTTCATGGAAAACTGACTAACTCTCAATTTGGTGGAACTAGAGAGAGAGCCACTGAGCTATTGGAACTCATACATAGTGATGTACGTGGACCCATGTCAACTCATGTCATTGGTGGTTACTCCTACTTCATTACCTTTATTGATGGTTTCTCAAGGTATGGATATGCGTACTTAATGAAGTACAAATCCGAGGCATTTGAGAAATTCAGAGAGTATAAGAATGAAGTGGAGAACTAAACTGGAAAGAGTATCAAGGCTCTTCGATCAAATCGAGGAGGTGAGTACTTAAGTATATAGTTCACTTAGTTCCTCAAGGACCATGGGATATTATCCCAATGGACACCTCCTTATACACCTCAACTCAATGGTGTGTTTGAAAGGAGAAATCGTATGCTGTTAGACATGGTACGGTCAATGATAAGTTTCGCTGACTTACCCATCTTATTCTGGGGATATGCCCTAGAGACCGCAGCTTATCTTTTGAACAGAGTTCCAACTAAGTCGGTAGTGTCTACACCATATGAGATATGGAAAGGGAAAAAACCTGATCTTAAGGTTGTTAAGATTTGGGGCTGCCCTGCCCACGTTAAAAGACACAACCCCGATAAGTTGGAATCGAGGACAGAGAGGTGCAAGTTCGTGGGATACCCTAAGGAAACTTATGGATATTATTTCTATCATCTCGAGGATGAAAAGATCTTTGTAGCCAAGAGAGTAGTGTTTCTTGAGAAGGAACACATTCTTGGTAAAGACAATGGGAGCATGATAGAGTTGAGCGAGGTTGGGGAACCTAACTCAAGCACCACTCTACAACCCGAGTCTATTCAGGTACCTAATACACAAGTTCCAACTTTACATAGGTCCGGTAAAGTATCCCACCATCTTGAGAGATATATGAGACATATTAGACGAGAAGATGTTGAAGATATTGATCCTCAGACTTACGAGAAGACTATTATGAGTATAGACTCTGGGAAGTGGCAAGAAGCTATGAATTCTGAGATGGATTCTATGTACTCTAACAAGGTTTGGAACTTAGTTGATGCGCTGAAAGTATTGTACCCATCAGTTGCAAGTGGATCTTTAAGAATAAGATCAGAGTAGATTGAAAGGTAGAGACCTATAAAGCAAGGCTAGTGGCTAAGGGGTATCGTCAAAAGCAAGGTGTTGACTATGACAAAACCTTCTCACCCGTAGCAATGCTAAAATCCATCCGAATTCTATTGGTTGTTGCAGCACACTATAATTATGAGATCTGGCAGATGGATGTGAAAACCGCATTTCTCAATAGGAACCTTGAGAATGAGGTGTATATGATACAACCCAAGGGATTCGTGTCCAAGAACTGCCCATATAAGGTGTGCAGGTTGCTTAGATCTATTTATGGATTAAAGCAAGCTTCCTGAAGTTGGAACATAAGATTTGATGAGACAATCAGATCTTATGACTTCGTTGAGAACAAAAATGAGCCTTATGTGTACAGGAAGGTAAGTGGGAGCGCTATCACCTTTATGGTTTTATATGTGGATGACATCCTGATTATTGGGAATGACGTAGGAATGCTATCCACAGTAAAGACTTGGTTATCTAGACACTTCTTCATGAAGGACTTAGGGGAAGCATCCTATTTAGGATCTATGTTTATAGGCAAATCAGTCTAATTATCGTGATCTCATTACGATCTGATTCCCATTACACACATCCATGGACATCACAATATATTCAAACAACACACAATATAAAGTGATAAAATATCAAATAATAATAATAAGCAAAAAAGCTGTATATTAAGTCACATGTGCCATCATTCACGTGATTGGCTTGCAGGGCACCTATGACCAACAGAATATCCTGTGTGCTCTTGCTCATATAAATCCTTGACAAGGTCCTTTGGATTGAGAGAGAAAGAGTCCTCTAGGAGAATCCAATTAGAGTGAGACTCGAGGATAAACTGGATGGGCTTGACAGCACCATGTCGGGTGTATGGTCTCTAGGATATTAGATGAATGAGGGACTATAGGCACACAGTAACTGAGAATAGATATGTCCAAAGGATTGGATTCCCTTGTTTCGTTTGGGGACTACGACATAGTGGCCTAGTACATCCATAGTCGATGAGTCGAGAGAATTATTATTGAGAAAATAATTCATTAAGCCAGAAGGAGTTTTGATAGGTATAACTTATAACCAGCTCAATATTGGGCCTAGAGGGTTATACACATATGGAAGGTGTTACGACAAGTAGAGATTCGGAAATGAGATATCCGCTGGAGCCCCTATCTTATTGGATATATATTAAGCCCTTGAATTATTAGATCATATGGATGAGATTCAATAAGAGCCAATGAGAGATTATTAGATAGAGATCTACTAATTTAAGAGGCTTGGGTAGTTGGATGAAGATCCAATACCCAATGGTTTAGGGTTAAGTTGATAGGTGGCCTCTATAAATATGAGAGAACAAAAGAGTCATAGGCTAGGCTTTTTGGTTGCCACCTCCTATTCTCCTCTCTCCTTCTCCTACTCAGATAGCAGGTGTAGAGATTTGGATAGCGATTTGATGAGCATCTTTGCAGCCCCTGCCATATGGATCACTACTGGAGAGGAGGATGCTTGACTTCCTTCATCATCTCCCACAAATCTATATGAATTCTGGGATATATGATCTCCCTAGGTAACATAACTATCTCACATATGGTTTATAGATTCATAGGTTTTTGAGCACCAATCGTCGCATGACTTTAAACATCATTTAGGAAATTTGAGATTTTTTTTTTATGTTCCTCCATTGTGCATTGTTAGGACCAAGTAGACACTAAGAGAAGGGGGGGTGTGAATCAGTATGTATGAAAAATTACATCGAGTCAAAAATCTTCGTACGATAAAAGCTCATACCGGAAATGTTTAAATTTGAAAATATTCGTAAGAGTGTGCAACTAAAATAATGAGGAAGTAGAGCAGTTTGTAATAAAAGTAAATAGCAAATAGAAATGTAAACTGATTTATAGTGGTTCGATCGTTGTGACCTATATCCACTCCCGATTCCTCTTCACTCAAGGTCATCGGCTTCTACTACCGATCTTCCTTCAATGGGCGAAGATCAAATACCATTTAACACTCTTTTCTCCTTTTCATAGGCTTAGGAGAGAACCTTTACACCTCTCTTTTAGACCTCACTCCTCCCTTGGAAACCTTCTAATTCTAGGAGGAAGAGACTCACAAATATAGAGAGATTACAATTTATACTCAAGTATTCTTGCCCTCTCTTTTGCTTAAATTCGTGCTTCTTTATGTAGGAATACTTGGGATATTTATAGACCCCAAATGACTTAGAAAATCGACCTAAGAAATGTCTCATCCTGAGTTTCCCAAGTACTAGTAGTACCATCGCCTATGCCGAGTGATACTACCATTTGCAACACTGATACTAGGCGGTACCACTGATACTAGGCGGTACACCACTTGACCCAACTTTTGGGTCACTAAATAGGCTTTTCTCTTGGCCTAAAACAATCCCAATGCAGGCTCAATTGGCCGATAATTGAGTTGATCTAATTACATTCTAAACTAACCCAATTATAATGAAAACTATTTTGATCTAGAAAATTATTACAAGCAAAAATACTAAGTTATCCGGCATGTCATCGGTTCATCCGACACTTTGTTCGACCCTTCGACGCATAATCCTCTCCTTCGGTGTATTGCCTAATCGGCATGTTGCCTTCTCGCAATATTTGATCTCCTTTCTTCCCCCCCCCCCTCTGATCCTCCCCCTCTGTCCCTTCCCCTCCGCCCCCCCCCCCCCCCCCCCCCCCCCCCCCCCCCCCCCCCCCCCCCCCCCCCCCCCCCCCCCCCCCCCCCCCCCCCCCCCCCCCCCCCCCCCCCCCCCCCCCCCCCCCCCCCCCCCCCCCCCCCCCCCCCCCCCCCCCCCCCCCCCCCCCCCCCCCCCCCCCCCCCCCCCCCCCCCCCCCCCCCCCCCCCCCCCCCCCCCCCCCCCCCCCCCCCCCCCCCCCCCCCCCCCCCCCCCCCCCCCCCCCCCCCCCCCCCCCCCCCCCCCCCCCCCCCCCCCCCCCCCCCCCCCCCCCCCCCCCCCCCCCCCCCCCCCCCCCCCCCCCCCCCCCCCCCCCCCCCCCCCCCCCCCCCCCCCCCCCCCCCCCCCCCCCCCCCCCCCCCCCCCCCCCCCCCCCCCCCCCCCCCCCCCCCCCCCCCCCCCCCCCCCCCCCCCCCCCCCCCCCCCCCCCCCCCCCCCCCCCCCCCCCCCCCCCCCCCCCCCCCCCCCCCCCCCCCCCCCCCCCCCCCCCCCCCCCCCCCCCCCCCCCCCCCCCCCCCCCCCCCCCCCCCCCCCCCCCCCCCCCCCCCCCCCCCCCCCCCCCCCCCCCCCCCCCCCCCCCCCCCCCCCCCCCCCCCCCCCCCCCCCCCCCCCCCCCCCCCCCCCCCCCCCCCCCCCCCCCCCCCCCCCCCCCCCCCCCCCCCCCCCCCCCCCCCCCCCCCCCCCCCCCCCCCCCCCCCCCCCCCCCCCCCCCCCCCCCCCCCCCCCCCCCCCCCCCCCCCCCCCCCCCCCCCCCCCCCCCCCCCCCCCCCCCCCCCCCCCCCCCCCCCCCCCCCCCCCCCCCCCCCCCCCCCCCCCCCCCCCCCCCCCCCCCCCCCCCCCCCCCCCCCCCCCCCCCCCCCCCCCCCCCCCCCCCCCCCCCCCCCCCCCCCCCCCCCCCCCCCCCCCCCCCCCCCCCCCCCCCCCCCCCCCCCCCCCCCCCCCCCCCCCCCCCCCCCCCCCCCCCCCCCCCCCCCCCCCCCCCCCCCCCCCCCCCCCCCCCCCCCCCCCCCCCCCCCCCCCCCCCCCCCCCCCCCCCCCCCCCCCCCCCCCCCCCCCCCCCCCCCCCCCCCCCCCCCCCCCCCCCCCCCCCCCCCCCCCCCCCCCCCCCCCCCCCCCCCCCCCCCCCCCCCCCCCCCCCCCCCCCCCCCCCCCCCCCCCCCCCCCCCCCCCCCCCCCCCCCCCCCCCCCCCCCCCCCCCCCCCCCCCCCCCCCCCCCCCCCCCCCCCCCCCCCCCCCCCCCCCCCCCCCCCCCCCCCCCCCCCCCCCCCCCCCCCCCCCCCCCCCCCCCCCCCCCCCCCCCCCCCCCCCCCCCCCCCCCCCCCCCCCCCCCCCCCCCCCCCCCCCCCCCCCCCCCCCCCCCCCCCCCCCCCCCCCCCCCCCCCCCCCCCCCCCCCCCCCCCCCCCCCCCCCCCCCCCCCCCCCCCCCCCCCCCCCCCCCCCCCCCCCCCCCCCCCCCCCCCCCCCCCCCCCCCCCCCCCCCCCCCCCCCCCCCCCCCCCCCCCCCCCCCCCCCCCCCCCCCCCCCCCCCCCCCCCCCCCCCCCCCCCCCCCCCCCCCCCCCCCCCCCCCCCCCCCCCCCCCCCCCCCCCCCCCCCCCCCCCCCCCCCCCCCCCCCCCCCCCCCCCCCCCTACTAACCCAATTATAATGAAAACTATTTGATCTAGAAAATTATTACAAGCAAAAATACTAAGTTATCCGGCATGTCATCGGTTCATCCGACACTTTGTTTCGACCTTCGACGCATAATCCTCTCCTTCGGTGTATTGCCTAATCGGCATGTTGCCTTCTCGCAATATTTGATCTCCTTAGCACAATATCTAATCCTCTTAGCTTGATGCCCAAACTCATGGCATAAAGCCTTTTGTCGACTTGTCGACCATTCTTCTAGTCTGACATCCAATCTTCTGACATGTTCAATTCCGGCCCAACTTCTTATTCTTCCTGCTTTAATCAATATGCCTCTTCTGATCGAAGCTAGTCCCATGTCACTCAAAATACAAATTAGGTCATAACATTATCAATTTCATCATCAAAATCCGAGATTCAACAATCTTCCCCTTTTTGATGATGACAACCAATTGATGACGGAGTTTAAACTAGCCTCCCCCTATCAATATGCCATATTGATAAAACTTTTGAAATCATAGAATTATAAATATTTTACCATTGCATGTATCATGAATATTGAAAGAACCAATTAATCATATCGTTGCATGCAACATAAATCATGCATAATCAAAGTATCTAAGTATATCATCCCATGCATGATTATCATCATAACTTATATATCATCATCATATCTTCTCCCCCTTTGTCATCAATAAAAAGGAGAAGTGCTACTAGTAATTTTTGAGACATAATTTCAAATTATTGCATAATTTCATATCTTTGAAACATCATTGCATATATCAACACTTTAAAGATGTGAAAGTTAGCAATATTTGCTTCTACCTGAATTGTGCAAGCTAGTAATTTTCTTTTGAGATGTGCACACTAGCAATTCTTCCTCCCCCTTCATCATTAGCAGAAAAAAGAAGTGCAACTAGCAAGTTTTTAGATATGTAAGCTAGTAAGATTTTCACATATGAAAGTTAGTAAAATTCTACATTTTTTGAGATATGCAAGATAGCCTATTTTTACATCTTCTTAAAATGTATAAGTTAGTAAACATTGCTTATCTTGAGATTTGCAAGATAGCACTTCTTGTTTTTTCTTTTGAGATGAGCAAACTAGCAAGTTTTACTCCCTCTTTATCATTGTCAAATAGAAGGGAAGAATACAATGTTGTAATTTTTTTCCTTTTACATCAATTTTCAAATCATGACAAAGATAAATAACAAGAATAGATTTACATCAATGTTTCAATCATAAAAAATAAAAGATCAAGTCATGAATACCAAAAGATGATGTATCATTTTTGACAAATTTCTTCTTTTTTAAATAGAAGGAATGATAGGAAACGATCTTGATTTAAAAAGAACACTCAAGTCATAAAAATCAAGAAATCAACATCATGATCTAAAAAATATATAAGAAGAGTTTATGCATTTGGGAGATTTAAGTTTATCATTCAAGCTATCACTTTTTTGGTTTTCTTTTGCAATATGCAAGCTAACAATTTCCATCTTCTTTTACAACAATGATTCAATCATATCATGAGATATACAAATAATAAATATAAGAAAATTGTACATAATAAATTTCAAATTATAAACATTAAGAAGTCTAGTGATATATCATGGTTAATTTGAATGCATCCCTCCTTTTTAGTGAATACCAAGAAGAATATAATAGAACCCTTGCAGATTCTAAAGTTGGGGTTGATCTCTTTAGGGGATCAACCTCCTTAGAACTCTATAGGAGTTCTTTCCTTCAAATTGTTGCTCAAAGGCTGCAGAAAAGATTTATCTATTGCTTAATAAAAGAGGATGAATACGTGACTATTTATAAGGCTTCTAAACCCCAACTCCTAATAACACTCCTACTTAAGGCTCCTACTTCTAACCAACTCTTAATAAGACTCATACTCTAAGAAGCAACCTCCCAATTAACCCTAACCCTAGCTGGCCTCTTCACCTCTTTAATAGAGGTCGGCTAGGTAGGTTTTATATGGATGCCCATTTCAATGAAACTCAATTATGACCCTCCTAGCTAGAGTCCTAACAGACCCGTCGTCTTCAAATCAGCCTTGTCCTCGAGGCTGATGATCTATGAATTTTGGGAAGTTGATTTTCAAGTCATCATAGTTCTCCCAAGTGGCATCTTCTGCTGGTAGGTTTACCCACTGTATTAGCACTTTAGTAGTGGGTCATCGTCATCGAGTCACGATCCGTCGATCAATAATGACATTTGATTGGGTCTAAAGTTCTCCTTGGGTAGTCATATTTGGTAGATGGCTTTGGACTATCTTATTTTATCCTAGCTTAAGCTTTAAACACAACACATGGAAGATTGGATAGATTCAGGAGCTGGCAGGTAAGTCCAATCTGTATGCTACTACTCCGATGCGCTCCAAAATTTAGTAGGATCCATATAACTAAGGTGAAAGCTTTATAGATACTCTGGTCTGGATTGATGTTTGCTTGTATGGCTGGAGCCATAGGAAGACCCAATCTCCTACTGAAAATTCTCTTTTGTCTTTATGGTGATTATATTGCTATTTCATCCTTGCTTGGGTTGTAGTGAGATTATCTTTTAGCAACTTCAGCATTTTATCTCTGTCCTGTAGTTTCCTATCTACTTGTTCTACTATAAAGGTGTCTAATACATATTGGGATCACAAGGGGAGGTCGGTCATACATAGCCTCATAGGGAGTACATTTTGTGGATGAAAAATAAGTTATATTATATCACCACTTGGCCTAGGGAAGCCACTTTGTTAACTCTTTTGGCCGGTCACTAGTGAAGCATCTAAGGTATGTCTCCAAGCACCTATTCACCACTTCAGTCTGGTCATCGGTTTGTGGGTGATATGTCGTACTCATATTCAATTTAGTGCCCTGCATTTGGAATAACTCTGTTCAAAATCTACTCATGAAGACCCTATGACAATCACTTACAATAGATCTTGGTATCTCATATAATTTTATAATATTCAGCTTAAAGATTTAAGCAATACTAGAAGCAGTGTAGGGATTACGAACAACGCAAAAGTGAGCATACTTTGTAAGGCAATTCACCACAACAAAAATTATACCTTTTTCTTATGATGAGGGAAGCCCTTCAATGAAGTCTATTGATATATCAATCTATATTGAGTCTGGGACGAGTAAAGGTTGTAACTTACGGGGACTTGCTACAGTCTCGCCTTTATGTCATTGACATATATCACATTATGCCACAAATTTAGCAATAATATTTTTCATCCCTACCCAATAAAATTTTTATTTAATTCTCTTATAGATTCTAAGGAATCCAAAGTGCCCTGCCATAGGTGTGGAATGCATCTCTTGAAGGATGGTCTTTATGTAAGTAAAATTTGGTACAAGCACAATATGTCTCTTATAGCGTAATTCTTTTGAGTCCTAACTATAATGAGCCATAGTACTTGGTGTTTCCTCCAATTTTTTTGTAATCTTACTAGTTTTCAAATCTTCCTACTATTCTCTCTTAATATCTTCAAAGAAGTCATTGGTCGAAAGTGAAATGACCGAAAATTCAGCTTGCTCGGGTAGCCACGAAAGCACATCTGCAATAACATTCTCTTTTCTCTTTTAGTAAGTTATTTAATAATCATATCCAAGAAACTTTGTTACCCATTTTTACTGCTCGGGAGAAGATATTGGTAGAACCCTTACAGATTCCAAGCTTGGGGTTGATCTCTTTAGGAGATCGGCCTCCTTGAAACTCTATAGAGGTTCCTTCCTCTAAGTTGCTACGCAAAGGCTGTAGAAAAGATTTATTTATTGCTTGAGAAAAGATGATGAATATATGCTTATTTATAAGACTTCTAAACCTCAACTATTATTCATCACGATGGAATATCATCCAAGAATAAAATTTCACGTTATCGAATAATTTGCTAGACTATTTTGAGCATGGAAATAAGTAAATCAATATCTCATAATATATTATTCTTCCAATAAAAAAGTTTAAATTTTTTTCAAGTGAATTATCTGAGCACCCTTTTTGTCATTTGAACACCAATTTATGGCAAAGTTTATCTTAGTTATCGATTTTTGAATATATGAATGAGGTTATTCTGAATACAAAGAAAACATTTCCTGCATAATTGGTAAATACACAAATACTTGATGAATTCTTGTTTTTTTTGTCTTTTGCAAGAATGCAACAATAGCTATGACCATTGATAATAAAATTGTTAAAATATTTTATTATCAATAGCTATGCAACAATATAAAGATGTCAAATATTTTAATTGTTAGGACTCTAGCCATTGATAATAAAATTTTGAACCACCATTTACTCTTAAGCACGAAAGAGCTAAATTAGACATTCTTTTTCGCTACCTATGTTGGTAAAATATGATGGTAACAAGAAAAAATCAACTGACAATTTTGATGATAGAAAAAGAGCGTGAAGAGGCACCATTATGTGATGGCATCTCTAGCTCGGGGACTTTTCAAGGTCAACAGACCCGCTCAAATATTGTTGCAAGAATGCAACAACAGCTATGACCATTGATAATAAAATTGTTAAAATATTTTATTATCAATAGCTATGCAATAATATAAAGATGTCAAATATTTTAATTGTTAGGACTCTAGCCATCGATAATAAAATTTTGGACCACCATTTACTCTAAGCATGAAAGAGCTAAATTAGACATTCCTTTTTGCTACCTATGTTGGTAAAATATGATGGTAACAAGAAAAAATCAACTGACAATTTTGATGATAGAAAAAGAGTGTGAAGAGGCACCATTATGTGATGTCATCTTTAGCTCGGGGACTTTTCAAGGTCAACAGACCCGCTCACTCCGTCTTGTGGCTAAATTAGACATTCTTTTTTGCTATCTATGTTGGTAAAATATGATGGTAACAAGAAAAAATCAATTGACAATTTTGATGATAGAAAAAGAGCGTGAAGAGGCACCATTATGTGATGGCATCTTTTGATGATAGACATTCCTTTTTGCTACCTATGTTGGTAAAATATGATGGTAACAAGAAAAAATCAACTGACAATTTTGATGATAGAAAAAGAGCGTGAAGAGGCACCATTATGTGATGTCATCTTTAGCTCGGGGACTTTTCAAGGTCAACAGACCCGCTCACTCCGTCTTGTGGCTAAATTAGACATTCTTTTTTGCTATCTATGTTGGTAAAATATGATGGTAACAAGAAAAAATTAATTGACAATTTTGATGATAGAAAAAGAGCGTGAAGAGGCACCATTATGTGATGGCATCTTTTGATGATAGACATTCCTTTTTGCTACCTATATTGGTAAAATATGATGGTAACAAGAAAAAATCAACTGACAATTTTGATGATAGAAAAAGAGCGTGAAGAGGCACCATTATGTGATGTCATCTTTAGCTCGGGGACTTTTCAAGGTCAACAGACCCGCTCACTCCGTCTTGTGGCTAAATTAGACATTCTTTTTTGCTATCTATGTTGGTAAAATATGATGGTAACAAGAAAAAATCAATTGACAATTTTGATGATAGAAAAAGAGCGTGAAGAGGCACCATTATGTGATGACATCTTTAGCTCGGGGACTTTTCAAGGTCAAC
This sequence comes from Musa balbisiana, assembly GCA_004837865.1. Taxonomy (NCBI): domain Eukaryota; kingdom Viridiplantae; phylum Streptophyta; class Magnoliopsida; order Zingiberales; family Musaceae; genus Musa; species Musa balbisiana. The sequence goes on along the minus strand of CM017190.1, from coordinate 23,504,244 downwards.
AGACCCGCTCACTCCGTCTTGTGGCCCAAGAAATTATGGGAGACCTATGCTCTTATGGTATCTATCTATTTCTAAAATTGCCCATGTGGGGCAAAGTTGCATATTGAGCTAAACTCGAGTGGCTTAATGTTTACTCGATTATTAAGATGTCTTGACTTACGAGCAATTGTGAGATGATGATTACTGATTGTGTATATATACATGTATATATATATTTCATGATTGCTAATTTGTATATGTCAAGAAGCAAAAGTTGCTTTTTCGAATATATCAAATATTATTAGCTAATATTTTTTAAAAATGATATAAAAATTTGTTAGCTTGCATGATGTAGAACTTGTTAATTTGAACATCACCAAGAATTGTTAGATTGCAATCTCAAGAAAAGCAGAAGTACTATCTTGCTTATCTCAAGAAGCGAAATATGCTAATCTAGAAAAATTTATAAACTTGTAAAACTCAAAATTATTGCTAGCTTGCATGTAAAATGATGTAAAATTTTGCTAGCTTGCACTTTGCCAAGGAAGCAAAATATCACACTTCTCAAAAGAGAAGAAAGAATATTACTTGTTTGTACGATGATAAAATTTGAGATTATATTTATAATGTAATGATTTGAAACTTGATAGTTGCACTTCTCCTTTTTGTTGATGACAAAGAGGGAGAAGTTATGATGATAATCATGCAAGGAATGATGTATTGAAAATTTGATTATGCGTGATGACATGTTACAAATATTCATGATAAAATATTACTATGAATTAAATTCAATATTCTATCAATATGACAAATTGATAGGGGGAGTTTATTTAAACTCCATCATCAATTGATTATCATCATAAAAAAGGGAGAGATTGTTGAATCTCGGATTTTGATGATGAAATCAATTTATAGTATTTATGATTTGATTTACGTTTTGAGTGATGTAGGAAGTTTCGATCAGGAAGAGACAATTAAAGCAAGAAGAATCATGTTAGGCCAAAGAAAAATATGTTAGAAGATTGGACGTCGAGGCGAATGATCGGTCGACGTATCGGGAGAAGGCTTCGGGCTATGGGTTCGGGCACCAGGCTAAGAAGAGAAAAAATTACACCAAGGTAATCGGAGTTGCAGAGCTCAATTGGCCGATTGGGTAATAGGCCGTAAGAGAGGACGATGCGCCGAAGAAGTTCTGTTGGAATTGACTAAGAAGTCCAAGAGCTTGCCAGGAGTCCGTTGGAACATTACCGAGAGATCGTTGGAAGCTCGTTGGAAGAAACATAGACTTATGGGCTTATTTAGCTTAGTGAATGTCTTAAAATTTGTAGTTAGCACATAATTGGGTTGGAATTGGGCCAACTCAATTAGGGGTCAATTGAGCCTAAGTTTGAACTGTGTTGGGCAAGTGAAAGGCCTAAACAGTGACCCAAGAAGTGGCACCGTCATAGCATAATCTCCGAGACTATGTTAGGTGGTGGTATCACCTAGATAGTCTTCGAGAGACTGTTAGGTGGTGGTACTGTCAGATTGGGCAATGGTATCACCTAGTGTCAGTGGTGCTATCGACCTTTTAGAATTCTATTTAGAGATAAGTGCTTATAAAAGATTGTCTCTGTAAAAGGGTAGTTAGTCAATCAGAAGTGGATGTAGATCATGATAATCGAACCAATATAAAATCGATTTACTGCTTTTTACTTTGCTGTTTACCTTTACTGTAAATTATTTACTTGATCACTGCTCTACTTTCTTATTATATGCTTACGAAAGTGTTTTTAAGTTAATATCTTTTTGATTGATTTTTAAATATTTTTTGAAATCGATGTTTTTATCGTTACACTAATTTATCCCTCCATCTTAATAAAGATTGATCTCGCTTTATAATAGTTTCACCACGAGGAATTTAATCATCAAGATAAGATAAAAAAGTAATTGATTGCATATCATTTGCAGGCTCTTGCGTGTTGATAATCAATGTTTGCATAGAACCGAACAGATAAAACATGAAAACACAAGCAACAGCAGTGTTGACCAGCGACGCATCACGCAGACGAGGAGATCTCTTGTCCGACATCTCCGTTCAACGCACCTCCTGGTTTGCGCTCCCGGCACGCTATCAGCTCCTCCATCAAACACTTCATGTCTTGGTACGACGACCCTCCTTCCTTCATCGCCGCTTTAGCCATCGCTGCGTACTCCCTCGCCCTCCGCCTCCTCTCCGCCGCCTCCTCCCCTCCGCCCATCAGCTCCCGCACCGCAGCTGTCACCTCCTCCGCCGTCACCCTTGCCGCACCCACCGCCTCGCTCCGCCTCACCCGCACTCCGACGCCTGCCACCTCCGTCAGTAACTTCTCGTTAACGAACTGGTCGTAGTTTAACGGCCACGCGGCCATCGGCTTCCCGGCCGTCAACCCCTCCAGCGTCGAGTTCCACCCGCAGTGCGTCACGAAACCCCCCACCGCCGGGTGGCCCAGGAGCGCTACCTGTGGTGCCCACCCTCGGATCACCAGTCCCCTCCCCTCCACCCGCCTCTCGTACCCGTCCGGCAGCCACGCCGGCGGGCTACCGGCGCCTTCCCTCACCACCCACAAGAACGGATGACCGGAGGCCTCGAGTCCGAGCGCGAGATCCTTGAACTGGTCGTTAGATAATTCGCAGAGGCTACCGAAGCAAACGTAGACGACGGCGCCCGCCGGCTTGGAGTCGAGCCAGCTCAGCCAGCGGCCGAGCAGCGGACTGCTCCGGCTGCCCCTTTGGGCCTCCTTCTCCTGGTCGCAGAGGGCGACCGGACCTACGTAGTACGCCTTGGTGACGGGTTCCTTGCGGAAGAGATCGGCGTAGTCCGGCTCGAGCTCGTAGAAGCTGTTGACGAGGACGCCAAAGCTATTCTCCTCCGCCTTTCTTTGCTGGAGCACCATCTCGGTGAAATTGAAGATGGGAGAGATCTCGGACGGTTCCAAGCGGATGCGGTGGGGGAGTCCCTCGATGTCGAAGCTCTCGGAACGGGAGGAGACGGCGGCGTGGTGACCGCGGAACTCGATGCTCCGATGGACGCAGAGCAGAAAGGCGCCGGGGCCGTAGAAGACGAGGCGAGGTATGCCGAGTTGGGCGGCGGTGGCGGAGGTCCAAGGGAACATGGCATCGGAGACGAGGCAGTCGGGGCGATGTTGGCGGAGGAGGTCGTCGAGGGGGCCAGCGAGGGCGAACACGGCGTTCATGAAGTCTGCATGCTCTGCAGTAGTTATGGCACCGAGGTGCTCACCTGTGGAGGGCACAAGGTGGGCGACGGAGTCAGGGAAGGGGAGGAGGAGGAGGTCGACGACGGGCGTGCCGTCGTGGCGGCGATCGATGGCGGGGCGAACGAGGGGCTCGTTGCCGGGTGTGGTGACGACAGTGACGGCGGCGCCATGGCGGGCGAAAAGCTTGGCGATGTCGATCATAGGGATCATGTGGCCGGGGCTCATCAGGGGGAAAAAGAAGACGCGGAGTGGCTGACTCGCGTCATCGGCCATGGCTATGCCTCCTCCCCAAAGAGAAGAAACGGAGAGCGAGAAAGTCAACCGGAGGAAGTCTATGGGATCCTCATAAATAAGAAATGCTCGGCTATACATTATGCTTCGGAAACTGATCTGACACCATCGCTCCTATATTTTAGTCTTTAATTGATGGTGGTTTTCCTGCAATCCCATTTCAATACTCACGGGCTCAGGTCGTGGTTGTATCCTCATACCTCGTCGTGAAGCTTCGTGGAATCTAAAATATGAGATAAAACGAAAATTAAGAAAAATAGTTTAGGGATGTATTCTGTACTTCCAACTCAAACTCAATTCTGATGGGCTCAGGTCCCGGTTGCATCCGAAGAGACAAGTGAAAAAAAAAGGGGTAAGATGGAGATGAGAGGTTGCGTGTGGTTGGAACCTCTCATGATTCTCATCTTTTGCATAGTGATTATAACCGACACATATAATTTATCTATTTTTTAAACTTGAGATATTAAAAATATTCTATATGAGTACTTCATTTTTTGATACTAGATTTATAGGTCTAGAGGTTTCAGATATAGTACAGTCGATCATCGTGAGTGGTAGCCAACCATACGAGGATTATTGAATGTTGATAAAGGATCATTCGCTCTCGGTATTATGAGAGAAATATCTTATGTGTTTTTGCTCAAACAAATCCTTGACCGAGGTCATTCGGATTGAGAGAGAAAGAATTCTCCGAAAAAATATGATTAGAACAAGACTCGAATAGAAATTGTATGGGTCCGATAATGGTATCAAAGCTAGGTTGTTCGTATGAAAGATTGATTTTGAACTACATGTGTTGTGTTTTAAAAAATCATTTGACATCAAAATTATGGATGCAAAAGGCGAGAGAGGGCAGCAATTGTTCCTGCCAAAGTTGGCCAAAGGCTACTCCTAAGGGAGGTCTCAGCCACCTACAGTAGGCCACCTAAGTGTAGGGGCCGTAAGCGGCTGGTGGGCGATGACCGTCCACCCATAGGCAAGCTATTTGTAACACATGGGCATTGTGCCTGTGGGCATTAGGCCTACGGGCAAGCCCCCTTGTGGGCAGCACTCATCGGCAAGGGCGACACCTGCAAGGGGCAACCATCGCCCATGGGCAGCCCACGGGTAAGGCGCCTGCAAGAGTGCCAACTCAAGGTGCAACGCCACTCACGGGCAAGGGTGGCGCCCCCTCCCCTCGGTGTCATGGTCACATCGATAAGGTGAGGCGGCCACACCGCAACAAGCAAGGGGAGAAGGAGGGATAGGGTTTTCTTGGCAAAAGATAGTTTTGCTCCTAAGAATTTGAGAAAATTTAGTTATGTCCTTATATCTAAATTACCATAATACCCCTCAGAATTAAAATTTTTTTTGTATGTCCCCAATTTTAGAAAATATTAATGAATTAAAAAGTTTAATTTATTATTATTATTGTTATTATCTAGTAGTCCTACATGATGATGATGTGTATATATGATGTTTGATATGTGGATGAATAATCATAGATCGTATAATGTGTGTGTACTTGTGATTATTATTATTAGGGCACGTGAACCTTCATTTTAGTTCTCGTTTATTGTCGGGCCTACTTGCCTATGATTAAGTTGTAATCACATGATGAGATGTAGTGAGAGCGTGGAAGTGATAGCATAACCTACGAGGCCAAGACGGACGATCGCGATCCATGGTGATGCGTCAAGATGCCGACGAAACTAATGAAGATGAGATAGATGATCATGTTGAATCTTAGATTTTGATGATGAAACCAATTGATAGTGTTGATCTAATGTGCGTTGAGTGACGTAGGGCTAATATCGACCAGGAGTGAAAAATTGATTAAAGCAGGAAGAATCATGTTGGGTCGGAGTGAACATGTCAGAATATTAGACGTCGGGCTGGAGGAATAGTCGACGTGTCGGCAGAAGGCTTTCGGCTGAGAATTCAGGCATCAGGCCTAGAAGAGTGGACATTGCACCAAAAAGATTGGAGTTATGGATGATACCGAGGAGAGTAAAATGCAGAATGGGTTTCGAAAGAACACCGATGGAATAATTTTTCAGATAGAAAATGTCACAGTAGACAAGGAACAAACTCTTGAAGAAAAGTCACAGTATAGTTGTATTTACTAGAATGAGTTTTCTAAACAGAAAACGAGTGAACTCATGAAGCAACTTTGTTAAAAAATGAAAAATAGCTCACCACCAAATTTAAAATCACAAAGGGATATAGAAATTCACCACCCCAAGGATTATAAATGAGGATACAGAATAGAAATCAAAAGACTCACTACTCAAGGATGCATCCAAGAGATATAGAGTTTAAGGGAGTTCTCCAAGAGAGCTTCTGCCAAGATATCATCAGTTTCTAAAGTTCTTTCTAAGCCCTAAACACCAAAATAAATACTAGTGCATGAAACAACCCTTCATGCATAGGAAATTTCGAAATTAAGTGTTTTATAGCTGATAACCAACTCCTTTAATGCATTCCTTAGTCATGAAGAAAAGAACCTTGAAATAGCTTTAACTTTTTACAGGGAATATGTTGATGAGCTGTCATAAGTGGGCTGAGTTGAAGACTATGGAGCAACAATATTAGTTGAAAAAAATATAATAGCATCATCAAGGTCCATATGAGCAGATTGTAGCAAATTAGACACTCTCATGTTAATCTCCCCTAGTTGAAAAAGACTTATCCTCAAGTTCTTGTTTGTTTCGTCAACTTGATTATGAAAAGGACTCAGATCAGCAATATTAAATGTTGAAAACACTCCGTAATCTTTAGGTAGCTCGATCTTATATGCGTTTTTCCCAATTTTCTTAAGCACTTTCAATGAACTGTCAGCCTTTTGTTTCAATTTTTCAAATTTGCCCGATGAAAACCTCTCCTTCCTTAGATGAATCTAGACTAAATCACCAACATTAAACTCTATATGTTTTCTATGTTTATTTGCAGCTTCCATGTTTCTCTCATTTTGCTTTTCTATATTTGCTTTAACACCCTTATGTAGCTTCTTTATCTGCTTTGCTCTCTCAACAGCATCTCCACTAAATTGCTTAGTTGTCGAACGTGGAATGAAGTCCAAAGGACCAATAGGATTAGCACCATAAACAACTTCAAAAGGACTCTTATTGATACTATGATGGATAGAACGATTGTAGGCAAACACAATTTGTGAAAGAATGAGATCCCACTACTTAATATTCTTGCCAACATAGCTTCTAAGCAAATTTCCCAAGCTTCTGTTCATTACCTCAGTTTTCCTATCGGTTTGTGGATGATGGGAGCTATTGAAATTCAAAGAAGTACCCAACTTCCTCCAAAGTGTTCTTAAAAAATGACTAAGAAATTTTGAATCTCGATCAGACACCATAGTTCTTGGAATACCATGTAACTTAACAATCTCCTTAAAATACAAATCAGCAATATGAGATGCATTATTCGATTTATTGCAAGGAACAAAGTAAGACATTTTTAAAAATCTATCAACAACAACCATGATAGAATCTTTGTTCCTTTGAGTTCTTGGAAGTTCCAAAACAAAATCAAGACTCACTTCTTCCCATGGAGCATTTGGCATAGGCAACAGAGTGTACAATCTAGAATTTTGACTTCTTATTTTTGTCAAATGACACACTCGACATTGCTTTACATGTCTCTTCACATCTCTAAACATCTTAGGCCAATAGAAGTTTGATTGAACAAAAGCTAGAGTTTTGTCTCTATCAAAATGTCCACCCAAAACACCACTATGAGCTTCAACTAGAATTACTTATCTCAAAGAACAAGATGTAACACATAAAGCATTAGCTCGAAAAACAAAACCATTAAAGACAAAAAATTGTTGAAACGAACCTGATTTGCAATTCTACCATATTGAGCCGAAATCCACATCATTCTTATAAAGATCTTTGAATGTTTCAAATCCAACTACTTTGACTTCCATTGCTAATAATAAAAAATGCTTTTCTGCTCAATGCATCAGCAATTACATTTTGAACACCAGATTTGTGCTTGATTGTAAAGTTATAAGATTATAAAAACTTCACCCAAGCTACATGCCTTTTGTTTAGCTTGTGGTGGTGATTAATGAATTTTAATGCCTCATGATCAGAATATAGGACAAATGACTTGGCAAGAAGATATTGACTCCAATGAGACAAAGCTCGATAAATTGCATAAAACTCCTTATCATAAGTAGAATATTTCTTCTTTGTATTATTCAACTTTTTGTTAGGATCAAGAGTAGCACTAAGAGGGGGGGGGGGGGGGGGGGAATTAGTGCAGCAGAAAACTTTTACAATTTTAGAAAATATTTCATATGTTTGAAGGAAATTGATTCGGAAAGATAGTAACTTTAAGACTTAAGAGAGCATAAGTGTAGTGAAAGCAAGATGAGGAGAATAAGCACTTTGCTATGAAATGATTTACAGTAAAAGAAAATTGCTCAAAACAAAATACAAACTAGATTTAGATGGTTTGGTCAACGTGACCTACATCCACTTTCCGATGCCTCCTCCGACGAGGTTTTCGACGTCCACTAAAGGCCTTCCTTCAATAGGCGAAGGCCAACCACCTTTTACAGCTTTTCTCCTTTTGCCAGGTTTAGGAGACAACCCTTACAAGTTTCACTCTTCTTTCTTAGATAGTTACAAAGCTAAGAGATGAAGGAGGAGAACTCTAACTTTTACAATACTTTAAGGCTCAAGAACTCAAGATTATGCTAATAGGTTTCGTGCCCTTTCATGTAGGAAAGGGTGGGGTTTCATAGGTCCCAATGACTTCAAAAATAGAGCCAAAAAGTGTTTAATCCTAGATTTTTGGGGTCCTAGCGGTACCACCGCTATTACTAGACAGTATCACCGTCTGGCACTTGACATTGGGCAGTACCACTACCCAATCTGGGCGGTACCACCCCCTGACAGAGCTCGAAGACTGAGCTCTAGCGGTACCACCGCTTGACAAGGGCAGTACCATCGCTGGCAACAATAATTGTCAGCGGTACCACCACCCAGAATTCCTAGGAGGGCACTGCTTTCTAGGCGGTGCCACCGTTGGCCCTAGCGGTGCCACCGCCGACCAACTTTTCAAGGTCCTGGTTGGGCCTTGAATCCGACCCAACTTAGGGCCTAGTTGGCCCCTAAAGTTAGTAGGATTACCTCCCAATCCTAACTTAATTTACCTTTAACTACGATATTTAAGACATAATTACTGTACTTCTTATTCCGGAGCATCAATTGCTCTTCCACCGAGCTTCCGACGATCATCTGACGAACTCTCGGCAATGCTCCGGTGGACTCCCGGCAAGCTCCTAGACTTTACAATGATCTTCTTGGTGAGTTCCGATAAGCTTCTATGGCAAGCTTTAGGACTTCTCGGTTGGTTCTCGCAGAACTTCCGATGAACGTTCGGACTTCCGTCGAACTCTCGAACTCCCAATGTGATCTCGATCTTGACTCTGGCACAACACCTACTTTATGTCTTACTGCCATCATAGTTAATCCTGCACACTTTTCTTAGCAAAGGATTAGATCAAATATTTTACCAATTAATTTTATCATCAAAATCCGAGATTCAACAATCTCCCTCTTTTTGATGATGACAACTAATTGGTGAAGTAGTTAATCATAACTTCCCCTGTCTATATGTCATATTTTGAAAAAACATAAACTTGAATTGACAACTATGAATTCAAGCTTTGATCGAAATTTGTGCATCATCAAGTTATCAAGATATCAAATGCACAATCACTTCATGTATAATAAAATATTTCGTCATAGCTTTTCATCACTATTTGAATGAAATATTATCATTAATACTTACTACATTCAAAGGTTGATAATATTAAAAATTCAATACACAATTTGAATTAAGTGTATATTGCTACATTATAGTGTAATAAAAAAATTCAGCATCATAAAAGTACCATATTTAAAGAGATCACATTACAACATCAAAATACGCATTATGCTTAGTATCATAACTTCATGCAAATCATAAGATTACGATACTAATGTAAACATAAGAACACAATATCAAGATAGGCACAAGATTACAACATCAAAGTACTCAAGAGGGATTTCATCCTTCTCCCCCTTTATCATCAGCAAAAAGTCATACACAAAAGTCATTGAGGTGGTGGAAAGTTATAGTGACTAAACAAGGCATTTAGTTGTTGATGTATCTACTACAACTCAGTTAAAATCTGATTTTAGCGTTGTTCAAGTCGATCTTGACATTGTTCAAATCTATTCATATGAGTCCCGATATCGTCAATAGATGAGGGAGGTGGATGCTCTTTTGGAGGTGTTGCCTCAAAGATGTTGAATCTCAGATTTTGATGATGAAAATAATTGATATGTGTTTATGTTTTAATCTGCATTTTGAGTGGCGCAGGATACTTCGATCAGGATGAGATAATTAAAACATGAAAAATCATGTTGGGCCAGAAGAACATGTTAGAAGATTGGACGTTAGGCCGTTGCATCAGTTGATGTATCGACAAAAGGCTTCGAGCCATGGATTCGGGCATCGGGCCAAGAAGAGCGGATATTGTACCAAGAATATTAGAGTTGTGAAGTCAACTGGCCGATTTGGCAATAGGCCGTAAGAGAGGATGATGTGCCGAAGAATCGAACGAAGCGTCGAGAGACCAATGACATGCCGGACAGCTTGATTAATACTTAGTATTAATTATCTAGATCAAAGTTTGTTTTACATGTGCAGGATTAACTACGATAGCAAGGCATGAAGCAAAATGAAGTCCCGGAGTCAAGGACGCGATCACATTGGGAGTTCTAGAGTTCGTCGGAAGTCCGGACGTTCGTCGGAAGTTCTGGAGGAACTAGCCAAGAAGTCTCGGAGCTTGCCAGAGAAGCTCATTGGAACTTGGCAAAAAGATCATCATGAAGTCCAGGAGCTTATCGGGAATCCGTCGGAGCATCGCCGAGGGTTCGTCGGATGTTCGCCGGAAGTTCACCGGAAGCTCGCCGGAAGAATAGACATAGGGACTTGTTTAGCTTAGCAAATGTCTTAGGATTTTGTAGTTAGCACGTAATTGAGCTTGGATTTGGGCCAACCCAATTAGGGGCCAGCTAGGCCCATGTAAGAATTGTGTTGGGCCCAATAAGAAGCCCAAATAGTGCCCCAAGAAGTCTCACCGTTGTGGCACATTCTTTAAGATTATGTCAGGTGGTGGTACCACCTAGCGCAGGCGGTGGTATTGCTTGTGCCCGAGGAACCCGGGATGAGATATTTTTAGACTCCAAGTTTGAATCAACTTGAAGCCTATAAATACCCCTCTCATCCCTAGGTAAAATACATAAGTACAGAGAGTCTAAAAGCAAAGAAACGCTGCTGTAATCTCTTTAGAATTTCCCTCCTCCAACTCTAAGTTTAGAATTTTGTAAGAGGAGTGTAAGTGCTTGTAAGGGTTGCCTCCTAAGCCCGTCAAAAGGAGAAAAGCTGTAAAAGGGTGGTTGGCCTTCACCTATTGAAGGAAGGTCTCTAGTGGATGTCGGTGACCTCGTTGGAGGAGGAAGCCAAAAGTGGATGTAGGTCAAGATTGATCGAACCACTCTAAATCTCAATTTGCATTTACTTTCTGCTCTTTATCTTAACTGCAAACTGTCTTCATTGCTTTACATCAACTATACTTCTGCATGCTCTCAACTTAAAGATCTTTTCGAAATGGTTTTCATCGAAATCAGATTTTATCGTACGAAAGTCTTTTTAACCGACGAAAGTTTTTCGCTGCACTAATTCACCCCCCCCTCTTAGTGCTCTTGATCCTAACAATTGTTATCAAAGCCACAGTTTTCTAATTTGGTTTAACACCCAAATAGAAATGGCTCTTTTCGGCTTTCAAGAAGGTCACTCTCTCATTCGTCCTCTCTTTTTCAATGGGACGGACTACACTTATTGGAAAACTCGAATGAGAGTTTTCATGTTTTCGTTAAATCTCAATTTATGGCACATAGTCGAATTTGGTTTTCGAATGTCTTCTCTTCCAATGAACCATTGGAATGATTTAGAGAAGAAGATATTTTCTCTAAATACAAAGGCTATGAATGCCTTATTTTGCGCCTTAGACAAAAATGAGTTTAGTCGGGTTTCTACTTGCGAAACGGCTTTCGACATTTGGCACATTCTTGAAACCATACACGAAGGCACAAGTAGTGTTAAGGATTCTAAAGTTAATTTTTTAATGTATGATTTGAACTTTTTTGAATGAAACTAAGCGAAACCGTTGTTAACATGTATACCCATTTTACGGATGTCGTCAATGGTTTAAAAGCTCTTGGTAAAAGCTTTTCGAATTTTGAACTCGTTAATAAGATTTTACGCTCACTCTCTAAAACTTGGGATTCAAAAGTAATCACTATTTAATAATAAAAAAACTTGAACTGTTTCCCTCTTGAAGAACTAATAGGGTTCTTAATAACCTATGAATTAACGTGCAATACATGTGAAGAACTTGAGAACCACCTTCTAAAGAACAAGAAGGATTTCAGACTTAGAACAATTGAAGACCACTCGAGCTTAACCTCAAGTGATGGTGAACTTGAACTACTTATAAAATTTAAAAAGTTATTGAAATAAAAATTAAAGAATAAAAAGAACGTAACTACTTGCTATGAACGCAAGAAGAAGGAAGCAATCTTGGACGAATCAAGCTCATCCGAAAACGAGAAGAAAATCAATAAAGGTGAGGTGACAAACTATGCCTTAACGGCTTTCGATGATGAGGTAATAAAAAAGCCTTTGATTTATTTCAAAATTACATGATGCTTTTCATGAGTTATTTTTAATTTAGTTTAAAATAATTATTTTTCTTGAAAATTACATGTTTAATAATATAATGAAAATGCTAAAAATAAAATTTTTAGGAATCATGCTTATCCTTCTTGTAATGATCATGAAAATTGCATGCTTTATGTTAAAGGAATAAAATATTAGATTTAAATCTAATGATAATCCTATGCATGCTTTTGAAAAAATTCTCCTTGATGATTTCCGATTTAGATTGAAAAATGATTTAAACCTTATGAAATCATGCTTGAGGCTTTAATGATGTAATGAAGCAATGATGCGCATCTTGATGATTTCCGTATTGCTTTGTATTTTGATTTTAAATGAAAATGCTCTATGTTTAATGTAATAATGCTTGATGTTTTAAAGACATAATGATATAAGATGTAATGAAAATGTTAAATGACTTTGTATCTTATTTGATGATTTTATATTATGCATGATGATTTGAAGTAATAATAATTTTTGGGTAATTCATGATTTATTGATCTTGATGATTTCCATGATGATATTTGCTCTTTCGATTTTAAACTATGATGTATGGTTTTGATATAAGAACAAAAATTTGGGCATGATAATATAAAGTCAATCATATAAATTAAAACTAAAGAAGTTTTAGATATTTATAAGAATCATTCAAAATTATGTTCAACGAAACCATACTTGATGTCTTAATGAAAATGTAATGATGATTTGAAAGCATACTTAACGAGTTTATATTTCAAACTTATGCATGGTAGTTTTTGCGATTTTTTGAAAGTTCTTTTTTGGTATTAATGAATGATGCATGGATTTGGCATAACAAGGAAAAAGGCATGCTTATATGAAACCAATCACTTAAAATGAAACACATAAAAAGGAAAATATATTATCATTGGAATTAAAAGAATGAATCTATTTATGTTATGAATTTTGTGAACCATGAAATTGATTTGATGATTTAAAATTGAATAAATTTTTATCCAAATCATGATCTTGATTCCTTGATATTTACAAATTAAGATTTATTATGAATCAAGATTTTTCATTAATCATTCTCCTACGATTCTACTTGGTATTTTCTTAAGAGGTGATTCCCTAAATGAATCATGAATTTTCTTGTGAGTTCTTGGATTTATTTCTTAAAATTTATTTTAATCAAGATCTCTTCTTTGTACTCCTATAATTTTCTTTTGATTATTTGAGAGGAGATTTAATATATGAATCATGTCTTTTGGTATTCACATGATCATATATCTCATGATATGATTTATTTTTGTATAACCCCTTGTACTCATCACCCAATTAATTCTTCTTGAAATATTCATGAACATGTTTTAATTTGAAAATATAATGATGCACAAATAAGATTGATACTTACCTTTGTCATAATTTAAAAATGGATGAAAAGGGTATTCCCTTCTTTTTCCAATGACAAAAGGGGAGAAAGAGTTGCTAATATGCACATCTCAAAGAAAAAGATGCTAGCTTACACAATTCAAGAATGAAGCAAAATTTTGCTAGCTTGCACTTTGGAAAGGAAGTAAAAAACAACACTTCTCAAAAGAGAAGAAAGAGCTTGCTATCTTGAACATCACTAGCTTGCCTATCTTAAGAAACAAAAATTACAAAAATGCTATCTTATCTATCTCAAGATGCAAAACATGCTAATTTACACTTTGCAATGGAAGCAAAATTGCTAGCTCAAACATTGCAAAGGAAGCAAAAATTTGCTAGCTTGCAACTTGCATATTTCAAGAAGCAAGTGTTGCTTTCTTGAACATCTCAAAACTGCTAGCTTGCATGTTCTAAAATGTTGTAAAATTTGCTAGCTTGTATGAAGTAGAACATGCTATCTCACTACCTTGTATATCTATGATGATAGCAAAATTGCATGATGATAAAACTGGAGATTATGTTAATTATGCAATGATTTGAACTTTTTGTCTCAAACACTTGATAGTTGGAACTTCTCCTTTTTGTTGATGACAAAGGGGGAGAAGTATGTTGATGTCATGCATGATTTGATCATGACATGTTGCTTGGATTTTTGAATCCAAGAGTTTCTATCAATATGGCATATTGATAGGGGGAGTTTGTTTAAACTCCGGGAGTTAAGGTTAACTCCATCGTCAATTGATTGTCATTATAAAAAAGGGAGAAATTGTTGAATCTCGGATTTTGATGATGAAACCAATTGATATGTGTTTATATTTTAATATATGTTTTGAGTGACGCAGGATGCTTCAATCAAGATGAGATAATTAAAATAGGAAAAATCATGTTGGGCCGGAGGAACATATCAGAAGATTGGACGTTGGGTTGGTGGATCGGTCGACGTATCGATAGAAGGCTTTGGGCTGTGGATTCGGGCATCGGGCCAAGAAGAGCGGACATTGCACTAAGAATATCAGAGTTGCGGAGTCAACTGGCCGATTGGGCAATAGGCCGTAAGAGAGGACGATGTGCCGAAGAATCGGACGAAGCGTCGAGAGACCAATGACATGTCGGACAACTTGATTAATGCTTAGTATTAATTGTCTAGATCGAAGTTTATTTTACATGTGCATGATTAACTATAATAGCAAGGTATGAAGCATAATGAAGTCCTAGAGTCAAGGACGCGATCACGTTGGGAGTTCGAGAGTTCGTCAGAAGTCCGAACGTTCATCGGAAGTTCTAGAGGAACTAGCCGAGAAGTCTCAGAGCTTGCCAGAGAAGCTCATCGGAACTCGCCAAGAAGATCATTATGAAGTCCAAGAGCTTGCTGGGAGTCCGTTGGAGCATCGTCGAGGGTTTGTCGGATGTTTACCGGAAGTTCGCCGGAAGCTCGCCAGATGAATATACATAGGGACTTGTTTAGCTTAGCAAATGTCTTAGGATTTCATAGTTAGCACGTAATTGAGCTTGGATTTGGGCTAACCCAATTAGGGGCCAGCTAGGCCCATGTAAGAACTGTGTTAGGCCTAATAAGAAGCCCAAATAGTGCCCCAAGAAGTCTCATCGTCGTGGCACAGTCTTCGAGACTATGTTAGGTGGTGGTACCGCCCAACACTGGCCCCCAAGCGGTGGTACCGCTAGACCTGGGCGGTGGTACCGCTCGTGCCTGGGGAAGCCGGGATGAGATATTTTTAGGCTCCAAGTTTGAATCAACTTATAGCCTATAAATACCCCTCCCATCCCTAGGTAAAACACACAAGCACAGAGAGTCTAAAAGCAAAGAAACGCTACTGTAATCTCTTTAGAATTTCTCTCCTCCAACTCTAAGTTTAGAATCCTGTAAGAGGAGTGTGAGTGCTTGTAAGGGTTGTCTCCTAAGCCCGTCAAAAGGAGAAAAGCTATAAAAGGGTGGTTGGCCTTCACCTATTGAAGGAAGGCCTCTCGTGGACGTCGGTGACCTCGTCGGAGGAGGAAGCCAAAAGTGGATGTAGGTTAAGATTGACTGAACCACTCTAAATCTCGGTTTGCATTTACTTTCTGCTCTTTATCTTAACTGCAAACTACCTTCATTGCTTTACATCAACTATACTTCCACATGCTCTCAACTTAAAGATCTTTCTGAAATGGTTTTCATCGAAATCAGATTTTATCGTAGGAAAGTCTTTTTAACCGACGAAAATTTTCCACTGCACTAATTCACCCTCCCTTTTAGTACTCTTGATCCTAACAAAAGAAACTAGGTAGAGGAGATTGATTACCCCTAAAGATTGGTGTTTCTGGTTCTAGATCGGGTGGCGGGAGATCAGTTCTTCTAGGCAGTCTAACCCATATCCTATTTCCAAATATACACCGTAACCATCGAAATAGGTTTTTATTTATGACACTAAATCTGTCTAGTTTCATAACCTCTTCGTCAGGTGGGATAGCTATGTCATAAGCCTGAATTAATCTAGTGATTAGGCTACCATATGGAAGCATCATCTCCTTTTTTGATATTTCAATCATGTTTTGTTGGATTAGGTGACCAAAACGGTTGTTGTGTCCTTTCATAATCCAATATATGGTACATAATTCTATTTGATTTATATCATTATAATGATATTGTTTAAGGACAATAATACTTATCAAAAGATGATGAAGCATTTTAGTGCTAAATGGTAGTAAATGTTCGTAACTTTTTGGAACAATAGATAAGTTACGATTACCAAAAATAGTTCCTAAGGTATCAACATAAGTGGTTCCAACTAGTTCTTCATCCCATTGTCCTCTAAAATAACAACCATTTTCCTTCACTGCAATTCCTATGAGGTTACAAATCAACTCATCTGTAATAGGTATATGATGTCCTAAAAGATAGGTTGATACCCTTTCATTTTCATTTATATGTAGATTATTGTAAAATAGTCTAGGGTAGATGGGTTCACTAATTTGAAGGATTGGGAGAATATCTAGATTAGCAAACCATTGAATGAGTTCTAAATCACTTAATTCCTCTAAGTTAACATATTTCCCTTTATGAACATGCCTAAACTCTATGGATGAAAATTTTAGGGCATGTTGATTAGAATCGAAGAGTAGAGAGTCATAATTTTCTTCTAATCTCCTCTTCCCTTTGTCCCTAGAGGATCTTCTAGAACCCATAAAGACTACTATTATGAAGATAGATAATGAGCAAGAGTAGATAATGCATAAGAGAAATCAATGCTATTTAGAGAATACCTTAGTTGTGATCTTCAAGAGGATGTAGGAGATTGATCCTTGATTTAGTAGGAAATAGGAATTTTTGGGTAGCTAGAGGGAGAGAATAGTGTTCAAAGGGGGTTTGGAGCTACTTAGGGGAGTGGAGAATGAGTTGGGGTGGGTTCTACTACCGGCCCTAACTTGTTTTTATAAAGGGGGCAGGTCGCGGGCGGTAGCACCATTGGCTGGGCGGTGCTACCACCTATAACACTTGATTGCTAGCGGTGCTACCGCCAACTGGGGCGGTGCCACCGCCTATAGGCAATGAGCACTACTCACTCATTCACACACTGCTCACTCATTCATATTCATATCAAAATTTGCATCCCACACGTTTACGATTCATATTAACGTAACGATTCATCACAACGATTCATATCTAAACCTCATATAGAACTCGTAGATACTTATGATTCATATCAACTTATCAAAACTCATAAAATGCATATCATAAGTTTATGATTCATATTAATTCATACTATAAGTTCATGATTCAAGTGAGTAATCCAAAGAATCAAGAAAGTCCAAAAACGAAATTTAACAAATTCATGCATTCGGACAAATTAATATTCCTAATTCTCTTTTAATAAAATCAAATTGTTCTTCACTTAAAGGCTTTGTAAAAATATCGGCTAATTGATTTTTTGTATTAATAAACTCTAAGATTACATCATTATTATTGACATGATCTCATATAAAATGATGCCTAATATCAATATGTTTTATTCTAGAGTGTTGAATAAGATTTTTTGTTAAACATATTGCACTTGTGTTATCACATATTATGGTAATATTTTTAAGATGAATCTTATAATCCTCTAAAGTGTTTTTCATCCACACAACTTGTGCACAACATGCACTAGCTGCAATGTACTTGGCTTCGGTTGTAGATAGTGCAACCGAGTTTTGTTTCTTGGAAGATCAAGAAACAAGTGCATGTCCTAAAAATTGACATATTCCGGATGTGCTTTTCTATCTAATCTACATCCAGCAAAATCCGCATCAGCATATGTAATTAATTCAAAGTTCTCAGATTTTGGATACCATAATCCTATATTAGTGATACCTTTAAGATATCTAAGAATTCTCTTAACTGTCTTAAGATGAGATATCTTAGGATTAGATTGAAACGTTGCACAAAGACCTACACTAAACATGATATCCGGTCTAGTTACGGTGAGGTATAGTAAACTTCCTATCATACCCTTATAAACTTTTTGATCAAAGCTTTCTCCACTTTCATCAATGTCTAACTTAGTGGAGGTACTCATGGGAGTATTTATAGCCTTTGAACTATCCATCTTAAACCTTTTTAACAAATCTAAAGTATATTTTATTTGACTATAAGAAAAATGCTATTACTTAGTTGTTTGATTTGTAAACCCAAAAAGAAAGTTAATTCTCTCATCAAACTCATTTCAAATTCAAGACTCATACTTTTAGTAAATGATTCATAAAGAGATTCATTCCTGGAACTGAAAATGATATCATCAACATAAATTTGAACAATAAAAAAATTATTTTTAAAATTTTTAATAAACAATGTAGTATCGACCTTGCCTTTAGAGAAATTATTTTCAATAAGAAATGAACTAAGTCTCTCATACCAAGCTCTTGGGGCTTGTTTTAAACCATAGAGAGCTTTAGTCAATTTAAACATATGATTAGGGAGAATATCGTTCTCAAATCCAGGAGGTTGTTCAACATAAACTTCTTCGGAAATAAAGCCATTAAGAAAAGCACTTTTAACATCCATTTGAAACAACTTAATGTTATTACTACTAGCATAGGCAAGGAACATCCTTATGGCTTCTAATCGTGCCACAGAAGCGAAGATTTCTTTATAATCGATACCTTCTTCTTGGTTAAAACCTTTGGCTACTAATTTAGCCTTGTTTCTAACCACGATACCAAGTTCATCTTGCTTGTTTCTAAAGACCCATTTAGTACTAATAACTAAATGATCATTTGGCCTAGGAATAAGCTTCTACACCTTATTTCTCTCAAATTGATTTAACTCTTCTTGCATTGCAATGACCCATGAATCATCTATCATGGCCTCGTCAATGCTGTTAGGTTCAATTTGGGAGAGAAAAGCAACGTTGACACAAAAATTTTTAAGAGAAGAACGAGCTTGAACCCCTTTAGATGTGTCTCCTATAATTAGCTCTTTAGGATAAGCATCTACAAACATCCATTCCTTCGATAAAGAAGGTTCGGAATAAGATGCATCCAAGTTACTAGATGGAGAAGGGGAATCATTTAAATTCAAAGCATCAAAATTAACATCATCATCAAAATTATTGTTCTTAACTTCAAAAATTTCATTAAAAACAACATGAATATATTCTTCTATAATCAAGGTTCTTTTATTAAAGATACAAAATGCTTTAGAAACAAAAGAATAGCCAAGAAAAATTCCTTCATCAGATTTTACATCAAATTTACCTAAGGTATCTTTTTCATTAAAAATAAAACATTTACATCCAAAAACCTTAAGTATAAAATGTTAGGTTTTTTATTGTTCCATAACTCATAAGGAGTTTTGGTGAGTAAGGGTCTTACTAGAACTCTATTTATGACATAGCATATCGTGTTTACGGCTTGGGCCCAAAAAATTTGGGTAGACTATGTTCATTCAACATAGTTCTTGCCATTTCTTGTAAATTTCTATTCTTTCTTTCTACTACTCCATTTTGTTGAGGATTTCTTGGAGTAGAGAAGTTGTGGCTATATCTATTAGATTCACAAAATTCTTAAAAATCACAGTTTTGAAATTCACCACCGTGATCACTTCGAATTGATGAAATCATAAAACCCTTTTTATTCTGAACAAGATTACAAAACTTTGAGAAATACCTAAAGCATTCACTTTTGTGTGCTAAAAAATAAGTCTATATGTATCTACTATAATCATCCACAATGACTAATGTGTATTTACTACCTCCTAAGCTTAATGTAGCAATTGGTCCAAACAAGTCCATATGGATCAATTGCAAAGGTCTAAAGGTGTTTATTTGGTTCTTAGGTTTGAAGCTACCTTTTATTTGTTTTTCTAGTTAACATGCATCACACACATTATCTTTGACGAACTTGATATGAGGAATTCCTCTTACGAATTCTTTAGATAAAATTTGAGAGATTAGTTTCATGCTAGCATGACCTAATCTCCTATACCAAAGCCAAGCATCATCATTTAAAACCAAAAAATATATTTCATTATAAAGATCATTAATGTCAATAGTGTATATGTTATTTTGTTTTAGTGCAATCATAAATGTGTTTTGGTATGATTTTTCAAGAATGCAAGCATTAGATTCAAATCTAATGATATATCCTTTATCACATAATTGACTAATACTTAAGAGGTTAAGCTTTAAACTATCAACTAACAATACATCTTCAATAAGAAGGTTGGACTTATTACCTATGGTTCCTTTGCTAATGATTTTACCCTTGTTATTGTCTCTGAAGGTGACATATCCTTCGTCTAGGCTAGTAAGCTTAGAGAAGTGAGACGAATCTCTGGTCATATGCCTTGAGCATCCACTATCAAGGTACCATCTCTTGCTCCTAGCTTGTGATGGTACATTTTTCTATAAAAAATGTTGATTTTTAGGTACCCATTTGACCTTGGGTGCCTCAAAAATCAATTTATCATGTTGCATTGAGTTATTTGAGGTTCTTTTAGGAACCCAAATCAATTTATATAGACTATATTTCTTGAATGGACATTTGTATGTAACATGTCCAAGTTTACAACAAAAGTTACATTTGATGTGAGGTGATACATGCAAGGTAGGGCCTTTAATAAAGGTGGTTGGATTTTGATGAGAGCTACTCACAAATCCGATTCTGCCTTTTCTATGAACGTGACCCTTGTTGGCAAGGATCATATTCAAGGACTTGCTACCAACCTCGAATTTCTTCAAGGTATCTTTGAGTAGCAAGTTTTCTTTTTGAAGTATTTCTAAATCATAGCATTTTGTGCAGGGAACTAAGCTATTTTCATGCTCAATCTTTACTCTATCAAAATATATAATGAGAGAAGCATATTCTTTTTTCAAAGAATTATACTTTTTATTCAAAATTCTACATTCATCAAATAATTCAGGAAAAGCACTTGAAAGCTCATCGAAAGTTAAATTTACGTCTAATAAACTTGTTATCTCATCTCCAATAGCTATTAGTGCATAGTGAGCAACTTGCTTGGTATTGGTTGGCTCCTCTTCTTCGGAAGCACTTGAGCCAAATATCAAATGTCATTTCACAAATGGACACATGATTAAACTCGTTTTTATATAAGGCACAAAACAAGGCATTCATAGCCTTTGCGTTTAAAGAAAAAGTCTTCTTCTCCAACTCATTTCAATCGTTCATTGGAAGAGAAGACTTTTGAAATCCATTTTCTACAATATTCCATAGTTCAAAATCCATTGAAATTAGGAAGATCCTCATTCTAGTCTTCCAATATATGTAATACGTCCTATTGAACATGGGCGGACGTGTAATTAAATGACCCTCTAGGTTGCCAACGAATGCCATCTCTCTTCGGTTTAAAACCAGGTGAGAGTAAATCGAGATCTGATACTAATTGTTAGGATCAAGAGCAGCACTAAGAGGGGGGCGGGGGGGGGGGGGGGGGGGGTGAATTAGTGCAGTGGAAAACTTTTACGATTTCAGAAAATATTTCGTACCTTCGAAGGAAATTGATTCGGAAAGATAGTAACTTTAAGACTTAGAGAACGTAAGTGTAGTGAAAGCAAGATGAGGAGAATAAGCACATTGCTGTGAAATAATTTTTAGTCAAAGAAAATTGCTTAAAATGAAATACAAACTAGATTTAGAGTGGTTTGGTCAACGTGACCTACATCCACTTTCAGATACCTCCTCTGACGAAGTTTCTGGTATCCACTAAAGACCTTCCTTCAATAGGCGAAGGCCAACTACCTTTTATAGTTTTTCTCCTTTTGCCGAGTTTAGGAGACAACTCTTATAAGTCTCACTCCTCTTTCTTGGGTGGTTAGAAAGTTAAGAAATGAAGGAGGAGAACTCTAACTTTTACAACACTTTAAAGCTTAAGAACTCAAGATTATGCCAATAGGTTTCGTGCCCTTTCATACAGGAAAGGGTGAGGTTTTTATAGGCCCCAATGGCTTCAAAAATGGAGCAAAAAAATGTCTAATCTCATATTTCCGGGGTCTTGGTGGTACCACCGCTTGATAGGGGCGGTACCACCGCTAATAGGGGCGGTACCACCATTGGCAGCAATAACTGCTAGCGGTACCATCGCTGACAGCATTAACTGCCAGCGGTACCACCACCTAGAATTCTTAGGAGGGCATTGCTTTCCAAGCGGTGCCACAGTTGGCCAACTTTTTAGGGTCTTGGTTGGGCCTTGAATCCGGCCCAAATCGACCCAACTTAGGGCCTAGTTGGCCCCTAATTAAGTTACTGGGATTAACTCCCAATCCTAACTTAATTTACACTCGAACTACAATATTTAAGACATGATTATTGCACTTCTTGTTCTAGAGCATCAATTGCTCTTCCGGTGAGCTTTCGGCGTACTTCCGGCGATCATTCGACGAACTCTCAGCAATGCTCTAGTGGACTCCTAGCAAGCTCCTGGACTTTGCGATGATCTTCTTGGCAAGTTTCGATGAGCTTCTATGGCAAGCTTTTGGACTTCTCGGTTGGTTCCCGTAAAACTTTCGACGAACGTATGAACTTCCGTCGAACTCTCAAACTCCCAAAGTGATCTCGATCTTGACTCCGGCACAACACTTACTTTATATCTTATTGCCATCGTAGTTAATCCTACACACTTTTCTTAGCAAAGGATTAGATCAAATATTTTACTAATTGATTTTATCATCAAAATCCGAGATTCAACACTTTTCACTAAAAAATGCAATGGGCTTTCCATCTTGACTCAAAACAGCACCAATTCCCACATTAGATACATTACATTCAACTTTAAACACATTGTCAAAATTTCGTAGAACTAAGATAGGAGCTTCGGTCACATTTCTTTTTAAAAGCTCAAAAGCATCATTAGCCTCACTAGTCCATTTGAATTTATCACATTTTAGACATTTGGTGATTGGAGTGACAATAGAACTAAAACCTTTGATAAATCTTCTGTAAATAGAAGTTAAGCCATAGACACTCGTCACGTCGTGTAATAAAACAGGTGTTGGCCAATTGAGAATAGCTTCTACCTTACTTTGATCCATCATGATTCCATCTTTTGAAACAACATACCCCAAAAACACAACACTAGAAGTAAAGAAATCATACTTCTTTAGATTAGCATAAAGTTTTTGTTGCCTCAAAATAAGAAAGATCTCTTTTAGATGATTCATGTGCTCCTCTTTGCTCTTATTGTAAACCAATATATCGTCAAAGTAAACTATAACAAATATTTCAATACATGGCTTAAGTATGTAATTCATAAATCTCATGAAAGTGGTAAGAGCATTAGATAGCCCAAATGGCATAACCAACCATTCATATAAGCCTTCTCTAGTTTTAAATGCTATTTTTCACTCATCTCCGGGCCTCATTCTTATTTGGTGATAGCCACTCCTCGAATCATTTTTAAAGAAAATATAAGCACCACACAATTAATCAAGTAAATCGTCTAACCTTAGAATAGGAAAACGATAGTCCATTGTGATTTTGTTGATAGTGTGGCTGTTCACGCACATTCTCCAAGAACCATCTTTTTTAGGCACTAATTGGAACTGCACAAGGACTCATGCTCTCCTGAATTAACACCCTTTTCACCAATTCATCAACTTACCTTTGAAGTTCTTCATACTCCTTGGGACTCAATCTGTATGCTGCTTTATTAGGTAGAATATCTCTCGAAATAAGATCAATGTAATGTTGGATGTCTCTCAAAGGTGGAAGGCCATGTGGAATCTCTTCTGGTATAACATCTTGAAATTCCTCTAGAATTGGTTTCATGATTGCCAGTGTCTCCTTATGTTGTTCATTCTCCTCTATTACCACTAGAGCCATAACATGACCACCTTTTTCTAATTCTTCTTTGCATTCCCCATAGGACATAAAAGCGCTAACTTCCTTCTTTGGTGCACTGATTTTGGAAGGTTGTAATGGAGCTAAGATAATCGTCTTTTCATTCACCTTAAAAGAATAAGTGTGTTTGTAGCCATCATACATCACCCTTCTATCATAATGCCAAGGTCTTCGCAATAGTAAATGACAAGCGTACATAGGAGCAACATCACACCACACTTCATCTTTATAATACTTTCCAATAGAAAACAAAACAAAACATCTTTTAGTTACCTTGATGTCATTTCCTTTTTATAACCAACATAATTGGTAAGGATGTGGATGAGGTATTGTGTTCAACTTTACCTTCTGCATCATCTCCAAAGATACCACGTTCTCAAAGCTGCCGTTGTCGATGATCACCAAGCACACCTTACCAAGAGCAGTACATTTAGTGTGAAACACATTTTTTCTCACCTAACTTTCATCTTCGGCCACATAAGACACTTGTAAGCTACATTGCAATACAATAGACAAACCATGATCTGTATAAGTAACCTCTTCCTCATCTTCATCATATTTTGGTTCATCGTTAGCTTCATCTTCTCCTCCATCACTATAATCTTCAACTAAAGTTATAATCCTCATATTTAGACAATCTGAAGCAATATTCCCAAAACCATGACATTTGAAGCATTTTCGGCCACTAGGGGTAGAAGAATTTGGTATTTTTGTTACTGCCAGTAGATTCTTCACCCTTTTCTTGCACCTTTGATATCACATTGGTTTGGATAGTAGGCTTAGAACTTCCTCCTTTGGTATATTCTTCTTTTGAACTATACTGATAACTTTTTTTAAACTTTTATTGTTTTTTAACTTTGAATGCCAGCTTGCTCACATCTTTTAAAGGCCAATATGACTGTAGTTGAACCACTTTAGCAATCTTATATTTCAGACCTCCTAAGTATCTTGCAATTATTTGCTCTTCCGGTTCCACAAGCTCTCCTTTTAATATCAAATTATCAAATTATGCAGTGTACTCCTCCACACTAAGATCTTTTTGCTTGAAATCATGGATTTTGAGAAAGATCTATTGCCTATAATTGTGAGGTAAATATTTTCTCTTCAGCTCCCTTTTCATTTTTTCCCATGTCATGATTTTACTCTTTCCCTCACGTTCTCTTTGTTTCTTCATATTTTCCCACCAAAAGATGTATTCTGTTTGAGTTTGAGTGCCACAAGTTTGACCTTCTTTTATTCTGGTGATTCATGAAAATAAAAAATTCTTTCTACTGTATTAAGCCAATCGATAAAGTTATCAAAATTTATTTTACCTTCAAATTCTGGAATCTCCAATCTTGGGTTATATTTATTCTACCACTCGTCTTGAACTCCATTTCTTGTCCGACATCTTCCCGACTCCTTTGGAAGATATGATGTATCATCATCAGAAGTAAACTCACGGATATCATTTTCATGCAAAGTGTTTTTACTTCGAAGTTCTTCAATTATTTCATTTTTTTCTTGTAGACTATGCAGCAATCTTCGTAGTTACAGTCTCAACGACTCAGCATCATCTTCATGGACGCTTCCTTCACCAATAATATTTTTTCCATTCTGCCTTGCAATGATATCTACCCTTTAGCTCTGATACCAAACTGATACCGAGGAGAGTAAAATGTAGAATGGGTTTTGAAAGAACACCGATGGAATAATTTTTCAGATAGAAAATGTCATACTAGATAAGGAACATGTTGGGAAATCTTGGGGGGTGACATCACATGCGCAGCGGAAGAACAAGAAAACAAAATCCCCAATTTCCCAAAAAGATGTTCATCATCGTACGAAGATTGATGCGTAAAAATCCGTAAAACAAACTATGTATAGAATAGATTGTGTTACTTAGGGAGATCGCATATCCCTATTTCCTTGTAGATCTCTAGGAGGGGGTGAAGGAGGTCAAGCATCCTCCTCTCTAGTGGTGATCCACACAGCAGGGTAGCGACGATGCTCCTCAAAAACTCTAGGCCTTCTCTGAGATGGAGAGGGAGGGGAGAATAGGAGAGGCAAGCAAAGGCTCTAGCTTATAAACTACTGAATCCCTCCTATTTATAGAGGTCCTCTGTCAAACCCTAATAGATCCTCCCCTATTGGTTATTGGATCTGCATCCAATTACCAAAGCCTCTTAGATTAGTGGATCTCTATCCATTAATCTATTATGGGCTCTTATTGGATCTCATCCATAGGATCTAATAATTCAGGGGCTTATTGGATATCCAATAAGATATGGGCTTCGGTAGATATCTCATATCCGAACCTCTACTCATCGCAATGCCTACCATATATGTGTGACCCTCTAGGCCCAATATCGAGTTGGCCATGAGTCATACCTGTTAGAACTCCTTCTGGCTCAGTGAATTATTATCTCCATAATAATTCATTTGACTCATCGACTATGGACGTACTAGGCCACTACACCGTAGTCCCCAAATGATACAGGGGAATCCAATCCATTGGACCTGTCTGTCCTTAGTTACCGTGTACCTATATTCTCTCATCCATCCAATATCCTAGAAATCAGATATCGGGCATAAAACGGATTGCATTTATGTTTTACTATTTATCTTTATTGCAAACCACAATACTTCCTCATTATTTTTACTACACACCCTTTCGAATATATTTTAAGTTAACATCTTTTCAAAATCGGTTTTAATCGAATGTACAAATTTTTTGAACCGACGTGATTTTATCCGCTGCACTAATTCACCCTTCCCCATCTTAGTGCCGACTCATTCCTAACAATTGGTATCAGAGTCTTATTATTTCTTATTTAGTTTAACACTCAAGACAAATGGTTCTTTTCAAATTTCAAGAGAGCTTTTCTATTGTTCGTTCTCCTATGTTTAATGGGATGGACTATACATATTAGAAAACTCGAATGAGAGTTTTCTTGATTTTTTTATATTTCAATATTTAGAATATCATTTAAAATAGATTTCAAAAGTCTTCTCTTCCAATGAACCATTGGAATGATTTGGAGAAGAAGACTTTTTCTTTAAATACTAGTGCTATAAATGCTCTATTTTGTGCCTTAGATAAAAATGAATTCAATTAGGTTTCTACTTGTGAAATAGCTTTCAATATTTGGCATACTCTTGAAATCACACACAAAGGTATAAGTAAGGTTAAAGATTCTAAAGCTAATATTTTGATGCATGATTTTGAGTTGTTTCAAATGGGACCAAGTGAGATTATTGGAAACATGTATACCCATTTTACAAATGTCGTCAATAGTCTAAAAGCACTTGGCAAATATTTTTTAAAATTTAAATTTGTTAATAAAATCTTGAGAACCCTTTTAAAGAGTTAGGACCGTAAAGTAATAGTCATTCAAGAGGCCAAAGACTTGAATGATTTTCCTCTCGAAGGACTTATTAGGTCATTAATGACCTATGAGATGACTTGTAATATTCATGAAGAGCTTAAGAATAACCTTCCAAAGAACAGGAAGGATTTTGCACTTAGAACAAAAAAGACTACTCAAGCAAAAGCTCAAGTGATAGTGAACTTGAAATTCTCGCAATAAAACTTAAAAAATTTTTAAAACAAGAATAAAAGAAAAAATAAATTTAAAAATAACGCAACTACTTACTATGAATGTAAGAAGAAGGAAGTACTTTGGGATGAATGAAGTTCATCCGAAGATGAAGAACAAACCAACAAAGGCAAGATGGCAAACTACGCCTTAACGGCTTTCGATAACAAGGTAGACAAAATCCCATTGCTTTATTTTGAAATTACTTGATGCATTTCATATGTTGTTTTTAAATTAGTGTATAAAATAAAATAAAAAATAAATAAATAAAAGGGGATCATGCTTTCTTTTTCTAGCTATTTTGAAAAAATGATCATGACAATTGCATGTTTTATGAAAATATAACAAAATGTTAATCTAATACTTGTACACCTACTAAGATTAATCTTTTGTATGTGTTTAAGAAATAATTATATGTATCATGATGATTTTGGATTGCTTTTCAGTTTTAAACATGATGGATGGTTTTCATATAAAAACTTGAGCATACTTATATGAAATCAATCACATAAAATGAAACACATAAAAAGGAAAATGTATTATCATTGGAATTAAAATGATAAATCAAATCTCTTGTTTGAAGAAGTCTTATGTTTAATGTGTTATATTTTTGTTCATGATGATTTTGATTGAAGATGCTTTATGTTTAATGAAATCATATTTGATTTGAAGTAATAATTTGAAATCATGCTTAATGAGTTCATATTTCGAAATTATATATGATGATTTTTGCAATTTATGGCTTATGAATCTTTAACATAATAAAATTTACTTTTTCAATTTTAAATATGATGTATATTTTGATTTGGCATAAATGACAAAGGCATGCTTGTGTGAAATAAAAGGAAATACATTTTTCTTTAAAATTTCTCAATCCCTACTTTACTAAGTTTTAGGAGATTGATAAATCTATTTGTATCATTTTTATGAATCTCTTGGACTATGAAATGATTTTGATGAATTGATAATTTAAATTTGAATGAGTCTTATATCTTTTGAGAATTAACATATATCTCGACACATCTCCATGCATTGTGATCGTCCGTCTCAACCACGTGGGTCTCGCTATCACCTGCACTCCCACTGTACCTCCTCATGTAATTATATCATAATCACAAGCAAGTAGACTCAACAATAAATAAGAAAAATAGAGGCATGCAAACCTTAATAATAATAATAATCATAATACATGCATACATCACATCATATGGTCTATAATCATACATCCACATTACATATCACCATGTAGGACTACTAGATAATAATAATTAATTAAATTATTTGATTAATTATTTTGTAGTATTTTGGGAACCCTACCATAGGGTGCCCTCACATGATAGGTAGTCCCTTATGTGGCTAGAAAACCTCAGCCACTAGAGACTCCCTTACGGTTGGGAATCCTAGGCCATAGGACTACCATGTGTGACTAGGAAACCCTAGCCACCGAGTCCTCTATAGCCAAGAAATCTCTTGGAAAATCTGGGGTGACATCAAATATGCAACGGAAGAATAGAAAAATAAAATCCTAGAATTCCAGTAGAAAAGAAGGTTTCATCATCGTGCAAAAGTTGGTGTGCAAAAACCTACGAAACTGAGAAACTGCACATAAGAGAATTACCTAGAAAGATCGTATATCTCTAAAAACCTGTAGATCTATGGGATAGAATGAAGGAGGTCAATTGCCCTCCTCTCTAGCGGTGATCCACTTGGCAAGGGCTACAAAGATGCTCCTCAAATCGTTACCTAAAATACTTCCTTACACGCACCACACAATCTAGAAGGGGCTATCCCTTCTTGCTATCCATATGCCCTAAATAGGGGCTATAGTACGAGGAGGAGAGGGAGAGAGGAGAATAGGAGGAGGCAACCAAAAAGAACCTCTAGCCTATAGGTCTTTGGTTTACTCCTATTTATAAAGGCTTCCTATCAACTTAACCCTAATGGATCCTACCATATTGGGTACTGGATCTCCATCCAATTACTCCTCTTAGATTCGTGGGTCACTACCCAATAATCTTTTATTCGCTCTGATTATATTTCATCCATAGGATCCAATAATTCAGGGGTTTATTGGATATCCAATAAGATAGGGGCTCTAGTAGATATCTCATATACAAACCTCTACTCGTCGCAATGCCTACCATATGTGTAACCCTCTAGGCCCAATATCAAGTTGGCCATGAGGTATACCTATCAAAACTCCTTCTAGCTTAATAAATTATTATTTCCATAATAATTCACTCAACTCATCGACTACATATGTACTAGGCCACTACGCCTAGTCCCTAAACGACACAGGGGAATCCAATCCTTTGGACCTATCCATCCTCAATTACTGTATACCTATAGTCCCTCATCCATCTAATATCTCAAAGACTATATCCCGGGCATGGTGCTATTAGGCCCATACAATTTCTACACGAGTCTCACTCTAATCGGATTCTCCCAGAGAACTCTTTCTCTCTCAATCTGAATGACCCTAGCTAGGGACTTGTCTGAGCAAAAACATATGAGACATTCCTCTCATGACACCGAGAGTGAATGATCCTCTATCGATACTCAATAGCTCTCGTAAAGTTGGCTACCACTCCCAATGACTAGTTGTGCTAGATTTGGAACCTTTAAACTTATAAATCTGGTATCAAAAAATGGAGTACTTATACAAGACATCCTTAGTATATCAAGTCTAAGGACCTAATACACCACTAAGATGATAGAATCGTTGTTTGATAATAAGGCATCATCAACCATCTAACATTTCGTGAGCAGATCAATCAGTGAACTTATTTTCTAATGAGCACCTACACTATATCGCTAATGTCCCCACATGAGTAGTTATGAGACCAACTACATCCATCATATGAATGGGTACATAGTACACCAGTTTATCCGGTTATCTCAATGCCCCTCTCGAGTAGCTTATAACCGGGATTATTTAGAGTCTATGTTTAAAGGTGATTCAGTCTCATTATCGTGATCTCATCACGATCCGATTTCCATTGCACAGATCTATTGACATCACAATATATTCATGCAACAAGCAATATAAAGTGATAAAATATCAAATAATAATAATAAGCAAAAAGACTACGTGTTAAGTCACAATTGCTATCACTCATATGATTAGCTTGCAAGGCATCTATTATTAGCAAAACCCTGGCTTCAGGGTAGCCTTGGGTGGCTAGGAAATTTGGCCACCTACTTACCCCATGCGGTTAGGAATCCCGACAGCCAAGGAAACCCTAGCCGCTAGGGGTGCCCCTTGTTGCCAAGAAACCTAGCTGTAGGGGTTGCCAATCCTACAAGTTGAGAGCACTCTTGTTGTTCTCAACCTTGCTACTTTTGGCCAGGCCAAGAGCAAGAAGCTGTGCTCTCAGCCATGGCTACAAGCAGCCTTCGGCTAAATTGCAGGGTAGCAACAATTGCTGCCCTTTCTCCCCTATTCTACAATAATAATTTTGGTGACAAAACATTGATTTAAAGCACCTTTTAGCAGGGAGAAGATGTGCAGTCTATGTTAGGACCATTAACTCAAAAAGCTATAGCAATGAAGTGCATAAAAGAAATGTAAATTTAGTTTATAGTAGTTTGATCGTCAAGACCAATGTCTACTCTTGATTCCTCTTTCGTCGAGGCTATCGACTTTCACTAATGATCTTCTTCGAATGAGCAAAAACCAACTACCCTCCTATAACTCTTTTCTCCTTTTCACTAATTTAGGAGATAATATTTACAAGTCTCACATTTCTCTTAAAATAAGCCTAAGTCTGACTTTTCACAGCTTTATAACTTAGAATCACAAAGCTTTTTGTTCTCTTTTTGTGTTTTCTCAAATAGGGAAGAGTGGCGTATTTATAGGCCCCAAATGGCTTCAAACATGAAGCCAAAAAAGGTCTCATCCTGGGTTTCTGAGGTACTGGTGGTGGTATTGTCGCTTGCCAAACTAATACCTAGTGAAACTACCACCTAGTTTGCATGGTACTATCGCTTGACACGGGAGACCGTGTACTAGCAATACTATCACCAATCTATGTAGTATGTTAAGACTCTAGTTAGGAGAGT
Source organism: Musa balbisiana (assembly GCA_004837865.1). Lineage (NCBI taxonomy): Eukaryota > Viridiplantae > Streptophyta > Magnoliopsida > Zingiberales > Musaceae > Musa > Musa balbisiana. The sequence goes on along the minus strand of CM017190.1, from coordinate 23,472,605 downwards.
CTTAAATTGAGTTTCATTGAAAGGAGCATTTATGTAAAACCTACCTATCGACTCCTATTAAAGAGGTGAAGAGGCCGATTAGGGTTAGGAGAGTATTTCTTAGAGAATCATTAGGAGTTGTAGAGGAATAGGAGTCTTGAGTAAGAGTCTTATTAGGAGTCTTAAGTAGGAGTCCTAATTGAGTAGAAGTCTTGAGTAGGAGTCCCATTAGGAGTTGGGGTTTAGAAGCCCTATAAATGACTATATATTCATCCTCTTTTGATAAGCAATAGATAAATATTTTCTGCAGCATTTGAGCAGCAATTTAGAGGAAGGAACCCCTATAGAGTTCCAAGGTGGCCGATCCCCTAAAGAGATCAACCCCAAGCTTAGAATCTATAAGGATTCTATCACTTGGTATCAGAGTAGCATTCTTGGCATCTCGCTGCCCTTCCATAGCCATCCATTAGCCCTCCATAGCCACCCAAAGTAATTCCCACAATTGCTTAAAAGATCATCGATGAACTTCGCCATCATCTCCACCATCGCGGATCATCCTTTGATCTCCTCATGAATTGCAATAGGTTCTGGTTTCCTACCTTACTACTACTATAATTTAATTATCTTTATTTAAAAATCTAAAAAAAATTGTTCCTATATTGCTGCATAAACTTTTCGTCGCAAAGTTTTCATCTTTACGACGAAAGATATATTGCAGAATTCCAACCACATAGCATAATCTGTTTGATCTTGCTACTACGTTTTTTTATCCAAATCTCTACGAAATTTTTATGATAGCTTTGACGCTTCCTAACAGTGGATTTTTCTTTGGTTTTGTTAAAAAATTCTCAATATAAACTATTGATCTTTTACGTCCAAACTACTATACTTGAAAATATGTATTATAAAATTCCAACCGCATATCACAGCTTGTTTGATCTTGTTACTATATTTTCTCTATCCAAATCTCTATGATTTTTATGACAGCTTTGACACTTCCTAACAGCATGTTTCTCTTTGGTTTTGTAAAAAAATTCTTAATATAGACCATTGATCTTTTACGTCCAACATGTTATACTTGAAAATCTACACTGTAAAATTCCAACCGCATAGCACAGTTTTTTTGATCATATTACTTCATTTTTTTCATCCAAAACTCTATGAAATTTTTATGATAGTATTGACACTTTCTAATAGTAGATTTTCCTTTAGTTTTGTTAAAAAATTCTTAATATAAACCATTAATCTTTTATTTCAAACCTGCTATACTTGAAAATCTACACTGTAAAATTCCAGCCGCATAGTATAGATTGTTTGATCTTGTTACTATATTTTTTCTATCCAAATCTATACAAAATATTTATGATAGCTTTGACACTTCCTATCATCATATTTTCCTTTAATTTTGTCAAAAAAATCTCAGTATAAACCATTGATCTTGTACGTCCAAGCTTCTATACTTGAAAATCTATGCTATAGAATTCCAACCGCATAGCACAGTTTGTTTGATCTTTTTACTACATTTTTTCTATCCAAATCTCTGCAAAATTTCACAATAGCATTGACACTTCCTAAAAACATATTTTCCTTTAGTTTTGTTACAAAATTCTCAATACAAACAACTAATCTTTTACGTCTAGTCTGCTACACTTTAGACATAAAAATTTGCTACGATACCTTTTTGTAATCCTCAATTCTTTCAAACCTTCCACCACCCATGCCATTAACCCATCAACAAAAAAAAGATAGGGACATCTCTAATCTATAGGCATATGCTATGGCTTCTCAAGATCCAATTGATGCCAAATTTGAAGTATTGGAATCTCGGATTGAATCGCGGCTTGAATCGTGCTTGGAGGACAAATTACGCGCTATGTTTGCAGAATTCAGAATTGGACAACCATTGAGTCCAATCGAATTGCAACAAGGAGAGAGTTCAAAGAGACCTCTAAAGAGGGAGGGACAGCCCTCCGACATGCTTCAACCATGCATGAGGGTAGACTTTCCGCAATGGGAAGAAAGAGACCCGACGGGGTGGATTTCGTGCGCCGAATGTTACTTTCGCTACTACCAAACGTCGGATGATGCTATGGTGGAAATTACTGTCATCCACCTTAAAGAAGATGCTATTTAATGGTACAATTAGTTGGAATACAATCATGGGGCTCTAACGTGGAATCAATTTAAGAACGCACTACTGAATCGTTTCGGACCTACGAAGTACAAAAATATTGATAGTCAACTCGCAAAGATTCGACAAACCTCTATGATTCAAGAGTACTAAACCAGGTTTGAGAAGCTATCCTACCTTTCTCATGATTGGATTGACCATCAATTGTTAGGAACATTCATCGAATGACTCAAGCCAAAGATAAAAGGGGAGGTTAAGGCGCGGCAGCCCCGTACCATGACAGCTGTGATTTCTTTTGCCCGAATATAAGAAGAATGACTCAACCAAGATGCTCAAAGGATGAGAACTTCTCCTAGGCCTATAGCATATAAATCTCCTACTACTTCTAGCCATCCTTCGCTACCAAAAAAATTGACAAAATAATTACGTGACCGATCAGCAAAGGGTCTTTGTTGGCATTGCGACGAGCCTTGGAACCATGATCATCGCTGTAAAAGGGGCCATCTCCTACTAATTGAACCACTTGAAGACATGAAGGAGGAGGTCCAGGAGTATGAGGATGTAGTCATGGATGAAGAATAGTAGTCGATTGATATTACGATGCATGCCCTTGTCAATTATGCTAACCCGCAAACGATGAAAGTGGGAGAACTTCTGAAGCTAAAACCTATCACTATTCTTATTGACACTGGGAGAACTAATAATTTTATGAACAGCTAGGTTGCTATCTGAATGGCCTTATCTATTGAGAATTGTAGTAGGTTTGACGTTAAGGTCACCGATGGATAGATTTTGATGTGTGATCATAGGTGCCCGTAGGTGAAACTATTGCTACAAGACTAAGAGATAATTGCAAATTTCTTTCTCCTCCCTCATGATGATTATGAGGCTATGCTCAACATCGAATGACTAATGATATTAGGTGATATTTCCTAGAACTTTGCGAAACAAATTATGAGATTTTACAGTAAAGGGAAATAGGTGATACTGCATGAGAAACGTGAGGGCAACGTAATAACGATTTGCGCACAACAAATAGAGAAGTTTTTGCACAAAGCATGTAATGGCTTTTTAGTACAACTTGAGCAGCAAACTAAGGGAAAGGTAATAGAATTTGAAGATCCAAACCGACTTCCTTTGCTTGCTGAATTTTCAGATATATTTGACGAACCGTGCAACCTACCTCCTACCCGTCGGCATGATCATTCTATACCAATTCTTTTGGGTAAACCTCCAGTAAATACTTGACCATATTAGTATCCACATCTCTAAAAGGATGAAATAGAAAGGATTGTAAAAGAGATGCTTGAAGCAGGAATTATTTGTCCACGTTGCAGCCCCAGCTCTTCACCAGTGCTCGTACAAAAGGAGGACGGAACATAGCGAATGTGTGTTGATTACCAAGCTATTAATAGCATAATTGTCAAGGACAAATACCCTATTCTAGTAGTAGATAAATTGCTTGATGAATTAAAGGGAGCACGAGTCTTCACAAAGCTGGACCTTCGATCTGGGTATCATCAAATACGAGTGTGCAAAGAAGACATACCGAAAACTGCCTTTCGAACACACAACGACCACTATGAATTTTTAGTAATGCCCTTTGGTATCACCAATGCTCCCTCCACCTTCCAGAGCCTTATGAATGATATCTTTCGGAATTATCTTCGTAAGTTTGTGCTAGTTTTCTTCAATGATATCCTTATTTATAGCCCTTCTCTTGAAAGTCATTTTCAACACTTACAACTTGTTTTGATGCTTTTGCGAGAACATGTTCTTTGTGTCAAAAAATTGAAGTACAGATTTCTTCAATAGAAGGTGAAATATCTAGGGCATATCATATCAGAGGAAGGTATAGCAATGAACCCCTCCAAAATTGAAGCAATGCAGAATTGGCCAACCCCGAGGAATATAAAACCGCTACGTGGCTTTCTCGGTCTAACAGGCTACTACTACAAGTTCGTGAAAAACTTTAGAAAGATCAGCACACCCCTTACTTCCCTGCTAAAAAAGGATACTTTCCAATGATCAAACAAAGCCACCATCGCCTTCGACAAACTTAAGGTTGTAATGATGACAACGCCCGTACTTGCGCTACCTGACTTTGACAAGACTTTTGTTATTGAAGCCGATGCCTCTAGAGTCAAAATTTGTATTGTATGTTAGAACCCTTGCAGATTTTAAGCTTGAGGTTGATCTCTTTAGAGGATCGACCTCCTTGGAACTCTATAGGGGTTCCTTCCTCCAAATTGTTGCTCAAAGGCTGTAGAAAATATTCATCTATTACTTATCAAAAGAGGATGAATACATGATTATTTATAGGGCTTCTAAACCCCAACTCCTAATAGGACTCCTACTCAAGATTTCTACTCAATTAGGACTCCTACTTAAGACTCCTAATAAGACTCCTACTCAATTAGGACTCCTGCTTAAGACTCCTACACATGAGAACTTGATTCATGCATAATATCTCAATTAAAAAAAATAGTTATAATTCTGAAAAATTCATGATTCATTTATAAAATTCTCCTCTTTAGTAAATAACAAGAAGAAATATAAAAGATCAAATACAAGATCTTGATTCACAAAAAAAATCTTAAGTATCAAATATCGAGAAATCAAGATCATGAATTGGATTATTTTCCTCTTTAGTAAATGGCAAAGAGAAACATAAGAGATGAAATAAGAGATCTTGATTCATAAAAGATTTCATGTTATAAGTCTCAAGAAATTATGATTTCGATAAAACTCATTCAAATTCATCAAATCATTTTCATAGTCTAAGAGATTCACAAAAACATAATATACATGGACTCATTAATCTTTTATAAAAAAATCAATAAGATAGAGATAAAAATGTATTCCCTTTTTGCATTTCATTTGAAGTTATTTGTATCATACAAACATGCCTTTGTCTTTTTATGCCAAATAAAAACATGCATCAACGATCAGAATCGAAAGATGAAGACAAGATTCATCATAAAAATCTTCATGACCAAAAATATAATACATTAAACATAAGGCTTCTTTAAACAAGAGATTTGATTTATCATTTTAATTCCGATGACAATACATTTTCCTTTTTATGTGTTTCATTTTATGTGATTAATTTTATATAAGTATGCTCAAGTTTTTCATATGAAAACCATACATCATGTTTAAAACCGAAAAGCAACTTTTATTACGACAAAGATCAATCATCATGCATAATTTCAAAATATAAAATCATCATTACATGCATGATCATCGTACATAATTTCAAATTATCGTTTTATTATTACATCATTAAATCATCAATATGGTTTCATTGAACATAAAGCATCTTAAATTAAAATCAAATGGCAATACGAAAATCATCAAGATACATATTATTTCTTCTTAAACACATACATAAGATTAATCATTAAATCTAATATTTTGTTCCTTTATCATAAAGCATGCAATTTTCATGATCATTTTTAAATAAAAGAAAGATAAGCATGATCTTATTTTTATTTATATATTTTTTACTAACTAATTTAAAAACAACTCAAGAAATGCATCAAGTGATTTTATTGCAAAGTAAAGACATTTCGGTTGAGTCATTTACTTCAATGTGAAAGGTCACCTCGTCTTTGTTGGTTTGCTCTTCATCTTCGGATGAACTCGATTTGTCCCAAGTTATTTTAAGTATCTTCTTCTTCTTTGGCAACCTCTTCTTTATAAGTTCATTTTTATTCTTTAATTCTTATTTTAAGAATTTTTTAAGTTTTAAGAGTTCAAGGTCATCATCATCATCACCTGAGTCATTACTCAAGTAGTATTCTATTGTTTGTAGTGTCAAATCATTCATGTTCTTTGAAAGGTTATTTTCAAGCTCTTCATGAGCATTGTAAGTCATTTCATAGGTCATTAACGACCCGATAAGTTCTTCGAGAGCAAGTTTGTTTAGGTCTTTAGCCTCTTGTATCGCCATTACTTTTGAATCCCAATTTTTAGAAAGAGATTGTAAAATTTTGTTCACAAGTTCAAGGTTTGAAAAACTTTTACCAAGAGCTTTTAGACTATTGACGATATATGTAAGACAGTTGTACATGTCTCCAATAGTCTCGCTTGGTTTCATTCGAAAAAACTCAAAATCATGTATCAAAATATTAACTTTAGAAACTTTAACCCTACTCATGCCTTTGTGTGTGATTTCAAGGGTGTGCCAAATATTGAAAGCCATTTCACAAGTAGAAACCCGATTAAATTCATTTTTGTCTAAGTGTAAATCAAGGCATTCATAGCGTTTGCATTTAAAGAAAAGGTCTTCTTCTCCAAATCATTCCAATGATTCATTTGAAGAAAATACCTTTAAAAACCAAATTCAACTATATTCCATAAATCGAGATTCAACGAAAGCAATAAAACTCTCATTCGAGTTTTCCAATATGTGTAGTCCGTCCCATTGAATATGGGAGGACGAATGAGAGAGTGACCCTCTTGATACCAATAAAGCCGAAAAGAGCTATTTCTCTTTGGGTGTTAAACCAAATGAGAAAGATGAGGCTCTGATACCAATTGTTAGGAACGAGTCGGCACTAAGAGGGGGGGTTGAATTAGTGTAGTGGATAAAATTGTCTGTTTCGAAAAATATTCATTCGATGAAATCAATCTTGCAAAGATATTAAACTTGAAAGCATTCATAAGAGTGTAAAGAGAAAGTAAAGAGGATGTTTGTTATGAAAGTAAATTGTTCAAAATAAATGCAAACCAGATTTTATAGTGGTTCGGTCGTTATGACCTACATCCACTTCTGATTCCTCCTCCGTCGAGGCCACCAGCATCCACTATCGATCTTCCTTCAATAGGCGAATACCAACCACCTCTTTACAACTATATTCTCCTCTTGCAGGCTCAAGAGAGAACCTTTACAACCCCTTTCTACAAAGCTTCCCTCACACTCTCCCTTAGAATGGTCTCTGAATTTTAGGAGGAGGGACTCTACACTTTACAAGGGTTTTCAACATAGAAACATAGAGTTTTTGATCAACTTTCTAATTATCCAAAGCAGGAAAGAGTGGGGTATTTATAGGCCTCAAATATATTCAAATTTGAAGCCCAAAATTCAAATCCCTGAGATTTTAGGGTACGAGCGATACCACCGCCTGCACTGGGCGGTGCCATAGCCTGCAGCCTGACATTGGGCGGTACCAATGCCTGTAGCCTAACATTAGGTAGTACCACTGCCTAGGAGACTGTGTCTGGACGGTACCACCACCCAGACTAGCAGTACCACCACTTGACAGTCTTGGAGACAGAATTTTTTGAGTCTTCCAAGTCACAGGCGGTTCTACCACCTATTCTAGCAGTGCCACTACTTGGCTCAACATTTAGGTCATTGAATGGGCCTCTCAATGAGCCAAAATCACTTCCAATTTAGGCCCAATTGGCCCTTAATTGAGTTGGCATTATTTCACTATAATACTAACTCAATTATACCTAAACTAACTCGATCTAGGCAAATTATTACAAGAACTAATCATGTGTTGTCCCTGCATGTCATTGGTTCTTTCGGCACTTCGTCCGATCCTTCGACGCATCATCCTCTTTTGCAGCCTTTGCCCAATCGGCATGTTGACATCCGTTGACACGGGAGTATCTAATTTACTACAATCTGCTTATATGAACCTTGATGATGCTATGATATTTTTTTCAACCAATAGTCTTCAACTTAGCCCACTCAAATATAATAGCTCATCAGCATATTCCCTGTAGAAAGTTAAAGTTGTTTCAATGTGCTTTTCTTCATGACTAAGGAATGCATTAAAGGAGTTAGTTAGCAATTGTAAAACACTTAATTTTGAAATTTCCTATGCATGAAGGGTTGTTTCATGCACTAGTATTTATTTTAGTGTTTAGGGCTTAGAAAGAACTTTAAAAACTGATGATATCTTGGCAGAAGCTCTCTTGGAGAACTCCCTTAAACTCTATATCTCTTGGATGCATCCTTGAGTGGTGAGTCTTTTAATTTCTATTCTGTATCCTCGTTTATAATCCTTGGGTGGTGAATTTTTGTATCCCTTTGTGCTTTTAAATTTGGTGGTGAACTATTTTTTATTTTTTAACAAAGTTGCTTCATGAGTTCGCTCTTTTTTTGTTTGGAAAACTCATTCTAGCAAATACAACTATACTACGACTTTTCTTCGAGAATTCGTTCTACTAGTCATAGGTGCCCAGTAAGCCAATCACATGAAAGATGACACATTAGACTTGACACGGAATCTTTTTGTTTATTACATTTTGGCATTTATTACTTTATATTGACTATTGTATATATGCATGTATACATTGTGATGTCCTTGGATCTGTGCAATGAGAATCAAATCGTGATGAGATCACGATAATGAGACCGATTCACCTTTAAACACAGATCTTAAATAATCCTAGTCATAGGTTACTCGAGAGAGACATCGAGATAACCGGACAGACTAGTGTGTTGTATACCCGTTCATATGATGGATGCAACTAGTCTCATAGCTGCTCATGTGGGGACACTAGGGATACAGTATAGGTGCTCATTGGAGAATGAGTTCACCGATTGATCCGCTTATGGAATGTTGGATGGTTGATGATGCCTTATTGTCAAACAACGATTCCGTAGTCCCAATGGTGTATCTGGTCCTTAGACTTGAGATACCAAGGATGTCCTATATAAGGGCTCCATTCTTTGATATCGGACTTATAGGTTTAGATGTCCCAGATCTAGTACAGCCGATCATTGGGAGTGGTAGTCGACCTTACGAGGGCTATTGAGTTTCGATAGAGGATCATCCACTCTTGGCATCATGAGAAAAATTTTTCATGTGTTCTTGCTCAAACAAATCCCTGGCCAGGGTCATTCGGATTGAGAGAGAAAGAGTTTTTCGGGAGAATCCGATTAGAGCGAGACTCGAGTAGAAACCGTATGGGTTTGACAACACCATAGTGGTTCGGTCATTATGACCTACATCCACTCCACCGATTCCTCTTCCGTCAAGGTCACTAGCATCCACTAATGGTCTTCTTTCAATGGGCAAAGACCAACTACCCTTTTACACCCCTCTTCTTCTTTTTACAGGTTTAGGAGATAACCTTTACAACCCCTTTTTACAAAGCTTCCCTCACACTCTCCCTTAGAATTGTCTCTAAACTTCAGGAGGAGGGACTCTACACTTTACAAGGGTTTTCAACTTTAGAAACATAGAGTTTTTGATCACCTTTCTTGCTACTCCATGAAGGAATAGCTAGGGTATTTATAGACCCCAAAATGGCTTTAAAACTTGGAGTCAAAATTCAAATCCCCGAGATTTTGGGGTATGGATGGTACCATCACCTGCACTAGGTGGTACCACCACCTAATTTGGTCGTACTATCGCTTGATACACTATCACTAGGCAGTACCACCACTTGACAGCCTCGAAGACTAAGTTTTTTTAGTTTTCCAACTCACAGGCGGTTCTACTACTTGTTCTAGCGATGCCACTACCTGGCCCAATATTTTGTTAGGATCAAGAGCATGAAGACCGGGGTGTGAATTAGTTCAGCGGAAAACTTTCGATGATTTAAAGCGATGTTTGTATGATAAAAATGATTTCGGTATGAAAGCCGATTTGGAAATTACTTTAACTTAAGTTCAAGCGAAGTGCAGTTAAAATAAAGCTATGGAAGCAGTTTGTAATTTAGATAGAGAACATAATGTAAATGCAAACTGAGATTTAGAGTGGTTTGGTCAATCTTGACCTACATCCACTTTTGGCTTCCTCCTCCGATGAGGTGATCGACGTCCACTAGAGGCCTTCCTTCAATAGGCGAAGGCAAACCACCCTTTTACAGTTTCACTCCTTTTGATGGGCTTAGGAGACAACCCGTACAGATTTTTTACTCCTCTCTTGAATGATTAAAACTGGGAAGAAAAGAGGAAAAAGAACTTTTGGCCTTTACAACACTTTTGAGCTCTAAAAATCACAGAGTAAGATCAAGATCTCAGTGCCCTTTCATGCATGAAAGGGTGGGGTTTATATAGGCCCCAAACTGGTTTAAATTTGGAGCTCAAAAATGTCATCCCTTGGATTTCTGGGGTCCTGGCGGTACTATCGCCATAACTGGGTGGTACTACCGCCTGATAGAGCTCAGAGACTAAGCTTAGGCAGTACCACCGCCCAACCTCGCTCGGAGAGGAGACTGAGCCCAGGCGGTACCACTGCCTGACATGGGCGGTTCCATTGCCCAACTTTCTTGGGAGACTGAGCTCCTGGGCAGTGCCACCGTTGACCCAAGCGGTGCCACTGCCGACCCAAGCGGTGCCATCGCCGGCCAGGAAATTGGGGTCCAAATGGGTTGATCCATTCGGCCCTATTTGGGTCTGTTAAGGGCCCAATTGCCCCAAGATTAAGTTAATAGGATCACCTCCCATTTCTAACTTAATCATTATGCTAACTACGATATTTTTAAGACATTTACTACAACTTGCTCTGGTGCGTCAATTGCTTCTTCCGGCGAGCTTCCGACGAACTTCCGGTGAACATCCGACGAACTCTTGGCGATGCTCCGACGGACTTCCGGCAAACTCCTAGATTTGCGATGATCCACTTGGTGAGTTCCAACGAGCTTCTTTGGCAAGCTCTTGGACTTCTTGAATTTGTTCCTATAGAACCTCCGATGATCGTCTAGACTTCCGTCGAACTCTCGAACTCCTAATGTGATCATAGTCTTGACTCCGGTGCAACTTCTACTGCATGTCTTACCTTCATCGTAGTTAATCCTGCACACTTATCTCAATATATGGATTAGATAACAAATGATAATTGACTTCATTATCAAAATCCAAGATTCCATAATCTCCCCTTTTTTGATGATGACAATCAATTGATAATGGAGTTAACCTTAACTCCCCCTATCTATATGCCATACTTGAGATAAGTCATTCTTGAATTCAAAGCCTTTGAATTCAAGAGACATATTGATAAGTTAAGATCGTTTAACCTTATCAATACTCCCATCATGATTCCTATCATGATGTATCTTTGTGAAAATGATGTCAAGGCTTGACATCCATTTTCAAGTATTATATTTCAAGTGTGAATGATAGTAATGGTAGCAATTCATCATATGGTAAGATATCAACATGTAAAATTGCGATGTAAGCTTTTGATATATTAACATAATGCAAGCATTTCAAGTGTTTAGCAATCATAGCATTTCATCATATGGCAAGATATCAACAAGTAAAATAGCAATGTAAGTTCTTAATATCTTAACATGATGCAAATATTTCAAGTGTTTAGCATTCATAGCATTTCATCACATGGTAAGATATCAACATGTAAAATTATGATACAAGTTCTTGATATCTTAACATGATGCATATATGTCATAATGCAAATATGGTAATCATAGCATTTCTATCATCAATTTACCATATATTTCGATGCAAGCTTCTTTTGATGTCTTAACATAATTCAAATTCAAATATGGCACTCATAGCATCAATTCATATATTTCTCCCCTATTGTCATCAACAAAAAGGAGAATGATATAAGTAAATTTTAAACATAAGTGCGGTAATGATTCATGCCATAACTAGGTTCATGTCATTTTTCAACAATGAGTGATAGGATACCAATTATACAAACATCTCAAGGAAAACATGACATGGAGATTACTTCTTCCTTTTTATTTGGTATTATCTTTTTGCATGAAGGAGGAAAGCCATTTGTGAGATTAATCGAATGAAGTTAAAATTGATAAGAGATTTAAAGCACTCTTCATTTTTACAAGGATCAAGATATGTATGTGAATCAAATCCTTACAAGTAAAAAATATCTTTCCTTTTTTTTTTAAAGGAGTTTATAAGGAGGAATCATCAAATCCATTTCTCGAAAAATATTTTTCACATGATAAGTCTATGAGAGATGCATTTGCTAGTTGATTCCATATATAAAAAATCAATGATATGAATCAAACATGATATGACATATGCTTATTAAGTCCGGAAGAGAATAATGTATCAAGAAAATCTAATTTTCAAATTGTTAGGATCAAGAGAATCCGAAAATGAAATTTAACACTTTCATGCATTCGGACAAGGTTTTGCTATATATTTTCAAATACAATTATAAAGATAAAACATGCTTATTATCATGAAAATTTTTGCATCCAAAACACATTATTTCCAACATGTTATTAAGGCATGTAATCGTGTAAAATCATCATAGCAATTAAGTGATTTGATCATTGAATCAAGACGTCTGAAAAATAATTTTAATAAGTCTATGCATTCGAACATATTAACATTCCTAATTCTCTTCTAATGAAATCAAATTATTCTTCACTTAAAGGCTTTGTAAAAATATCAGCTAGTTGATCAATGAACTCTATAATTACATCATGATTAGTGATATGTGTTGAATCTCGAATTTTGATGATGAATTCAATTGTCATGTTTTATCTAATCCATATGTTGAGATAAGTATGCAGGATTAACTATGACAGCTTGAAAACATAAAGCAAGTCTACCGAGTCAAGTTCGATGGGTGTTCGAGAGTCCGTTGAGAGTCCGAAGATTCGTCGGAGATGCTGCCAGAACCAATCGAGAAGAAATCGGGGACTTATCGGAGTTTTCGGAAGTCCGCCGAAGAGATCATCGGAGGTTCGCAGAGATCACCGAGAAGGCTCAGCTACTCGTTGACTTTGCCACAAGATCGGGAGCCAGCTGGGAGTCCGTCGGAAGAAATCCAAGGGCGTATCGGAAGTCCGTCGGAAGATCGTCGGAAAGCTCGCCGGAACAAGACTTGAAGTTCGCCGGTTAAAAACTTGCTTAGGAGTATGTCTTTAGTTACGTAGTTTGAATGTAATTAAGGTTAGGATTAAGAAATAATCCTATATCTTGATTAGGGGCCAACTGGGCTCAAAATGAAACCTGGTTTGGGCCGGACTTAAAGCCCAACCAGTGACTAGTAAGGTCGGGCGGTGGAACCGCCGGTCTGGGCGGTGGCACCGCCCAGCACCCGAGAGCTAGGCGGTGGCACCGCTGGACTGGGTGGTAGCACCGCCTAGTACACTGTCAGTGTCAGAACTGACAGGCGGTGGCACCGCTAGCTTCGGGAACCGAAGAGAATTCAAATTTTGGAGCCCAAATTTGAATCCTCTTGAGGCCTATAAATACCCCTCAATTCTCAGCAGAGATTACAACCTTTGAGGTGTAAGAAATTGAGATAAAGCCTTAGGAAAGTCTTTAGCAAGTCTTGCTTTCAATTGCTTGAGTGTTCACCTCCCTTTCTTTCTTGCTGAAATTTTGTAAGAGTGTGAACTACTTGTAAAGGTTGTAAGAGGGGTGTTTGTCCTTCCACTTCAAAGTGATTTGCTAGTGGAAGTTGGAGGCCTCATCGAAGAAGGCTTCGCAAGTGGATGTAGGTTATTTTGACTGAACCACTTTAAATCTGCGTGTTCCTTGAATGTGTGAGTTGTTATTTTTCTGCAATCATTATCTACATAGAAGCAAGTTTTTGTTCTTCACTTTACTCTAGTTACTATCGAACGAAATATCCTCGCATTTTACGGAATCAGTTTCAAACCTACTAGTTTTAATCCGCTGCACTAATTCACCCCCCCCTTCTTAGTGCCACTCCGATCCCAACAATTTGATCTCGTATAAAGTAATGTCTAATATCAATATGTTTTGTTCTTGAGTGTTGAATGAGATTCTTTGTTAAACATATAGCACTTGTGTTATCATATTTAATGGGAATATTTTGAAGATGAATTTTATAATCTTCAAGGTGTTTTTCATCCATACAACTTGTGCACAGCATGCACTAGCTGTAGTATACTCAGCTTCGGTTGTTGATAGTGCAACCGAGTTTTGTTTCTTAGATGACTAGGAAACAAGGGCATGTCCCAAAAATTGACATGTTCCTGATGTGCTTTTTCTATCTATCTACACCCAGCAAAATTCGTATCAGCATAAGCAATTAACTCAAAATTCTTAATTTTTGGATACCATAATCCTAGATTTGTGGTACCTTTAAGATATCTAAGTATTCTTTTAACCGCTTTGAGATGAGATATCTTAGGGTTCGATTGAAACCTAGCACAAAGTCCTACATTGAACATGATATCTGGTCTAGTTGCAGTAAGGTAAAGTAAACTTCCTATCATACCCCTATAAGTTTTTTTATCAAAGCTTTATCCACTTTCATCAACTTCTAGCTTAGTGGAGGTGCTCATAGAAGTGTTAGTAGCTTTTGAGCTTTCCATATTAAATCTTTTTAGCAAATCTAAAGCATATTTAGTTTGACTAATAAAGATATCATTTCTTAGTTGCTTAATTTGTAAGCCTAAGAAAAATATTAATTATCCCATCAAACTCATTTCAAATTCGAGATTCATGGTTTTAGCAAAAGATTCACAAAGAGATTCGTTTGTAGAACCAAAGATAATATCATCAACATAAATCTGAACAATGAAAAAATTATTTTTAAAATTCTTAATAAACAATGTAGTATTGACCTTGTCTTTTGTGAAATTATTTTCAATAAGAAAATAACTAAGTCTCTCATACCAAGCCCTTGGGGTTTGTTTTAAACCATAGAGAGCTTTAGTTAATTTAAACACATGATTAGGAAGGCTATTTATTATGTTCAAATCCTGGAGGTTGTTTAACATAAACTTCTTTGAAAATAAAGCCATTAAGAAAAAAACTTTTAACATCCATTTGAAATAACTTAAAATTATTATTACTAGCATAGGCCAGGAGCATCCTTATGGCTTCTAATCTAGCCACAGGAGCGAAGGTTTCTTCATAATCGATACTTTTTTCTTGGTTGAAACCTTTGGCTACTAATCTAGCCTTGTTTCTAACCACGATACCATATTCATCTTGCTTGTTTCTAAAGACACATTTAGTACCAATAACTAAATGGTCATTTGGCCTAGAAACAAGCTTCTACACCTTATTTCTCTCAAATTGATTTAACTTATCTTGCATTATGATAATCCATGAATCATCTTTCATGGCTTCGTCAATACATTTAGGTTCAATTTGGGAGAAAAAAGTGGCATTGACACAAAACTTTTAAGAGAAGAATGTGTTTGAACCCTCTTAGATGTGTCTCTTAGGACTAGCTCCTTAGGATGAGCATCTACATACTTCCAATCCTTGGGTAAGGATGTTTTAGAAGTAGATGCATCCAAGTTGCTAATTGGAGAAGGGGTTTCATTTAAATTCAAAGAATCGAAATTAACATCATCATCAAAATCATTTTTCTTGATTTCAGAAATCTCATTGAAAACAACATGAATGGATTCTTCTAAAATTAAAGTTCTTTTATTGAAGATACGAAAAGTTTTAGAAACTGAAGAATAACTAAGGAAAATTCCTTCATCGGATTTAGCATCAAATTTTCCTAAGGCATCTTTTTCATTCAAGATAAAACACTTACACCCAAAAACTTTAAAATATGAAACATTGGGTTTTTTGTTGTTCCACAACTTATAAGGAGTTTTGGTGAGTAAAGGTCTTAGTAGAACTCTATTCAAAATATAGCATGTAGTGTTTACGGCTTCGGCCCAAAAATATTTGGGTAGGCCATGTTCATTCAACATGGTTCTCGCCATTTCTTTGCCAATGATTTTACCCTTGTTGTTGTCTCTGAAACTAATCACTCAAATATCATCTAAAGAACTTGTAAGAGGAATTCCTCATATCAAGTTTATCAAAGATAATGTGTGTGATGCTTGTCAATTAGGAAAATAAATTAAGAGTAGTTTCAAATCTAAGAATCAAATAAGCACCTCTAGGCCCTTACAATTGATCCATATGGACTTGTTTGGACCTATCTCTACATCAAGCCTAGTAGATAGCAAATACGCCTTCGTCATTTTAGATGACTATAGTAGATACGCATGAACTTATTTCTTAAAATATAAAAATGAATGCTTTAGATATTTTACCAAGTTTTACAAACTTGTCCAAAATGAAAAGGGGTTTATGATTTCGTCAATTAGAAGTGATCATGGTGGTGAATTTCAAAACCGTGATTTTCAAGAATTTTGTGAATTTAATGGATATAATTATAACTTCTCTACTCCAAGAAATCCTCAACAAAATGGAGTAGTAGAAAGAAAAAATAGAAATTTACAAAAATGACGAGAACCATGTTGAATGAACATAGCCTACCCAAATATTTTTGGGTCGAAGCCGTAAACACTGGATGCTATATTTTGAATAGAGTTCTAGTAAGACCATTACTCACCAAAACTCCCTATGAGTTGTGGAACAACAAAAAACCTAATGTTTCATATTTTAAAGTTTTTGGGTATAAGTGTTTTATCTTGAATGAAAAAGATGCCTTAGGAAAATTGGATGCTAAATCATATGATGGAATTTTCCTTAGTTATTCTTCGGTTTCTAAAGCTTTTCGTATATTCAATAAAAGAACTTTAATTATAGAAGAATCCATTCATGTTGTTTTCAATGAGATTTTCGAAATCAAGAAAAAAGATTTTGATGATGATGTTAATTTTGATTCTTTGAATTTAAATGAAACCCCTTCTCCAACTAGCAACTTGGATGCATCCACTTCTAAAACATCCTTACCCAAGGATAGGAAGTATGTAGATGCTCATCCTAAGGAGCTAGTCCTAAGAGACACATCTAAGGGGGTTCAAACACATTCTTCTCTTAAAAATTTTGTGTCAATGCCATTTTTTTCTCCCAAATTGAACCTAAATGTATTGACGAAGCCATGAAAGATGATTCATGGATTATCATAATGCAAGATAAGTTAAATCAATTTGAGAGAAATAAGGTGTAGAAGCTTGTTTCTAGGCCAAATGACCATTTAGTTATTGGTACTAAATGTGTCTTTAGAAACAAGCAAGATGAATATGATATCGTGGTTAGAAACAAGGCTAGATTAGTAGCCAAAGGTTTCAACCAAGAAAAAAGTATCGATTATGAAGAAACCTTCGCTCCTGTGGCTAGATTAGAAGCCATAAGGATGCTCCTGGCCTATGCTAGTAATAATAATTTTAAGTTATTTCAAATGGATGTTAAAAGTTTTTTTCTTAATGGCTTTATTTTCAAAGAAGTTTATGTTAAACAACCTCCAGGATTTGAACATAATAAATAGCCTTCCTAATCATGTGTTTAAATTAACTAAAGCTCTCTATGGTTTAAAACAAACCCCAAGGGCTTGGTATGAGAGACTTAGTTATTTTCTTATTGAAAATAATTTCACAAAAGACAAGGTCAATACTACATTGTTTATTAAGAATTTTAAAAATAATTTTTTCATTGTTCAGATTTATGTTGATGATATTATCTCTAGTTCTACAAACGAATCTCTTTGTGAATCTTTTGCTAAAACCATGAATCTCGAATTTGAAATGAGTTTGATGGGATAATTAATATTTTTCTTAGGCTTACAAATTAAGCAAGTAAGAAATGATATCTTTATTAGTCAAACTAAATATGCTTTAGATTTGCTAAAAAGATTTAATATGGAAAGCTCAAAAGCTACTAACACTTCTATGAGCACCTCCACTAAGCTAGAAGTTGATGAAAGTGGATAAAGCTTTGATAAAAAAACTTATAGGGGTATGATAGGAAGTTTACTTTACCTTACTGCAACTAGACCAGATATCATGTTCAATGTAGGACTTTGTGCTAGGTTTCAATCGAATCCTAAGATATCTCATCTCAAAGCGGTTAAAAGAATACTTAGATATCTTAAAGGTACCACAAATCTAGGATTATGGTATCCAAAAATTGAGAATTTTGAGTTAATTGCTTATGCTGATACGAATTTTGCTGGGTGTAGATAGATAGAAAAAGCACATTAGGAACATGTCAATTTTTGGGACATGCCCTTGTTTCCTGGTCATCTAAGAAACAAAACTCGGTTGCACTATCAACAACCGAAGCTGAGTATACTACAGCTAGTGCATGCTGTGCACAAGTTGTATGGATGAAAAACACCTTGAAGATTATAAAATTCATCTTCAAAATATTCCCATTAAATATGATAACACAAGTGCTATATGTTTAACAAAGAATCTCATTCAACACTCAAGAACAAAACATATTGATATTAGACATTACTTTATACGAGATCATGTTACTAATCATGATGTAGTTATAGAGTTCATTGATACTAAACATCAACTAGCTGATATTTTTACAAAGCAAGTGAAGAAAAATTTGATTTTATTAGAAGAGAATTAGGTATGCTAATATGTCCGAATGCTTGAACTCATTAAATTTATTTTTTGGACTTTCTTGATTCAATGATCAAATCACTTAATTGCTGTGATGATTTTACACGATTACATGCCTTAATAACATGTTGAAAATTATGTGTTTTGGATACAAAAATTTCTATAATAATATGTATGTTTTATCTTCATGATTGTATAGCAAAACATTATCCGAATGCATGAAAGTGTTAAATTTTATTTTTGGATTTTCTTGATACATTATTCTCTTCTGGACTTAATAAGCATATGTTATATCGAGTTTGATTCATATTATTGATTTTCGACATATGGAATCAACTTGCAAATGCATCTCTTATAGACTTATCATGTGAAAAATATTTTTCGAGAAATGGATTTGATGATTCCTTCTTATAAACTCCTTAAAAAAAAAAAAGGAAGATATTTTTTACTTGCAAGGATTTGATTCACATACATATCTTGATCCTTGTAAAAATGAAGAGTTCTTTAAATCTCTTATCGATTTTAACTTCATTCGAGTAATCTCACAAATGGCTTTCCTCCTTCATGCAAATAGATAATACCAAATAAAAAGGAAGTAATCTCCATGTCATCTTTACCTTAAGATGTTTGTATAATTGATATCCTATCACTCATTGTTAAAAAATGACATGAACCTAGTTATGACATGAATCATTATCGCATTTATGTTTAAAATTTGCCTATATCGTTCTCTTTTTTGTTGATGACAAAGGGGGAGAAATATATGAATTGATGCTATGAGTGCCATATTTGAATTTGAATTATGTTAAGATATCAAAAGAAGCTTGTATCGAAATATATGGTAAATTGATGATAGAATTGCTATGATTGCCATATTTGCATTATGCCATATATGCATCATGTTAAGATATCAAGAACTTACATCGTAATTTTACATGTTGATATCTTGCCATGTGATGAAATGCTATGATTGCTAAACACTTGAAATGCTTGCGTTATGTTAAGATATCAAAAGCTTATATCGCAATTTTATATGTTGATATCTTACCATATAATGAAGTGCTATCATTTACACTTGAAATGTAAGACTTGAAAATGGATGTCAAGCCTTGACATCATTTTCAGAGAGATACATCATGATAGGAATCAATATGGGAGTATTGATAAGGTTAAACGATCTTAACTTATCAATATGTCTCTTGAATTCAAAGGCTTTGAATTCAAGAATGATGAGTATGGCATATAGATAGGGGGAGTTAAGGTTAACTCCGTTATCAATTGATTGTCATTATCAAAAAGGGGGAGATTGTTGAATCTCGGATTTTGATGATGATGTCAATTGTCATTTGTTATCTAATCTATATGTTGAGATAAGTGTGCAAGATTAACTATGATGAAAGTAAAACATGCAACAGAAGTTGCGCCGGAGTCAAGACTATGATCACGTTGGGGGTTTGAGAGTTCAACGAAAATCCGGACGGTCGTTGGAGGTTCTGCGGGAACAAATCCGAGAAGTCCAAGAGCTTGCCAAAGAAGCTCGTCGGAACTCGCCAAGTGGATCATCACAAGTCCAGGAGTTCGTCGAAGCATCACCGAGGGTTCGTCAGATGTTCGTCGGAAGTTCGTCGGAAGCTCGCCGGAAGAAGCGATTGACGCACCGGAGCAAGTTGAAGTAAATGTTTCGAAAAATATCATAGTTAGCATGATGATTAAGTTAGAAATGGGAGGTGATCCCATTAACTTAATCTTGGGGCAATTGGGCCCTTGAAATATCCAAATTGGGCCGAATGGATCAGCCCATTCGGACCCAGATTTCCTGGCCGGCGGTGGCACCGCTTGGGTGGACGGTGGCACGCCCAGGAGCTCAGTCTCCCAGGAAAGCTGGGTGGTGGAACCTGTTAGGATCAGAGTGGCACTAAGAGGGGGGGGGGGGGGGGTGGGTTGAATTAGTGCAGCGGATTAAAACGTCGGATTTAGAAAATCTTTCGTACGATAAAAACCGAACTCGGAAGTGCTTAACTTGAAAGTGTGTTCGTAAAGGTGTGCAGCAAAAGTAATGAGGAAGTAAAGCACATATGAAGGTTTGTAGTAAGGTAAACAGTAATAAGTAAATGTAAACTGGAGAACACGCCAATTTTAAAGTGGTTCGGTCAAAATGACCTATATCCACTTGCGAAGCTTTCTTCGATGAGGCTCCCAACTTCCACTAGCAAATTACTTTGAAGGTGAAGGACAAATACCCCTCTTACAACCTTTTATAAGTGGTTCACACTCTTATAAATTTTCAATGAGAAAGGAGGTGAACACTCAAGCAATTGAAAACAAGACTTGCTAAAGACTCTGCTAAGGCTTTTATCTCAATCTATTGCTTCTAAAAAGTTGTATTCTCTGCTGAGAATTGAGGGGTATTTATAGGACCCAAGAGGATTCCAATTTGGGTTCCAAATTTTAAATTCTCTTGGGTTTCCGAGGCTGGTGGTGCCACCACCTATCAATGTCATACTGACCAGTGACTGGCGGTGCCACCGCTTGTCGGTGGCGGTGCTACCGCTTGTCAATTTTCACATTGAAAGTGTTCTGGCGATGCCACCGCCAAAATTCTCAGGTTTTGGGCAGTGCCACCGCCCGAACTCTCGGGTGCTGGGCGGTCCCACCGCCCAGTCCGACGGTACCACCGCCCAGTCCGGCGGTACCACCGCCCAGTCTGGCTGTGCCACTGCCTACACTATTTTAGCTCACTGGTTGGGGCCCAAAATTGGCCCAAACTAGTCCGAACTCGAGCCCATTTGCCCCTAACCGAGTTATAGGATTAACCCTTAATGCTAACCCTAATTACATGCAAACTACATAATTAAAAACATAGTCCTAGGCAAGTTTTTAACCGACAACGTCGAGTTTCCTTCCGGCGAGCTTTTCGGCGATCTTCCGGCAGACTTCCGATACATCCTTGGATTTCTTCCGGCGGACTCCTCGCAGGCTCCCGATTTTGTGACGAGTTCAGCGAGTAGCCGAGCCTTCTCGGTGATCTTCGTGAACCTCCGACGATCTCTTCGGTGGACTTCTGAAAACTCCGACAAGTCCCCAATTTCTTCTCGGTTGGCTCCGGCATCATCTCCGACGAATCTTCGGACTCTCAAACACCCATCAAACTTGATTTCAGTATCCTTGCTTTATGTTTTCGGGCTATCGTAATTAATCCTGCACACTTAACTCAATAATATGGGTTAGATCAATTAACCCATCAATTGATTTCATCATCAAAATTCGAGATTCAACAATCTCCCCCTTTTTGATGATGACAATCAATTGATGACAGAGTTAAACATAACTCCTCCTATCTATATGCCATATTATATAAAAAATTAAAAACACTTGAATTCAATCTTTTGAATTCAAGCCTGAACTGATAAGTTCTGTCCATTGAACTTATCATTATTCTCTTTAAGCATGAGCAAATATGAAACTTCGTATTTCTCATCATTTCAAGCTATGAAAATCATTTTCAAGTCAAATGATCACTTCAACAAGAGATAAGAATTTTCAACATGAATTGCATGATATAAGTGTAAGACATGATTTCATATGATCATCAATCTTGCGATATTCTCAAAGAATTTTGCGATGCATATAAGACATTTGCATTACACAAGCATTTGCAATTCATATAAGTCATGCTATTGATGTATATTAGACATTTTCATTTTTGTAATTTATATATGTCAAGTCATCACAAGTCATCTTTTCATCTTTTGCTCATTCTTCTCCCCCTTTGTCATCAACAAAAAGGAGATGAGAATTTAAGCAGAGAATTTGTAATCATAAAATCATTAGAAAAGAAATCCAGCCTTAAGATCGATCATACAAAATTCAGCATTCATCCAAAATTTATCTCATAAAATAAATCAGCATTCATCCAAAATTCATTAAAAAAAAATTCAGCTTTCATTAAAAATTCATCTGATTAAGAAGCATGGCTGTCATACAAAGCTTTAACTTGGCATTAAGAGTAATCATATAAGAATCACATAAGAAGGGATATCGATTAATCCTTAGGAGGAAATCCATAGTTCTTATGCATGACATCTATTTTTTGATTCATTTGTCGTAATTCCTTCAAAATTTCGATTTGCTGAATTTGAATTTGCTCTTGCTGTGATTTAAGTTGGTCTTGTTGTGATTTGATCTGATGCAATTATGCCATTATGAGTTCTTCAGAAGATGAAGTAGGAGCTGAAGGTGCTGCACCAAAGGGACTAGGAGGAGGAGATTCATTTCTCCTAAAAATTGGTGTTTCGGAGTGTTCTACTGGTAGGGGAATTGGATTAGTCTTTCTACGTTGCCTAACCCATATACCATTGCTAAATATGCACCTAAGTCTTTTCAGTAGATTCTTATTGATGGTGTTAAAACGATCAACTTGAATTATTTCTTCGTCAGGCGAGACACAAATATCATGGGCAAGTATTAATCGAGTAATTAACCCCCCATATGGTAACATAGTATCTTTAGCTATTATATCCTGCATATGTTGCCGGATTAAGTATCTAAAGCAATTATTTTGTCCGGTTATAATCCAGTACATGGTGCTTAGCTCTATTTGACTCATTTCATCAAGATAAAATTGCTTGGGAAATAGTATACTAGTCATGATGTGATGAAGAATTTTAGAGTTAAAGGGTAGTAGGTGCTCGCAACTCTTGGGTATCATGCCTGGGTTTGGATTTTCAAAGATAGTTTCTAAGACTTCAGAGTAAGTTGCTCCGATCACATTGACATCCCATTTATTTCTAAAGTAACAACCACTAATTCCAATTAGTTCACAAATAGTACTATAAAAAATTTTAATCTGTGTTCCTAAAAGGTAAGTACTTAGGCTTTCGTTGTTCACACACAAGTTTGCATAAAATAACCTAACTAACCTAGGATAAATTGGTTCATTGATTTGTAGGAGAGGTAAGGCATCTAAATGTGCAAACCACCTAATGGGTTCTAGGTTTCCTAGTTCATTTAGATCAACGTGTTTACCCTTATGTATAGTTCTTGTTTTGAAATTTGGAAATCTAAGTACTACTTCTTTACATGTAAAAAGATTTTGGTCATATGAATCTCCTTCAACCCTTTTCCCTTTTGATCTTTTCAGATTTTACCTTATGGAGAATTTCTTGAAAGATGGAGAGCTTGAACCAACAAGAATCCCTCTCCTAGGCTTCTAAAGGTTGGAATGAGGGTTAGAGAGGTTGTGGGAGAGCTTGAACCAATTTCTCACGGGTTGGGGGGCGGTTCCACCACCGGCCCTAACCCTTCTTATAAAGGGGATCTCGGGTGGTGCCACCGCCAATCCGAGCAGTGCCACCACCTAGCGACCGAGCGCTTAGGCGGTGCTACCGTCGGTTCTAACGATGCCACCGCTAGCATGCCACGGAAGAAAAAAAAAAATATTTCTTCCCCCTTTTTTGTTTTTCAGAGGTATTTGGCTCAAGATAGGATAGGATCTTGGGTTGTACTTTAATGTGTCATTTGGAATCGAAAGAGAAGGAGGAAATCAAATCCACGAAAGAACGGAAAGAGGATGAAAAAACTTTTCAGAAAATACATTCAAACAAGCTTATTCTTAGGGACAATTTAACATGCCTAGTTCCCTTCTAATGAATTCAAATTGGTCTTCATTTAAGGTTTTTGTAAAAATGTCTACTAGTTGATGCTTTGTGTCAATAAACTCTAGATCAACATTGTTGTTAAGGACATGATCGAATATGAAATGATGCCTAACGTCGATATGCTTAGTTCTAGAGTGCTGAATTAGATTTTTGGTAAGACATATGGCACTTGTATTATCACATATGGGAATGTTTTTCAAGTGAATTCCATAGTCTTCTAATGTATTCTACATTCAAATAACTTGTGCACACATGCACTTGCAGCAATGTATTCGGCTTCTGCCATAGATAATGCAACTGAATTTTGTTTCTTAGAAGTCCAAGAAACAAGTGCATGTCCTACAAATTGGCATGTTCCGGATGTGCTTTTTCGATCTATCCTGCATCCGCCAAAATCGGCATCTGCATAAGCTATTAAATCGAATTTATCGGATTTTGGATACCACAATCCTAAATTTGGAGTTCCTTTAAGATATTTAAATATTCTTTTAACACCTTTAAGATAAGATAATTTAGGATTAGATTAAAACCTAGGGCAAAGTCCTACACTAAACATGGTATCCGATCTAGTCGCGGTGAGGTAGAGTAGACTACTTATCATTCCCCTATACGTTTTTTGATCAAAATTTTCACTATTTTCATCTATATCTAACTTAGTCGAAGTACTCATATGAGTGTTTATTGCTTTTGAACCATCCATGTTAAATTATTTTAATAATTCTAATGTATATTTAGATTAGTTAAGAAATATACTATCACTAAGTTGTTTAATTTGCAATCCTAAAAAGAAAGTTAATTTACCCATTAAACTCATTTCAAATTCATGACTCATGCACTTGGCAAATGATTCACATAGTGATTCATCCAAAAAACCAAAAATAATATCGTCAACATAAATTTACATAATAAGAAAATTGTTTTCAAAGTGTTTGATAAATAATATAGTATCAACCTTGCTTTTGGTAAAATTATTTAAAATAAAAAAAGAACTAAGCCTTTCATACTAAGCTCTAGGAGCTTGTTTCAAGCCATAGAGAGCCTTAGTCAATTTGAATACATGATTAGAAAGCAGAGAATTTTTAAATCCGGGAGGTTGTTCGACATATACTTCTTCAGAAATAAAACCATTCAAGAAGGCACTTTTGACATCCATTTGAAATAGTTTAAAATCATTACTACTAGCATAGGCAAGGAGCATCCTAATGGCTTCTAATCTTGCCACAGGAGCGAAGGTTTCTTCATAGTCGATACCTTCTTCTTGGTTGAAACCTTTGGCCACTAATCTAGCCTTGTTTCTAACCACGATACCGCATTCGTCTTGCTTGTTTCTAAAGACCCATTTAGTACTAATGACTAAATGGTCACTAGGTCTAGGAACAAGCTTCCATACCTCATTCCTCTCAAATTGGTTTAATTTCTCTTGCATTGCAATGACCCAAAAATCATCTTTCAAGGCCTCGTCAAGACATTTAGGTTCGATTTGAGAAAGGAAGACGGCGTTAGCATAAAAATTCTTGAAGGAAGAATGAGTTTGAACCCCTTTTAATGTATCTCCTATAATTTGCTCCTTTGGATGAGCATCTACATACTTCCATTCCTTGAGTAAGGAAATTTCGGAAGAAGATGCATCCAAGTTGCTATTTTGAGGAGGGGGATCCTTTAAATTCAAATTATCAAAACCAAGATCATTATCAAAATCATTTTTCTTTAACTCAAAAATTTCATTAAAAACTACATGAATAGACTCTTCTATAACTAAGGTTCTTTTGTTAAAAACACGAAAAGCCTTAGAAACGGAAGAGTAACCAAGAAAGATGCCTTCATCGGATTTAGCATCAAATTTTCTTAAGGCATCCTTTTCATTTAAAATAAAGCATTTGCAACCGAAAACTTTAAAATAAGAAACATTTGGTTTTTTGTTATTCTATAATTCATAGGGAGTTTTTAATAGAGATGCTCTTATTAGAACCCTATTCATGATGTGGCAAGCCGTATTCACGGCTTCGGCCCAAAAATACTTGGGTAGACTATGTTTATTCAACATAGTTCTTGCTATTTCTTGTAGGTTTCTATTTTTTCTTTCAACTACTCCATTTTGTTAAGGATTTCTTGGAGTGGAGAAGTTGTGGTTATATCCATTAACTTCACAAAAACTTTGGAATCACGGTTTTGAAATTCGCCACCGTGATCACTCCGAATTGATAAAATCATGAAGCCTTTTTTATTTTGAGTGAGTTTACAAAATTTAGAGAAATATTTGAAACAATCACTTTTGTGAGCCAAGAAATAAGTCCCAAGTGTATCTAGTATAGTCATCTACAATTACAAAAGCATATTTGCTTCCTCCTAGACTTGTCATGTCAATTGGTCCAAATAAGTCCAAATGGATCAATTGTAATGGTCTAGTGGTTCTAATTTAATTTTTTGGTTTGAAACTAGTTTTTATTTGTTTACCTAGTTGACACACATCACATACTTTGTCCTTATCAAACTTCATATTGGGAATCCCTCATACTAATTCTCTAGATAAGATCTTAGATATTAGTTTTATACTTGCATGGCCTAATCTCCTATGCCAAAGCCAAGCATCATCATTTAAAGCGGAGAAGCACATTTCATTACTTAGTTCATCAAGGTTGATGGTGTAGACATTATTTTGTTTTATAGCAATCATTGACAAGTTATTGTTTGGTTTTTTAATAATGCATGCATTAGATTCAAATATAACGATATAACCTTTATCACATAATTAACTAATACTTAAGAGATTATGTTTTAATCCATCAACTAGTAATACATCATTAATTGAAAAACATGATTTGTTACCTATGGTTCCCCTGCCAATGATTTTGCCTTTGTTGTTGTCTCCGAAGGTGACATACCCTTCTTCTTTGCTAGTGAGCATAGAGAAATGAGATGGATCTCCAGTCATGTGTCTTGAGCATCCATTATCAAGATACCATCTCTTGCTCCTAGCTTGTAGGTTTGTTTACAAAAGAGGATGGTTTTTAGGTACCTATTTGATTTTGGGTGCCTCAAAAATTGATCTACCAATTTTGTTATTCATCATTGAAGTATTAATAGTTCCTTTAGGAACCCATATCAACTTATGTGAACTAATTTTCCTAAATGGACATTTGTAAGCAACATATCCGGATTTACAACAAAAGTTGCATTTCAAAAAAGGTGAAACATGTAATGTGAGTCCTTTAATGAAAGTGGTAGGATTTTGGTGAGATCCTCTCACAAAACCAATTCCACTTCTATTTGCGACATAACTCTTGTTTGCAAGGATCATGTCCAATCCCTTACTACTGACCTTAAACTTGTTTAAGGTCTCTTTAAGCAGCAAATTTTTATTTTTTATTGCATCTAAGTGTTCGCACTTAGAGCATGGAGGAGTTTGAAGACTATCAAGCTTATTTTGAAGTAAAACATGCTCTTTCTTTAAAAGATTAAACTTCTTACTAATAGTTCTACACTCATCAAATAATTCATGAAAAGCAATAGAAAGTTTATCAAAAGATAAATCTTCATTAATTAAATCACATACCTCTTCTCCTAAAGCCATTAGTGCAAAGTTTGCCTCCTCTTTGTTCCTAGCTTCTTCGCTTTCTGAATCACTTGAATCATCCCAAGTCGCCTTTAAAGCTTTCTTCTTCTTTGGTTACTTCTTCTTGGCTTGGGGGCATTCATTTTTGAAGTGCCCCGACTTCTTGCATTCGTAGCATATTACTTGGTCCTTTTTATGTTCAAGTTTGTTTTTGGTGTTATTTTTAAATTTGTTCTTTCTTATAAATTTTTAAAATTTTTGAGTTAAAAGTGCAATGTCATCGTCATTGTCCTCATCACTTGATGTTCCTTTCAAGTAGTCTTCTTGTGATGTAAGTGCCATATCCTTCCTATTCTTTGGAAGGGAGTTCTCGAGCTCTTCATGAGCATGACATGTCATTTCATAGGTCATTAGAGACCCAATAAGTTCTTCAAGAGGAAATATTTTAAGGTCCTTGGCCTCTTGACTAGCTGTAACTTTTGGATCCTAACTTTTTGGGAGAGATCTTAAGATTTTAGTTACTAGTTCAAAGTTAGAAAAATCTTTACCAAGAGTTTTGAGTCCATTGATGACATCCGTGAAACGGGTGTACATGTCTCCGATGGACTAACTTGGTTTCATTCGGAAAAGTTCGTAAGAGTACACAAGAATGCTGATTTTGGACTCTTTCACTCGGCTAGTGCCTTCATGAGTGACCTCAAGAGTTCTCCAAATATCAAAAGCTGAATCATAAATTGAAACACGATTAAATTCATTTTTGTCTAGTGCACAAAACAAGACATTCATAGCCTTTGCGTTTAAAGCAAAAACATTCTTCTCCGATTCATTCCATTCGTTCATCGGAAGACAAGATTTTTTAAATCTATTTTCGACAATAGTCCAAAGCTCGAAATCCATGGAAATGAGGAAGATTCTCATATGAGTCTTCCAATACATGTAATCTGACCCATTAAACATAGGTGGACGTGTAATAGAATGACCCTCATGCATGTCAGAGTAAGCCATCTCTCTTGGGTATTAAACCAAATATAAGAGTGAGCCTCGCTTTGATACCAATTGTTAGGTCGGAGCGGCACTAAGAGGGGGGGGGTGACTTAGTGCAGCAGATTAAAACGTCAGTTTTGAAAAATCTTTCGTACAATAAAACCCGAACTCGGAAGTGCTTAACTTGAAAGTGTTGAATCTCGGATTTTGATGATGAATTCAATTGTCATGTTTTGTCTAATCCATATGTTGAGATAAGTATGCAGGATTTACTACGACAGCTTGAAGACATAAAGCAAGTCTACCGGAGTCAAGTTCGATGGGTGTTCGAGAGTCCGTTGAGAGTCCGAAGATTCATCGGAGATGCTGCCGGAACCAATCGAGAAGAAATCGGGGACTTATCGAAGTTTTCGGAAGTCCGCCGAATAGATCATCGGAGGTTCGCAGAGATCACCGAGAAGGCTCGGCTACTCGTTGACTTCGCCACAAGATCGGGAGCCAGCTGGGAGTCCGTCGGAAGAAATCCAAGGGAGTATCGGAAGATCGTCGGAAAGCTCGCCGGAACAAGACTTGAAGTTCGTCGGTTAAAAACTTGCTTAGGAGTATGTCTTTAGTTACGTAGTTTGAATGTAATTAAGGTTAGGATTAATAAATAATCCTATATCTTGATTAGGGGCCAACTGGGCCCAAAATGAAACCTGGTTTGGGCCGGACTTAAAGCCCAATAAGTGACTAGCAAGGTCGGGCAGTGGAACCGCCGATCTGGGCGGTGGTACCGCCCAGCACCCGAGAGCTAGGCGGTGGCACCGCCCAGCACCCGAGAGCCAAGCGGTGGCACCGCTGGACTGGGCGGTGGCACGTCCAGCGGTGGCACCGCCCAGTACACTGTCAGTGTCAAAACTGACAGGCGGTGGCATCGCCACTGACAGGCGGTGGCACCGCTAGCTTCGGGAACATAAGAGAATTCAAATTTTTGGAGCCCAAATTTGAATCCTCTTGAGGCCTATAAATACCCCTCAATTCTCAGCAGAGAAAATAACTTTTTGAGCAGCAAGTGATTGAGAGAAAGGTCTTAGAAAAGTCTTAGCAATCCTTGGTTTTCAATTTGCTAGTGTTCACCTCCTTCTTTCTTGAAAATCTGTAAGAGTGTGAACTGCTTGTAAAGAGTTGTAAGAGGGGTATTTAACCTTCCATTTCAAGAGATTTGCTAGTGGAAGGTGGGAGCCTCGTCGAAGAGGGGCCTCGCAAGTGGATGTAGGTCATTTGACCGAACCACTTTAAAAACGGCGTAATCTCTGGTTTGCATTTCATTGTTGCTATTCACATTATTGCAAACTTTCTTACTTGCTTTATTTACTCATTACCTTAGCTGCTCTACTATACGAATACGCTTTCAAGTTTAATTTTTACCATACGAAAGATTTATCAAAACCGACGTTTTAATCCGCTGCACTAATTCACCCCCCCCCCCCCCTCTTAGTGCTCTTGATCCTAACAATTGGTATCAGAGCAAGGCTCACTCTCATATTTGGTTTAATACCCAAGAGAGATGGTTTACTCCGGCATGCATGAGGGACACTCCATTACACGTCCACCTATGTTTAATGGGTCGGATTACACGTATTGGAAGACACGTATGAGAATCTTCCTAATTTCCATGGATTTCGAGCTTTGGACTATTGTTGAAAATGGATTTCAAAAATCTTCTCTTTCGATGAGCGAATGGAATGAATCTGAGAAGATAGTTTTTGCTTTAAACGCAAAGGCTATGAATGCCTTGTTTTGTGCACTAGAGAAAAATGAATTTAATCACGTTTCAATTTGTGATTCTGCTTTTGATATTTGGAGAACTCTTGAGGTCACTGATGAAGGCACTAGCCGAGTGAAAGAGTCCAAAATCAATATTCTTGTGCACTCTTACGAACTTTTTCGAATGAAACCAAGTGAGTCCATCGGAGACATGTACACCCGTTTCACGGATGTCATCAATGGACTCAAAGCTCTTTGTAAAGATTTTTCTAACTTTGAATTAGTAACTAAAATCTTAAGATCCCTTCCTAAAAGTTGGGATCCAAAAGTTACTGCCATTCAAGAGGCCAAGGACCTTAAAACATTCCCTCTTGAAGAACTTATTGGGTCTCTAATGACCTACGAAATGACATGTCAAGCTCATGACGAGCTTGAGAACCCCCTTCCAAAGAACAGGAAGGATATGGCACTCAAATCACAAGAAGACCACTTGAAAGGAACATCAAGTGATGAGGACAGTGACAATGACATTGCACTTTTGACTCAAAAATTTAAAAAATTTATAAGAAAGAACAAATTTAAAAATAACACCAAAAACAAACTTGAACATAAAAAGGACCAAGTGATATGCTATGATTGCAAGAAGCCGGGGCATTTCAAAAATGAATGTCCCAAAGCCAAAAAGAGAACATCAAAGAAGAAGGCGCTCAAAGCAACGTGGGATGATTCAAGCGCATCCGAAGAAGAGGAGTACAACACCGAGCAAGTTGCTCATTACGCCCTAATGGCCATCAGAGAGGAGGTAACGAATTTAGTTGATGCAGATTTATCTTATCATGAATTATTAAATACCTTCCATGAGTTATTTGATGAATGCAAAACAATTAGTAGAAAATATAAATTGTTAAAAAAGGAGCATGATAGTCTTACTTGTAATTTTGATAAATTAAAAACTGAATATCATGATAGTTTAGCTCCATGCATAAAATGCCATGATCTAGAAACTCTCCAAAAGGAGAACTTGCTACTTAAGGACACCTTGAAGAAATTCGAGGTCGGTAGCAAGTCTTTGAACATGATCCTTACAAATAAGGGTCACGTTCCTAAAAGAAGTGGAATCGGATTTGTGAGAAGTTCTCACCAAAATCCAACCACCTTCATTAAAGGTCCTATCTTACATGTTCAACACCAAAGCAATTGCAACTTTTGTTGCAAATATGGACATAAAACTTATCAATGTCCATTCAAGAAAATTAGTCCGAACAAATTGATTTGGGTTCCTAAAGGAACCATGATCAAGTCTATGCAACATGATAAACAAGTTAGATCAGTTTTTGAGGCACCCAAAAGTAAATGGGTACCTAAAAATAATCCCTTCTTGTAGAAACATACACCATCACAAGCTAGGAGCAAGAGATGGTACCTTGATAGTGGATGCTCAAGGCATATGACCGAAGATCCATCCCAATTCTCCAAGCTCACTAGCATAGACGAAGGCTATGTCACATTCGGAGACAACAACAAAGGCAAAATCATTGGCAAGGGAACCATAGGTAACAAATTAAAATTTTCTATTGATAATGTATTACTAGTTGATGGATTGAAACATAATCTCTTGAGTATTAGTCAATTATGTGATAAAGGTTATATCGTTAGATTTGAATCAAATGTGTGTATTATTGAAAAACCAAACAATAACAGTACTATGATTGCATTAAAACAAAGTAATGTCTACACCATCGATCTTGATGAACTAGGTAATGAAATGTGCCTCTCCGCTTTAAAAGATGATGCTTGGCTTTGGCATAGGAGATTAAGCCATGCAAGCATGAAACTAATATCTAAGATCTCCTCTAGAGAATTAGTACGAGGGATTCCCAATATGAAGTTTGTTAAGGACAAAGTATGCGATGCGTGTCAACTAGGTAAACAAATAAAAACTAGTTTCAAACCAAAAAATCAAATTAGCACCACTAGACCATTACAATTGATCCATTTGGACTTATTTGGACCAATTGACACGACAAGTCTAGGAGGAAGCAAATACGCTTTTGTGATTGTAGATGATTATACTAGATACACTTGGAC